>JBAMAV010000566.1:1253507-2507015 GCA_037043315.1 Amiota communis
ATAATACAAGCATGTCATGATTTTCAACCAAAAAACAGAGGCATACCACCAACAATTAACACCCACTTTCAAATCCTTCACACTTGACGCGTACTTTTGAGTGTCAGCAACCATCACATTGTGTGCGTGTGTGCGTGTGTGTGTGTGTGTGGTTAACCATTATCCTTCCTTGCCTTGCCGGAAGCTTTTCTTTGTGACTATAATTAGCATATAATGATTGTCATGGGATTTACTGGAGGCATTTTGCTTTATTTGTCTTTGTTTGTTTATTCGCTCATCACTTTACTTTGCTTTTTCCTTAGCTTAACTTTTCTACTTTTCCAGTTTTTGATTTTGATTGGGGAAAAAGGATATACAAATTTCAATATAAGTTTTATTTGCCATTTTAAGATGATTGAAACTAAGTTTATATAGTCTATGGTAATATAATGCTATTAGATAGACAGATAGATACATCATCACAATGTAGTATTGTATGTGGGTTTATGTGAAACATGTTCGACAACCTGTTGATTATAACAATAATCAATTGAATGGCATTTGTAAAAATAGCAAGCAACACCTTCTCTTCGCTTCTTTATCTTTTTACGTTTTCTGTTCTGTTCTGTTGCATTCTCTAATTCAATTCAATTGAATCGTTATTGTTTTTGCATTTGCCTCAATTGTCTGATTGTTCATTGAAGTTCCCTTCTGTCTTGTGTTATTCTGCTCTTAGATGTTTTGCGCCAATTGAATTTGCAGCCCTCCTGCAGAGGGGCGTTTTCCTGTCAGTTCCGACATTTGTTTCCGACCCCATTTGGCTTAACGGCATACGACATTTGGTTTCGCTTAATGCCCGCAGACAAATGTTGCATTTGCAGTAACACCATCATCATCAAACCAATGAATATCACAACACCTTCGGGATTGCTATTTTTTCATGCTCGGTAGCACACGGTGCATAGTAAAAGAAATGTCAGTTCATACACTATAATCAATTTTATTCCAGCTACTTCTTGGCTTAGCTTGATGGCGAAGCCAAAGACGGCACGAGTGGCGGCGACACACCAGTTTCACAGAAGCTTCAGTAGCAGCAGCAGCTACAGCATCATTTACTTATGTTTGTTTACTGCAGCCATTGTAAGTAGTAGTTTGTCTGACTGGAAGCAATATGCATTTGCTTGATTCGAGGCCATGTCACAAATACACCATATATTTATGCATATTTTTGCATACTCTTCATAACTCGAAAGTTAAATGGTATTGCCAATATGCCATGATGCTTGTCTTCAAGTATGAAAAATACTATCATTTTTTAAGAGAAGAACATCTAACATATAACAGAACTTGAGAAACCCATATACAATGACTATACTTCAGGGAACGTGAATGATCAATCAATGAATTGAATGAAGTCTCTGGAGTCGAGGAATCTGCAAAGCAGTAATGCATATAAGAAAGGATATCAATTGTCCAAAGGTTCTCGATTTCTTCTCAAATTGTTAATATCTTAAGGTTCTATGAACTCTACAATGTTCTGGGAAGATCTTAAGAATCTTACAAATAATAAACAATATAACCACAAACGTTTATACAAAATGATCATTGATAATAATGATTTTCTATTTTGAAATTTCTTTAAATGAATAAGAGTCATGGGCACGACAGCCCCGCCTTCCCTGAGTCGTGGGACATGCCGACAAATGCGGCTAGGTATGCTTTTAATCTTAATCTAAATGGGATGCCTACTCTGAAGTAATGCATAAAACAATTCCGGAGTAGGCATACTGTCCAGAGGACGGGAAAGGAGGTTTAGTGGAGACACCACACACATAGTCACGATGGTGGCTATATGTCTGAAGGGATCCCTCCCTACCACACAAAAAAAAAACAAGTGGTCGCAACTTGGTTTTATGGCATTGGTTCCCTAAGTTTCGAGGATATTTAGATAGAAATTGGCCAAACTTATTTCGACTACCGATTTAAAAAACTCTAGTGCACTCCCTCCAACCCCCCACCACAAAATTTTATAGTTGCTATAGATAGCCCCCTTCTACTGCGTGTACAAACAAGTTGCTGTAACATGGGTCAGCATCAGAAGTTTTAAATGTGCCCTGTTCCAGACCAAAGAATGACCATACGACCAAAATAAGTATAGCTTGACTTGTGATACCTGGTACCTGCGGATATACTTATATCCAAGTAGACGTTGATTGACGTTCTTAAATCCTTGTGCTGGGTAACGTGATATTAAGTCTCTACGGCAGATGTTCAAGTAAAACCAATCGACTTTACTGCCCCTTAAAAGCCTCCAGTGACCACAACGGTTTTCATCAATATCAAGAGATTCTATTGAGTGGTAGAACCTACGTCCCGGAATCACACGACAACAGTCGACCAAGGACCAATCACCACTACCGCAACGCTGCATTTGTAATTGCAGCAGCTCCCATCAAGAGATTCTATTGAGTGGTAGAACCTACGTCCCGGAATCACACGACAACAGTCGACCAAGGACCAATCACCACTACCGCAACGCTGCATTTGTAATTGCAGCAGCTCCCATGGCTGCAGTAGTACATGCTACAGCCACCTTGCAGTTAAAACAACACCAACAATAATGTCAAGAAAGTACAGGCAAGCATTCTTAAATGAATCATGGACACCTCTAGTTTGTCAGCAACACTATCCTCCATAGAGATCTAAAGATGCTGCTTACATTACTCAATGAAAGTTCATTGGACTTTAAACTTCATGAAAATAGTTTTTGATTATAAAATTTTTGCCTATGTGAAGAGTATATCATTATCATTATGACTTTAGATAATTTGTTATCTGATTCTATGCCATTTGTCTATTTCGTCGCTGAGTAGAAGGAGGGAGTACTATCTCAGTTGGTTTTTTCCATTTCTAATTCTAGTATTTCTTGCTTTTGCCTTAATCTACATAATTAGGCAAATACAATTTCTTCAGCATAAATTATTGGATTAAAGATACAATTCAATTTTGTATTTTGTTTTTTTTTTTTTTTGCTGTTGTCCATAAATTATGTTCATTAATTGCTGTCAGATTTATTGATGTTTCATTCAAAGCAGCAACACCAACAGAAATGCTTTATTTTATAGCATACTTTAGGGCGAAGCTATAAAATAGTTGATTGGTGTCGACCCAAGCAGGAACTCATCATCATCATCATACTGCGAATTTTTATATGCCATACTCTGTACATAGTAAAGGTCAAGTTTTAGCCTCAGGATGTTACAATATAAAACTGAAAGAGTTCCTTAAGCAAACAAAGTGTACTCAAATCCTCTGCTAACCAGTGAAGCACTTAAAATTTTCTATAGTTTTAAGTTTATAAAAACAAGCTTAAGTCAAACTACTACAAATGATTTTGTTTAAACTCTTTACAGCAACAGACTACTAACTCTCAGCCACTTAAATGATGCCAACAGCAATCACTTTGCTTTGTGCAACAGCATTGTTGTTATTCAGCAACTACAATGTGCTGGTTGTTGTTGCTGAAATCAATCTAGCTGAACTGGATATGGGTACCACTGTTAGTGTACCCTTGGAAGCAATTCATCCTGCATCATTAAATGGTGGTGCAAGTGAAGGAAATGCACGTAAGATGGTGAAACGTGCACCAAATGGTTTTCTGGGTATGCGTGGTAAAAAGGATTACGAAGAAATTGCCAATAATGATTGGCAAACAGATCCAGGACCCAATCCACTTGAACAGGATTACAATGACAATGACATTTATGATTATGTACGTTATAAGAAAGCACCGAATGCTTTCTTTGGTGTACGTGGCAAGAAATACACAACCAATGATATGAATCGTTTGGGTCAACTTGTGCAGCGACTGGAAGAGGATCGTTTACGTGAAAATCTCCTACATGATTTTATCAATCGTTTAACTTTACATAATCTGGATAGCAATGAAATATTGGCAAAACGTGCACCAACTGGATTTACCGGTATGCGCGGTAAGCGTCCACTTGGTGATGATGGAGATGCCTTTGAAGATAACACACATGAGGAAATGTCTAAACGAGCACCGGTCAATGCATTTCTGGGTGTACGTGGCAAAAAGGATGTTTCACATCAGAACTATAAACGTTCAGCATCACAGGTAGTTCAAGAATTTCAACATACATATATAAATGATATGACATTGATTTAATCCAAATATTGATAGAATTTCATTTACCACTTATTTCACAAGACATTCGATACACGTGGCAGGAATCACCGTTTCAATGATTTTAGCAATAAATTTGTGGCAGTACGTGGCAAAAAAAGCGGAAATGTTGAGGATAATGATGGTGGTGTAAACGAAGATGATACTGATGAAAAAGATCCTTACAATGGAAGATTGAGTTATATTGGTGGTTTACGTTTTTTGGGACAATATCCGAGTAGTGAAATATGGCATAAGCGTGCACCAAATGGTTTTGTAGGCATGCGTGGCAAGCGTCCAGGTAAATGTATACATATACTATGATAAAATAATGAAATGTTTAATAATTTATGTCATTTTTATAGAACCAACTGTATCGTCATTGAACTAATATTATTAACCTCAGAATCAGAATAATAGCAACGGCAACAACAAAACGCTTGCTTGCTCTAATTGCGCACTTACCTTACTTACATATACTTATATTTATGTATTATTAGTTTTAAATAAAAGTAGACAAAAGACAGTAGACAGCAAACACAACAAACACAGCAACATCATAGTAATGCTTCAAAATAATCCAAGGGCTGGAGATTATTTTGAATCACATTACAAAACACATATAAACAGATACAACAGACACATCACTCTATATAACTTATTAATAATAAAAAAATATATATGTTTCCTAATAAAAAATTTAAACAAAAAAATTAAAATGAAATAAAACAGAAAATGCAAATGCAAAAAACAAAAAAAAACTAAGCAATAAAAATGCTACAAAATTAATTAAAAATTATCAATTACAAAAATTAAAATTAATTAAAAATATATTTAAAGAAATATTAATATCAATATTAATAAAATATTCAAAATAAAATTGAAAAATACAAAACTACTTAATTTTCTGCAATTACTAGCAATTTAATAAAATCATTATTAATCACAAAATTATATGAAACAGAAAATTAACAAATATTTATTGTAAATATTTTATTTTTATTGTAAAGAAATTATTCAAATGAAATACAAAACTAAATGTAATGAAAAACATACTATTTATAAAAACATTTTTTCTGTCTTCTTTAACAACCATCTTAAAACAAAATACATATTAATAAAATTATATATGCTTATTTTTTTCTTCAATTCAAGTCAATTTATTTAAATTTTTGTCATTCCATGATTATAGTTACATAATTGCTTTACATAGTGCACCCTATGCTTCTTGTCAGCCAAACAAATAAAGATTATAGGTACTAATATTTTAAATGAATTTTAATGAATTTAACATAAGAATTTCTTTCCTTTTTTTTCAAATCATATCTATAAAAACATTAACAAATATCTTTTATGCGAATATGACAAAGTTGTTGTTTTTGCTTTATATATCATAATTGGTATAGTGATGGTTAAGTATTACTCTTGGGACTATTTCAAAATAATTAAATGATATCTGCTATAATAAAATGAACTTAAAAGCTTCACAACAAAATTGAATTCTAAATAGCACATATTTCTTACTATTTCTCATTAAAGGTCTAATTTTATTTCATGGTCTCATATTTTTCACTCACATTACAGGTATTATAGTACACTACAATATTATATATCTCGTAATTTGTTATTAGCCAAAAATTTGTAACAAATAACTTGTACTCTTGGAATTGACAAATACAATTAATTATACATGAATTTCTTATGCGATAATGAATTCATTGTCCCAATATCATTGAATTTTGGCAAGTTGAGCCGCCGATTGCTTGCAATATTCTGCAAATTGATATAATGAAATGTTTGAGATGCCTTTCGTTACATTATGATTCAATTGTATGGGATCCTGAACAATCATTGGTTTTTTCAATTGAAGACCAGCATTTTGGTTCGTATTAACATATTCCGTATAGCTAAAGAAAAATAAATACATAAGAAAAATTCAATAATTATCAATAGTCTTTACTCACACATGAGGAGACTTTATTTTATTTATTCATTATTTGTCATGAAATTCATTGTACGAGGATTGCTACTTAACTTTTGAGACAGACAAATAATAACAAATATGTGTCATTGTCACTTTTTGCACTCGGAATGAGGTATCTCTAAAACATGTGTTTTGAACGCATCAACCGCTTCTTCAGGCGTCGTTAAACATTGACTTCGCAATTTATTTTTGGTGTGCGGGAATAAAAAGAAGTCATTGCTACTTAAGTTTTGAAACAAACAAATAATAACAAATATGTGTCATCGAAAATGACTTTATTGTTTTTCAAAATATTCTCCATGAAGATCAATACACTTTTGCATGCAATTGAACCAATTGTCGAAGCACTTTTTGCACTCGGAATGAGGTATCTCCAAAACATATGTTTTGAACGCATGAATCGCTTCTTCAGGCGTCGTTAAACGTTGACCTCGAAATTTATTTTTGGTGTGCGGGAATAAAAAGAAGTCATTGGGTGCCAAATCTGGACTATAGGGCGGATGACCCATCAATTCGACGTTTTGAGTGTTTAAAAAGTCACATGTTTGAGCCGATGTGTGAGAGCTCGCATTGTCGTGGTGGAGAATGATTCGTCTTCTGCGGTTGATTTTTCTTATTTCTTCGAACACTTCTGGCAAACAAATGGTGGTGTACCATTCAGAATTAACCGTTCTACGTTTCTCTAATGGCACGGTGGCGACATGTCCGGTTATTCCAAAAAAAAAACAGGCGATCATTTGCTTCGAAGTGCTTCGTGCGCGAACAACTTTTGTTGGATTTGGCTCATCTTGAAAGACCCATACAGTCGACTGCTGTTTAGTTTCAGGCTCATATGCATAGATCCATGATTCATCACCTGTCACGATCTTATAGACATCTTTTGAAGTGCCGCGATTGAATTTTTTCAACGTTTCTTTGCACCAATCGACACGTGCCTTTTTTTGCGCGGTATCCAACGGCCAAATGTTCATGCAATATTGGAACTAATGCCCAAACATGCCTCAATCTCACGATAAGTCACATGACGATCTTGCAATATCAGTTCACGCACAGCACCAAAGTTTTGTGGCACAACAACCGATTTTGGACGACCTTCACGAAATTAGTCCTGGAGAAAACTACGACCACGATTGAATTCAGAAAACCAGCGAAACACGGTGGCCCTGGTTGGTGCTTCATCACCAAAAGTCGAAGTGAGTTGAACGGCACACTCTTGTTGAGTTAAACCACGTCGAAAATCATAAAAAATCGTTGCACGAAAATGTTCACGATTTAATTCCATTTTTTAGCCGAAACGAATTTTTCAAGTCACTGTAAACAATACAAATACCACTCGTATGACAAAACGTTCTGAGTACATTTATCTTTAAAAACGACAAGCTTTACGATACCAATGTCAAATTTGACATATCAACATTGGTGTTGCCATATCTCAAGTCTTAAGTAGCAACCCTCGTATACACATATGTATATATGTATAATCTTGATGGATCATGTGTTTTTGTGGATACATAATTTTTAAATGTAAAGTAATTTGAACTTATCTTTAAAAATTGCAAATCTAAGCTTCAATGTTTAATTCGATTGAGTCTAGTAATTGGATATTGTAGAAAAAATAAATGAAAAGCCAACAAAACAGGTGTATAACTCACATTTGTACATATGGTTCTGAATTGTGGGGTAACACAAGTGCAACTAACATTGAAGTTTTACTAAGAACAACACAAGGCGCTCCATGGTATATTAGAAAGGTCTTGACAGACTCCTACCAAAAGAAGAGTGCTCTAAACGGAAAGTTAACTATGCGGATCAACTTTCGCAGCATGTTAATACACTAGCCAGAGATCTTCAACTATGGGACAACAGAAGTGCGAGTAACATTGAAGTTTTACTAAGAACTCTATACAAATTCCTTAAAAAACAGGCGCCCATTGTATATCAGAAAGTACTAGGCTAGTAAATGAAGATACATAACTATGGGGACATGTTAGTCCACTGGCCAGAGCTCACAAAAAACTCATCTCGCCTGCATCGTAACGATCACACATTCCATTCCATTTCAAAGCCTTAACTAAGGTTGCGACATATAATTCACATGACGGAAAAGTGAAAACTAAAATCTCAAATAATGTGGGAAAAATAGATAAACTCTTATACGATCAGACATCACAGGATATGACTTTATCAATATACATAGTACTAGAGCCCTTCACAAACGCCCACTAAGGAGTGTTAACAGTTCTCAATTACACTGATTCACATGTGTTTTAAAACTAGTCATTCCCAGTTATATTGTTTTAATTGCTTTGTTGACTCATTGAATCGAATCTATGATGTCGTTCGATTAATGTCTTCTGCTATGAGTCAGTATCACAATATTCGTTTGAGTGACAGAGGATAATTATTTGCTTAGTAATACTGATTATGCAAGCCACTATATACACTTTGTGGGGTGTTTGTCTGATGATGGTATAATACTATATAAATTATAGTAAATTATTGTACTTACCGTTCTGGCATCGCTTTCTCAATATTTTTGATTTCCACATTTTGTATGCCAAAGTAAGGACAAACAACATGCGTCTCATATTTGAAATTAGCATAGTAATTAAAGAAATCCATAAGATATTTATTAGCGCTATAGGATGTAACAGGCAATTGACTTATTTTATAGTCGCTGAGAGTTTTATGTGAAAAATTCGCCAACCAAGCTAAAAAAAAAACATAAAAATAAGTAAAATTTCAATTATCTTTTATTGTATTTTGTATTCACGTTTCATCACATTTATTATATTTTGTACTTACGGCCAACAAATAAAGTTTTCTTCGTATCCAATTGCATGTTTTCAAAGGAGGGCAATAATTTATTCAATTGCAGGAAATAGACAACCATCATGCACATGCTATAAGTTGACAATTGTTCTTCTAATTTGGCGCGTGCCAACCAACACTTTAGATAGATACATAAGAACCGTGCTGTTTTTGAAGAATATTTACAAGATAAATATTGTTCATTTAGTTGTGAAATTTTAGTTAATAGTATGTAGAAGAAGAAGCTCACAAATACCAGACCAAGTATCTTATATATCTCTCAATTCAATTCGCAGATTCGAACTACTTCAAATTATAAATTGATTCAAATTTGTCAGCTTCTACTGTATGTATAGTGAAATAAATAACTCACCCATTGGTTGAAGATGAAAAATGTGTTCCATCATCTTTGTGTTGCAATATCCCAAGCTATTCGAAAATCCAATATCACACGCAATGCCAGTACTTAGATTACCAACTTTAATGATCGGTACACGTGCATTCTCAATGCATGCAAACACTTTCCATTTCTTATGCAAACGCATTCCATTGCGGACAATTTGCAAATTGTTTAGGGTTTGCGGAGATGGACGATTCTCAAAGTTGTTAAAATTGCCATCAATATCAACGAATATATCTAAATCTGAGAGACTAGTTGCCATACCCGATAGACGTGAACCAAACATGTAGATACGCACAGGTTTCTTCGGAAACAAAATTTTCAATTGTTCAATGAGTTCCTTTTCAATGACTTCATATTCTGCCGATTGTTTCAATGAATCGGCAACTACAATGCTTTCCATATACATAATGGTCTTATCATTACTTCTCAGCAAGGATCTAGCTTCTAAATAGTTTGATATAAGTTTGAGATTATTTGAGTTTTTATATTTGGAAATTTTCAATTGCACTTACTTCTTGGCAAAGCTGATTTTATTACATTCTTCTTCTTTCCTTTGTCCTCTTTTTTTTTCTTTAAAACTTGTAATTCCCTTTCGGTATTTGGATGGCCTTTGGATAAATGCATAGCCGCTTGACCAATGGAATTCCCAAGTGTTTTGTAATTACATGTGGAGCACATAAATGATCGTTTGATGCACGCCAGCTCGTGGTCCGGAACCAGTTTTGTATGGTCGGTGGGCAAAATATGCTCGAGATCATGCTCCAAATATGTATTAATTTCGTCCAATATCTGAGTCAATACCTTACCAAGTTGTGGATCGACTTGCTTGTAACTTTTGTTCACTATGCGCAGTGTTTCCAGGAACCATTGTGACTCCATTGTCAGAGGATTTAACTATTCATAAACCACATTTAATTAACTTGCAAACAATAATATTATAAAATTGATAATTACGTAAAGCAGTTCTGGCTTAGCTTCAGCCATGTTTGAAAAAAATTCTTTATTTTCTAGTGAAATGTGAAACCTAAACTTATTTTTTTTTTTTGTTGTTTTTGTTTATAAACAACTAAGCGTTCTTTCGTTCGTTCTGTGCTTTAATAAATGCCGGTCAAATCATATGATTCAAGCTAGAGACGGAAAACTTCGATTTTGAAATAAATTTACATCGATGTTTTCTAGCACTAGTCACTGAGTTATTTGAGTTATGTGAGATTGTACTCTGTTTATCTGTTTCTTCGCTATTCTGGTCTGCTTCGATGGCCAATGAAATGTGTACCCTTTCATTATTTAAGAATGATTAATTAATTAAGACGTTTTAATAAATGATGCTGTCAAAGTTGTTACCGATTACAAATCAGATGGTTTAATATAGTAACGAGTAGTCGGTTTCTTACTTGAAGCAATTTTTCAAGGGCACACGCTACTTTTCAAGGGTACACGGTACTATTATTATTAATATTCTAATATTCTTATCCAACTATCATTTTGTTTTAAGGCGCCAAATAATCTAAGTAAATAGAATAAATTGAATTCGATAAAGAAAGTTAAGCTGGAATGGATTAAGATGAATACCTATGGTTTGTAATCGTAAAAATTTGTTGTGTGTGTGTGTGTGTCAGTCACTTTGTTACTTTTGTTAAACGTATCATAGCCAGCAGCAGAGCGAGTCTTGAGCAAGCGCCAAGTAGTAGTCAAGCTATGTTGATCTTAATTTTCTAAAATTTTGTTAAACATTTCAATCAAAGCTCTCGCTTTATTTTTTGCAACAATTCATATTTGTTTGTACATTGTACAAGACACGCGCGCACTTTTTTGTCAAGTGTCCAGTGCCGGTGTCAGTTTAGTTTTTTATAACCACCACCAGAACTCACAGATCGATCAGTCACAACAACAACTACAACCACAGACACACTCAATTCACCAACCAACTACAACAACCCAGTTAATCTTTTACCAATCAACCAACAAGAAACAAAAAACAGACAAACTGAGAAAACGCAAAGACGGCAAAACCCTTTCCACTGCCACTGGTACCAAAATGGCCAAAATGTATGGAAAGGGTAAGAGTAAGTAAATCTCACATTATTGTACTTATGATTTAAGCCATTTTTCTTTTTGTTTTTATATCATAAAAAACATTACCACACATACATACCACCTCACCCCCTCCATGTCACGCTTTTGACTGCTAGTAGTAGTTTTTTGTAATACAATACAACAATCATTTATCATTTGATTAAATTTGTATTATTCTACTATTCTTCTTATTCTATCAATAGCCGCCATAGAATCGGAGGAACAGCAAAGATTGCGCTGGCAAGTGGAGCTAGAGTTTGTGCAATGTCTAGCAAATCCAAACTATTTGAATTGTAAGTTTAGTTAATTAAACAATTCCAAATAAAACTTGAACTAATAATAATATTTAAACAATATTTAGTTCTTGCACAGCGTGGCTACTTTAAGGATCAAACATTTGTCAATTATATTAAATATCTGCAATACTGGAAGGAGCCCGAATATGCCAAATTTCTTATGTACCCAATGTGCCTGTATTTCCTTGATCTATTGCAATTTGAACACTTCCGACGCGAGATTGTGAGTGCTCAGTGTTGCAAGTTCATCGATGAACAAGCCATTCTACAGTGGCAGCACTACACACGTAAACGTGTTAAAATGTTGAGTGCAGTCAATGAATTGAGCATGAGAACAGAATTACTAGCAAGCAATACTGGTGCTGGACTTACGGGTGCCTCAGCTGCCGGTATGACTGCTGGGGCAATTGAAGCAACAACAGCGGAACAAATTCAACAACAACTACAACAGCAGCAACAGGGCGCACAAAAAACAAATTCAGGATCAGGTGGAGGTTCTTTGCAGAATGGTTTAAATACTGGTGGGCAAACAGGAGCATTAGCAAATCAAGCACAATCACAACCATCAGCGCAACAACTATCTCAACAATCATCGCAGCAACCACAAGGTGGTGGTGGTGGTGGTGGTGCCTCCTCACAACAGCAAATGAATGGTCTTTCAGGAAATTCTTCTTCTGCTGCTTTAGCTAACATTAAAATGGAATTAAGTTAAAAATATTTGTAAATTATGTATTAATGTAATGTGAACTATTTTTGAAGTATATTAAACTACTATGGATTGATGTAATTACGAAACCTTGTCATCTCGCTCGCTCGCTTGCTTGATTGCTGCTTCCCTGTAATAATAGGATAATGATTTACCTCCTTTTTTTTAAATATTTAAATTAATTTACAGTCTAAACAAATGTCATCTGTGTCTGTGTCTAAGGGACGCTTTTATGGCGTCTATTTACTTTGTAGTCAAAGCCCAGATCGTCGTTATAAGGGTAAATGCTATGTTGGATTCACTGTCAATCCAAATCGACGTATCAACCAGCACAATCGCGGTCGTGATTTTGGAGGTGCAAAAAAAACAAGTAACAAAGGACCATGGCAGATGGTCATGATTATACACGGGTTTCCCAATAATATTTCGGCATTGCAGGTATTTAATTTTCTTTTAATTCTAAACCCAATGTAATGTATTTACTCTCATAATACTATGTAGTTCGAATGGGCATGGCAACAGCCAACACTCTCATCGCGCCTAAAGCCATTTACGGATCTAAATCGCAAGTTGGCTAAAGAATCATATTTTCAATATAATTTTCGTATACTGAGCCGCATGTTAACCATTGGTCCATGGCACCGTCTGCCGCTTACAATTCGTTGGCTAGAAACCTCATATGAGTGTTTATTCCCGGTAACTGTAGAATACTAGTATACAAAACTTTCGTTCATGTTTAACACATATATCTTTGGATCTTTCAGCTCAATATAACATTACCATCTCATATGCAAATTGTCAGTGGAAAAGTTGATATTGTGAGATCACCTTCAACTAAAAAGCTTAAGAAGGATGCAGCTCTGATGCCATCATCATGTGTTAAGTTGTCATCAGAGTGTCATTTGTGTATGGAGCTCATTGAACAACCGGAACGCTCACGTATAGGTTGCCTGAATGTGCTCTGCAAGCTGTCATGCCACATTATATGCCTTGCCAATTACATGATTTCCAGCGATTTAAATAATCGTGGCCATTACATACCAATTGCCGGTGAGTGTCCGCTTTGCGAGACTTCTATAACTTGGTCTGAACTATTACAACATAAAAATCGCAAACAACTAATAACAACTAATGATGATGAAGATGAATCCGATGATGATGACGATGACTTTTTAAATTTCGATATTGATTCGGATCTCGACGAAATGCCAATAGAAACCGTCGAAATATTTGATTAAGAAAACTTTAATGTACTGTTTAATTATGTTTTTTTATTTGAATCCCTAAAGATCAATTGATAATAAAGCAGTTAAATATGACTCGAGCTGAGTATCAAAGCATTTGTATGCATTTCGAGCAACGACTAGTTTCATCATTTCCTCTAAATAAAAGCTCTTTGGCATTTGGATATGTTCCGTTCCATTGCATATGAAAGTGAAGACTTCCCCAGATTTTAATGGCAACTTCGGCATCTTTGTATTACGAGGTTCCAAGTCCAAGATAGAACGCTTTCCTAAAATGAATGTTTAACCATAACATTCTAATATTATATCTGTTCAACAATTTACCATTACCCTTGAGAGACACATTGGCCTTGGTGGTGATGGTGGTGCTATTAATATCTGATTGCTTTGCCACTTGATTGTCAAAAAATGTTTGAAATAATTCAGCTTCTTCAGCTTCATTTTTTAGGTTATGTTCCTTGGCATCAACTTCACCACTTCCAATTGAGGCCACTGTAGAAGCATAAGGAATGGGCTTAGCATTTCCAATTAACAATCTGCGACGGTTGTTGAAGGCAATGTACTTGCGTTCAAAGTGGTCTGAGCACATAAAATACTTCGATTTCGAGTCGTAATTTGGAACAGCACCAAAAATAATCCAATCCATAAGGCGCTCATCTTTGGGAAAACCAAACATACTAAAATTTCCAGACGATACGCCATCCAAGACGTAGTTGTCGCAATTTTTATATGAGCAAACTTTAATCGACATTGCTTTCCTCGAAAAAAAAAAAAAAATCGCGTAACCGGAATTTTAAAAACGTCCGCACTGGACCTAACGAACAAACAAAGTGAATATAGAAAAAAGAAAAGAACAAAAAAGAAACTTCGAAATCAGTGTTGACAACTTTGAAAATTTGCACATCTATAGAAACAATGTTTCCAGCACTGCAAATTAATTTTAATCTTTGAGTAAGGAAATAACGGAATAATATATGATGATCCACAATTTTTGCTGGGCATATCAAAGAATTAGAGGCTTAACGACAAGTATTTACATATAACAATCTTCCTTGTTGCCAATAATTATTAGTCACTACCGGAAGTCCAACCAAAGGCTCATGCCTACATCAATACATTCTCATATTTACATCCATACATACTCATGTATGCGTATACTCATATACCGATATATGAAAACCAAAAGCACTTGCCGCCATTTTACGCAAAATTAAAAAGAAAAATGGCTCGTTCTTGTTGTTGTTATTATTTGTTATATTTTATCAAACAAAAATTGGAACAATTGAATTATTTGTTGGTTAAATTCATTTTAAATTCGGCATGTGCTGCCTTAATCTTATTAGCAAGAGTTTTATAACGTTCCAATTCTTCCATTAGTTTGGCTTTCTGTTGCAAATAATAATCTTTTGGCATTTCAACGTATTCCGTTCCTTTAAACATAAAACTTTTTACAGATTCATTGGGCTCCATATCCAAATCGCCTTTACCAGGAATTATTTCTAAATCATAAATGTTTAATTAAGAATGTATATTGTTTTTTCTAATACGTATAATTTGGTACATACCAGAAATGTTAAAGACTTGCTCTCCTTCATTCTGGCCATCTGATGCCGGTTTTGTTACCAATTCCAATTCAACTTGTTTGTCAGATGGCATAAAAATTACATTTTTCGGATTGCTTGCATTAAGTACAGTGATTTCCTTAGTTTTGCCAGTTTCTTCACATAATTTCTTGATATTTTCCTTGGCGTCATTTTCTTCAACATTCCGCTTGTCTTCTTTGGCGTCTTTTTTTTCCATAAATTCGGTTGTTAGCGGCACGTCATTCTTCTTAATGCCAATCGAAGTCCATTCTTTGGGTACAGCGTTTCCTTTTAAGAACACGCTACGATTTTTAACCGAAATGTATTTTTTATCAAAATGATCAGAACACATGAAATGAAATTCTTTCGGATCATAATCATCTTCTTTTCCCAATGCAATCCACTCGTTTCGAAGATTTTCATTTTTGGGAAAATCGAATATAGAAAATTTACCTGAAGGTTTACCCTTCCAGATATAGTTAATGCAACCTTTATATGCACACTCTTTCATTGCCATATTTGTCCACAAAAAATCTTTACAACAGTTGGATATCGCAAAATCAAATGACTAGCGGCAGCGTCTTATTGGCTGAATGACAGACAAACTGATTCTGTTGAAAATTGCAAAAAAACAAAACCAGTGCTGAAAATTGCAAAAAAAATTGCCAATAATCATTATTCACTACCGGAAGTCCAACCAAAGGCTCATGTATACATCAATACATTCTCATATTTACATCCATCCATGCTCATGTATGCATATACTCATATACCGATATATGAAAACCAAAAGCACTTGCCGCCATTTTACGCAAAATTAAAAAGAAAAAATGGCTCGTTCTTGTTGTTGTAATTATTTGTTATATTTTATCAAACAAAAATTGGAACGATTGAATTATTTGTTGGTTAAATTCATTTTAAATTCGGCATGTGCTGCCTTAATCTTATTAGCAAGAGTTTTATAACGTTCCAATTCCTCCATTATTTTGGCTTTCTGTTGAAAATAATAATCTTTTGGCATTTCAACGTATTCCGTTCCTTTAAACATAAAACTTTTTACAGATTCATTGGGCTCCATATCCAAATCGCCTTTACCAGGAAATATTTCTAAAATCATAAATGTTTAATTAAGAATGTATATTGTTTTTTCTAATACGTATAATTTGGTACATACCAGAAATGTTAAAGACTTGCTCTCCTTCATTCTGGCCATCTGATGCCGGTTTTGTTACCAATTCCAATTCAACTTGTTTGTCAGATGGCATAAAAATTACATTTTTCGGATTGCTTGCATTAAGTACAGTGATTTCCTTAGTTTTGCCAGTTTCTTCACATAATTTCTTGATATTTTCCTTGGCGTCATTTTCTTCAACACTCCGCTTGTCTTCTTTGGCGTCTTTTTTTTCCATAGATTCGGTTGTTAGCGGCACGCCATTCTTCTTAATGCCAATCGAAGTCCATTCTTTGGGTACAGCGTTTTCTTTTAAGAACACGCTACTGTTTTTAACCGAAATGTATTTTTTATCAAAATGATCAGAACACATGAAATGAAATTCGTCCGGATCATAATCATCTACTTTTCCCAATACAATCCACTCGTTTCGAAGATTTTCATTTTTGGGAAAATCGAATATGGAAAATTTACCTGAAGATTTACCCTTCCAGATAAAGTTAATGCAACCTTTATATGCACAATATTTCATTGCCACTTTTGTCCACAAAAAAGCTTTACAACAGTTGGATATAACAAAATCAAATGACTAGCGGCGGCGTCTTATTGACTGAATGACAGACAATCTGATTCTGTTCAAAATTGCGAAAAAAAAACCAGTGCTGAAAATTGCAAATTTAGGCGAAATCGACAGGGCTGCCAGTTTCATTTTATCTAATGCATATTTCTTAAAGTTAGCATCTCCATACAGTAACGGCACTTTGTGCTTTGCACATGTTTTTGTTTTAATTGTTTTAAAATTAATTTAAATCATTAATTAATTAATTATTCATGATGTTCATACACTCTAAAAACTACAAAGTTGCACAAAAGGAACCCTTCGAATGCTACGATCAGCCACCGTCATTTGAGGAAGTAGTTGCAAAAGCCAAAATTACTCCCACAAAAAAGCGAAAATCCTTACGCAAAGGTGTCTTGCAAATTTATCATGATTACTGCGCGAACACTTCCATACATGGTCTTCAATATATTGGCGATAATCGACCCAAAAAAGAAAAAGTTTTCTGGCTGTGTGTTTTTGTTGTTTCCATATTCTGTTGTGCAAAACTGATAAATAGTGTTTACATCAAATGGAATGAGACTCCGGTCATCGTTAGTTTTTCTGAAAAATCCACGCCAGTTTGGAATATACCATTTCCAGCCATAACCATATGCTCGGAAACGAAACGAGTATTAAAAACTGAAGGTATGAATATTTCAAAGTGCCTTTATTTTCTTATTATTATTATGAAATTTATTATTCTAAGGACTGACCTTTGGCAACCTATTTACACAACTGACTGATGAGCAAAGTAGGGATAAATTATTCGAACCAGAAAATGTCACGAGTGCTGAAATGGAGGAGTTCCGCACTTTGTTGCATATTTGCAATACACAGATTATTGAGGAAGACATGCCAATTATACCAGGAGATGAAATTGATTACTTGGAGGTGTTGGAACGCATGATGCCGCCCTTTGAGCGATACTTTTTCTTTTGTCGTTGGTTAAATCATTTTAACGAATGTGAATCATACTTTTCAAAGACATACACTGAAGAAGGCATTTGTTATACATTTAATGGTCTTAAGCCCACTGATATCTATCGAGAGGATACCTTCCAGTTCCAGAGAGCAGCTACATTTGATGAAAGAACCAATGACAGTGCCCTATGGTCACTCGAGAATGGATATGATCCTTCCAGTGGCATTAATACATATCCAGCACGCGTACTCAGTTCTGGCTCACGTGCCGGTATCTTTATAGCTTTGCAAAGCTTTAAGCAAGAAGTAGACTATGCATGTCGGGGTCCAGTTCAAGGTTTTAAAGTGCTGCTTCACTCGCCGGATGATGTGCCGCATGTATCCAAACAGTTTGTGCGCATACCAATGGCAAAAGAAGTGTTAATCGCACTCAAGCCAAATATGATAACAATGTCGAAAGGCATAGAGGAATATAGTCCCATGCGACGTCAGTGTTTTCTCAATAGTGAGCGTACCTTACGCTTTTTCAAAACTTACACTCAGAGTAACTGTGAACTGGAATGTCTCTCCAATTTTACTTTAACGAAATGTGGATGCGTTAAGTTTTCGATGCCACGTACACCGGACATGCCTGTATGTGGAGAAGATAAGATACATTGTTATGATCGAGCAGAGGATGATCTACTCATACGTGAATTTCAGCAAGGCTACAAACACGGCATGATAAAGAACAGCGGCGATCCTGAATGCAATTGCATGCCTGCATGTACATCACTTGTTTATAATACAGAAATATCGCAAGCTAATTTCGATTTGCAAGAGATGTTGGAAGCAAACAACGATACCGAGTTTAAGGAACAATTTCCAGGATCACAAATGTCTCGCTTATCGATCTACTTCAAGGAGAATCAATTCATTACATCAAAACGTTCAGAACTATATGGTGTAACGGACTTTTTAGGCAATTGTGGTGGAATATTTGGTCTATTTATGGGTTTCTCTATTCTAAGTCTTGTCGAAATGATCTATCACTTTACCTTACGTTTCTGGTCAAATATGAAATGAAAGATTAAGGTGAATGTCTTTGAGAGTCGTTAAGCTATTATTATTGATTAATTTGTTTACATTATTATTTCAATTATTTGTTAAATTATTTATGTTAAACAAATTGTTAGTTCATTTATAAATTTATGTAATGTTTTAAAATTAAATTTAGAGTTTTGAAAAAACATATTCATATGGTGTCGTGTATCAACTACTTTTTTCAGCTGGCATAACAACAATCTGGCAACAATAATTTCCCGCGCAAAGAAATAACGGCGTGTGTGTAAAACAAATACATACAGTGTTCTCTTAGTAACGCAGTAGCATTTGCACTCCAAATAAATTCCAAATATATAATTATATATTATAAAATTTAAAAAGAGTTATTAACAAAATTGAATAGAATTCTTCAACTCGTTAGAGAAAATATATCAATACGGCAACACGTACGATTGCACGATTTTTGTTCGGCTCGTTGTTGTCGGTTCTTTCAGAAAGCGGTCTTCGTAGTGTGAAGATTCGAGATATTTTCGTCCGGAGATTTCGCGTTTAAAATTTTGCAAACGTGAAATAGTGGCCGAGGCAAAGGCAGTGAGTGCATTAAAGTGAAGTCCAATTAAAGTGGTGCATACGAAACAAATAAATAAATAAATAACATGGCTGCAGATCAAACTCAATTTCAACAGCTCCTGACCTCGCTACTTTCCGTTGACAACGAAGTGCGACAGCAGGCTGAGGTGGGTACAAACATACATACAAACATACGTATATCATCAAAATCTCTAGGCATATTTATATTATTGTTAACATGAAAAAAAAAACAACTGCGCACATTGGTGAAATACAAAAAAAATAATGCTGAGAAATTCGATTAAGAGACAAGAAAATGGGCGATGGCAACTAGCAGGCATGAAATGCACACTTTCTGTGTTCTGAATCATAATTTTTTTCAGCCGAAAACGTGTTTCTTTCATTTGCTTCGCACATCGCAGTCTCACGCGTGTAGTTGGCTGTATATGTGTGTGTGTATGCATGTGTTTTTAGTGTATTTCATTGTATGCGTTTGTGTGTGTGTGTGTGTGTGTGTCGATTAACGAACAAGAGAAAAACAGACAAAAAAGTAATCAAAAAGAAAAAGCATGAAGATTATGATTGGACCGTATGATGATGATGTGCTTGTTGCCAAAAATTTGTTATACTAGACGCCACCACCGTACCGCTGCCGATATCTTGCGGTGCCCATCTAGTAGAGTCTACGAAATATATGCGAAAAAGCTCAATCACTTGCTGCATACATTGACATTATGTTTGACGTGTTTGTTTTCAACTCAACAATCGTGATTTTTTCACAAATTCTCAGCACAGAAACGGCATAAACGGAAACAAAGAGCAGGTGCAAAATGAAAACGAAAAAAAAAATATGTAGTTGGACGTTGAAGCAAGCAAGCAGTGCTAATGAGGCATTGGTGAAATGCATGTCAGCTATTTTTTTTTTTCTATTGATCGCCAGCTGAGATAACAAAGTAAAAGAAGAAAAGGCAAAGACCAATCACTGAGAGTAAAATACAAAATATTGTGCTATGCCTGCCTATACTCCACCCACTTGGTGGCTGTAAATACAAACACATACATCTACACATAGAAAGATAGACAAGCACAACACACTCATACTACTATGTAAATGGCACGCACACTATATATGACCTTGATACCCTGCCGTGCCAGCCGGTTTCTCCACAAGCTCCCACTTCCAGCTATCCACAATTCATTGCCTGCCGCTCATGTTTGGTGTAGTGGCGCTGACACTGCATAAAGTAAACATGTTGTGTGCTGCTGCTTATACATATTTTACATTCCTAATATGTAATTTTAAAGATTTCATTTTTTGTATTGTATTCATTTATAGGATGCCTACAATGGTTTGGCACGCGAGGTTAAGGTAACACACTTGTTGGGCACCCTTCACAATGGCCAGCAATCGGAGGAAGCACGCCAGATGGCAGCTGTGCTTTTGCGTCGCTTATTCACATCTGAATTCTTGGATTTCTACAAGGAGGTCAGTACCGTACCATTATTATGATTATACTTATACATACATATGTACATATATAGTAACTCATTAAAATTCATGTCAACTTTAAGAGATTAAGTGCCTTCTTCGTATCTCTAATCTACCTATGATTTTTTTTTTTGTATTTACTTTTATATAAAATATCACATTAGATTCCGGCTGATTCCCAAAATCAACTGTTAGCGCAACTCTTGCTTGCTGTCCAACAGGATGTGACACCAAATTTGCGTCGAAAAATTTGCGAAGTTGTCGCAGAGGTTGCACGCAATCTGATTGATGAGGACCTTAACAACCAGTGGCCTGATATATTGCAGTTCTTGTTCCAATGCTCAAATTCACCAGTTCCACATATGCAAGAGTCAGCATTGCGTATATTCTCGAGTGTTCCATCAATCTTTGGCAATCAGGAGCAACAATATTTGGATTTAATTAAGCAGATGTTGGCAAAGAGCATGGATGTGTCTGCGGATCCAGAAGTACGTGTACAAGCTGTACGCGCTGTGGGTGCCTTCATTTTACATCACGACAAGGAAAAGGAAACGACAATCGCTAAGCATTTCTCAGATTTATTGCCGCGTATGATAACAATCATTGGTGAGACAATTGAGCGCCAGGATGATCAATGTTTGTTGAAACTTTTGATTGAAATGACGGAAAATTGTCCCAAATTCTTGCGTCCGCAATTGGAATTCATTTTTGAGCTCAGCATGAAGGTCTTTAGCTCGCAAGATTTTGAAGATAGTTGGCGTCATCTTGTACTGGAAGTTATGGTTTCATTGGCTGAAAATGCTCCAGCAATGGTACGCAAACGTGCTGATAAATATGTTGTGGCACTCATTCCACTTGTGCTTCAAATGATGACTGATCTAGATGACGATGATGATTGGGCTACTGCTGATGTTGTCAATGACGATGATCATAGTGACAATAATGTTATTGCTGAGTCTTCTTTGGACCGTTTGGCCTGCGGCTTAGGTGGTAAAGTTGTTTTGCCACATGTCATGAATGCTTTGCCCTCGATGTTGGGTAATGTTGACTGGAAACATCGTTATGCCGCTCTCATGGCAATATCAGCAATTGGCGAGGGTTGCCACAAACAAATGGAAGCCATACTCGATCAGGTGATGTCTGGTGTATTGAACTTTTTACGTGATCCTCATCCACGTGTACGTTATGCTGCTTGCAATGCCATTGGTCAAATGTCTACTGATTTTGCTCCAACTTTCGAAAAGAAATTCCATGAACAAGTAAGTTAAATTAATCCTTCTTGTATCACAAACTCGATTTGAGATTTAAAATGTCGTGTGTTCTTGTACTTTTTAAGGTCTTACCTGGTTTGCTAGCACTTCTGGATGATGTTCAGAATCCACGTGTTCAAGCTCACGCTGGTGCCGCTTTGGTAAACTTCTCTGAAGATTGTCCCAAAAACATACTCACCCGTTACTTGGATGGCATAATGGGAAAATTGGAGAACATTCTGAACTCGAAATTCAAGGAACTTGTCGAAAAGGGCAACAAACTTGTTTTGGAGCAAGTTGTTACAACTATTGCCTCTGTTGCGGACACATGCGAAAAAGAATTTGTAGCCTACTATGATCGTTTGATGCCATGCCTGAAGTTCATTATCCAGAATGCAAATACGGAAGAGTTACGTATGTTGCGTGGCAAGACCATCGAGTGTGTGAGTCTCATCGGTTTGGCTGTTGGCCAGGAGAAGTTCATTACTGATGCCGGTGAAATTATGGACATGTTATTGAAGACTCACTCCGAAGGTGATCTGCCTGATGATGATCCACAAACATCATATTTGATTACTGCTTGGGCACGCATGTGCAAGATTCTGGGCAAACATTTTGAACAATATTTACCGCTTGTTATGGGTCCAGTTATGCGTACAGCTGGCATGAAACCCGAGGTTGCTTTGCTTGATAACGAGGAAGTTGAGGACATTGAAGGTGATGTTGATTGGTCTTTCATTAACTTGGGTGAACAACAGAACTTTGCTATACGCACTGCTGGTATGGAGGACAAAGCATCAGCATGTGAAATGCTTGTTTGCTATGCACGCGAACTGAAGGATGGCTTTGCTGATTATGCTGAAGAAGTGGTTCGTCTAATGGTGCCCATGCTTAAGTTCTATTTCCATGATGGTGTTCGCTCAGCTGCTGCTGAATCATTACCATATCTATTGGATTGCGCTAAAATCAAGGGTCCACAGTACTTGGAAGGCATGTGGTTGTATATTTGCCCAGAATTGATTAAAGTTATTACCACTGAACCGGAACCCGATGTACAATCGGAACTATTGAATTCTTTGGCCAAATGTATTGAGACATTGGGTGCAAATTGTTTGAATGATGAAGCAATGAAACAAGTCTTGGAAATCATTACCAAATATATGGTTGAACATTTCGAACGATCTGACAAACGTTTACAGGCACGCAACGAGGAGGATTATGATGATGGTGTTGAGGAAGAATTAGCTGTACAAGATGATACAGACATCTATATACTCTCGAAGGTCATTGATATTGTTCATGCTCTTTTCTTAACAAATAAGGCACAATTTTTGCCATATTTTGATCAAGTTGCATCACATTTTGTTAAATTACTTGATCCCAGCCGCCCGTTTGGCGACAGACAATGGGGCTTGTGTGTGTTTGATGATGTCATTGGTAAGTTCATTTCTATTAGGAAAATGATGATACTTAATTAATAAAAATTTAATTTAATTACAGAGTTCTGTGGCCCTGCTTGTGCGCCATATCAACAGATCTTTACGCCGCCTCTTATGCAGTATGTTGTTGATAAATCACCAGATGTACGTCAAGCTGCTGCCTATGGTTGTGGTGTATTGGGACAAGTAAGTGAATTTAAAAAACTATATTATAAATTTGATTTGATATCTAACATTGATTGTGATATGTTTATAGTTTGCTGGTGAACAATTTGCTGTTACCTGTGCTCAGGCCATTCCACTTTTAGTGCAAATTATTGCCGATCCAAAGAGCCGTGATGCCGAAAACGTTAGCGCCACAGAGAACGCCATTTCTGCTGTCGCAAAAATTCTGAAATACAATAAATCTGCGTTGTCGAACATTGATGAAATAATCAATGCCTGGTTCTCATGGTTACCCACAACAGAGGATCCCGATGAGGCCACACACATTTATGGCTATCTATGCGATTTGATCGAGGCCAATCATCCCATGGTCTTGGGCGCAAACAATTGTAACCTGCCGCGCATAGTTTCCATAATAGCAACAGCATTCAGTTCAGACGTCTTAGAACCCACAAGTGCTGAGGGTACCCGCATGTTAACAATTGTTAAACAAGTCGAGTCCAATCCAGAAGTGATGCAGGCATGTGCCAACACTTTGAGTGCCGAACAACAGCAAGCATTGCAAGAGGCATACCGAGAATTGGCAAGTGGTGGTACAGCTACCGCTTAGACAGAGAGAGAAAAATATGAAAAGAAGAGAGTGTGCGCTGCTGCTTTAGTCAGTTGTCTGCACTCACAACCCAACGCCGCAACCCAAACGACGTCTTCATGTCTTCAAAACAACCACGCCTCGTTATCTGCATTTTGAGCAGCAATTACACATTAATGATGTTGATGATAACCTCTTATATTCATATGAATTACATATATATATATGTTTAAATATTGATATAAATGCATATACTTATATGTATATTCTTCATATACAATATATATATATATAAATTAAAACAGAAAAAAAAAAACATATATCTAAATGGCGGTGAAAATTATTTAAGTCGAAACAAAAAACAAAAAAATAAAACATTTTAAATTGTTCCACTCCTCCTTCCTTAATTTTTAGCACAGAGAAACGATTTTTTTTTTATATTCAGTTTTTTTTTTTGGTGCGAGAATTCCAAAATGATAAAATTATAAAAATTTCTGTTCAAGAAGGAAAAAAATTCATTATTTGACTGTACATGAAAAAACCAAGAAAAATTGTATTTTAAAGATATAACGAAATAATAAAAAATAAAAACAAACCAATAAACTTACATACAAACGAACATCATAAGCATGTTTTACTCTCCTAACTAAGCTATTGCATTTGCTAATATGGTAGATGGTAGATCTATGGAATAATTTTACACTTAACTCTAAATAGTATACTTGTAATATCAGAACCAAGAATATAATGTGTATGGATATATGGGATTTCTTCAACATAGTCCCTGCTCGTTTCCAAATTCCCAATATTCTTTTGGAACTCTTCCGTACGATCTTTGGAATATCATTCTCAAATTATAGGATCCAATTGTTTATGAATATTTGGAAAATATTTCATTTCTAATAAGTTAACCAGAAAGAAGGTTATCTTTGGCTATGCCAAAGTTGTGATACTCTTCACGCATACAGAATTGTTATATTATTGATTTGACTTACGTTAAGGGTAGAGTCAGTATTCATACTAATTTCAATACATCAATGGTCATATTTAGATGATCACCCATCTGTGATTGAGCGCACATTATTGATTTGACTTATGTTTAATACTGACTCTAGAATGCATACTGCACATACCGGAGTTCTACGATCCAGTAATTCTAGGATCTTAAAATTTACAAGTTAGGTAAATATGGGTTAGACACTTATAGTGCCCAATTTTCAGTTTGATCGGACAGAAAACAAAAAAGTTTTTCTAATAAGAACATTAATTTGAATGAGGGTTTGTATGGGAGGTACCCTTCCTAGGAATTCTAGGATCTTGAAATTTACTTGGTTGGTGTAAATGGATCAGAAACTTATAGTGTCCAAGTTTCTTCGACTGATTCCTAAAAAGGAAAGCTCATCGAGCTGATGAAGAATATATATACTTTGTATACTGCGTGGAGAGTATAGTAATTTAATGGATTTGCTGTTTAAAACCTCGTAAATCTGGATACAAAGCACCAGCAGCAATAACTTGAGATTCATCTGTGCGTAGACTGCGTTTATAATCAATGACAACAGCTTCACCTGTTTGCTTAACCATCTTTTTGGCTATTCCCTTTGGTGTGATGTAATTTACATTTTGACTAACCACAAATGCATTGCCCACCGTATCAAATGTGCCAGCAGCAACATTTCCAGCCGATTGACCATACTTGTGTTCAATAATTTTCACTGAATTATCGCGTAGATTATTGCCCAATATTTTGGCTGATGTCTCGAGACCATTGTAGACAGTGCTAAAACCTTCAACTGCGCCAGCAGCAATTGTCAAGGCACCCTCCATTGTACTATTCGCCTCTGTGCTATCATAACCGAAACTCTTTTCTAAAAGCTTTGCACCTTGGTTTTGAATATGTGGCGCCATGAAACGTCCAATTTGTAGCGATGCATAACCCACTTTGCCAGCAACCCAACCAGTGACCCCGGCAGCAGCATGTGTCACTTTCTGGGCAACCTCAACTGATGTTTGGACTGAGTTCGGCATTGGTGCAGTATCAGATGGTGCTTGTTTCATTTTCGAAATAATATATGGAGTACTTCGAACCATGAGATCTCCTGTTTTTTCGGCGCCTTTAACTAAATTTCGTGCTATGAAATCGGCTGCACAAACAATATTCTTCGAGATTTGTTGACTAGTGTCATGTGGTAATTGTGATTGTGGTGATTTTACTTCTGGCACTTCTCCAGCTAAAACAGCCTCCAAGAGATCCAAGAAGAATTGTTGCAAATCCAAAAGTTGTTCTTCCTCATCACCTGCATTGTTAAGTGGTTGCAATGGTTTGGTAATCCTAATACCAAAAGCATCACCAAGCTCAGCAGCTTCCATGTCGGGAAATAAAAACACACCGAAATCGGTACGATGACATAGCGTTACATTTGGTATGAGTGCATATAACCAAATCATATTATTTGGTGCAATAGCTGAAGCTTCTTCTGAGAGATCTTCTTCTGGCATAGCACACTGAATGAAGTAGATGCCATTTAAGTATTTCCATTTGCCTCCAACTGTGCACATGACCAGGGACATGGATGTATCGCGTGACAATGTTGTAACAGCGCCACATGCTTCAATTTTGTACAGTTTAACTTGTGCCTGGAATAGGGTGTCAAATTGGACTACTGTATCCTTGGTACCAATAAGTTGACGTAAACCAGTCAATATTTCTTTATAGGTTTTTGGTGTTCCACTCGCATTATTAATGTCATAGTATGTCGATGGATTATCCAATAATAATGGCTTGCGGTTGCTTTCGCTACATAACCCATCCTCCTCAGAAGCCTCAATGGCATCCGTATCGATAGGTCCAAGTTTTTCCCTTAACACTTTTAATCGATAATTAATTTCTGTTTGAGTACTTTTCAATTTCTGTATAAATCTACAGGCATCATTCCATTCCCGTTTAACGTTTTCAACATCATCTGGCAAACCAACTGGTATTTTGAAGATATCCTCAATCATTCGTTGACAATTTTCGTAGGTAGCAATTGCATTTCTCAAATCTTCCTGTTCCTCATAGCTGATGGCAAGCTCGGCATGAGTTATGACATCTCTATAAGCGCTGCGAATAGTTTCATATGCCTCCAAAAATTCAGCTTCGGAAGCCATTATCAGGAACTATAATAAATAAATGAATTATGAAACATTTAATCGAATATTTAATATAAATTAATTTACAAATAGATTACTTTATTAAAATCCATATTAAAATAAATATATATATTGTACGCTGTCTTATTGTAACCACAAACAAATTATGAATCTTTCTACTGTTTGTTATTATGATGGTGGTACTTCCGTAAAGATTCAGAGATAGAGGCGGCAGCTGCTTGGTATGGTGTTGAAAATTGATTTTATGCCAAATTTCAAGGCATCAAGCAAACATTTCTTCTATGACGCACTTTGAATGCTTTTAATCTTATATATATTTACATTAGACTTCGTACTAATTTCATCATCATGATTTAATTAAAACTAATGTCGTCGTCGCATCGTCGCATGCTGAACATCTACCAACACAAACTGTGTATGTATCTTTCTTTCAAAGGTATAAACATAGACACTTGTTGCCCCCTCTACTATTCTATTTGTTTATATACATATACATACATAGTTTGTTTTAAATTGCTTACCTTTATATTAATAAATGATAGCTATCCAAGCAATTGAGATTGTTATTCAAGGTACTCGTAGTATCAGAGTAATTAATGTTGGGTGTCTGAGGCCCTTTTGGTTTTAAGATGCTGATAACTAATTCCTTTAATAGTGTCAACCAATTATGCGCATGCACTTTGTGGCATGGTTAAAGTACGATTTACTTTGTGTTGGATTTGGTTGTTCTGTGAAAAAAGCATCATACAAATTTAATGTTTGAGGGAGGTGAATTTTATTAAAACTGCACGTACTCATGAATATTGGTTATTTCTCAATAAGATGACACCATTTTTTATTATGATAATGAACAAATATCTTAAACAAATTCGAGATTATTTGATATAGAAATTTTACTATTAATTCATGAGAGAACACTACGCCATTTTGTAATATTAATTTTGTTTTTATTATTTCATAAATAAGATAAAAAAATGAAAGCAGCAATTCGGCTAAATGCGTTTATTTTCAACCAGTGCTGCCAACTTGATTTTTGAAATGTATGTACATTGAGTGGGCTGCCAACTTGCTTCAAATTATTGAACAAAATTGAGTTTATTTGAATACTGAATAGAATTAAATTTTTATAAACAATCTTTACTTTAGATTGTTGAAGAATAAAATAAACAATAAATCAAAATATAAGGGTTTCTCACCAATGATTCTTCACAATGCACGCACTAAAATGAAATGCAATATATTATTTGTTGATTAAAAGTGAATGAAACTTATTTATTGCATGGTAAATAGTATGTTGACCCTTGCTCTTGCTATACGATAAGACCCCATAGGGTGATTAAGCAGAATAACAGAAATAACGAAGGAATTAAATATTTAAGTTTTTTAGTTTTGATTTGCTTTATTGCCCAATTTTACAAATATCACTTATAGTAATGATAACGCTAATAGGTACAATTTATTCCGAGTATTAGATCTTAGTGACTATCTTTACAGATGAAAAATTTATTTGTATAGGTTACATAACAAATAATTAAGGAAAAATGGCAGGTAGACCTTACTAACTTTAACTTAGAACTAGACCTATAACTTATTGTTTGGTACTTAATAAGGCTCAACTGAGTGTAAACATATGAAGTATAGTACTTCCAATCAGCTCACTAAATGTGCAATATTAGCTTTCTTAAGAGCAAAGTTATTTACTGCTCGGGAGATTTGGTCATCTATCGACCTAAAATCAGCTGTAACATGCTGTCGAGTAGTTAAAAAGAAACATGGGAGGTCAAGAATCATTTTTAATATTTGGTTTTGTATAAGTTGTAATTTATTCCAGTGCGTTTGCGAGCAGGAGCCTCAAATTTCAGCTCTATACAACATTATTAGTCTGATAATCATTTTAAATATGATGATTATGGGATGCATAGGGTTTCATTGACCTTATCGATTGTTTTACCTTATCTTCCATCCCATTTGATGCAAAAATCCATTTAGTTGCAACTCAAGATTTGGTAGAAAACATTGTTTTCTCTTTTCCTTCGTCTAAAATAACTAGATAGGCATATACATAAGTGCACTGTGAAGCTCATTATGAATCGCATTGTAGGATTCACCTGTGCAGTACAAAGCCATCAGCAGAAACCGACATTATGTAGTCTTTAAACGTTGAAAGAATTAAATATTGAATTAAGTTTTTTATCCATTTATGGTATTTATTTATTCACTTTTTTTTTTTTTTTTTGAATTCATATACATTTTATTATTTATATATTTCCTATAATTTTTCATTAATTTTAAACAGAATTATATGTACGTAAGTATATGCTTAGTTCCTTCTAAACACACACGAAGAGTTCGTGTTCTCAGATTATATAATTGGATATATAATATTATATTTTTAGTTGAACTAAAACTTATTTATTTTTATCAAAAAAAAATCATAAATTTTTTTTTTATCGTTATACAACATGAATGCATGTTCTAACATCCAATTCAATTTTTAATACATTGTTTTTTAAATGAATCTTTCATATATGGTTGATGACTATATAATGAATTTTATATTATATATGTAAGTATTTATAATTAACGAGGCTCATGAAGAGTTGACAGTTGACTAACTTTTGGACTTACATAATGACTTTTAATGCATAAGTCTTTATGTAGAATAATGAGTGTGTTCCAATACAGTGCATATGATTATTTAATGATATGTGTGTATGTGAAAAACAAAACAATACAGAATTTATAACAATTTTCAATTAATAATGGAATGGACAAACTAAATAATATACAATCGATCGAATACAATAAGGAAATGAAATTTCTTTCATTGCCTTCATTTTTCTTCTTCTTTAATTACAAATTTGACGTTGCACTTAAACACAAAATTAAGTAGAGAAAATATATAGTAATGTGTGTGAATGTGTGTGTGTGTGTTTTAACAACAACAAAATGTCATAATAATGATGAGAACAATAACAAAAGAAAAACTTTATAACAAATCAACAATTTGTGTGTTGTTTTTCTATCAATTGAAGTCGCATTTGATTGATGAATCATATGGGTTTTCTGAAAAAGGCAACATATACAGTACAGTATAGGACCTAACGTTGGGTTTTACTCATATAAATAGAAACTAATAATTTGGTCACAATTTTTCATAATTACATCATATGCTGTAGCATTTATATTTATTAGCAGTTAGCACCACGAAAAGAAGGGACTTTTATTTTGGAAGCGTTGAGTGAAAGAAAAGAAACGGTTGCCACTGGATCTAGAATTAAATGAGAAGTAAAACTTTGAAACAGTAATTTTACGTAGATTATGATGACTCACCTCTCAACAATAACTGCTGGCATTTGGACTAGTTGAACCGGTGATTTACCATCTTTTAATGCCTGTGTCAAATTTAATATTTGGCCACGCATCACAGACATTTGACGTTCAAAAAGTCGCTTATCAAAACCACGATCTTGCTGCAATTTGTAATAAGAAAATTATGAAATTGTATGTAGTATGTTATAGAGAAGTCTTTGCTAGACTAAGAACTGGTCTAATGTCCCACTCTCAGTATTAAACATACATATATGCTTTTGATGATTTCCTTTCAAAGACAAAACTTAAAAATTTATAGAGACTATTGTTTTCCTTACCTGAAACAGATAAAGCAAATCTGTACAAATTTCCTCAACGAAATTCATGTCAGACAGCTGTGGCAATACCAGTTTCTTTGTCTCTTCACTAAACGGCACCTTCGCTTGTGGCAACCAAGCCCAATGATATGGATACGCACGCCACGAGTCTGGATGTTTAAACGGAAATGCCAGACCATTATCGATAGCGGCAATTTTAATATCAGGCGCTTGTACAAAATTCCAACCCATTTCATCCATACGTTTACTTGTGCTTGGTTCATCATGATCTAAATACTGATGTTGATGCTGATGCTCATCACTGCTAAACGATTCTTTACGCTTGGGGGCTTGGTGCTGATGCTCTGTTGTAGCAGCTAACTGTGTTTGTATTGCAGCAGGTGTTGGTGAATCTAAAGCAATTATAGGTGCCTCTTCTTCTAATGCCTGTGTACCAATACCACTACCGCCGCCGCCGCCATCAACACGTTCCGATGATGTTGTTAACGTTTTGCCACCATTGCCAGCCACTTGTCTTTCAATTTCTGGTGGTGTATAACGTATCAGCCAATTATCATTACCCCGATCTGTGTTTCGTATAATATAATCTAGAACAACAAGACGTTCGAATTGCAATTGAAATGATTGTGCAAGGCCAGGCGGTAATGGTTCATTTTCAAAACGTCGCAACCAATAGTCAGCATCTTTATAGCCTTCCACAAACAATTGAAAGGATCCAGTCTATAATATTATAAGAAAAGTATTAAAAAACATTATAGTAATGTGTGTGGATAGAATTGATTTGTGCCAACCTTAAGTGGTAAACTCATGCGATTGAAATGAGCTGATGGATAGTGTTCCTTGATACGTTTCTTGAGTTTTGCCTTTTGACGATCTATACGCGCATAATTAAAACTCTCTGCTACCAAACGAACTACACGCGTCTTGGGTACCACATTCAAATTGAGTTTCCGATCAACCAAACTGGCTCCAGACTCAGAAAGATAACTAAAACACAGAATAAATTGTTCTAATAAAGAAAAATCAATCAATATTGTATACCATACCCTTGATTGGGAATAAGACACGCGCGACCAAAGCAACAAGGACAACAAAGTTTATGCATCCATTTTATCCATTTGGGATTTAATTTGCCATAAGGCTCTTCATCTTTGGGTTTAAACACAGCCAAAGTGCGCTACAATGAAAAACAATTAGTAAATAGTAGGTATATTGTAAAATGTCTCTCTTGTTTTAAAGGAAAGAAAATGTACGAAATTGCAACCAAAAGTACCATAAAAATAATCTTCATTATGGCACTTCCCCTTAAAGCAATCGTATATAATTTAATATTAACGCTTTTTTCCTATTATTTAAATGAAAACAAGCAATAATGTTAAAACTTTTCACAATTATTGCTTTTTTCTGTGAGCGTCATTTCTTTTAAAATTAAAAATATGGTACACTTACACCTTCAGAGTTTTTAACAAAATATGAGCCGCTACTACCCTGATAGATGCGCTCCGGAAACACGCCTTGCTCTATGGCATGTTCAGCTTGTACCACAATATCCTGAAAACTGGGATCATCTGTAAAAAAAAAGATGGAAAAATTATATAGAATATTTATTAAAAGGATACCATTAGTATGTAGTATGTTTATAATACTGAGGAAATTTGTGCGTAAGACTGCTATGCAACATTTGCGAGGCCGCTTTAAGTTTTTCGTGCGACGACTAAAGAAATAAGGACACAACATTCTTCAAGTGCGTTGAATGAAATTGAACAGAAGTGAATGAATATACCATATCCTACTTATAGAAAGGCCTCTCTTTCACTTGGTAAAGACCACATATTGAATATATAATTGATATTTAATAATTAAATAGTTTTAATAAGCAATTTTAAGTTTCTTTAAACTTAAGACTCATTCAGGTGCCTTAAGGTTAAAGGTGGTTTGTTTACACTACAAAAAAAAAACCACAGACACTGTAGTTATTGTATTACATTCAAATCCCTTTTCATTTCATTATTCTGTTTTCTTAGTGTATTTTATATTTAAATGTCAACTCATAGAGCAAAGTTTCTCTTTCTCTTTATTGTTTGTCGTTTTACCATTGATTTGTAGTGCACCCGGCTTTATATTCATTTCCTCCTCTTCTTCAATGGAATTAAGACTGGCAGCCATTGAAATAATGTCTTCCATCATTAATATTTGATTTGATTGATCAATTTATAAGGTTAGAAGCACACAACAAACAATCAACCTGGAGGAATTGATTTTTGAAAGTAAATTACACACAAACACAGACACTTTACACAATTTCGTCCTTTATGTCAATGACTTTCTACTTGTTTCTGGAAACACACACGCGATACAAGATACACAATTTCGTTGCTGTCAATGACTTTGTACTAGTTTCTACAAATTCCTAATAGAATTGTATATATTCTGCCTAAGCAAGAACATTTATTTTATTTTAATTTCACAAACAAAATGTGGAGTGGTTTTTTTTTTATTTTTATCAAAATTCACGTCTGCTCGGATACATTTGCTCTTACTGAATGATTGCAGTTAATGTAAACATACATATATTTTGCTAAAACGAGACGACAAACGATGATGGCGATGGTGACGACGACATCATTTGAGTTGAGCTGAGTGTGTGTTTTGTGGTTTTTACTTGTTGTATTTATTTTATATTTGTATATATTTTTTTGTTTTTTTTGGTAATTCACCATGATGTATGAGTAACCCAGATTCCCTTTAGATACGCAAAGCTTTTCACATACACCATGCCTTCTTCATACACTGTTGTCAGTCAGTGTGAATGGGTATTGAATAGCTTGGCTTTGCTGTGATGTTTGTAACAAATATGGGTAATGCTTCAATATGGTGGTCACTCTAAAAAATTCCAGTTATTAGAACCAAGAACCAGTGAAGCATAAAAAATGCTGTGTGAGCTGGTTTTATGGAATGTAGAATGTACTGCCAAAAAAAATAAACAAAGAAACACACTCGATCGAAAGTGCTGAATTGGTGCTCTGAAGAATTGGACAGAGAGGATGATTACTAAGCCACTAACACAATGCATATGATATTGCAAAGCTAGTAGGATAGCAATGAAACTCAAGCACAAATAGTCTTGTGTCTGTAGATGAAAACGAAACATGATATCCTGACTTCAACAAATCATCATTGAATCATTTGTTTAATTATCATGAAGACTAAAGATCTAAGAATCCACCCATTAACTGCACGAACCCTTGATGTAACTTTTAGTACAATATACCAACCATATGTAGTATGTGATGATAGAATGGATGAATGATTGTTGTGTTGCTTACCAATAAAATCAAAATTCTCATTAAATTCAAATGCTAAATTATCTTGTTGACATATTGAGAAAACATTTTGTATACAATTTTCCAAACTATCAGCAGCAATGGTTGTTAACGTTGACATGGTGTCGTAGTATGATGATTGCAACTAACAACCTTAAAATGGAACAACAACTTGCTGAACGAGAATATTGTACTTACTATTGTCGCCAGTCAGTTTGAATAATAATTATAATGGGTAGCAACACAATTTACATATTCTTTATCAATTAGGCACACAGCGGAACGCCAGAATAAAATACAAAAAAAGTACAAAATTATGTACTTCACCATCTATGAAAATGAAGTTTCACTTTCATTGATAACTTCAAAGCACACAATCAAAGTGATGGCATGCAAATTAGCCATTAGAATTGAATTACTTAAGTTTAAAGTTGTGGAAGTTAATTCAACAGTTTGAATAGAATAGAATCCACAATCATAATGATGATTACTATGTTGGTTGGTTGGTTGGTTACCGTGGCTGACTCGTACAGTCCACTACGAGCCACAATTAACACTAGAGTGCCATTTTGAAACCACTTCCTTTGCCGAACTCAATCTGTATTACTAAATGCAACATGTGATTGAACAGTCCGAGAGGACAGAAACTTATTTCTAGTCTTTGCCAGTGCTGGCCATAGACATAGAAAGTGAGTGAGTGGTACAATGGTTTCTGAACGAATTACCCAGTGTCTCCGCGTAAGTCCCTACACACAAGTGACCAGCGTCTTCTATTGATGAGTCTAAGTGACCTATTTTCGTTGTAACTAGGCCACTCTATAAGATTCAAGATCTATTCACCAACTGTTTGCCTGCTGAAGGAAATACAGAAAGTAGCTCCTCTTGACGACCGCCAGGGGAATCGAGAACTGTTCCGCTAACAATATATCAAGGTATGCACCAAAACGAGCTAATTCATCAGCCTTATCATTTCCCTCAATGTTCCTAAGGACGGGAACGCTTAAGAGAGTGATTTCAGCTCGACGACTTATCTCGCTCATCACCGACCTGCATTCCTTTACGAGATGATTACTTTGTATGTACATACTTACATAAATTCTTAAGAGGACAATTGGCACAATTGCATTTCGGACGTTCGATTTGAAGTGTTACTGTGTCTGTTGAATCACGTGTCATTGATGGCACATTTATGAGAAATGGTGGCTCATCTGCATCTTCATCCGATGATATAAATTGTTTTGGTAAGTAACAAGCTTCTGCACAACAATAGCATTCATAATGCACAGATCTATCGGATATCTCTTCCTCATATGTTGATGTTGTTGATTTCGATTTATCATTACTAGTATTTTCGGCCAACTTGTCCTCATCATTATTAGGTTTATATTCATTTGTTGGTGTTGGGTCACGGGAATTGATGTCATTGCCTTCTAGTATTGTACTGGTTGCAGAAAAATAAATTGTTGGATCGTCACTCCGAGTACTTAGAACATCAAACTCATCATTGTTCATTGTTGTTAAAGAATAGAATGTAGAGGATGGTGCAAAAGCCCTAGTTGTCATTGAACTCGAAGGACCATGATGAATATCCATATATGTTGTTGTTTTAGATACATTTCGTGTGTTTTGTTTTAATGTTCCTGGACATTGGCAGCTATGTTTAATCACACAATTACATGGTGGTGGTAATTCATTGGCATTTTTGTGTGAAGAAGGATCTTTCTTTGATTCTGACATTGCATTTATTTACTGGCTATTCTTTTCTTGATTGGAATTCTTAATTGCTTTTGACAAATACGTTTTTGTTCTAAATACGCCGCCACTAGTGCTGTCAACATTTTGTATGCATATGTGTTTTGATGATGTGTTTTTTATCTTGGTTTTAACATAAAATTTAAATCACGGTTTTTGTTACTTTGTTCCTACAAACAAAGCAACAACAACTAAACAATAAAAAATATAATAATTGTATTTGACAGAAAAGTCACTGGATAACAACAAATTCAAAAACTATTCTATCAAATTCTGGGATTATACAAAATTATACCTAGATATCATTGAAGAAAGCATCAAATTGGTTTCTTGAACGCATAAGTTATGTGGGTGGATTCTTCATATGTACATACATAGTATATACATGACTAATCATTAATTAATCTTAATGTTCTTATAAAAAAATATATATATAGAAAATACGAATTAAAACAAAAGACAAATCTCTGAATTCATTGAAATCTAAATCAATGCTATTGTGTTGTGCACTCGTATAATAAACATCTACTGTGTGTGTACAAGCATTATTTAATTAACTAAACTATAATAAGTACTATAGTATATGCTAAAGTCATATAAAAGTACTTATGTACTATAATATATTGCGATAAGCCACCACCAACTCAACTATTGTGAGTAATAACCTTTGTAAAGAAACAATATGCGCATTTTTTCTAAAACAAAATGGAATAAATAAAGCAACTCATTTTTGCAGACATATTCTGACATACTAGTCACAAGTATGGCTTCCACACACTTCAATGTTATAGAATACCTATGTAAGTATGTATCTACATCTAGATTAGTTTTAGGGGAATGAAGTAAGCTAGTCAGTCGCCTTGTCACTGCGGCCTCAATAACAATAACTACAACATCTACCTGAGTTCGCATTGAAGAAATCAATGAAGTGAAATGTGTATGCATACTGTATATTACTTACCAGTAAACATATTTGATGCTATATCAACATTATCATGATGTCCACTATGCTGATCCGAACGACTACTGTTATGGCTGCTACCTAATAATGGTTGCGATTCCCGATTATCACTGCTCACATCTAATGACATGCCTTCGTAGTCGATTTCTGGCACTAAACAAATATCATCAACGTCTTCGTTATATTGATGATGACTTTGATTTTGATGTGGCTGATGAATCAGTGGTATTCGTTGGTTGTTCGACAGTTGTTGCTGCTGTAAACGATTCACACGTGCTTCTGTACCAGTTGATTTTCGTGGTGATGACGTTGCTGATGATGTTGTTGTTTTCGTTCCGTTGCGTTTCGGAGTTGCGATGCGACTGTGATTGCCTATATCATTTGACTGTGCCACTACTGCTAATGCTAACGGTGGTGTACTATCACTGCTCTCATTGCTCTCTGTTTTACCATTACTCAGATTACTCAGTGTAGGCGTAGACGTTGAAGAGAGTGATATGATGCTTTTTGCAATGTTGTTGTTTTGCCGCACAAACATTTCATTTTCTTCTCGTCCCTCGTCTTCCTCGTCTTCATCGTCGTCATTAAGTAGTAACAATGGTTGTCGTTGTTTTTGTTGATGATGTTTAATGCTTACACCATTGGTTAAAGCTACTAACTTTTTATCAACAATTTCGGCATCATGCTCATTTTCATCTAAATTTGTATAATATGCGTGGTCGCCGGCATCATCATCATCGTCGTCGTCAACTGATAAAAGAATGTGTTCTCTTTTGGTTTTCTTTTTTGTTTTACCTTTGTTTACTGCACTTTTGCTATGTACGCCAATGGTGTTGATCTAAACAGAAAATATACACTTGCACTTAGACGAGAGAGGAGTTAATAGACTGCTTTTATTCTGTTACGACTTACCTCAACTTTTGTTGTCAATTGATTGTTGGTAGTATTTGTTATTTGCTCGTACCCATTCGTTTGTCTTGACCTTGGATCATTTGTAAAATTTCCAATTAGGTCAACATCCTCTAATTGCACAAGTGGTGGTTCTGGAGTAGACATTTTCTACACTACACACTACTGTCTGTCACCAACTTTAATAACTTTTTGTTTGCGGGTGTGGTGGAGTTTTGTACGTGTGTCGTATACGCAATATGTTTCAAATTTGCGTAGTCTGCCAGACGCTACAACAACAGCAATAAACACAACAAAACACGAATAAATTCAATAACAAAGGCCAAGAAGAACGTTGGACCTGAACACAAGTGAGTTGCGAGTTTATATGAGTTTTATTTTGTTATCTACTATATACGCCTCTTTTTCTTTTATTTTATTAATTTTCACCGATTATTTTCTATTAACAATTATTGATTTTTGTTCTGACGCCTGCAGAGTTCTCTGCGTATTTTATCTTATTGTTTCCAATTTATTTATTTTATAAATATTTTCATGAAAACGAACACTTTTGGCATTTGAATAAAATGTTTTATATTTCCTTAAAATTACAAATTTCTTTATATAAAATAAACAATACGCGATCTCTTTTGCTTAATCACATATAGAATAGAATAATTTCGCAAAAAGGAGACGAAAACAACAGCTGAGGAAAACAGTGTTGCCAGATTGGCTTTCCTCATGTTCATAGTCAATCTGGTAAGGGTGGTTATTACTGATAAGAAAAATTGATTTATATTTTACAATACACAGTTTATTAATACAAATAAATACAAATCGAAATGCATGCATTAATTTAACGTTCTGCTTCAACATCATTGAACTTCTTCGATATATAGGCCTTTATCTTTTGTATGCTCTCTAGCACAGCTGTTAGTTCTCGCTTCAAATTGGCACCTTCCACAGTGACTTCTACTCCTTTTTTGAATTGAACAGCAGCATTTCGTAGTGTCGATGATGGTAGTTTGCTAAACCAATTTAAGGGTTCCACATAACCTGCGGCTTTGTCAACGGCATGCCTGTCCAATGTAACCTCTTCGCCAAAAATAGTTTCATTGCTGTCCTTGCTTTTAACACGGCATAATGCATTAAACTCGGGACTGTTTTCATTTGGAATTTGTGCAACGGTTATGGCCATTGAGCTTTGTTGATATCGTGTCTGTGCCAGTGACAGACGTCCATTAGTTACCAAGCATTCCAGATACACACTATTTTTGGCATGTTCTTCTACAAGGTGTAGGGATTCCAATATTAGAGCATCCAGTAAGTTTCCAGCTTCTTCCTTTGTGACCAGCATTATTATATTTTGTTTGGTTTTAGTTTTATAATTTATAATTTATTTTTATCAAACAATAAATAAATTTTTTTTATTTATATTCTCCTTTGACTCAATTTATTTGTATTATTTTGTATTTTTTTTTTATCATATGACTTGAAAATCTCTTCTTCTTCTGTTTTTACTATTCAATAAACAATCAGCTGTTCGTGGTGCTTAATTTGAGGAAGAGAAGAAGTTTGCAGCATTCCCATCGGTGCGGCGATGTTGGCTTAAATACAATAATTTAAATGGCTTAAACCACATTTAATACCTTTACAATTACAAATGTCCAAAAACCAAAGCGATCTCAAGTCATAACTCTCCATATAAAGAATGTGTGACTTATTTTCTTCTTTCTATAATGAACAAGGTAAAGGTGAGATGACAATTAACAAAAAACATTAGACATTTCTTAGAAGAGAGAGCGAAGAATGTAGCGGAAGTGTTTAGTTTGTTATATTGGTTTTATGGCCCAGCAGCAGATTGGGGAAAGTGTATAAAGCTTAGCACTTTAGCTTAAAATCATCAGTAGCACACAATAAGCAAACACTTGTCAACGTTATTAGTCGAGAGCTAGGAATAGTAAACAAATAATAAATTAATCAATCGACAACTACTGTTCACCGTTGGTTCTTAGAAGGAGTGGGTTTACAATGCAGAACTCCAAACAAATCTTACATTGTAGACGTGTTCAAAGTGTCAACAAAACTAATGGCATACAGAAAAATGCGGATATTGTCTATGATGAAAAATCTTTAAAGGTATGATGGTGATGATGAGTAAAGTACGAGATGAAAGCGAAGGTCAATTAATATGTGTTTCTAAGGTAACGGCGCGTTAAATTGTAAATTAAATTATTATTCATTTCTGAATCAACAGCAGTTAATAGAGAGAACGGTGAAAGAGTAGTGACAGGGATTTGGTTTGATTTTCTATTACTTCATGCATATCTTATCTAAATATCACCCATAATAAAATTGTTGTAATGACTTGACTCTTTATTTTTTTTTTAGATAGACAGTGATAATCAGAGTTACAATAACAAATTAACAGAGACAATGTTAAATCCAACAAAGTATTTCGCTTTAGAAGACACACAACCATTATTATATACAGCAAAACGTCCTTTTTCTTCCAATAAACGCAGTCTAAGTGAAAGCTCAGCAGAGGATCTGACACGAAGCAGCAGCAATGGCGGCGACACTGAACAATCGACTTATGGTAACAAAAAACAAGCAACCATATGCCGCAATGAGCTACCATTGAATGCAAACAAAACAGATGCTAGCCCAAAGGTGGGCATTAATAAACAATTACTAAGTGATGCTTTAGATGTTATCATACGCATTGTCATAGTGATTGTCTTTATGTAAGTTGAACATCAATTTTTTTCTAAATAAAAATTATTTAATTGAATCACGGTTCACAGCAAATTAGAAGTTATGTCTGCTTTTAAGCGAGAAATTCATGAAGAAGAACTTTGGTTGTATAAAAATCCACGACGACCTGATATTGTGACACCTGCTGAGCTGCTGGCAGCAGTCATAATAACACCATTTTTAGTATCACTAGCCTTTTATGCATTCACCAAGAATAAACGTGACTTCTATGCTGCTAACTGGGCTTGGACCTTGGCACTATGCTTGAATGCCATACCCACTAGTCTTCTTAAACTCACTGTAGGTCGACACCGACCTGATTTCTTTTATCGTTGCTTTCCCGATGGTATTATGCTGCTTAATAACACAACTGGCACTTCATTCGATTTCCAGTGTACGGGAAATCCAAGTGATATCAATGAGGGACGAAAAAGTTTTCCAAGTGGTCACTCTTCATGTAAGTGAAATCTTTTCTTTACAATAAGGTGAAGATAACAATCTTTTCTTTCCTTTCTTATAGTTGCTTTTGCAAGTTTTGGTTTCATTGCATATTATGTAGGAGCCAAGTTGCATGCATTCAATTCACGTGGACGTGGCAATACTTGGCGCTTGTGTATAGCAGTTACACCACTCTTTGTTGCCGCTCTAGTAGCAGTCAGTCGTACATGTGACTATCATCATCACTGGCAAGATGTGGTAATAGGAGCTTTTATTGGCCTAGGCGCAGGCTATATTTCTTACCGACAGTACTATCCTGGCTTGTTGTCGCGCAATTGTCATCGCCCAATTGTTCGTTGGCCAAAAAATTCACATATAGATTATATTCGAGTCGACAGTGACGAAGATTTTAATGTAGGCGACTGCTTGCAGAAGGAACAACAACAACCACTTCTTGGTGACGTATATCGTAGACAGCAAACAAAATGGTATTGATTGTTTTAAGTTAATAATTTCAATGGTATAGCGTTTAATCACTCGCTTCAATGGCTTTCAATTAATGTAAAATTAACATTAACAATAACAATTAGCTGTGCTTTATACTCGGTACTAGCAGAGTATCTAAAAGTGCACCGAACCTTAAGTTTAAACATTATAGTCAATTTAAAAAACATTATTTAATAAAATTTGTTAAAAATAAATATTTATTTGTTTCCATCCATCGAAATCTATATGATCTATCCAAAGGTACACATAAGGCCGAAACTTGTGCCAAAAATATGCCTAGATTACTTAACTAAAATGGGAACATTTGACTCACATACTTATCTATATTATAAATAAGATAATTAACCCGTTGAATTGAAGGCTTGCAGTAAGAGCTGCTTCTCACGCTCCTTCTTTTTCACAACATCTAAGCTGCGTTGTCGCCATGTGCTCTTTCGTAGTTTAATGGGCCGACTGCCTACATAACGACCATCCATTTCTTTCATGGCACGAATAAAGTCAGCTGGTTCACGGAAGCTTACAAAACCAAAGCCTTTGCTTTTTCCTGTACGCTTATCACGAACAACACGAGCACGTTGAAACGAAGGGAATTTGTTAAATGTTCGCGTTAGAACTTCATCATTGACATCATTTCCCAAATCTCCACAGAAGATTCGAAAATCATCATCTGGCCAGTCTGCTAGAGAAGAATCCTCCCATACGCTGCCTCCTGCAATTCGTACTGTTTTCCGATCTTTTTTCTTACGCTCCGTGGTCTGAAATGATTGTAGCGCCGAAGAAGCACGTGCCGCTTTGATAGCCTCCTCGGCTATCGGATTTGGTCCAGATTTTTCTGCCTTTAGCTTTTTCAACTTTTGTGTTACATCAAACTGTATGGCGTTTATATCGATTTGTGCTGCTGCAGCTACACTAGGCACATGCACCGATTGTCTACACTGATACAGCTTTGGTGCACTACTCAAAACCACTGGCGTGGCTGTGGTTGGTTTTTGTTGAGTTATCGCATTCGTAGACGTGCTGGTTGGAACAAAAGTTGACATAAATGATGGTGGTGGTATTGGTGGCGGAGGAATAGACATCCGCATTGGTTGCTGCTGAAGTTTTTGTTGTTGGTTGAAAGTGTTTGCCGCTATAATTGGCCGCACTTGGTTTGGCACAAAAAGATTTCGAGGACCCCCAGTTGCTGGTTTCGAAATCTCGGCTTCAAAACGTGACAGCTCATCCTCAATATTGCTTCTTTTCGTGCCCATCACTCACTTTCGAAAAATATGTTTTTACAACTTAAAATAATAATGAAAATTCATTCCTTCTTTTACAACAAAGTGGAGATGATCAATTTCACAATTACACTGTGAATGACAAACTGTTATCGGTAAACAAAAATACAATTTTACTTCTTTTTTCATGAAAACGACAGCTCGTTTGCAATTTAAAAATTAAACTCACTGTTTTTGATAGAAGATTTTCTTTTATAATCCCTGTGATCCTTAATTGTCTGACATTACTTGTTTCCAGGAATTATGATAACATATTTATCGATTATTGCTCATTTCTAGTTCAATGATGAGGCAGCTGCTGAGTTGGCAGCACTAATTAATTCACAAAACATAATCAGCTGTTCGCAGCATTTTACCAAAACCGGGAAATCTTTAATCTTAAAGCTTTAAATTAAAGTTTTCAATTAAAGTGATAATTTCTAACATGTCTGCTGGTACTAAGTCGCGCGTCTTGATTATAGACAATGGCTCTTATGAGTGCCGTGTCGGTTGGAGTGATGCCAGCGAGCCGGAACTTCGATTTCGGAATGTACTCACAAAACCACGAAAGGATCGTAAAAAGGAGAAGGAAAAGGACTCACCGGAAAATCCATCCATTTCTGTAATTCAAGTAGGTAACGATATAACCAACATCGAAGCAGTACGTGCCCAATTGAAATCACCATTCGACCGAAACGTAATCACAAATTGGAATCATCAGGAGCAGATATTGGATTATATATTTAGCAATGTCGGTTTTGAGAATCAGACCAGCGTTTCAAATCCCATTGTCTTGACCGAAGCAATTGCTAATCCAAACAGCTGCCGACAGCAGATGAATGAATTGCTTTTTGAGTGCTATGGCGTACCAGCGGTTAGTTGTGGTATCGATGCACTATTCAGTTGGCAACATTATGAGCAACAAAAGAAAAGTGATGCTAAACAAGATGCCCTGATTATATCTTTCGGCTTCAGTACAACTCATGTTATCCCAGTTCTTGATGGAAAGATGCAAATGCAGAATGTGCGCCGCTTAAATGTTGGTGGTTATCATATTATTACTTTTCTCTTTCGCCTCATGCAAATGAAATATCCTGTGCATATAAATGCTATTACAATTAGTCGCATCGAATCGTTAGTGCATCAGAACTGCTTCATTGCAACAGATTACGAGGAGGAGTTGAGTAAATGGTCACCACTTGAGTACTACGAAAAGCATGTGATGAAGATTCAACTACCATACAATGCAGTGACAGTTGCTAACTCCATGCTGACAGTTGAACAAAAACAGGAAAAACGACGTGAACTTGCATACCGTTTACTCGAATTAAAGAACAAAAGAGATCGGGAAAAACACATTGAAGAGGAAAGGCAGCTCGAGGTTCTCAAAGGCATACGACAATTGTATGAACAAAATAAATTGCAAAAGTTTGAGCGTGCATTGCAGCAAGAAGATATTAAGAACTTGGAAGAATTGGACAAGCTTATTGAGCCGTTACAAAAGAGTATCACACGTTTTAAAGATCGTGCAAACAATACCCAACCAAAACCGAAGCCGAGCCAACAAGATAAAATTGCAAAACCGCCAGCTAATGTACCACAAGAGGAATGGCTCGAAGGACTACGCATAAGACGGGAAGATATACTCAAACGTAAGCAAGCACGACAAACACAGCGGCAAGAGCAGGCAAAAAGACATACGCATGCGGCACAGGAACGAATGCGTATTATTTCATCGCTGGCACGTAATGAAAAGCGTCGCAAAGGTAACGAAGCTGATGACAATTTCGGCATGAACGATAATGATTGGGATGTGTACAAACGCATAAATCGATATAACGATGACAGCGATTCGGATTCCGATAATGAAAAACTATTGGAATGTGAAAAGATTCTCAACCATTATGATGCTAATTTTGATGATGGTACATCTCAAGCAGTTACCGAGGCCCAAGCGGCTGAGGATTATCAACTGCATTTTGGTTTGGAAGCAATACGTGCTCCGGAGATACTCTTTCAACCGAGTATGATTGGTTGTCCTGAAGCAGGCCTGGCTGAATTAATTGACTATGTCTTGAAATTGTTTCCATCCGAGCAGCAACAACGTTTAGTAGATCATGTGGTTCTTACTGGTGGTTGTGCTCAGTTTCGTGGGCTTAAAGAACGACTTAATAAGGAACTATTGGCGATGCGTCCATTCCAGACATCGTTTGCCATTTATGAGACATCATCTCCTGTCTTAGGCGCTTGGCTTGGTGCTTGTGAATTTGCACGATCCGATGAATGTGCAAATTCATTTACAACTCTAGCGGACTATCAAGAATTTGGGGGAGAATACTTTAAAGAACATAAAGCTAGTAATTTGTATTGTCCTACACCAAAAGAAGAATGATTTTATTACTATTTTTAAGACACAGTAAAACAGAATAAAATTTAAAAAAATTTAAAACAAAAGTTCAGTGACGTCATTTCCAAAGAGAAGGTTCCATGATTTTGGTACTGTCAGCTTAAAGCTACCTTCACCGCTGGCACGTAGTTGAAGAAAGTCATCACAAAGTTCATTCAATTCACGTACAATTAGTGCAGCATCCGATGAGTTGTCACCTTCAAGCAAATAACGAAACAATAGCATGACTGGAACTTTCAACGTGTTGAAGGCTTTGTATAATGTCATGGCATTGCCACAGCCGTAGATATGTTCACCCTTGTGCTCCTTCCACTTGATTAATTCATTGTTCAGTTGCTCTTGATGGCTTTCCTTGAACTGATCATTTGCAACATAGGCATATGGCGACTCTTCAATGACACGCTTTTCAAAACCAAAGCTACCGCTGAGCAACACAACGCGTCGCGCTTCCTTCAGATGCTCAGCCAGTTCTGTGTGAAAACTTTGTGCTTGTCGTGATATTAGTGGTGCACGGAACTGAATCACAAGCAATTTGTCCTCTGCTCCTTCATATATCTCACAAGCAGACACTTTCTCTGATGGCTCATGCTGATAGGCTGATGGTCCAAACACCGGAATAAGAGCTGCGTGTGTTAAACTTCCAATACGTTGGAGCTTCTTTGAAGAAATAAGCAAATCGCATGCCAATTGTGCTGCATTACCAACACAAATGCTCGGTATGATTACTGTGTATCCAGCAATATCGAGATTTGGCTTTTTATTTTTTAGAAACAGCATTTTTCTCAATTTGACTTAAAACTTAAATTTCTGCTTACTAACCGTTCGACAATACTTCTTCTTCTACTGTTTTTAATTATTTTAACATTCACACAATATAACAAACATTTACACCCAACACTCATTTTGACAGTCACACAAAATACCAAACATTTGATTAATTCATTGATTTCCAACACTGAAACGCAAAAAATAATTTGATCGGCTTTTTTCACAAGTCTGAAATTAAAAAAACGAAGGAAGGGCATTTAAAATGTCCAATTCGGTGAATATATCTGTGGAAACAACTTGCGAAAACCAAATACAAGAAATTGGTTATGATGGCACTGAGATATACCAACCGTAAGTAATTACAACGACCGGTGATATTTGCTTTCATTCATATAAATTTATTTTTCTAGTCCCCCGACACTCTCCGAGAGTCTGGCAAAATGTGCTGCACGTATAGATTTCAGTGAAACATCTCTTGAAGAGATCAAAAAGGAGGATAAATCTAATGCCCTAGATGATACTAGTGATTCAGGACAATTCCATCAAAATGTCTGGCCCTGGGAAAATGTACGAAGTAAACTAAACGATGCTCTAGCTGAGGTCTGTGTCTTGACGGATGTAATTATGATAGCAAAACAAAAGCGGTATTTGGTACTTGATCCATTGCCAGAAGAGAATGATGATATCAAGCCAATTATACAAGTTTATAATAGAAAAAAATCTTTGACAAATGCAGCACAAACATTGCTAAGCGGCGCAGAGCGTTTGCGTAGTGCACACTCTGAGATGCGTAGTCGCAATGTAGCAGACTTCCATATAGAATTGTTAAGACTTCGTCAGAATTGGCGACTCAAAAAGGTGTCAAATGCCATAATTGGAGATTTAAGTTATCGTACGGCTGGTTCGAAATTCGGAATGAGTGGTACATTTGAAGTAATTAAAGCTGAGGAAGCCAATGATGATGACATAGGGCCAAGCACTAGCACTGCACTAGCTCCCAGTAATAATGGCATGCAACAGAAGACGAACTCATCATTACGCGTTATTGTTCCGGCAGAACTGCAAGGTGTTGCCTACATAAAGGTCATAACACAAAAAGATCAAGAGGATTTGTGTACAGCCCAGGTTAATTTAATGAGTCATGGTCCAAATATAACCCAACAAGCGGGTGTATGGCAAAAAACTCTTGAATTCGCACAAAATGTATTATTTTGCAAGGAACTCTTTGCTCAGTTGGCTCGCGAAGCTATACAATTACAGGCACCCATACCACATGTGGTTATTGGCAATCAGATTCGTGCTACCTTATTGCCAGGCATACAATTGATTATATCATTGTGTCATTCTACAACATTTGATTCCAATCAACCAGGACCAATAAATGATCATGATCATGTACTCGAACACTCTTTACATCAACTGCTACGAGAGGTTCATCATAAATTCTCACACCATCCTTTCCCACATCCAGCTAGTGCTCCTTTAGGACCGAGTAAGAAACGTATGATTGCTGGACCTACTGCTGCCGAACGTGACACTTTGGTGGAAATGACAAAGTCAGAGACTGTTCTTGAACAGATCATTGCCCAAGCTCAACACATTTTCATGCGTAAACGTACCCAATATGTTTTGGATACATTAGCTCGTGATGTCAAAGATCCACAAATTGTCTCACATTGGAATGCAATGAATAGTCCAACAATGTCGTGTGTTAAAATCAATATAGTAACACATGGTTATGATACCATTAATCGCACTTCTCTGGTTATACATGTCAAGGAACGTTCATTGAAATGTATTTGTCGTGATGGACGCGTAATGCATTTGTCCTATGAACCCCAGGAATTACGTGATCTCATATTGTGTCAAATTAATTCTCATCAAATATCATGTTTACTCAATTTGGCTCGATGTATGGCCTGGACAGTACTTTCGAATAGTAATCACCTTGGTATAGGCAAAGTCGAACCACTTGGCAATGCTAGTTCCTGTCTGTTGGCCTCACCCAATGGTGATCGTATGATTGCTGTACAAATACGTTGTGATCCCCAGATCGATGTCAAAATTTACATAGCACGCAGTCCACGTCATGATTTCTTTCCTAGTCCACTGGTGCCAGATAAGTTTTGGGATAATTTGGGTGGTAATTTCAAAGAGGTAATAAGACAACTCACTACAATAAATGATTTATACATTTCATTAATTTTGTTTTCTCCCCCCTTTTAGGTGCGTTTTGATAAAATTGAAGGCAAAAGTTTTCTCAATAAAATGGAATTTCTAATGGCGGCTCTGACTTGCAACACTTCCTAGATGTGTCACAATTATTCATAAGTGAATTTCAATGTTCTTAGTTTTAAGTTAAAAATGTATTTAATTAATTAAAAATATATGCAAATCTTACTTACAAAACACTTATGTGAATATGATGAGTAAATTATAATAGTCTCCTGGCCAAGTGAAGGATGACATAACGGAAGTTTGTTTTTTAGGATTTAAATTGAGAACATTTGAAATATGTTGCTTTGGAATGCATCAAAGGAGGATAGAGTTTGTTACCAACAATGCAATTTGGAATTTGAATTGGCGGCGGTGTGTGCCTACTCACTGTGAATGTATCCTCAAGGCTTACAGTATTCGCGCGATTTGTACTCTGTGGCGGGAAAATTAGCATTTATAAATAAATGATTACCAATCAAAAATTATATGATTCTCAACAACTTACCCAACGTTCCAAATCACAAAATTGAATATCATATGCTGGTATTGTATTGCTTTTGAAACACTTATGATGAAACACATCCTGACTAGATCGTGGTGGTGGTGGTGGTGGTTGGTAAGAGACCAAGTCACTAGACATACTTAGTTTCGGTATACGTAAATATAAACCACGATTCGTTGAATATAGTGTGGGTGGATGGTTTTGTTGTATCTCTCTTGGCTTTTGCACCGCTGCTCTTCGCACACTGTCAACACTAGTTAAATGAAGTTCTTCCAATGGTTTGATATTATTTCTATAATTATAGAATGTTTGTGCTGTGTTGGCACCATCCCCATAAGAACGTAATTGATGTTGATGATGCTGATCAATGCCATTTATAGATTGTTTTTCATGTCTTCCGAAGCAACAACCAAAGAACGCCGCCACTTTGTTGCATTTGTTTGTATTGGCTTATTGTTGTTCTCTTAAGGAAAATTACAATACTTTGTATGTTTTCCAATGTAGTATTGCTATTGATTTTTTATTTGATTTGATGTGTCTATTGTTTACTGTAGCGCAGGTGCTTTCCTTTTAATGTTAGCCACACATAACATTACATTGGACAATGGTCGAAGTTGACGTTATAACAATTACTGACAGCAGGGACAGGACCATACCCGATAGAAATAATGGCAGGCCGTTGCTCTGTTGGTGTCACACGGTTGCTTAGTAGTCCAACGATGTGGGTGGGTGGCATTGGGTGTGAAAGTGGGGCATTGAGAATGAGGCATTTCTTTTTTACTATTCCTTAATGATTCGTTTAGAAATACTATGTACTAATGTAGCGTAATTTCTTGACAAACATGCCACAGCAGAAATCTGCCGAGAATCTAATAAATAAATCACAATTTAACCATAGCATGAAAGCCAGGAATGTTCTTGGTTTCAATGTGAGTAAATTTCTAACTAGAATATGAGAAGCAATTATTTATAAATGTTTTTGAATTATTCTTAACAAAATTGGTGAAAACATGCCATCAATTTGAGCCAAAATTAGCAGAATATGATACGGAATTTATGGACTTCATAAAAAGTACTTAAACATCTTCATATCAAAAAAGCTCCGACACACTACTAAACAGTGAATTTCCAATTCATTTCCTCTACTTAAGTTTATAGTTAGATGAAGGTGGAAGCTGGTACCAAGACCAGCCCACTTTGCCCATTAAATTCCCATTGAGATGTTAGTTTATAGTTATGCATCAACAGAACACAATCAAATGCATTTGCTAGCGAATAATAATAAATTTCTAACAGATGTACATACTTATGTACTTGAAATGGTTGTCTCGCCTAATTACTCATAGTTATAAAGATACTTGTAACTATGTTCTGATTCATTATTACCAATTGAAACAATTTCCAATATCAACAACTAAATTTCGAATGGGCATCTGTGCCAATTACAAACTAGCTGATATAACAATCAAAACTGCCATTATCCATGCCTTTAATTTTAACCCAGAATACTAATCTGACAGAAGTACATCAAAAATATTTACAGACCAATCTATGTATTTAGTAAACTGCAAAACAATATAAACAACAATACAAAAAATCCATGCTTTCAATAAAAATTAACTTCATTTAGCTCAGGGCTGACCAACCCGCGAACACGCGGCCAGAGGCACAGTGGCATGTATTGTAGCATTGCGCCAAAATGACAAACACAAAACACAGAGAAGAAAAGAGAACAGAAATATCGATCGTTTATTGCCTTCATCACTTCACCCAAACTGCACACCACCTCCCACCTCAACTTGTAGCACAGATCACCACGTCTCTTTCGAATGTGGCCCAAAACACCAAAAATGTTGGTCACCACCTGATTTATATGATTATCTAGAATAAATAACTCATAATTACATACATATGTAAACAAAAATGATCTCATTAAATTAGTAAGACTTCGTTTATGGCGTACTAAGCCTACTCAACAACAACATTATGTTGACCGTAAATATAACATTATCCTGATTTCTAATTTCCAATCAGACACAAACGGAAATTTATATCATGTACTAACATCATGCCCTACAATTATAAATGTAAAAGAGCAAGACGAGTTTATCCAGTCAGCTGCCAAAGTCACCATTTCAGTTGAAGTAGTGGCCGGCCTAAGGCCCAGACCTCAAAATTCATTAGAGCGCCAACTATGGAAGATTAGCTTTGGAGCAGCATAAATGGAATAATATTCTCATTACCCATATTCATTAATTGATAGAAACTATGCCTTAATCCGTGTCACATATTGCAGAAGCAGGAGCAGATTTGCAGTACATCTGCAGCCAATGCGACACAGCGGCCTTAGAATGTGTATATTCAACAATGCGTCCTTAATTAAGTAAATGCAGGTAGCTCTGGTTTTTATTCTGTTTTATCTCTTCTACCTTATTTTTCGTTAATGTGGCCTTGGGAATCATTTGCTTGAGAACTAAGGACTGCCTGGTATTTTTTTAGAATTTGTTATTCAGCCGTGTGCATCTACAAACTAAAATATGTAAAAGTGACGAACATTTACTTATTTTTGATTGCCACGATTACTTGCGAGTTCACCCCAGAAGCCTTAAGGCCCATTCTGATGACTGACTCTCTCCTGTTTTCCTAGTGTTACAGTACCTTCCCGACTACCTTTTTTAAACAAATCTTCATAACATTATATTAAATAAACTCAATTTTACCAAGAAGTCGCTCCAGAAACGCAAGCAGACATACATCGTTCCAGAATGATGAAACCAATGAAGAAATGGCCCTCTAGTTCACCCGTGCAAAGCAGGGTCGGGTTTCTTGTGAATTATGAATTGAATTAATGTGGTCTGTGTACAAAAGGTCCTTTAAAGTTTGTGTGAAAGGAGAGGAAAACCAGAAAGAAGGCTATCATTGGCTATGCCAAAGATTTAATACCCTTCACGCTCTTCCGAGTTGCATCCAACCTTCCTTTCTAAGCATCACACCAGTTTGAGTGGCATTTTTATTGTACTTTTATTCTTTATAAGTTTCTCATTTAATTTGGGTTGGTATGGGAGGTACCCCTTCTGGTAACACTAGGGTCATGAAATTTACAACGTTGATGAATATGGATCAGAAACCTATATTGTTCCAATTTCAGTTCGATATGTTAAAAAACACAAAACTTTTTCTAATAAGAATATTCATTTAAAGGGGGGTTTGTATGGGAGGTACCCCCCTAGTGCTCCGATTCGGCTGATTCCGACAAATGTGCAGCGTATGGTAAGAAGAAACCTATGTCAAACCTATTTCAGCTCTCTAGCTCAAAAACTGAGGGACTAGTTTGCATACAGACAAACATGGCTATATCAACTCGTCACATTGAGCTAATCACAAATATATATACTATGCTACAAACTTCATGACAAATTTATAATACTATTCACTCCCGTGAAGAGTGTAATGATCATTAATCAACATAAATTGATATAGCAACATTCATTTGTCCGGTCGCCTGTTACTATACCTATACATTATATAGTATAATAAATAATAATAAAATAAATAAGAACGAATTTCTTTTTTATACTTTTTACAAATATTTTTTTTATTTTATTTTTTTTGTTTTAAAACTTTATTCATTTATATTATATTATATTGTTGTTGTTGTGTACTTGTAAATTGTATAATTAACACTAAAATACTTATTTCAAACATATTTATCAATTTGTTTTAAACTCATATCATCATCATTTCGCCACACATTATTTCATTATTTTTTATATTTTTGTTTTCTTTTTTTTATTATAATTTTATCAATAAATCAATCAATCAATATGCCTTTATATATATTATTATTATTATGTATAATATATATATATATATGTATATATTTATATTATAATTAGACCTAAAAACTATTTAAGGTTTTTCTTCTTTCATTTTCCGTTTTTTTTTTGTTTTTCTTTTAATTTTTAATTTAAATCCATTTATATATATATATAATATTTCCGTTTCCTGCTAGCGATTTGCCCAAAAATTATACACAAAAGAGAATTAATATTATATAATATAATATAAGGTTCTTCTCATTTTACTCTTCTTTCTTTTCTTTATTTTATATTGTATTTATAATTTATTATATTATTATTATATATATATAAATTATTTTATATAAAGATTTCTTTTTATTTTTTGATTAATTTTTTTTCTTTCTTATTTTTGTTTCTTCTTCATTACAGCTTAGGTCAATTCTATATATGTATTTATGTATATATATATATATATTTATATAATCTTAATTAAATTGAAATTGTATGCTACAATTTTTTGTTTTTGTTTTTAAGTTGCCTGTTTTTCTTTAATTTATGTGTGGGTTTTTTTTTTTTGTTTTTCTTTGTTTCCTTATAAACTTTTACCATTTTTTTTTTTGTTTATTATTATTTATATTTTTTTATTTGTGTAAATTTGTGTCCAGAAAAAAGTGCAAGCACAGACACAAAAATCAAATACTCTAAATAACTAATTTTTTTTTTTGTTTTATTTGTTTTTTTTTTATATAATTTTAATATTAAAAAATATTTTAAACTTTTGTACAATATCGTGAGTTTTTGTTTTCTTTTCTTTTCTTTTGTTTTTTATTTATTTATATTTTTTTTTAAATATTATTTAGTTTAGTTTGATATTTTTAAAGTTGGTTGGTTTATTCTTTGCGCCTTTTAAATCTTCATACATCATTAAATATCCATTGTCCTCTAAGTTTTTTTTTAATAAATGTATGTATAATTTTTCTTTATATTTATAGAAATAAAATTATATGTTGTTTTGTTTTTTTTTATTATCTTGTGTTGCTAAAATAATTACGTTGCATGCAACAAATAATAATTGTTTTAAGATTTTTTATGATTTTTCATTATTTGGATACTTATATTTTTCATATCATTTCTAACCTCATCAAAATATACAACATTCTTTCATTTTTTCAATTCAATACCCATCAATCAATCAATCACGAAGTTTGATGTACTACACGGTATGTTCATTAAAGAACCAAACTTTAAATTTAAATCAAATAACACACAGCGCCATTTATTAAAGTTGAGTAATGTTGGAAAGGTGCTTCTTCCGATCGCAGCTAAGCTCAAGCTGATCCCTTGTCAACTGAGTTTGTGTGATTGTTTCGAAAAAAATAAAAAGAAAAAGAAAGCATGGAACAAAGAGCAAATATAAAATTTTGTTTTAAATTTGTTAATAAATCACTGAGACTAACGAAATGTTAAGAAATGATTACATATGAATAGTACTCAATTTTACACCTGGCCAAAAGTGGCCGTGAGGATTTAAATAATAATCCAAGACCTGGATGACCAGAAGCATCAAATCGTGCTGAGTTGGTGGAATAACTGCATAAAATAATCGCTATCGATGCAATTCGCACTGTGAGAATGCTGGCAGAATTATTAAATATATATCTTGCGGAGTAATCCACAACATTTTAACTAAAGATTTATGTTAAAGGAAGGTCTGTTCCATATCAGCCAAAACACTCAACGAATTTTTGATGAAAAAACTGAAAACTGCAATGAAAGTAGCTTTTTACGTTGACATTCCAGTCATTCAAGCAGCCACTGGTGGCGACACAGGTGCTAAAGAACATCCCAAAAACTGACTTTAAGAAGTCTATGCATAAATTGCTTGTTGCTTTCAAATGTTGTATTGAGTCAAATAGATACTTTTTTGTATAAATAATATCTTTTCTTGTTTTATTTTTTAACTAAAAAGTTCGGTTATTTAATGAACATATTTTTGTTTTTGTCCCTTTACTTGTTTAGTTGATTTTATCTTGTCCCTTTACTAGTGTATTTTATTTTATTTATGTAGAATTTTGCAATTTTTGTTTATTTTTATTCTCAGAGAAGATTTTCTTTTGTTTTCTTTAATATAAAAAAAATGCTAAAGAAATTTAGACTTTTGTGAATGAGGAATTTCTTAAAATATTTTTACAAATTTCACTGGAATCAATTTTAAAATAAATCAATAAGAAAACAATGTTTGTTTGTTAGACTGTTGCTCTGCCATCATTGAGGAATCAAAAGCTCGCAGTTTATACCATAATAATAACAATTTAAACAGGAGGCTGGGCCTTCTGGGTCAATTGTGAAATTGTTTTCTTTTTTTAAGTTATACATTTCATTTAAAATACATAAAACAAGAGATAAGTGACCAGATCGAAAATAGAGAATCTAAATTATTACTATTATTTTCATTTAAGTTATTGTTTGTTTCTATGTAGTATTGTTTTTTGTGGATTTTTGTTTACTGTTCTTGTTACTCTTGTGTTTAACTTCTCTACATAATACAATAATAGTTCTAACTATTGTTAAATTAATTAAATATATTATTTAATAATAATTTTTTAAGCTGCTTCAAATCTTTTCATTTTCATCATTAATATGCCCTTCGTTCATTGAGTAATTTTTTGTTTGTTTGATCAGTTGCTTTATAATAAAAATAGAGCAAAGCTCGAAGTTATTTGTTCCAAGTTGATAAGTTTTGTTTTAAGTAATTTACATTCTTGATTTAAACAATATAATAATATAGTAATCTCATCAATCTTAATCAATCAAAATGCAATTGAATGCATTAACCTATACACTTATATATGCATGTGTGTGAAGGGCATAAAATCTTCGTCATAGCCGAAGAAGTTTAACAAATTTATCCTGCTATTTGTTGTATGAAATAAATCACAAAACATAAGAATTATATACATGCGTATATCTTGTATATACTATATACTAAGTGTTTGTATATATATAAATATAGGAGTTGAGAGAACAAAGAACAGAGTAGGAAAAAAAATTATTTATATTATGTATGTATATATTAAACAATATAAAGATGATGACAAACGGCGAATTAAAAACGCCATTTAACTTGAAATTGCAATAAACGTGAGGTTAAAACTGAGGTTAGACTTGCAACTAGAGAGGTAAAAATAGAAATTAAAAAAAAAAAACAAAAATATATCTAATTTTCTGTAATTTGTTTCATGAATTTTCTTTGTTTTGTTTTGCTTTTATTTAATATTTATTATTTTTATATTTGTATGCCGCACGCAACGCACTTTTATGTACTGAACAGCGCCTCTTTAACAGAGCAATGCGTTTTAACAGTGCCTCTTTAACAGAGCAATGCGTTTAAACAGCGCCTTAACAGTGCAACACATTACATCCATCTAAACTTTTTCTTCTTCTAGTATGTATGCAAAGCTTCAATCATAAATGTTATGTTATGTTGTAGTATGTATGTATTTGACTAAAATGATTTTGTTTTTTGCTTGTTTTTTAAACAATAATTTTGAGCTTTTTAGCTTAATGCAATTAATTTACAATTTCTCGACACGCATGTGTCTTATTTTTTTCAATAATAATAATATGTCGTTTTACATATACATTCATACACAATACTTTTTATTATTTGTTGTTTATTGGATTTAGCAGAGATCATATAGAACAACTGCCAGCTGCCTGTTGCGCATTGAAGTGATGAAATAAAGGGGTTTCGGCTTCAACGATTACCTTCTGGAATTTTTTATTTTGTCTATTTTTTATTCGTTTTTTTTTTTTTTTGTAATACATTTTCAGTAGTATTAGTCGGTTTATGTTTTTGTTTCTTAAGTAAGTATTGTATTATTTTTTACTATATTCTATTATTTGCATATTTAGTTTACAATGGGTTGGTTACTTTTTTGTTGTTGAAATTTGTTTCTTTTTGTTTTGTTTTTTTTTTTGTTCGTGTCTATTAAACTATTTAAGATTTTACTTTCATATCTTTTTGTCTTACTATTAATTGAAAAAAAAAAAAAACAAAAAAAAGTAAAGAATGGGAATCTTAGCATTCAAAAATTAAGTTCCTTAGGAAAATGCGCTACGCAGTTGGGATTTGTGTTCGATTGATTAAGGGTACCGCCGCCGCCGGCATTGGCAACAGAACCACTGCCGCCTGCATGCGTGAGGCTGTTAATGTTGTTGCTGTTGTGGCCAGCACTGCGATTGTTGTTATTGTTTACTGTTGTCAAGGATGCATTGATGCCACCACCACCACCGCCGCTCCCTAATAAATTAGAGCCACCTCGTATTGCTGCTACAGCAGCTGCTGCTAATGCGTTGTTTTTAGCTGCTGCTGCAGCAACAGCTGCTGCCGCCGCTGCCGCGACTGCTGCTGCTACTGTATTAATGCCGAGATGATGTTGGTGTTGATGATGTTGCTGCTGCTGATGATGTTGTTATTGCATGAAGTAGTCGGGATGTTCAGAGTCTTTTTCAAATCGTTTTGCTTCTTCATGCATGCTCTCTTTGATCTTGAGTATAGCTGCTGATTCGGTTTGATCGTTTTCGCCGGGACCGCCAAAACCACCGAGATTATAGTCACCCATGCCGCTGCCGGAATCTTCTCGTGGCGTGCCTGGCCCACCATTTGCCGGTGAATTTTTCATGCCGTCTAGACCGGTGCCATCGCCACCGCCACCATTAAGTACTGGGCCCATAGAATTAGGACCACCACCCATTGGACCCATGCCACCAGGTCCTCCACCCCCACCATCTGGCCCTCCACCCATTGGGAATTCTGGTTTCATTAACGCATACATGCCATCACCAGGTCCACCGGGACCACCTTGCGTGTTATCTTGTGGCGATGGCATTATAGGCGTCCCAGGGCCGGGTGGTCCATTTGACCCTGGACCGGGACCATAATTGCCGGGCGACGAAGATGAATACGCATTCATTGGCGCTGATGCATTCGGTTGCCATTGCGGTGGTCGTCCACCTGCGCCCATGCCCATTCCGGGCGGCATTCCACCCGGTCCCGGCGCTGGACCACGCATACCGCCTGGTCCACCGTAACCCATTGGGCCCATTCCGCCAGGGCCACGCGGTGGATTCATGCGCGGATTCATTGGACCCATACCACCAGGTCGCGTTGGATCCATGCTATTCGGCATCATTGGTTGACCGGGTGGTCCGTTGAATTCGTTGCCCATCCCTTGCATACGGACACCAGGCCTTGGGCCGCCAGGATATCGTGGTCCACCCATGAACGGTGGCTGGCCGGGCATCATTTGTGAGGGCGGCGGTTGCGGACTTGATGCGTGTGTTGGAGGTGATGGACGCATCGTCGAATTTGGGAAAAAATTAGGACCCATCGGTCCAGGTCCCATAGGACCATCGCCACCTGGAGGCATCTGACCGAGTGGACTCGGCGCTGGGCCACCAGCATTATGTGGACCACCAGGACCAATACCGTTTACACCATAACCGGAGCTGACGAAACCATAATCATGGAACGCCTTTGCCTCTGACGAATGATCGCATTGATCACGTCGCTCTGGTGCTGCGCAATAAAGATCCCAAAAGACGCACCACCATGTATGTAGGAATCCAGGTGGTTCACCTAGCGTTATATTCTTCTCCCATCTAATCTCTGAGAGGAATGTTTGTGCTGCTTTTTGGGCACCAACGTGTAACAGATATTCGTAAACGTATAGCGCCAGTTTTTCTCGTGCCTGTGCGTCTGATGGCACCGAGGACGTCTTCGATTTGCCATACATTTTGTTGTTGCTATTCTTGTTACTATTGTTGTTGGTGTTATTATTATTGTGATGATGTGGAGGAGGAGTTAGTTCGCTCTCACTTGTTGTTTTTGTCTATATATGAAAATCCGTTGGTTAGTTGGTTGCTTAATTTGTTGCTATATAATGCTGATGATTCTGATGTTTCTATGGCCGAGGCTGCCTGTCGTTGCTATTGTAAGGTGGTTGCTGCTTCTGCTTCTACTTTTGTTGTTGTTGTTGTTGTTTACTTTGTTTTACACTCAGTTTCGTATGATGTTGTTGTATCCACACGCGCTTTGCTTTTACACTGGCTTTCGGTCTATCTGTCTGTCTGTCTGATTGTCCGTCTGCCTTTCTGTCTCTGGGTATGCAGAGTATACAGCGAGTGTGTGCTTTTCTTTGAGTGTTTCTTTTTCTCTATGTCTCTGTCTAAACTTCACTTTATTTAAATTATTATATTTTTTTGTTATTTGCTTTTTTTCTTTTACTTTATTTTTTATATTTCGTTGTCTTCTGCTTCTTCTTGTTATTCGTGTACTTCGTGAACCGTCTTAATTGGCGCTCATCACACAGCGCTGGAGCTCACGCAGCCGTTCTTCTCTTGTCTATTGCTTCCACCATTTTTTTATTATTTTTTTTTTGCCTCGTTTTATTCTCGTTTTGTTCGCACACAAAATTTTATGTGAATTTGTTGCTGTTTATATTTTTTCTTTTTTTTTCTTTTGCAGACACCTTACTTTTACTTTGTTCGCTTATATTTTTCTTGTTTTTTTTTTGTGTTATTTATTTGTATGTAGCCTTTTACAATAAACTTTTAGCTGCTGCTGCTGCTGTGCTTGTGCTTCATACACTCAACTCACTCGTCAAATTTAGTTCATGTTCGCCTCTTCGTTACTTCTTCGTTTTACCGTTTTTTTTTTTTCTTATTTGCCTGATTTGTTGCTGCTTCTTCTTGCACAACCACTGAAAAACAGAATAAATGAGAAAATTGCACAGAGAGAGAGGGAAAGAGAGAGAGAGAGAGAGTAATTGAAGTACACTCTCACGAGACTGACACCGAGACCGAAACCAAATCAAATGCGAGCACAAATGGTAGTGGTGTTTGTTTGCGCGCGTATCCATGTATGAACATATAGAGTTGTATAAGTGAGTAAACTTTCGTGTATGTTTATATATAGATGTGTGTTTGTGTGATAATGTGGCGTTTCGAGAGCGCAAGGTGACGTTTTATAGGTAAGAAGAAGTACCCAGCGGTAAATTCGAAAAAAAAAAACAAATTGGAAATTTTAACTAATTGAACTACAATTTTCATCAGACTTCAATTACTATATGATATTCATTAGATGGGAAATAAGATTTCGTTCTTGAATAATGGTACTAATAATTAAAGAAAGTAGGAAAACACAATTGTTGTTCTGTTTTGAGTCCAATAATCTTCATTAGAGAGCTTGAATAAAAACAATGAAACACACAAATAAACAAATGATATTGGTTTTGAAATTATGGTTTGTGATCATAAATAATAAAACTTATTGAAGGAAAAGTTTGTTTAGTACTACTAAGTCGTATGCACTATTTCAAGGGTTATGCCTAAATTCTCCACTGGGTACTTTTAATATATTGATGATGATGATGTTGGCTATTTATTCAAAACAGTTCCAGTTTGTTCGTTTCCATCGCATTGCGTTTGCAGGGTATTCTCTTTTAGGAAATGAGTTCTCAATATGTAAAAAGAAAAATTGATATTTATACTCATTGATGATCAGTTGACTACTATCATAATATTGTCTTCTATATAAGGTACTTTGAGTTCTGTTGCATTTCCATTGTTTTGACATTTATAAATAACACACAAAAAGCATTGAATAGTTTTGAAGGAGGGATGGTATTTTACAAATACATAATATGAAATTCAGATCTTTAGGCATGAGACATGAGGCTAATAACAATAGTCAATGTATGGAAATAAGAGCTAATTTTCTATTTAAAATCCCTTTAATGTTTGTTGCTCTGAGTAACACATTTCCATTAGAAGAGTCTGTTGAGAATCTCAAATTAAAGACTTGAAAGATGATGAACTTTTTCTGTTTGATGAACTATATCCATCCATCCGCCATTTGATTTGATTTGATTGAAATTACGATTATGTTATGCATGCGTATGTAGCTTTGCTAAGAAAGAAACTAGTAATCAACATTATAGTTTCATAGTAGTAACATTGTTCAATGGCACACAACCATTTCAAAAGACCGGTCTTTGTGGTCGAAACCAAACAACTGTTAGTAGCCGCCACATAACAACAACGTCACCGTCGTCATCATCATCATCAATGGTCGCTCACTCACTCACTCACTCAACTACTCACACGCTTGCTCACCTCACCCGCTCATTTTTCTTTTATAGATATTTCTTTTTTCCTACTTAGTTTTTTATTATTTAGTTTGGTTGGTCTCGGTGGTCTCGGTTTGGGTAAGAAGTCGATTTTCTCATAACCCATAAAAAATAATGAAGAAAGAAATGCTCTTAGTTGATGGCAACCTTTTTTCTTCTCTCTATTATCGTTATAATGATCTTCAACTGGTTCTAATGCAATTCATTCACACTTTAATTCATTATTATATTATAAATATTTTATGATAAACTAATAACTTTTTTTTGGATCATTTTATAGGTTGCACTTCTTTTATTTTCATCATCATCATCATTATAATTATCATTTTACCACGACGAAACACAACACAACAGAAATTTCCGAAAGAGACACGTTGGTTTTGCATTCATATTATCAAAAATGACTTCAATTAAATCAATTGATTTTTCTACAATTGCATATGTTTTCTTAACAAAAACAACACTACATTTATTTGATTTTCTTCTTTATTTATTTATATTTTTAATGTATTCAAAAATTTACCGCCGATTCTTTTTTCTTTTCTTTTTATTATTTTTCTTTCGTTTTATCTTTGCAATATGCGTTGCGTATATGTGTGTGTGGGGGGTTTTTTTTTTTTGTTTCGTTATGTTTTTTTTTTATCTCTTCGCTCTTTTAATTTTTGCAAGTTTTCTTTTGTATCTGATATTCTTACATTATTTTTATATCTTTTCCACTATTCTGCATTCCGTTTTGCCCTATGTTCGTCGTTCACTTCTGTAAATCGGCTCACTTTGCATTTTGCCTGTACGAAATTTTCATTTAATGTTTTTTCGGTTAAAAACATTTTCGGTTTATTTCATTTTACACGCAATTCATTCAATCTAATTAAAATTATATTTTGCGCATAGATTTTCACGTTTAATTTGTTTAAACACACATTAATTGAAATAAATATTTTCGCTGCTTCGCTACAAGTTGTGTCTCGATTTAAGTCAAATGGCGAACAGAGCAGAGCAAGAATAACAGATAAGTGCCTTTTGCTAACTGTTTGCCTGTCACACTATAGTCGTGCTTCTCACACACACGTTGTTGTTGTTGTTGTTGTTCGTCGTCGTCGTTGTGTTGTGTGTTCGTCGTTTGCTGTGACTCTGTGTTTCTCCGGCATTTTCACCTATTCGCTCGCTCTCTGCTGTTGCTGTTGTTGCTCCCTTGCTGCTGTTGTACCTTCTCTGTACTCTGTACTCAATTCTCGTGTGTACCCACAGTGTTGCATTTCTTGACAAGAGAATTTCGGTGGCGCGTTAACAAGTGCTTTTGGTAAGTTTATAAATCGGTAATTAATTCGATTTTAATTGATTTGCATTTGTTGTTATTTGTTTTACGGATTTATACATAGAAATAGTGTATTTGCTTATTGGATTTTTTGTTTATATATCGCGCGCGCGTGTGTATGTGTATTTTTGATTGCAAGTCGTGTGAAACGTGGCAACACTGTTTAAGCAGTGCGAAAATAATCGATTCAGATGTAATTCCGAATTACAATTCAACATTTCTTCTCAGGGGGTTAGAAAGAGCATGTGCATTGCGTGAATGAAACAAAGTACAGTAGAAGCTCAATAATTTGGTAAGGGTAATTACATGAATATAGACATATTGATATTTTGGAGAGCACTGTTTATAAATAATAATCCAATTGAGTAACGATAGGTCCTTATTGAAAGCATGATAGATTTTTGGATAAGAACAATTTATATTTTTTCTGGTCTTCCAATAGTTAGTCAATTATTATTTTCTATAAGAGAGAAGTTCCTTCCTATTTAAAATCTCTTTTTTTTTTTGCATATGTCACCTTTTCAACAGTACCAATTGTCTGAACTATTGATATTTTATTGTATATGCAGGTATTGCGCATTCGCTCATTCGATTTTATGCACTGAGAAAAATATGATGAGTCAATGATTAACAAATGTAACAAACTGACTTCCTGTTAAAGATAAAATATTATACAATAAAAAATCAATTATAAAATGTTTTTTCAAGCATGTCAAGAAATGAAAACTGTGTGTCATAATGGTCTCAACAATATTTATAATAATCAATCAGTTTATATGAAACTAGTTGCTATTTTCAAATTGGAATCTTTGTAGTGTTCAAATCTTTGCTTTTGTACAAATCAAAATACAATATTTATTATTTCTATTAAAAAGTTCTTAGTTTTCACTTAAAATTGCATTCACTTTTCATATATTTAACGAACCTATCGATTGATATCGATAACATGATGAAGAAATCGTTATACCGATTTATCTTTTATTTACTATCGTCAGTTACAATTGGTCGAAGTCTGGTCTACGCTACGCATGATTTTGGGCCAATGGCAAACAGCTAACGGTAAACATAAACAGTGCATTTGCAAATGCGCTCGGAGTCTGTCGTGTTGAACGCGTTTTAACCGCCGCAACAATAAGAAACGAAAGAAAAACTTTGCTCCAAACAAAGTTTCTTTTCAAAGAAATAAAAGAAATAATTCTTCGTTAAAAAATTAAGAAAAATAAAACAGTGTTTTCATTTTAAGAATTTTTATGGTAAAATATTTTAAATATAACATAACTATGAATTTTTCTTTTATAAAATTGTTACAATGGAAATACTATATTTATATTTCCGCTCCTAGTGTCTTACATAGTGAAGCACGTGATTTGCCTGCTTGCCTGCGTGTGATGGCTGTGAGTTTCCTCCGCAGGCATACTATTCTTAGTACTATTTATCGAAATGAGTGCAATGAAGGTTTTTTTTCTTTTACTAAATATAAAATGGAAAGAAAAGAATACTACAATGTTAGGACCTCATATCCTTTTGTTGTAACAAAGTTCACGCGCCAAAATCCTGAAGCAACATCAGTTTTCTTTTGTCTGCTTGTGTGCGTATGCGTACGCGTATGTGTATGTGTGTGTTTGTGTGTATGATGTTTCCTTTTTCTATTTTTTCCTATATAAGTATTATCATCACGTTTATTATAATGTATGAATGTATGCTCATCGTTTGTAGAATTGTTTGTGATTGTGAACTTACGATACTCGCACATAGTCATTTATAAAGTTGTTGACGTGCACTGCGGCACAATGTTGCAATGCGTAATGTGATGTTCAGATGATTTTCCTTTAAGTGGAGAAACATTTGAAAGTTTTCATCAGTAGATCAAAGGCAAAGATTTGAATTGAATTCATAATGTTTCAAATAAGAGAGGGAGAAAGTAAAATTGGTTAGAGTATTTTTCATCAATTTCTTCAGATATTCTTGTCACACACACACACACACACACACACACACACACACACACACACATACATGTTAAGGTCCTGTCAAAAATCTTGTGATGAGTGTTTCAGAGATATCTTGCAAAACAGAGGTTTCCTTTTGCCTAGGATATAACACAATTCAAAATCTCAATCTCATTTTTTGAACTTTACATTTTGTTCCAATCGCGCCTTACCTACGCCCCCCAACTTGATGTTTGTCCATGATTTTTGTAGTACATAATTGTTTTTTCTTAATAATGAACAACATATTCTAATATTGTATTCGCCATATAACCGGAATACAATTTCGTGAGCGATTTTTGCAGTTGCTTTGTTTTTTTTTCCTTTGAATGTGTTTATATAATACTAATAACTATGCAAAAACCTTCTATATGAAAAAATACATATACGTCCTAACATTCATGGTGTTCGGTCAAACGGTGTCAGAGTCCATCGCATTCAAACTATTTTTCTCGTCTATTTTTATAAATATAAATCCTTTATATTACCCTATATCATTTGAAGTCCTCGTCCTTGATCCACCTAATATAAACATAGGGCCAATTGCTATCTGTAGCCTCATTGATTTTATAACAATAATATCACTTATACGTAATATTTTTTTTTTGTATTGGTGAAAATTCTACAATGTGCTTAGATTACTCAGGCCGCTCCAGAATTCACCCAGAAATCATGCCGCCCATTGTGATGCTTGAATTTAATTAAAGAAAGCAAATGGGGTAGAGGGTTTATGGGGATTTGGATAATAAGTACAATGTTATCCATAGTTGGTCTTAGAGATTTCCCTCAGCCCCAAAAACACCCTACACACATCTATGAATAGAGCCAGATCCCTCAGTGGCTCATCAAAGAAATGTTTCCCGAGAAGAAGTGTTCGTCTGCCAGAAAGAGCAGGGAAATCTCATATGTGGGATGTGTTGAATACTCTCTGATTCTTTCTCATCTTCACAGCTTCAATAGAAGTCTTGATATGGAATGTGCATCCGTTGGGCCATCAGCGCAATTGTGTAGTGCCCTATTAGTATTGCCCTTATCATCCGAATCCTTTTCTTGTTAAAGAGTACAAGCTCGAAAGTCGGTTGGGAGCAAGTGTCCTAGTGAGAGTGCAGGCTCTTCATGCCTGCTAACTCCTTGGTTCAATACAGTATTAGAATAATAGTGCTTAAAAAATCCATTTGAATTCATTCATCCAAAGTCAATTGATTGCTTTGTCTTTTCCTTTTCATAATCAGCTTGACCTACTATTTGTCGATTTCATTTCATTTTTGCTTAAATTGTGTATTGATCAAATTGTAGTAGTTTAAATCCTTGTTATTCAGAAAAGAAATAAGAAATAACTGACAAATGAACGAAAGGAGAAAGTATAAAACGAATGCATAATCAAATCAATGGCGATTGCTAGCAAAAAAAAAGAAATGTTGAGTATTAAATTCCAAGAATACATTTGTGTGTATTTGTCAAAATGTCATTAGTGTTACGTTGTAAAATTTTACCTGTTCGACATGATGGAGCAATGGAGCAGCAATTGAAGCAACCATCATTGGCTTTATGTGCATGTTACTAATTGGCTTAATATGTCAGACATAAACTCGTTTATTTTGTTTATGCATTTTAATTCAATTTTGCTGGAAATGCTTCATACTAGCAAATTGCAACCTCCTTGGGTGCTGATGATACTGCTGCTGCAGCGACTTCTTTACTGAGATCCATTCATTCTCATCTCAATGTGAATCATTTAAATGTTTGAGCACATGCAGTCAGTTTCACCCACTCACTCACTATAGAACATGCAAATGTTTATCTGTTTATATACTTTAAAGCTTATGCAATATACCATATATACATATGTGTATGTGTGGCTGAGGGTGTTTGATCCTTTGGGTTGCCTACATGGCGGCGGCAGCAGCAGCGGTCGCATAACATTCGACTTTTGCTGCCATTGCATATTGCACATGTTTCTGGCTGTTTAAAGGGTTTTTCTACGCTCGAATGTTTTCGTTGCTGAAATGTGCAATTTATTATATCCAGACCCTGGGGTGTTAAGTGCAAGGGCCATTACACGCCCACAATTCGCTCGCTTGGTTTAGTCGCTCGCTCGGTTGGTTGGCCTGACTGCCTGTCTGTCTGTCTGTAGGTCGGTTTCAATGGTCGCAACTATTTTTTTCCAAGAGAAAATAAATTTCCATCAAGTGCAATGGTATCCTTTTTTTCGTAAATTTTTATTTCATCGAAAAAGTAACAAAGTTTCAACTTGTAATTTTCATTTCATGTTGTTCTTCCTTGTTTTCAATTTCGGTGCAGCTTGTTCTTTTTCATTTATTTAAAAACATCGCTTTAGTTCGATTGATTGGGTTTTAAATACCGTGGTATTGTTTTATTTTAAAATGTTGTTTGATGAATCACAAAACTTAAGGAATGGGGAATCCAATGGGATGTGCATACTATTGTACTTACAATATAAAGGAATAACAAAAATCCAAATCCTGAAAGTGGCTTTATAATGTTTTTTTTAAAGCAAACCAAATGATTGAGTTTTTTTTTTTGGTTAATGTAATTCGGTGATCCTTGATAGCAAAATTCTCAGTGGACCGTGGTGTATGGTTGTATCACAATATAAAGCAATATAATCGCGACCTATTTTCATACTAAATTGGTAGAGAATCTTGGTGAATACACTCAACAAATTTAAACTATTTTGATGTCGAAAACTTCATCGTTAAATGAACAAATAGTTAAAAATTTTGATTGAATGAAATATAAGTTTATGTACAATTTATGAATTAAAGTTTTCCATTAAAACTTCATACAAGAAGAGACATGTTTGAAGAACATTTTTGTCCTACATAACTTTATTTTGCCACATACATATTGTATTATGCATTTCGAGTAAAACAATAAAGTCACGTCATAGCAGAAGTGTGTGGCCCAGCTTTGTTGTGGTCAAAGGCTATGGCCTTTCTGTTAACCAATTGCGGTTGTTTTTAGTTCAGTGGTTCATTTAGTCTTGTTAGTTGTTGACAATAGAGTTGTGAATTTATTCTTTGCCCAAGTAGGAGTAGTTCACAATGCATAGGACCTTTGCAATCACACCAAATGCACAGCAACATATTCATTAAATATACCGTCAACTTTGCAGTGGTTTGGGCAGGATCACCTTTATTGAGCCATGACCTTTTTCGCACATAATTGTCTATATGTTACAGGTTTTTCATAACCAGTAATTGTAACATGAATAGAACAGGTTCTAAATCATTCCATTTCAGTAACATTTCGCATATTGAATAAGATTTTTTCCAGTCAAATTGTGTGGAACACAAACATCCAGTTCAGTTTGCAAATCCAACCTTTTTAAATGGTTTGAAACTGTCGTATGGTGTATGCCAAGATCCTTAGTTATATCACAAGTACTTATGCGCCAGTCAGTCAAAAATATGGTTCAATTTTTCAATGCAAAGCCGACAAGACCCAGGCGCGTTTTTCACATCAAATTGAAGAAAAATTTTCTCTGGTTCATCACTAATTGTCTTTACACAAAAACATCTCATTTAATAATCACATGTTAGCAGCATGGTTTTCAAGGACTTCCAGCTTTTTATTGCTGTATGACATTCCCAGATTGAATTGATACCTACAGAGATATCGGTTTTTAAATCTACCAATACAAATTTCTTGAAGTTAATCTTCCACTATCAAGAAAAAGACTTACAAAACATAAAAGAAAATTTCTCCAATCAACTAATTTGTTGTCCTTTATATCTTGATATATACAGTCAGACTCCTTTGTAGCGAATTTCCCAAAGCGATGACTTCTCTATAACAAAGTGATTCACTGCTCCCAACGACCTCGTCATAAATGTGTCCAAACTCCTCTTTAGCGAAGACTTCTCTTTAACGAAGTGAAGGGTCCCAATGACTTCGTTATAGAGGAGTCCGGCGATGATTACGATAAATTGGTTGTTGGTACCGAAACCAAGCTTACTTAAGCCATTAAATGTCCCTTGTGATGCTATGAAGAGAAAAACCAGCATCCTTTCAGTGGTCAGAGCTTCGTTTGCGTCACGTGTCCAAGAGGTTGATATTAGTACAGAATAGGCTATAAAGATCTGTCGTTACTGTTCCTTGCAATATAATGATGTATATTAATATTTATTTATTTATAAGTACTAAAATTATAATTATAAGTTATAACCAAGGGCATAGCCAGGATTTTATTCAGGTATTTCACAAAATATCGTATTAACTTATTATATAAGATACAGCAATTGACTTTCGAGAAAGTTTTAATAGGTAATAAAATATCTACACCCTGCTAGGGGAGGAAGCTGCCCAGTTTGCCCGTACCTGCTTCGTCCTTGGTTATAACCTAGTTATTTTTAATATGAGCACTAGTGACAGAGGCGTTCAGCTTAGAGTTAAGTCCAGTCCAATTAAGGAACCAGTCTTGGACGAGAATTGCTAGGAAACGAACCAGTCATAATGATATATAAGCAGATAGTCTTATAAAAATCTCTGAATTGCATTTTAAATGAAGGAATACTTGATATTCTTGTTGATGTTTTTTACAATAAATATTGTTGATTGATCGAATTGAGAGGCGTATAGCCAGTTTACTTAATTGCATTAGTTGTACTAACTGCATTATGATTAAACTATGTGTATGTGTTAAGTGAATCTGGTCGCAAGATCACAAAGGAGATGAGGTTTGAGCCTCCTTAAGGTGCATAAGCGCCGCTTCAAGAGGGTTATACGACGCAATGCTTTATTCTGCAATATTAGAACTTTTTTGATGCTCGATGCACAGGCAGTGCCCTAGAGTTGAATACCATAGGTCCAGGAGGGACGTACAATTGTACGGTATACTAATAGTTTGTTACTCGGGCTGAGTTGTCTATTAGGACGCAGTAGTCATGCTAAATTTTTTAGTTTGCCGTAGCAAGCTGCAGTAGTGGATGAAATGTGTGATTTCCAGGTAAGATGCTTGTCGAGTGTCATTCCTAGATATTTGACACGGTCAACTTGCGAATGACAGTGTTGTTAAGCATAACTGAAGGGCAGATTTACCCCAGTCAATGCCAATATTCTACCTTTTTGTCCAGTGCGAAAAGTTATTGAGGGATTCCTGAACTTTAGCCGTAGCCACATTAATGGATCTGTTGTTGCAGATTATAGTTAAAATCACAATGAGATTGTAATGAATATGGTGGAATATTTAATATTTTTTTTGTGTTGCTGAAAAAATCCACTCATTGCAACAATTACTGATTTAATTATGTATTCATTTCCCCTTGAACATGAATTTAAGTCGTTTTACATGGAAAATCTGAAAAATTGTTATTGTAATGAATTCTTTTGTTCTAATTACATTTTCAACTGTTGCAACATATCCATTTTAAACAAATGATAATGAAAATCAGAAATATTGTTGCAATATATACATACATTAACATGATAAGTAGTAGTATTATAGTAAAAGAGAGAAGATAATAGAGATAAACAATTGCTTTAGTATAGCATACTTACAGGCGTGCATTGATTAATGATGACGTTGGCCATTGTTTGTTGTTTGTTTGGTTTGGTTTGGTTTGGTTGGTATGACCAAGCATTCAACCATTCATTCAATCATTCATTCATTCTTTCATCCATTCAACCAACCAACCAACAATTCATTCCATTGTTTTCCTTTGTTTGTTTGTTTGTTTATTTATTTATTCATTCGTTCATTTGTTCATATATTCAACCATACATTCGTCCATTCATCCATTTATCCATTTTATTTGTTCATTCGTTCCATCGTTGGTTTGTTTGGTCTGTTCCTTTATGCTGTATGGTGCTGTTTGCATTTGTGTTAAAATTTTACATTTACTTTTTAGTATGACGCAATATTTGTTGATTTTAATTAACAAAAGAACATTGCATTTGTTCAGAGGATTGTTTGTTGTGCACCATGTCAAAGTGCAGTGTTCAAGTCATGCCATGTTTAAATGAAATGAAATAATATTGCAATTTGTTTTGTAATTAATTATGGGAAAATCAAACATGACAAGATATGTATCTGTGTTATATACATAACACATACATGTATGTATGTGAAAACTCGAATTATGTTTACGTTTATCCTTTAAGAACATTAACAGAACCTTTCACACTAACCAACTTACCTATGTAGATACATATGTATATTTTATAAGCCATTTTCTTGTTAAATTTTGTCTTGTTTTTCTGGTTTTTCTTTTTGTACGAGTATAATGATTCACACATGTTGTGTGGGTTGGAAAATTGGTTTCTTTAACATTTACTTTTATGTGTCTCTCACCGCAAACAGTTATAAATTCCTTATCACTTAATTAAAACTCTACCAAAGTTAATTCACTTAATGCCCAACGTTCAATTATGTGCGCAACGCAAAATTGCAATTAAATAATTCATTAAAATTGTGGTTACCCTATACACTATACACCATACTACAGTACACACACAATCACCGAGTGATTTCCGCATGCAGGGTATGTGCTAGGAAGAACATCATTGAAGGAAGGATCCTATTATAACAATACAACCAAAACAACAATGAATGAAACGCGTGTAGCATACAAAAACACACAAAATGTTGTGAATTTTTAATGGCGCACAGTCAAGTTGATGAAGGAGATGAATCTCTCTCTCTCTCTGTCACTCTCACTCTCTTCGCTTCTCTTTACTATAATATAGTAAACCTAAAAATAGTTAAAATAACATTAACAACCATCGAAAGCGTGAAAAGTATGTGTGTGAGGAAAAAAAAGTAAAGTATTTTTTTTTTTTTGGTTTAGAAGCCATGAGAGTAGAAAGCAAAGGGTAGAAGGGAATTGAGTGTTGGTGACGTGCGCAATATGCAAAGTTTTTGGTAAAATTTAAGCCTACCACGTCCCAAAGGAACAAAGGAAACTGACAAACAGAAAAACAAAATGAAAATAAAATGGTAGAATTTGATGCTGCTGCTGCAGGGTTACAAAGTGAAAGCGAGCGCATACAAAAGCGCGTGTTGCCATATATAACACAAACACTATTGGTGTTTCCTTACACTATACACATACATATGTATACATATATCTTTGTGTGTGAGTGGTGCTGTGCGTATGTGTGTTTGGAAAGCACCAAAAACACAGACCAGTCGCCACCATCATAGATGTGTTTTTTGTCCTTTCTTTGCTAAGTTTTTCATATTTTTTTATCTATTTTTTTTTTTTTTGGAAATGTTTTCTTTTGGTTTGACTGTTGATGCTGGCATTGGTTTGGTCGGCTGGTGACGTTGTGGAAGTTGCACATTCGTTGGCTGCAGCTGCATAATGGCGTCTGTATGGAAAAAATTTCATATTTGCATGAGCGCGCGTATAAAGTCAGCAAAACAAGCCACAAGAGCAAGTTAGAGGTGTGAAGAGACCTCAATAGATCAAAACAGGGAGTGAGAAAACCTAGACCAAGCCAGAGAAAGAGGAGACCTAGACCCTTCTGCATATACGAACCTAGTAGATACTAGTGATGTTGTTGTTGCTTTTGTTGTGTGTTTTTTTAGAAGGTCTTATGGTATTCTACATGCTTGTGATGATTTGCAATTCGTGAAGTGAAGCTTAAAAAATAGAACGGAAAACAAGTTTTCGGCATGTGAAATAATATTGTATATAAATACCATTTTACCTTTTACAGTTCGTAAGAGTGCTTTGCTTTCGTCCTCAATTTATTTTTGAAATAGTCATAGAGAGAGTGAGAAACGGAGAAAGAGTGGGGAGCTTAGTAAATTGATAGTTTTGTCAAATTGAAGGATCCCTTAATCTTCTTAAACTAGGTTAAGGCTTTTGGATGCAAGAACTTGTTTAAAGAGAGTTTATCTAACTGATTGAAAAGACTCTGTTTGTTGAATTCTGTTGTTTTATAACTTGATAAGGTCGAGCAATCCAATTAGATCATTTCAAACTGCCAAAGATCACAACTTTTTATAACATGATTTAATAACCGTAAGTCTAGAGCTGTGCCCTTAAGTTAAGTCTAAGTTGCGTCACACTTTGTTAACTTTAATAATAATTAACAGCAGTAAGTTTAATTTCTTCTTCACCAAATGCTGTTATTTTTGTTTCAAATGAATATCGAACCTGTTCAACAAATCTGAATAATATTAGCCAGCAATCGTTTTATGCTTTTCAAAGTAATCAATGTGAATGACAACGAGTGTATCCCAAAACAATGTCGCCATAACCTTGTTGGCCGACAAGCCCACTTTGGCCTCTTTGGTACACGTTCATCCGAAAAAGTCCACTGCTTTGACTGTTCCTTAGTCGCTGGTGTGCTGTGATGGATCGTCCACAATTACAAAACGGATCAAAACCTCATTCGGATTGGGGTTGAACATCGCCAAACACTTCATTGAAGTGGCCACATGTCTGCTTTCAATGGCTTTCAAACACAATCTATAGGCTATTATTAGATGGTGTTGAACTCCAGAAAGTCTGGGATCACTAATTTGTGATCAAATTTTTTTTATTACTTGTTACGTTCACAATTAGGCTTACCAACCAAAATCATTCATTTTAGACATCCACAGAACATATAAAATATTTAATATACAGTGTAAAATCCATATAACATTACTCGATTTAATGACAAACTCCCTAAAACTTCAAATTACTTGACTTTGGTTGGTTTACTTTGTTACCTGTAAAATGGATTTCTTCTCTCAATAACGCCGTAAAATGACCAGTCCCTTAAGTGTCGCTAGTTTACACAGTATATTGAATTTCAGTGTATAATCTAGGATCTCTTCATCTCCATTAGGTTAGGTTAGGCTACGCAGGCTGCTCGCGAACACAAGAGATGTCAACTATAAGCCTTGTGGGCCATGGCGATGCCTGGTATAAGTAAAGAAAGGAGGTGGATTGGGGTAATAAATTGCTATCAGAGATCTCCCTCATCCTCTAAAAGAAAGCTGAGTAATCCACGAACAGAACCAGGTCCCCCATGGGATATTTTGCCAAGCTGCCCAACTCATCAAATAAAAGTTTCCCGAGGAGAAACTCGTCTACCAAGAAAAGCAGGAGGTGTTGTATACTCATCTCCATTTATTCCATTATAAAAGTTTAATACAAAAATTAAATGGCTTACATTGCGTGTACTTAATATGAAAAGAAATGTTTTGAAATATTTTAAATGTTTGCTGTTTTAAAAACCCATTTGCATTTAGATTTAAATATATGCCACTGTTGTTGTTGTTGTTGCTGTTGTTGGTATACTGTTATTATTGTTGTACACTTAAATTGTTTATTTTTGTAATTTGCATAGAAATTTCTGAACAAAAATACCAAAACAAGAAGAAAAAACAACATAGTTTCAGAAACACTAATTGCATTTGCATGTAAAAACGTTTTGGTAAAGAATTCTGAATGAAACTAAAACTAGTACAGTGGCAGCTACAATATTTCCCCTTTGAGTATCCAAAAAAAAAAAATTGTTCTGCTACTATGAAAGTATGTAAAAGTATGTAAATCACTCAAATGAAATGCCGCTATAAATGGATGTTGGGGTCATGCTAGCGAGAGTTGTATGAAGAGAAATAATCTTTTATAGTAATGTAGTAACTGGATTTAGTTTACCAATGAATTGAACTACATATGATGATTATTTATTCTAAATATTCATTTCTTCTTAGGTTTAACATTTTTTTTAAGACATTTTCCTTCTTCTTTTGTGCTTCGATCTGTATTATAATCATTCTTTAATGGGGAACTTTTTAAATCAGTTGATTTCTAACAGTGATAGTAGGTAGTCTTGACAGGACACTGCCTAATCGGCAAACATGCCTATAGATTGGGTGTTTTTGCAAGCGACAAAAGTTGAGGAGAACACAATCAGCCACCTTCACTGCTCTTGTCCTGCAATATCAAAAAGTTCACTCATTATTTGTGATACAGGCTATCCTCTATAAATTGAGTTATAAAGGCTGCAAGAATGGGTGAATGCAATATGGGGCACCAACCCATATACTGTTTGAAGTGCAAATGAGAAGTATCTTCGGGTACAAAGTCTGACCAGAGGCTGTATCTGGTACCATGGCTGGTCTGGAGCACACGGAACTTATTCCATCCTAACCAGCAGTGGTGACTTTGTAGCAGTATCGTTGTGGCTGTGGTTTGTTACCCAAATGCGAGTAGAGTTTTGCTCGGTGTGGTGTTGCGTCAGAGGCTTTTGATAGGTCTGTTCCTGACGAAGCAAGGAGTCATATGACTAAAATAAGTATTATGGCTCGGAAATTGGTTCCTGCGGATAATATATGTTATCCAAGAGGACGTTGATTGTCACTCAATCTGTGTGCTTGGCACCGTGGTCTTAAGCCAACTATAGCAGGTGCCCACGTTAAACCAATGGACTGCTCCTGCTTCAATGAATTTATGGTTTAAAAGGCAAAGCTATTTTGGGATTCCTTCCTGTTCAAATTGAATCTCTGTGGCATCACAATTGCTTTTAATAGCCTAAATGAGCTCCCTAACATAAGCATGAAGAGAACAATATTCACTTGAATATAGTAAACAAGCTTTTAAGCTACTACTCGTATTTATCAAGAGCCTCTCGCATCATTCAAAATTGCATGCTCCATTGACTTTGTATGGCAGTTAAACTATGATTTCTTGTTTCGACTAAATGAATGAATGAATGACTGACTGAATAGATAGATGAATATATGATTGAATGAATGAAATCTCGCTCACTCACTCACTCACTCACTCACAAACTTACTCTTTAATGTATCAACGTCATCGTTAACGTCAACAACAGCATCATTACCATCTTTTTCATTACACATACTGTTGTTGAACAGTTGAATAGGGCAATAGAGTTAGTTACATTTCTTCATTGCAATTTTGCAACATTTCTCACCCACCGTCGTGTGTCTTACATTTTCTTATTTCAAGGGAAAACTACTTTTATATTTCACTGTCTTGTTGTAATTTGCATACCAAGATCTTGATTTACGCTTTTAATAATTGCAAAAGCTTTTAAGAAATTCTCTTGATATGAAATTTCTAAAGTGTAAAACAGCAGCTGGAACGAAAAAGAAGAAATAGAATACTACACAGAATCTTTAAAATTGCTGTCAAGCTAAATGTCTTTTCTATCAGGCTATGACGTTTGTTTAAAGACTCAAATGATGACGATGATGACAAGAAACTGTTTACTAATGCGCTGAAAATAGAATATACTATGTATATACTCTCATACCATATATAAACAGAAACAGAAACATAAACAAACAAACAAAAATGATGCTTAGATATGCATATAGGCAAACAGCGCAGCCTTCTATTTCTATCATCATCTTCAATGACATACTACCCATAGTCCGTAGAGTTAGAACTACTACATAGTAGTTAATGATTTCAAAAGCAAAGTGTTGATATTTCACTCAACCAAAATGGCACACTTATACTCACATATACAGATACAGATACAGATACATACAGTTACAACAGAAGTAACACTAACAATTTATAATGTGTTGTATGTGTTGTAATGTATTCTGAAAATGTTGTGGTTGCGGTTGTATGATTGATGTTTATGAATTATTAAGTGCAAATTCCTTTTGCTCGTTTTGTGTCACATTCAGTCCGTTATTCAGTCATTCAGTATAGTAGCAGTGTAACAGTATAATACTAGGAGCCAGTGTAGCCAACCTAAACCAAACACATGCTTCGCTCTGTGAATGACAATGCAGTATTGCATTGTGATTTCAACTTAATGCTTGCAGGCGCTTCCAAAGCTTCCTTTGGAGCCAGACAGACAGACACACAACAACAACAACAAAAATACAATAATAAAACTAAATAAAAAAAGAAAGGAGTAATGCAAGAAGAAAAGGAATCAGGTTAGCATAACATAAAAAGCATTTGTTGTGTGCATTGGACGCAAGTGACTTACTTTGGTGAGTTGAAGTTTTTCGACCTTTTGTTTTGTTTCATTGTGTGTTTCACATTTGTATTTGTCATTTAAGGAATTAATTAAAGCCTGCAGCTGGCAATTTTAATTGCAGTATAAACATTTAAGTGCATTAAGTCAAATGATTAATTGCTTCTTTATTTTCTAGCAATTTAATTAAGTTTTTAGTTCACATACATAAATAATCATGATAAGATACTACAGACAGGCTTATCGCAACAGGGGCACCTTATGGTCTATGGTGATGCCTGATTTAGATAGCCTAGATCACTATCACTGCAAGGGTTCTTACCACAAAAAGATGGTAATCCTGCAATGATGATAGTTTTTTTGATATAATTAAAAAAAAAAAGTTCCTATAAAGATCCTTTCTTACTGGTTACATGACTTAAGAAACTCCACAAACAAACAATTGAGAACATCTTAAATACTCTTACTATCATGGCACTTAATTAATATTACTTTTCTTGCCACTACTATGCTTCTCAGCATGTTAACAAAGAAGTGAGTGTTCATATAAATTACTCATACGCCTAGTGATGAAAGTAATTTTAAAACAAATACTCTTGAGCAACTGAAACTTGAAACAATGTACATATATAAACTTATAACTTTGAAAACTAAAGTTTCACTTAAATTAAAGAATATTCTATTACACATGACTCTTGTAAGCATTCTTGTTGTCCAAGAAAGTGTAAAATGAAAGGAAAACAATCGTACTATCTCAATTACTTGAAAGAAGAATTTCATAAAGTAACTTGTAATGCGATCAAATAACTCAGTTTAAATTGAAATTGTAATCGAAATGAATTCGAAACAAATTGCACAAACACAAATTGCAACATAAATTGATGTGCACCAAACAAGAAAAACATAACACACAAAAGAAAAGAAGAGAAAACAAAACAAAACAACCAAAATCAGTTCAATAAAGGAGAACTTGAACAAAACTAAGTGACGCTGCGGGACTTTACAGAGTGATGATGTGGCAAGGAATTGCTTTAAAGTGCAGACAAGCACAATATACTCAATTCGGCTTCAATGACCATTAAGTATCCTTCACAAAGGGCCTTAACATAGACCATAGTATAAACTGTTTTGAGAGAAATGGGAAAGAAATGGAATGATATATTGAAAATATCCTATCCTTGCTGCCTTCATTAGATTTATGTATAACTAGTTTATCTTTAGAGGCAATATGGATGAATGCCTAGAGGCCCACAGCCAGAAAGAGGACCCCGCTAAAAACTAGAAAAACGCTAAAAGTTTTTATGAGTCCTTGAGGTAAATGATATACAAATCTTAAACAAAAGGATCCCCAATCAAAACTTATGTTTTACCAAAATAATTTTGAGAGGGCTCTAGGACTTGTCATTCCTAGGGAATTGGCTCTGTTCGTGGACTGCTCAGGGTGGTTTTAGAGATAGATAGAGAGAGAGAGTTATCTCTGGGACCAGTAGTGGTTTACCAGGCATCGCAATGGTCCTGAAGGCTTCAGAACAATCGCGAGCGGCCTGCCTAACCTAACCTAGGGGACTCTGCATGGCTCAATCTAAATCTGTCTATACGTAATACTTACATGTAATAATTAAATAACTTATTTGTGAACCGATTGGAACGAAACAAACACTAAATGTTACTTGAAGCTTGCTACAGTACATCTGAGAAAACCGCAATCAAATCGGTTAGGTCGTTTCTAAGATAAGTGGCAACATGTCACAGATAAACAGACACTGCTCGTTTACGATATTATTATACATAATGTATAGACGTTACTAATGCGATCATCATCTTCTTCTTCCTCTATCTTCTTATCTTCTTCTTTATTTATATATATAAAAGTAGATGTTGTTTGTATGTATGTTATGTTGCCTATGGATTCCGAAACTGTTGGATCAATTTTAATGAAATTTTCAGGGAAACTCTAGCATAGTCTGGATAGTGTTCCTGAGTGTTTGATGCGGACCAGCGGAGTCTATAAAAAAGAAAGCATAGCAGTTCGTTATTTTTAATAGTAGGCATAACCAAGCTATAGTTGGATATGATATTAGATATTAGAATAAAACTGCTGCCCCACGATCATATTATATGACGAAGTATTCACACACGTTTTCAAAACTTAGCCTTTTTTTTTTTGCTGTCAACATAATAATAATCGAAAGTCAGTTGACAAGCCGTCATAGATAGAAAAGAAATATATGACAAATTTCTTCATCATATTTATAAGAATCAGATTCCTATGACCTACCTTTTATAAAAGAGCTTCCCACACGGTTCATCATATATATGACAATATTTCATATTTCCATAATCGTGGGGCAGCATCTTTATGCATAGAAACAATGAAGTGCAAACCATTCAAGATACACAACGGTCATATGATCCATTACAGTATCCACTTATTTTTTTGAGGATGAGAGGTAAGACTATGTCTGCCCGGGTATCTAGTTGCCAATATTTACAAATACGAGTATTTTATGAATATAAACCTCTTTAATAAATTGTCCTTGAGACAGGAGTTTCTCTTTTGATACATATATCAGTTATCTAAGGGATTCTTCAAATTGTAAAGAACAACTTATTTAGAAATTTCTATGGTCTCTTTAAGTGATCAATATTCTCATTGAAGGGTATGAGAATTGGACAAATTTTCTAAATTATAAATACGAACAAATAAACACAAAAAATGCTCAACAAAGACTCATGCTGATGATGATGATGATGCTGATGATGATGGCGATACTGATAACGATGATGTCCATTCTATTTCTCAAAGTGTCTAGTTCGACAAATATTTTGTGCTTTTTTTGTGTATCAGCAGATGTTGTTTTGGGCTTGGGTATGACAATTGTATCTCTCAGAGAATAGAATAGAATAGAATTGAAATACATAGTACGAGTACATAGTTCGTTTGCTTAGTTTTCAGCTTTTGTCTTTTAGTTTGTTTTGTCCTCGTAATCAACTCTTATTCTTCTTCTTCTCTTATTGTATCCAATAGTATTGTAAGTATAAACTTTGCATTACCATTGCATGACTGTTGGATAGTTGATAGTTTACTTTAACTTTTCTTAAACAACAAATTACTTTTAATTAAATTTTGTAACATACATATGTACATACTAGTATTTGGAACCTTTCCAGTCTTGTGGTTTACCTTTTGTTGACTTAAGAAATTACTTGGTGGCATAGAACTTTTAGCCACTAATTCTAGTTAAATTTCTTTCAGCAACAAAAACTAATACTACACTAATACTAATAAATAACAATGATTTTCTACTTTAAACTTTGCATTGCATTTTCTTGTTTTTTCTTGTGTTTTCTTTTGTTTTTTTGCTTCAATAATAAATTAATTAAAAATGACTTAAAGTTTATTATAGAAAATACTAAGGAAACTCTAAACTTAAATCCTTTGAAATAGAAGAAGAAGAAAAAGATTATATAGTTTTTTTTATAGGCCAACTAATAAAATAACAAGTATATGTAGTAGTAGTAGTAGTAAAATAAAACTATCTCACAAGTTGTGCACTAAAATTATGACGCTGCACTTGGCAATCCTTGCACTTTTGCCAATAAAACTTGGTTTGATATTTTTTCTTCATTTTTTCTTCATTTTTCTCTTCTTTTTCCTTTTGGTTTTTGTTTTTTTTTTTTGTTTTGCAAACTAAATAAAATTTATGAAAAAGTACTTAGCGTAGAAGAATTATTGCCTGTATTCAGGCTATATGGCGCTTACTAGTAGGTCAACCGCCTTTGCGAACAACTTAAGTTGACCGGCCCTTTTGCAATATTTATCAGGCATTTAAGACTTCATGCCTTTTTATAAGTCAAACACAAAAAAAAGAAGAAAAACAGACAAACCAAACACTCATTAAGTCATGAACTTTTGCTTAACATTGGCTAAGGAAGTATGTTTTTACAACGACAGAGAAAGTTTCCGGACTGCATTTCCGTAGCATAACTTTAAGTTGACTTAAGTTGAGTTGTGTTAGAGAATAGAAGGCATCGATAAATGCAGCAAACATTAACACTACTTAACCGCGACCATAATTGGTTATAAAGCTATTTAACATCTTATCATAGGGACAAGAGAGAGAAAGCGCATTAAGGAAATTATGTGCTGGGCTCTCATGAATGCAGCCAAGTTTCAACATAAAAACTTGAACAGATGCTTATTTTGCTGTTTTTTACAATCCAAGCAGTTTGTTTTTACTATTGTAGATACTAGGATACTCGTGAAGGCAAGTAGATGGAATGTTATTATTATTAAGAGTCCTGAGCTACTACTGAGGTTTTAATTCTGAGATTCTTTTGTGTACTATTAGCATAACACATCGGCTATTAAGTTCCTGGTTTAATGCAGAAAACTTTACTTTTTCAATCAAATTCAATTTTATTCATCAAAATAGCTCGATACATTTAGTTCAGCGGATTTCCAAGGCTTCACGGGAGTGAATAGTATTATAAGTTTGTCATGAAGTTTGTAACACACAGAAGGAGACATCGCAGACCACATAAACGGACATGGCTAAATCAACTCGTCTCATCGTCTGTCCGTCATTATGTAACCAAATTTGTCCCTCAGTTTTTGAGCTAGAGAGCTGAAATTTAGCACATAGGTTTCATTTTACCATACGCTGCACATTCGTCGGAATCAGCTGAATCGAACTTAAATTTAAACACTATAATTTTCTGAGCCATTTTCATCAACCATGTAAATTTCAAGATCCTAGGGGTGCTAGGTGGGGACTTCCCATGCAACCCGAAGGAGCTTGAAGAATATTATATATATATATAACGGGTAAACGTTGCTGGTGGCAAAATCTGGGAAAAACTTCCTCGTTCCAAACTGCGCTCGGAATCATCATTTCGTTGTTGTTTTTAGTCAACTGTTGACACACGCGGCACCCAGTTTGAAAACAGCTTTCTCACACACAAATGTTCATGCAAAATAAAGCCTACATATTCCTTGGATATCTGTAGAGTGTCAGTTATCTCGTGCAACTTCTCTTTACGGTTTGTCAAAACGATTATGTGGACTTTTTTGATATGTTCTGGAATAATCACCTCTTTTGGACGACCAGAACGTGGCAGCTCTCTCCTACTGAATTCGAGGCACTAACAGAGTCCTCTTTGTTTAAATGTCAGTTGGAGATTTTTCTATCATGAAATATAATCCGTTTCTCATCCCTTTATTCCAGTGCAGTTGGATCATTACTAAGCCATTCTCATAGTCTAAAAATAGGTAGAATAGTTCACGTAGTATCGTACACATGATGGTGTGCTTGCTGTTAACATTATGTCTATCGTGATCTAGAACCATTGATATGCAACACCAACTTATTAAGAAGGACTTGGCAATTCGAAATTTGTTTAGAAGACTTGAAGAGCCTGTGAGACTTCTTGTTTGTTGGATAATAAGTATACGTCACATATGTTCGTTGCTTTGTAAGCATTCTCTGTTGTATGCCTCAGTGACTTGTGTTTCGGCTTAGAGAAGATTATCCTATTAGGTTAGCTTTTTGGAAGCAAGATACCTTAGCTCTCAATCTACTATCTCTCAATTTGTATCAGTCTGATTACTAGACCTGAGAGCTTCGACTAAGAATGAATCTGTTGTTGCCCCAAAAAAGAGTATAATGTGCAATTTGCTATCAATAATAAATATAATGAACTTCAATACCAAAACTGTTCAGAAACATGCAATATCCTTCGACTAAGTATTCAATGTGCTTATAAGTATTGATTGATAACATTTATTGATCAGTACATCTACTCAAACATGCATTTCTATGCTTAGTAAGTACTACATAAGAGAGCTTTGAATTGTTAAATGTTCGCTCATGTTAAGAACATGATTCTTCTTCGTTTAACTTCAAATCCTACTTAACTTCATTTGTTATTGTAACATGGACGAGTTAAGTTGGCATGCCAATAACAACAAAACCAACATCAAAACAATAGTAACAATAGTAACAACAGCAGTAATAGTAACAATAACAAACAATTACAAAAATATAAAATGAAAAGCTATGAGTACATTAGAGTTCTTAACTACTACGTAGTATAATGCGCTTAGCTCTGAAATCCTGCAGTCGTATCCTTTCCATCCATGCTTTAGCATTCGTTTATACGTTAGTGTAATATATTTTATAGTTTACTGCAGACTATTTAGTATAAGCTTTAAAATGCCACAATAATACAATAATAACAAAAAAAAAAATACTTAATAAAAAATGAAAATAAATGCAACAACAACAAATATATGATGATGAATAGAGCAAAGAACAGTATAGTAGTTTTGAAACGCTCAAGTTTCGCTTTATTTTGGTGTTGGTTGTTGTGTGGAAAATATTTGAAAGGCTACTGGGAAAATTGCCAAATTGTTTTGCTATGAAGTGCCTCTTCCTGTTCCGCCTCCTGCTGATTTTTTTCATATTCGTGCTGCTATTGATGTTGTTGTTTGTTTGTTTGTTTGTTAGTTTGAAACAGCACAACACGCTGGGCAAGGCCCTATGCAAATCCTTACTAACAAACATATTGCATACTCTCAGACAGACAGACAGACTGACTGACAAAAACTACTCATAAAAAACCAAGCATTGCCATTGCCCAAAACAAAAATCCTTGCACATCTTGCTCTTGTCAGCCCAAACAGTTTCGCCTCAAACGATGCATAACCAAATTTAGTTGCGTACGTCACCCGCACTCACACAGACACACACAAATAGAAAGCACAAAGCGCATCACAGAGACCACCGGAAGAGCTCAGACTAAGACTATAACTGAATCAGTGGTAGACAGCGCACAGCGCTTCTCGGTATGGGATGTGCAACTGGGTCGCTGGGTAAGTAAGTGCGCTGGGTTTTGTTGCTTGAGAAACTCATTTTTCAAGTCTTGAGTGCATAAATTTCGTTTGCTATCCATGGCGGCCACTTAAGTGCTTCGTTCTTCTTCTATCTTACAATATATGGTGCATACTACATATACTATTGTATATACAAGACTTAGTATTTATAATTTGCCAAAATGGATATATATTATATAATTCTTGCATGGTGTTGGATTGAATTGGAGTGGATGGATGTGGGTGCTCTCTATGCTGATTGATAAGGGTGGGAATTTAAATAAATTTATTATTTCAAAATATCATATATCTATTTTCGAGAATACCATATACAATACTGTAAATATACAAATGAGCCATTCGAGGTCTCTTGTTTTCTTGAAGATTATTCATCATAAAAATAGGTCAACAAATTTGTTTTACATCTTGTTTTTCATCATTATATACAAAATTATTGATTGGATGGATTTTTCCTGTATGAAAATTGGATCATATAACAAGAAAAACAAAAAATGAATCATCCTTCAAACATATGAAGAATAAGATAGAAAGACAGACACAGGGATGAGTTCATCCAGAAGCCTTACTGCAGTTCGTATACAAGTAACAAGTATACTCTCAAAATGTAATTATTGTTCGTAGTTTGGAGAATGTTGAGACCCTAGATGTTGATCAAAATTCTAATATTGCAGTCATTCCTACCAATCAAGGACATAGCTAGGTTCATTTCGGAATCCAAATGGTTCTCCGCATCGACTAAGCGGTGCAGTGTCAACTCTTTGCTGGTATCATAATGGGCCATACTCTTTTTTGTGCCTAAGTGAGCCTCTCGTCTGAGGGCTGCCACTTAACATAACCTAACCTAGTAACTCCTAAGTCGTTCTCAAGGTCTGCCATTCGCATGATCCACGGGGCACCAGAGATCATACGCAATGTCTTTGTCTGCAGTACTCTGACTTTTGAAATATTCGATTTCGCTGCTATGACGTACACCTGCAAGCCGTATCGACAAGCTGGAGCAATTATTGCCTTGTAAATGACCACTTTATATTTAAAGGACAATTCAGGCCTGCTGTTTAACGCAAAGCAATTTCCCAATTTTCTTTCCGTGGATTATCGTAATATTTGTAATATGCGTCTTGAACGTTAGCCGCCTATCCAAATACAAGCCCAGGCCCAAAAGGTGCTCCTGGTTGCCCAAAACAGTCTCTTGGACATACATCCAGCCGTAACTGCGTACGTCACATTGCCACATTTTTTTATACTAATGCCAATGATCCATCGTCTTGTCCAGTGCCATCTCTTCTTAAGCATCAATTATAATAAAATAACACAATGTATGGATCATTGTGATGCCTGATTTGGACTGCTCTTAGCTTCAGTGTTCGTCCTTACCGGCATTGGCTACCCTAGTCTAATACCAGCATCGATCTCAGGGTCTTTACATCTACTAATTCACTTTACCACGACAAGGTGGCAATTCAACAAGGAGCCCAATGAGCATATTTTTGAGGTCTATCCTATATAATAAACTAATTTCCAATATCCTCTTAACAAAATCCAAATATACAATTTCATTCATCAATGTAAATGTATAAAATTGACTAGCATAATCAAATTGTTCATTTCATCTATAATTCACTCTATTTTATTGCAAGCAAATCATTGGGAAAATATCTTTAAATCAATTTGTTTTTTTTTATTTAAAAATCTCTTAATCTTTTCTTCGAGATATTTACCTATTCATCATACTAATACTATCTGAACACATTTTACCACAAGTTTACATTCAATATCAACAATTTCTATTAGCCAAATTGTACTAGTCAGTGAGTCTTTCTTCTTATTACCTATGGTACTCGTATGTTTGTTTTCATACACTCATGGCAAGGAAATCCATCATCAATATGCTCGTATGAAAGTATTTTTTCTTTCTTTTTTTTTTCTTGTACTACTACATACACGTAGTATTTGTCACATGTGCCTAAAGGAACACAAGTCTATCGTTTGACATGCTTTGTTACCAAAGACAGATGTAGTAGACTACATCTATGGATGAGTTGTACTATAGATTTTTGCTATTGCTGCTTCTGCTGCCGGTCTTCCTGCCACTTGTGAACTGAACTTTTTTTTACTTGTGCAAGAAGTCATGTCACGTTGTGTTTCCTTTTCCTTTCATCCTTACTATTGTAGTATTTTTCAATTTAGTTGTTGCTTCCCCCATTCCCCTTCCCCAGTTTCTGCTATTGCGGCTTCATACTCAATTTGTTGCCTGTTACTTGCAGAACACATAATAAAGATGTAGAAATAGAGAATAAAATATCTTTCTATACCATAGTACCATAGTATAAGGTATAGTATGTGAGTACTAATATTTTCAATAGACTTGTCTATAATAAGCTGAGTTGAGTTCAGTTCTTTAGTTTGAATCTCTTAGACTTCATCATCATGGGAATATTTAAATATCCTTGTAGTCGCCTTCTGCTGGTTAAATAAGCTTACACATTGTTTTAGTTTTTTTTTTCATCTTCTTGTGCTTTAAAAGACGTTTGCATTTTATGCACTTCACTTTTCATTTTTTTCATGTTAAAACAAAAAAAAGAAAAAGAAAGAGGAAAAAATCTCCTCGAGCGAAGTTCTAAAATATGAAACACAAAACACTTAACCTCAATGGGTTACAATGGGCGAAAGCATAACAAGTACTAGTATATGAATAGCATAACAGATTTTATCTATGATATGAGTTTGTAGGCATCCATCCGTAGGCATACCATTAGTAGAAGTAACCATTAGTATGTGCACAATTTTCACAATATCTTTCTGTATGGGTATGAGTGTGTGTGTGTGTGCCTGGCATAGTTATAGTATATTGCGGCATACTTTTGGGGGTTTGCTTGGTCAAAAAAAAAAATAAAAATATACATACACTAATTAACCATATGTGCATGTACTATATGTCATTGCAGATGCACACAAATTTTTGCATATTAATCTGGCGTCGCAAGCTATCTTTGCTGTTGCTTGCATCTGGTCTCATATTATTAGCACTTTGGACTTGGGCCATATTAGATACAACAAATTCCAATGCTTCCACAGATGATAGAGTAAATCATGTAAGTAACATACTAGTATACAATATATGTATGTATGATTAGTAAAGTGATACATTCTCTTGATTAGGAACCATCTGGTGAAGGCTTTAAACATGCTTATATCATACAGAAACTAATCTCTCAAGCTAATCGCATTCTACGAGCTGAACAGGAACATCGTCAGAAACAATCAACAGTCAACACTAACAATATTGGTCAGGGTCTAGTGGTAGTGCCTGCTGCAGCACATACAAGTTCTGGTAAACATGCTTTGGGTATTGTGCGCTTTCTAAGATCAACAAATTCACCTGGAGGAGGAGGAGGTGGTGCAATTTTAGAGGCCTCATCCCAATCAATATCATTGATTGCACGTCGTAAGAAAACCCCTGCACTTATAATTGGAGAAAATTATCTCTTTGAAGAGGAACGCCTTAAGATATTGGAAAATCAACAACGCATACGAAACGCCGGCATGGAGGAACTAAATCCCAATCTGGATTATGAACGTGTAATGAATCCAGCAGAACGTCAAACACAATATGAGCATGAATTACAACGCATGGGGGTGCCAGTGATTTCTGGTATTGGACCAGATGGACCAAGGGCGCCTGCTGAACGTTTAGTACATTTGGATTTAAAGGGAGCACCACCCAAGGTGAGTGATGATGATGATCATCATGTTGTTATATGAGGCGTATTATTAATGAATTATGTATGCTTGCAGCTTTCTTTTCTTAAACAATTGCTTCCCACACTGAAGACTTTGGGTGCCACAGGTCTTTTAATTGAATACGAAGACATGTTCCCCTATACTGGGGCTCTTCAGGTTCTGACTGCCAAAAATGCCTATAAAGAAGATGATTTAAAGGTGAGCGATCATTGGATTGGATTCCAAATTATTTGTGTGTTTAAACTAATGATTAATGAATTTTCAGGATTTCCTAGAGACTGCTGCCTTGCTGGGACTCTCAATAATGCCACTTGTTCAAACTTTTGGCCATTTGGAATATGCCCTTAAACTATCAGGTTTCGAGCATATGCGTGAGCTTCCCGAAAGCCCTCAATCAATATGTCCCAGTCAACAAGACTCTATTGCATTTCTTGAACACATGCTCACTCAAATCATTGAGTTCCATTTACGTTTGGGTAATACATCTTCCAGTGCTGGTGCCACACCAGAATTGCCCATACAATTTACTCATTTACATATCGGTTGTGATGAAGTACTTCGCATGGGTGAATGCGAACGTTGCCGTCAACGTCAGCATAATGAAATCTTTCTTACCCATGTGACGACCTTGGCGAATTTTGTGCGTAGTCGGTGGCCACAATTGCGTGTTATCATATGGGATGATATGCTTAGGCAAATGACACTCAGTGAGATGCAACACTCGCAGATTGGCAAATATGTTGAGCCCATGATTTGGGTGTATTCAAATGATATATATCATTTTATACAACCACAATTATGGGATATGTATTCAAAGGTTTTCCCGACAGCTTGGGCTGCATCAGCATTTAAGGGTGCCTTCGGCGAGAGTCTAATGGTGCCACCATTACAGCGACATTTGGAAAATAATATAAGATGGTTGGCTGTTATAGCCAAGGAAGGCAGTCGTTTTGCCAAAGGCTTTAAAGGCTTGGCTCTTACAGGATGGCAGCGTTATGATCATTTCGCTGTACTATGTGAACTTCTACCTGTTGGCATACCCAGTTTAATCACATCATTGTCTACCGTATCAAAAGGTTATTTTAGCACAAATCCCAAGGATAATGATATATTGCGTGTCATACAATGTGTCTTTCAACCAGATAGTCGGTTAGTATTATAGTAGTAACAAGAATTCAATTTTTTGATTGATTTTTTCTTTTTAGACGCTCCGGTCATCCATGGCTTGAATTGCATGTCAATTCACATCACAGTCAATTGTTTAGCACTTGCAACTATGTCGGACACATGGTTTACAAGTATGCCTTGCGTCTTTATGAAAAACTTTTTGAAACCCAAAACTATTTGCAAAATGTTCATGATAAAAGCGCTTGGATGTCTGATTATAATGTTCGGCATAACTTTAGTTCACCATTGCGTGTCCGTGATCTTACAGCACATACACCGGCACTGATCAATGAACTGGAGACTATGGCACGTGAAGCACAACAACTTTTATATGAAGTCTATGATCAGGTAAGTTAAGCATACTAAATTCTTATATGTATTTCTATGATCCATTTTTTCTTTCTGAAACTTTCAGCACACCATTGCTGAGTTTATTGAGCAGCAAATTTATCCCACAATCACAGCTTTACGTCGACAATTGACAAATGCACAAACTCTATTGCAACGTAAAACGTGGCCACAACGTCCTTTAGCATATGCCCTTGAGGATGGTAATGTAGAATTTCCTAATGCTGCCGCTGTCAATGATATTCCAATGGATTGATCACATCAATTTTTATTAATCATATAAAGTCTTCATTGTTAACAATTTCTATAAGGTAATGATTGCGTTAAACGCTTTAAGCCAATAGAACAAACAACAACAACAACAATAATTGACTAGTTTAAGTTTCCATCATCATGGTTACCATGAAATCACACACCCACATCCACACACACACACTCTTTCACTTTCACTTGTAGTACTAGGATATATGTAATTGCGAATGTAGCCCAAAGCAATATATAATATGTAGGTTTTTCTGAAAAATCAAAACTTTTTTGTAAAATGAAATTACTTTAATAAAATAATAATAATCATAAAATAAAATATATTAATATTTATAAATAAATAACTAAAGCAGTGATCCTTTAAGTTCTAGAAAATTTAAGTCAATTTGACAATGCTCATAGATTCAATACGATTATATGGTAATGGGTAATGGTAAAAATAGCATACAGCTACAAATTATCACTAATTCTTTTTTAAACATTCATTCTCATATTGAGTTAAAGTCATATCTTGAGTTATTTTGTATTGAAGAGTGTTACAAGTGTCGTATAAATATGTTCAGCACCTTATATTAGAATAAATCTATGAATTAACAGTGTTTTTAGGGATAAGAATATCTTTTCTATTGTATATTTGATTAGGATGCTGTGATAAGAAAAGAAGACGCTTTCGAATTGAGAAATTGTTGGATATTTCTGTGACTTTGAAGATGAGGACTCTCTTAATTCGTTCTAAGATGTCTTCTCTTTCTATTTCCTATTAAACTGTAATGATGAAGACTAGGAACAGCAGCCAATACAAATCTAATAAATTATTACCAGAAGAAAGCTTTCCTTAGCAGAACAAAATGCTAATAACATCCATTAACAGCCATGTTAGGCTTTAACAGCAAGTTAGCACAATGAAACTACAATAATAAATAGAATATGTAGTACGTCTGTAAGAATATCCTGATGATGATGATAATGGTATGTATTAACATCTATAATTGCCTTGATCTTTATCTTATATAATAAGTTTTAAGAATAAAGACTAAGTATATGATGATCAAATACTAACTGATATACTTGTAAGACCTGAATAATACGTTTACAGGTAAACAGGTAATGAATTAGATTGTTATCACTACTAAAAAATTATTATAACTAATGACGTCGTTATATTTGGCGACTATTTTAAGATGTCTACGACAGTTACGGTTTCATAGTTCAATAGCAAGAGGATTTTGAATAGAGAACAGTCGATTGTTGTATCTACTAGTGGTGTGTCTGTTGATTTCCTCACAAACTCAAGGTATGTATCTGTAGATCGTTGTCTAGTGTACTAATGACTTTCTCACTTGCCTAGAATATCATACATACCCTGCAGAATGCTTTCGATAGTACTTCACTAGCCCCTTTTCTTATTACATGGTGGCTAGTGCATTCACTATTCGCGGGGCATCAGTAAGTGCGCGTTTCAATAGTAAATCAGCAGCGCTTTTTCGCATTACTGGTGGCTTGTGAATTAACTAGTTGTGATAAATGTAGGCGGTGGCATTGATTGAATACTCGACTGGAGAATGGTAATGCTGGCGTTGGCAATTGATCCCTTCTAATGACTTCGCTATGTTAAATTTACCATGTAAAAAGAGATAATAGGAAGTAGTAATGATTCCAAAGGGACCTGCCACGAACAAGTTTTGGATCAGTGATTCATACTGTGTGGTACTTAGTAAATTTTAGAAAAGAATACTCAAAATAACCGAAAAAATCAGGATGTTGTGATATTCTCAGTTGTCTTGATTATCATACATACTAAACTTTAATGAATGAGACTCTGAGTGACTTAATGGACGGGTCCCTTTTGACATCCACAGTTGCTTTGAAATTAAAATCAGAACAACCTAAAGAATTGGACCCTTTTGACATCCTCAGTTGCCTTGATTATCATACATAATTAACTTTAAAGAAAGAGAATCAGAATAACATCCACAGTTGCTTTGACTATCATATAGTATGTACTAAACTTTAATCAGGAAGACTAACTGGAAAGGATGGCCATTTTTGCATTCTTAGTTGCCTTGATTGTCATACATACTAAACTTTAGTGAATCAAGCTCAGAATTATCAAACAGATACGACTCTTTTGGAATTCTCAGTTGCTTTGAGATTGTCATACATACTAAACTTCAATGAATCAGATCAGAATAACCTAAAGGATAGGATCCTTTTGGCATCTTCAGTTGGCTTGATTATCATAGCTACTAAAGCTTAATGATGAATCCTAAATATGATACAATTGTCATACTCTATGGGCTTGTTTATTAAAACAATTCTTTTTAAACATTCATTGAACTGATTGAAGATTTAAGTATAAATCTCATAATTTCCTATTGGGCACTAAAGGTCCTTTGACATGAACAGCTGAGCACTATGCAATAGTTGCCAAATGCTATTACTTAATTCTGCCAGGACATGTGTTTTGCACACTGTGGAAAATCGATGAAGTAACACTTTTTAGCAATTATCGTAGGTTTGCTGTTTCCACTGTCATTCTATAATTGAATGTGCACAGCAAGAGGCAACATCATAAGCCGCATAAGTGACGACGTGTTTGTGAAAAGTGCAATCAGATTAAAGGAAGTAATTCCTGTGTTAAATTGTCTCTTTTAAGTTTAAGGACAAAGTGGATTTATTACTCAGTTAAAGATACATAAGTTTAAAATTTAAATCATTGAATAAGAGTATTGAATTTCAATTGAGGACGACACCCTTTATAATACTACTTACTATAGAGGGAAAAAGATTTAATACTTTTATAGAGAAAATTGCACAAAAAAAATGGGTATAACTGAGACGGCAGCAGTGATGGCTACATCAACAACAACGACAGACGAGACACCAATAACAATAATGGCCAATGCACAATTGAATCTAGATACTTTTAAGGATATTTTCAAGCAAGTTGAACCTGATGTGCAAATCGAAGCATGTGAGGTAAGTGTATATAGTATATACCAATACAAATAACATACAGTCATGCATGCATGCATGGATGGATGCATAAGTATACTTGTACTATATGTCGATACTATATCTAATATTTACAGCTGGCGCCAGGCTCTGGTCGTGGCGACAATTATACTGCTACGCTTTATCGCATTCACTTGATTGGCCACAGGAAATGTCATGTTGATGGTAAAAAACTGAAATGGGAGCAGAGTGTCATATGTAAAGTTCTGCCAGAGAATGCTCAAAGACGTGAGGCATATAAAAGTGATAAATTATTTCGGTATGATAATTTTACAGTACATTCTTGACTTGACTTGATTTTAATGATTATCTCTTTCTTCTATAGCAATGAAGTTGAATTCTATACAACAATAATGCCTGAGCTGATAAAATTTCAAACATCAAAAGCATTACCACCATCGCAGGATGAATTTAAAGCTTTGCCGAAATGTTTCTTTGCCCGTCATGATTTACTTATAATGGAAGATTTACGTGTCAGAGGTTTCCAAATGCCTGATCGCCTCAAAGGTTTATCCATTGATGAAACACAAGCTGTGCTACTACAAGTAGCACATTTCCATTCGCTCAGTCTTGCTTATAAGTTCGAGTATCCCAAACAATTTGAGAAACTCATAAGTGTCATGAGTGAGGGACTTTTCTGTGAAGAAAATGCAAGTTGGTATAAGAATTATTATGAGCGTTTATCAAAGAATGCCATCAAAATGGTTTCTGATGTTCTACCCGAGGATTCAAAATATTTGCAAGCAATGCGTGATTTTGCTGAAAGTTCATCATTTTTTGCACGCATGGTTCATTTGGTCAACACAGAATCTCCACTCTCGGCCATATGTCATGGTGATTGTTGGGTTAATAATTTTCTTTATCGTTATGATGATCAGAATAATAGTGTCCTCGAAGTGGCTCTTGTTGATTTCCAATTGATACGTTATAGTTCAATAGCTTTAGATATAGCTAATCTACTGTTTTGTTGTATAAGCAAGCAAATACGTGATTCCCATCTTGAGATGTTAATCAAAATCTATACCAGTGAAGTATACAAATGGCTTGATATGTTGTGCACTCAACTACCGGAACAATGTAATTCATATGAGAAATTTGAAACTCTGTAAGTATAAGTGTGAGTTGTATGAGTGTATATAGATTGATATATTGTATTGTTTTATATATGATTTAGATTTGCCAAGGAACTGAAAACCTATGGACGTTTTGCTTTGGGTATTGCTTTGGATATAATACCAATAAGTACTTGTCAATCTGAAGATGCTCCAGATTTGTATCGCAGTGAAGAAGCTGTTGATGAATTTGGTGCGCCCGAATTGAATTTTCCGCCCAATGATTTGTGTCGCCAGAAAATGTCTGAAATTCTCATTGATATGGTAGACAGTGAAATGCTGCTTTAAGTTACAGAATTTGCAAAAAGGAATACAATACCATATGTATGCTGAACAAGAAGAAACGATTTTTATTGATATATTTAATATTTTGATTACATATTATGATTATTGATTGATTGATTGATTAATTATTACATCATCATTATTACAACTACAAACATAGATTACTCAAAGAAGTTACTAAGCCGCAACAAGAAATATGTGTGCTAGCTATGTAGATACTACCATATATAATATATTACTGTACTTTTTAATGCCCCAAAATTATTCGAGGTCTTAATAACATTTGTATGTAGATAATAATATAATATTTAGAGTGTTAAACAAACAATAACAAACTTATCTGGTTTGCTATTAAAGAGACTTATAAATTTTCTCATAGTATTGAAGAAATACATATATAATATATGGTAATATAATCAATTGTTTTCAATTATTAGTTTATTTGATTGATATTTATTTTTATAATAATAATATTAATTTCTGTTTTGATTTCCTTTTGAACATATAATCGAAATGAATGCGTTTTGCTTTGCTGTATGGAGACTGTGCAAAAGAAAAAAGAAATTATGTTTATATATATGTACTTATATGTGTTAGTTAGTTAGTTAAGCTTCTAAAGACAATAACAAACAAACAAACAATATATCTGTATGTATATCGCCTTTTTTGTACCATATTATCAATCAATGCGATGCTGTCTGTTTCTGTAAAAGCAATAATAATAAATTATCATATTGACTCAACTCAAAACCAATTAATAATCCGCATTTGAGGTCCAGCCTGATTTGGTGCCCTTGCCTTTATCGCTTTGTTTACGTAGAAATTTCAAACCAGCATCAATTGATGTCTCCAAGTTGAGAGTTTCATCATGACCATTTTGCATTGTACTCTTCTTGCCATTATGTGCTTCAGAAGCATTTGAATCGTTAAGTGTTTCCACATGACCATTTTGCATAGAACCCTTGCCTTGATGTGATTCAGAAGTATTTGAATTTGAATTCGAATCTGAATCACTGCTATCACTGCTACTATCGCTATCACTGCTACTATCGCTATCGCTATCACTATCAGATGATGATTCTGATGAACTTGAAGCATCTTTATCTTTTTCATCATCATCATCATCATTTTCCTCATCTTTTTCTTCATCATCATCATTTTCCTCATCATCATCATTTTCTTTATCATCATCATTTTCTCCATTATTTTTCCCATTAGCAACAGGTTTGGGTTTTGGAATTTCTAATGGTATAAAATCATCTGTAATGGGGATTGCTGTTAATGATGGTATACAAGTGTAAATCGGAATTGTTTCTTTTCGGATTCGTGGTTTTGGTTCTGGTTCTTGTATCGGTGCAAATTCTGGTTTACGTTGGGCACGCATTGCCTCATTCCATTCTTCTTGTGACATTGGCACACGTTCACCTTTAAATCTCCAGCCTCCATCGACATTTGCCAAAGCAACACTGAAATGAAAACCTTTTTTGTCCTTGCCTATATCCCATGCTCTGACGCTTGCTCTTCGGTCCAACTCTGCTAATACCTCTATGCGTGTCTTTTCGCGTCGCTCTAAATATTTGCGATATTCTTCTTTGGGATCCACTTTTTCAAGCGGAGGTAATTTATTTTTATTATAATCTTCTTCAAATTCATCCCATGTAAATGGTTGTAAACCTGCACGTTGCCGATTTCGGTTCCTAGCCAAGAATAGTCGATTCTTCATAATTTTTTCACGTTTCACTTTTACACGTTCATAGAGACTTTGCTTCTTTTTGGTCTCACTTCGTGCATCCAATAAACTTTGTTGTTGTTTCTTACGTTCTTCTGGATCTGTGGAGAATTCATAGTAACCGACACCATGCTGGCGTGCCTCATTAAAGAATACATCTTGATAGTGAATATCGTGTTTTTCAACATTCTCTTGCTCCTTACGGGCCCATGTGGCACGTACTTGTTCCATTTCAGTCAATGGCGCGTTTAACCCTTCCAAGGTGGTTATCTTTTTTGGCTCACTTCGACCACATATCTTTTCCAAATCAAGTGGTGTGCCTTTCGGAACAATTTCGCTCGGATCAATCATCCAATAGGGTTTCTTAGTTTTACTTGAAATGCCGCTCATAAGTTCTTCATCGCGTCTCCTGCAATCAGCTAATTCTTTACGCATTACTTTACGTGTGCGACCAAAGCAATCGGTGAACTCCACCAAATCATCACCATGCTTTTCGTCTTCATCAGAATCGCTGCTCATTGCCGCTTTTGCTTTTTCTTCCTCTTCTTGTTTCCTCTTCCGCTCATACATTCTTTTGATCACACCCTTTATTGTGTCTTTATGTTTCATAATTGATTCATCTATTTCCATACCTTCATAATCACTTTCCATAACGGGACTTTCTCTTTCCGAAGGCCCCACCCCATCCTCTTCTTGACGCTTTCGATTGAACATAACTAAACAGTTGTCATCGGTATTCAAACCACCGCCAGAGCGAGTCATCTTATCATAAAACTTGCTCTTGGCTTCAAGCACACGCCGAGACTTCTCCAACAACAAAGAATCTTCCGTTTCAAAGACTTCGCCATCTTTGGCTTTTTTGTTGTTGTCTTTTTCATTATCAGCTGGCTCTTTCAAAGACATTTTCTTACTTGTGCTGGGCCCGAATTCTTCAGCATTTAACTGATCCTGTTTGGCTATTTTTACCTCATTCTTTTTACGTATTAATTCCGCTTTTAAGCTCAATAACGATGATTTATTTACATTTAATGATTTCGCTGGATCATTCATGGTGGTTGATGGCGTTTCCCAATTTCTCAATATGATTTTTCTTTACTTTGCTATTTTTTCTGTATACGCACTTGTCAGTGTTGCCACCTAACTCAATTTGTTTGCCAATGTTGCCACTTAAATCAATTTTTCTCATTTTGTCATTCACATGTGCGCATAGATTTGCCATTCAGAGAACATTAACATACTAAACTTCCGTTAAGTTCGAGTAAGTCTGGTGTGCTTGATAAGGTTTTCTGATTCATAGATAGCTTTCACAACAGACTCTAAATTCCATTTTAACTATATCACCAAGACCGCATTCAATAATATCGCCAGCAGCCATAGGAGCTGAACCTTTTACTGTTCCTGTTAAAATCAAATCATTTTCCTCTAATGTCATATATTTGGTAGCATGTTCGATAATATCGGCGGGCTTTATAGAAATAAATATATGTGTAAGTATGATTATAAGAAATTAGAAACCCTTTTGTTATGAATATTGTTACCGTAAATAATAACTCCGATGTATTGCCATCCTGTTTCATCTCCCCATTCTGAGTCAACCAAAGTCTTAAATTACTTGGATCTTTAATTTCTTTAAGTTCTATGAAACGAGAAACTGGTGTAGCAGTATCAAATCCTTTACCAAGTGTCCATGAATGACCCTCTGCACGTTCAGCATCCTTTAATTAAGCAAATTACATATAAGATAATACATAAGAGACAAAAATATGGAAATCCTTACCAAAGCTGCATGTGATGTTAAATCAAGGGCAAGACAATAACCTCCAACGTATTTCATTGCATCAGCTTTTGAAACATTCTTACATTTTCTTCCTATAATAACACCCAATTCAACTTCATAGGATACTTCACACAAGGCTTTCGGTATCTGCATATAAAATTTAAATAAAAATATATGTATCCATAAGTCTATATTATGGTCATACGCACAACTATAGGTTCTCCTACTGGTAAATATGATGTTGTTGGCTTAAAAAATAAAGCTGGATGCTATAAAAAGTTGTGTTTTTTAATAAAATTGTTCAAACTATTATTTACAATTCAAATTATGTATTTACTTTTGGTAGTGCGACATTTTTTGTTTCAGCAAATGATCTGAAAGGAAAATCGGAATTAAATTAATACATAATTAATTAGTATTGCATTATTAATTATGAACTTAGTATTGAAAGCAACGCCTAATATTTTTTTTCCATTCTTCATAAAGTTTGGACAACTTTTTGACATTTTAAAGGAAAATGTGGAAATTGAAACTGAGAATTTAGTTAAAGAAGAAAGCCAAATTTAAATTAAGTTTATTTGACAGATATCATAGTCTTTTCTATGTTTTCAATTAAGAAAAAAAAAAAAACAAATTACAAAACATTAATAACAAAGTTTGAAATTTTCATAAAACCGTTAAAAAATTATTTTATTTGTGCGATTCCAAAAAGTGGTGTCATTAGATTTTGTGCGAGTGCTGGAAAATCATAACAACAACAAATTATTAACAAAAGAATTATTAATAAGTAATAAAAATAAAGAATATGCTACAAAAAGAATTAATACCATTTTTTTTCTATTCTTCATAACCAAATCAAACACTGAGTCACGGTATTTTTGAGTACATTTTATTTTCGGTAATATGGTTACACTGCACTTTTCATCAGCGAAATGTGAAATTTGTGCGAAAAATCGTGTATTAAAGTGTGAAAAGTTCATTAAATAAATACAAATTGCGTTTATATATTTTTATAACAAGAAATAAATATTTAATAAATATAACGTTTGTAGTGTTAAGTGTTTCCATGCTTAAGGAAAATATTAAAGCTAAAATTGGCTGTGGGAATGACTTGCTGCTGCTGCTCCATTGTGGCAAAGTATCATCATTGTAGTAGTAGCATAAGACGGGACGTTTGACAGAATGAATCAGCTATAGAGGTGCAAACACACAAACGTACAGACGTACAGAACACTCAACATTCAACACTCACACACAACACAACACTCTTCTTCTACTACTCACAGACAAGACACAAAACTCAAACTCGCTGCTCGCTCGCTCGTTCAGTCTGTCGGTCGGTCTCTCACTCACTCGCTCGCTCGGTCTTGACGGCGGTGTTCGTACATTTTGGTTCTGCTCCTCTCACTTATACAAGCTCGCCCGCTTGTTCAGTTCGAATTGCTCTGAGTTGAAAAAAAAAATAAATCATCGTCTTCGCTTTTTGTGTGTAAATTTTTAGAAAATATTATTTCAAAAAAAATATTAAAAGAAACAAAAATATTCTAGAAAAATATTACAATTTTTGCATAAATAAAATAATTATAATAATAATATTAAAATATAATAAAACAAATAAATAAAAGAGTGAGCTAGTAATTTTTAGAAATTAATTAATTCACACACATACACACACACTCACTCTCATACACAATATAACAACAACAAACAACATGATGAAAATGGAGACTGACAAACTTATGGATGAGACTAACTCAAATGCACAAGCTGTAAGTATAGTTTACATTAATTTTTAGTGATCCTTTTTACAAATTATAGTAGTACATATACTATTTCACTCATAACAGAAAAAAAAAACATTTGTAATTAATTATTCATACATTCATTGATTCATTGTCATATGCGTTCGTTTGTTGGTTTATTCGTTCGCTCATAAGTAGTTGGTCGTGAGTGTAAGGTGAGATGGTGTAAAGAGAAGTCGAGTGCTTATAAAATGATTTAACAAAAAATCCGTACAATTTGTAATATTAAATTTATTGTTATGTAGTACTTACTTACACTTTACTTATCCCATGATATACAAGGTTGACAGCAGATTCCTGAGAAAATCGTGTAAATTGTTGTATGAATAACCGTGTAAATAATAAAACTAAATATATCGTTAAATAAAACATGCAAGTCTATTCATAGAATGATAAATCTATATCTGATTAACATTTCATTATTAATTGAGCATTTCTTCGCGATTGTTATGAAGTCGCTTATATCCACTTGATGCCATTCAAGTTCCATGTCAGATGTATTTGAAACAAACCCATTGAAACTTCCACACTGAACAATTTTTAACCGATTTCAAAAAAGGAAGTCCGGTTATCAATTCGACTGTATTTTTGTTTTTTTAAGTAAGTAAGTTACCTCAGAACTTTTTTCTAGGTGAACCGATTTTGTTGATTCTATTTTTATATGAAAGTTGGTGCTTGTCATGTGGTCCACATATAAATTTGATCAAGATCTGATCAGTAGCTATGTGTTTGTTACCTCCGAACTTTTTTCTAGGTAAACCGATTTTGATGATTCTGTTTTTAATTGAAAGCTGGTGTTTGTCATGTGGTTCACATATGAATTTGATCTGATCTGATAAGTAGTTTTTGACTTATCCTTTATAATGCGCATTCCATTTACGCTACTTGGTTCTCTTTGTTAAAATTTTGTACTTGTTTTTCAATCAAATCTATATAACTATGATCATTTTGTGAAGAATGATTGCCAAATTTTGAACCTAATTCAAGTCTTTCATGAATAACTTATGCTGTAAAGGCAACTAACTAAAAAATATCGACAATATCAAATTATAATCAAATTTTTATTATTTGCACTTCGTATGTTATGTAGTGTGTTTTTCATCGGCCTTGTACACACTTTCAAGATCATTTGTATTGTATTGAAAAAAAAAAAACCCAAAATAACAATAAAATTCAAGTGAATTATTGTCAGTCTCTCTGTATGTCTCTGTATGTGAGTTTGACTCTGTGAGATATAATGTGAAATTGATCTGTTTGCCTTTTAATTTGAGTTTTGAAAACATATGAAGGCTACTTAGTACTACTACCTGAGCAAAACTATCAACAAACGACAACGATTTTATATTTAAATATATTTTTCTGGCTAATTTGTTAGATACTATGACTGTTTTTCTTTCTACTTAGGTATATTCTAGTTAGTAGTTAAGTTATTATTTTATCAAAGAGAAAATAAAACAGATTTAGTTTAATAAGAAAATTATAGTAGCATCTTAAATAAGAAGAAATCATTAATCAGCATTTGGTTAGTTTGATCGTTTGTTTGATGCAACCAAACATTTAAATTTATACATACATATGTATTTAGTTATTTTCCCCAAGGTCTTAGTTGAAATTTTTGCAATGCTTTTATTTGTTGTTGTTGTTGTTGTTAAGCAATAACAAAGTAATTAAATTGTTTTTATTTCAAAGTAAAAATTATCGCGTTTACATTAGAAATTCAACAGTACTATTTAGTAGTTTACTAGTATAGATAGATAATTATAATTTACAATGTGATTTTTTAACCGCTCACTTTCTGTAGAATTGTGAGGTCACACGCATTTAATAAATAAATAAATAATAATATAAAATATAAAACCTGATTTTAGATTAACTAAAGAAGAAGAAAAAAAAAAGCGCACGTTTCTATTTTGCAATTACAAAATAATTTATTGAAATTTTTTGTTGCTACTACTTATTTAAATCAGTAAGCAATAACAAAAACAAAACAAAAACCAAAACCAACAAATGTTTATTCATCATCATTTAATCAAACTCACTCACTCGCTCTTATTAGTTCCTCTCTCACCTCTCTTATGGTTAGTTTCAAACTCACCTCTCTCACACTCTTTACTACTACATTATGTATTGAATAAAATGAGCATTGACAGTTGTTCAAATGTCCTCTGACATTTGTTTATCAAAAGAAAAGTAAAAAAAGAAATTAAAAGAATTAAAATTTATTAATTAATTATTTAATTTCATACATTTTTAATATTATTTTTTAATCAATGAAATTAATTTATTTTTACTCTTTTTTTTTATATTTTCTTATAGTTCACCACAACCATGTTGTATGATCCTGTACGAAAGAAAGATTCATCATCGACATATCAAACGGAACATGATCTGTGTCTTCAATACTTTTCAGAATGGAGTGAAGCGGATCAAGTTGATTTTGTCGAGCAGTTACTATCACGAATGTGTCACTACCAACATGGTCATATAAATGCGTTTCTGAAACCGATGTTGCAACGCGATTTTATCACATTGCTGCCAAGTAAGTACAAATCATAATAAATTCAAACAAATTCAATCCACCCTATACTATAGTATACTATACACGAATTAATAACCTATAATCATTCTCAAAATCATCCACTTTTTGTGATGTGTCGAAATATGTAGTAGTAGATATAGTTATTAGTATTTTTTGTCATTTCTATTCCTTCCGCTATTAAATTATGGTGGATGATGATGGTGGAGGAACCCTTTTAAGTTAAATGATGTTAATGTATGTAAATCAAATTCAAATTATAAAACCATTTTGTCAAAGTGAAATTAATGTTTCATATCAGAAAAGAAAAAGAAGGAGGGAGAAAGGTTTTTCCTATATGCATATAATTTTGATCAGAATGATAAGATGTTTTTGTTGTTTTGAATTAAGATATGTCCATATAATTTCTATCTTTTAGGTAGCGTATGCATTCTTTAATTTACTATATGATCTAATCCTTTCAATTTATACAACAGTTGACATTTGTTTTCTTTTAAATGATCTAATTCAAGGTTTGCATAGGATAATTTGGTTTGGGTTTATGTAACATTGGTAAGAAAAAGTAATAAACTTTAAAAGGAATACATAGACTTTAATACTTAAAATAATTTTTAATTTGTTATAAAAAAACTTATACAGATCTTAAGCAAGGTTGTAACCACCTCAATTTGATTGAGATTCGATCAACAAAAGCCCCCCCAGAAGCATGTGAAAGTCTTCTTTACAAATTTTTGCCCAAGAAACCCAGATTTTATTCATCTACCTAATATGTTACGCTTTTATACATATAAGAAGCGAAGGTGCAAACTTTTTATAATTGTGCTTTCAATTGATTTTTATGACTACAAAATTTGTTCTATGATTATGACTCTCTCATTTACCATTCAAGATTCTGTTGCATTCATTCCAACTCTTTTTGGGACATACATATTTATAATTTGTTTGTCGTAGAAAAATTTGTCTTAGACTCCAAATAGATGATTCATTTAGCATTTTATTCAATCAAAATCCTCTTTCACACATGGACAAATGTTCATGCCGTGATATTTTTAAGTTATCAGCTACAAATGTCTCCTAACTTCACTTTATTGGTCAAGTCATCCAAATGCCGTATTTGTTTGGAAGAATATGTTTGAACTCAGTAAACCAATGTTCGACAGGTGATTTCGATCAAGCACTTATCACTTATCATACCACAATGACCTGTCTTGTTAAGTGGTTGTCTGAAATATTAGAGCCCGCACATGAGAGCACTATGTAATGTTCATAGTCGGTAAACACTCTGTTGTGCATATTGTGTATGAACTGTTCTTGAAACGAGTCATTGAATTCATTTTACCTATGCTTCTGATATGACACAGCATCAAATGCACTGTCTTTGCTAACGAGTTGATTTAATAGAGTGTTAGTGCAGACAGTGTGACAATTGAGAGTGTTGCGTGTAACATATGACTCATTTGAGCGAGAGGGAATAATTATTTCTTTAGGGTTGACTCGTCCAAAGCTCTAATACATAGACGGTATGTTCATTAAATAACCGACCTTTTCAGTTATAACATAATACAAGCATGGAAGTATGTTTCAAAGATTATATTTATTTAAAATGAGATCCATTTGACTCAATGCAACATTTGGAATGATCAACCAATTTATTCATAACACCCATCTTTAGCACCAGTGTCACCAGTGGCTGCTTGAATGGCTGGAATGTCATCGTAAAAAGTTCAATTCATTGCAGTTTTCAGTTTTGGGAACAGAAAATAGTCACATGGTGATAGATCAGGTGAATACAGTGGGTGAGCGATGACAGAAATCCGTTTTACATCAAAAATTCGTTGAAAGCATGTCTTTGCAATGCACTACAAGAACGATTTATGGAACAAAACGTGCACAGACCTTTCTTTTACCTTAGTCTTCAGTTAATGTTGTGTGGATTGTACAGTAATATGAATTTAATACTTCTGCCAGCTTCGATAGAGATTATTACACGTCCTTTTTCCCATAACTGAGAACGATTTGATGTTTCTGGTCGTCCAGTTCTTGGATCATCATTTAAATCATAAAGGCCACTTTTAAATCGTTTAACCCATGTGTAAACTTGAGTAGGACACATCTAATCATAACGTTAGCCTTAGCAACTTCACTGTGACAAATTTATATATGTATATTTTTTGTTCCATGCTCTTGTTTTTTTTTTTACGACACAAGCACCCAAATAGGTCCTATTAAAACATGCATAAGTTCTTTAACAATGCTAACGTAGGCACTTCTATTCAAATTCCGATGCTTCTTGATAGACCCTTGCTAATCTTAATTTTATAAATATTTGTTTGTTATTTTTACGATTTCCTTATTTCTTTTCGTTATAACTTTCGATCTCTAAATAAACAATGAAAGTTAAGCGAATTTTTTTCTGTTTTTGACGACTAAATATATAAATATTTATTATGTATCATCCTCATTTCTGTTTATTCTGCATATTTAGCTGCTTTCAAGATTTTGATAAAATAAATTCAACGGAAGCAATCATTGTCTGTCTGTCTGTTTGTCTTTTCTGTTTATTAAAATTTTAGATGTTTGGTTAAATAACAGAAAATCACAATGAAAGAAATGAAGGAAGAGATCATCATCCACACTTGTGGTGGTCGTTGGTCAATCGGTTGTTTCAGCAATTTTTCATTGAACAACTTTCTTTGCAAAAACGCGTTCCGACAAATTAATATTGTTGATCGTCGTTCATCGTTTACTCACATTTTATGTTGGGTCTTTATGGTTAAAAATCTTCTCTTTTTTATGGTGTTATATGTGTGTTTGTTCTCTTTACAATTTTAATGTTCCCTTTTTGCACTTTTCGGAAGAAATAAATTGATGAAATGTTTGGTTGTTGCTGAGGTGGTTCATTCATGTGCTGGCTTGGGCTGGCGGCGGCATTTTATTAATGCTTATTTCAGGCTTAAAACGAAATCTCTCTTTTTTGTTGTTTGTTCTCTCCAATCTTAATGCTCCCTTTTTGCACTTTTCTTTTGCTGTTGTTGCATTTGTTGTTACCTTATAACAGGTTTTCAAATCACTACTTATACTCACCTCTAAAAGAAGAAGAATAAGCTGAAGTAAAGTAACATAAAGAAATGAAGTGAAAGATTAGAGAAGTCAAGCTGTGTCTTTTTATGACTTCAAATTAATTTTGTGTAAGTTTTTTTACGTTTTTTTTTTTTGTATCATCTTCTTGCCTTGTTTTCTTCTAAGAAATTTAGCAGATTTTCCAAATACTATTAATGAACTTCTATTTCTCTCTCTCTGTGTGTGTGTGCGTGTGTGTTGAGTTCAGGTTAACGTTAAGCAAAAACACAAAAACTGCAAAGTTTCAAAATTTCTGTTTTTTTTTTTAACAAAAATTCATTAAAACCAAAAACAATTTAATAAGCGCAACCCAAAAATAAAATGAAAACCAAAATAAAACAAAACAAAACAAAAGAAACTTTAAGGTAAAACCAGAATTAAACGAGCGAGTGATATGTTGAAATCTTATTTAAGTGAATATACAATAACAAACGAACAAAAACCAAAAACAAAAATGATGTTAATTCCATTGCCGTTACAACAGCAACAGCAGCAGCAACAACAAAAACAATTGCGCTGCTCCGCTTTTTGTACTGTGTGCATGTGTGCTTGCTTGCTCGTTTGTATGAGTGTAAGTGAGCTGATGACTCAAAGGTCATTGCTTCCATTACTACACGTATGTACCGTCAAACAAAAAAAAAAAAAAACAGTAAAAATAAACTTTTCGTAGCTTGAACAGACTGTGTTTTTTTTTTTTTTTTTAATATTTTTAATACACTGCCAAGAACAAACATAAGCTCAGCACACTTCATTTCACTTGAACCGTCTTCTCTCTAACAAATAATAAAAACTAAGTTAGTACTAGTACAAGAAAGTCGTTGTCAAGTCAGTCATCATTTACATGTAAATGTCTTTATTGCAAATCTTCATCCACACACAAATTACATAGTATGTAGTATATTTATATATAATAAGTACTTTATGCAGACTTTAGTTACTTCTTCTTCACCCATATATGTAAGTATAATCCAAATATACATACTGTACAATACTACCTACTACTCTACTTACTACTACAAATATTACTATTAAGTATGCTATATGTATTACAACTTTACTTTACATCACTTTTATTTCATAAGTCAAAAGTCATTTGTTTTTGTCTTTACTTTACTTTACTTGGGTACTCTCTTATTATTTCATACTTCTTCTCTCAATGACGGAGATTCACTTACTCACTCACGAAGATTCACCTACTCTGCTGCTGCTGCTGCTCTGTTACTTCGTATATGTAAATAATATTCGTTCGTGTCTTTCTCCATTGTGATGAGTCTCTCACCACCCACAAGTGTATGTGTGTATGCCTGTGTTTGTTTTTGTGTGAAGTATGGGCGCATTATGGGCGTTAAAAGTGCAAGCATAATAAATAATACACAATTCAAAGCAACTACAACAACAATTACAATGTTTCGTTGCTGCTGCTTGCTTGCAAATACAAAATATCAATTTTGTACTCTATTATTAAATACTATCATTGTTGTGTAGCTTTTGTTGTTGTTGTACTCATGTCATACAGTTATTCTTCTTCTTAGACAAGTGTATTAGTGTATTGCTTATTCGACGATTGTCGTCAACTTGCATTTCTTTTTTTTCTCCTCTTGAAGCTTTTTGGTGCCGTTAACTTGTAGAGTTGTCAACACTCATGTTATGTCATGACAACAGACATAGACAACAGCAGACATGCATCCCACTTAGAATTGACATCGTCGTCATTGTCTCTTCTTTGTTATTACATACAATATTATATATTTGCCAACATGATTTCTATTTTTTTTTTTATATAATAAATCAGTATACATAATTATTTAATTAGTATGCATGACCAAAGCTCACGCATAGACCTAAAGTCCTTAGCAATAACAAATAGATTTAATTTACTGTTTCGTTCAAAGGAAATAAGTGTTATTATGGATATCATTGGATTAAATTCTTACCAATTTCATTTTGTGTCCCTAACAAACCTTCAAGCTTCTAAGTATGTCATGTGTGTGCGTGTGTTCTTAAGAGTGTCTGGCTGGAAGATGTTCTAAGGGCTCGTTTAGTGATTATAAAGAAGAAAGAAAGAAAAAACGTATACATACGCACTTTTGAGTTTTCTGAATGATGAGGTGAAGGTGAGATGAGATTTGTTGAAAAGAGATGAGGTGAGGTGAGTTTTACGAAACTCCCCCATTGAATGATTAGAATTTTTAATATAAATGTAAATATTTAAACACTTAAAGCGTTCTCTTGATACTAAAAAAAAAAAAAACAAAAATCAAAGTAAAGAAAAGAAAAAGAAAAAAAATTAACACATTAACACACACGCATGTGTGTGTGTAAGTACAATTTACATGCAAATCTTTAAAGTTTTCAAAGACTACAATAGTATGTGAATGCTTGCGGCGCCGCCGTCTGTCTAACGAGACATGACTTGATGCTCTGAATAAGCAAATCAATTGATTTTGTTGTTATTGTTGTTGTTTCATAGAGTAGAGTAGTATATTATAGTAAAGTATAGTACTATTTTGTAGGTGGTTTGGTTGAAGGTGGTGGTCTATGGCATGTATGTATGTATATCTGTGTGTATGTTTACCAAACCACAAACAATTCACACACATTCAATTGAAACTAGGTCAGAACGTGTAGTGCATTTATTGGGCATTTAAGAATCGTAAAATTCATTTTATTCTTTTGTTTGTTTTTTTTTTTTTTTTAATTTTTTGTTTTTGTGATAATAGAAGCAAATGATTTTGGTATTATAATTTTGTCACAATCTTTGTTTGTAATGCATTGGTGATATCGATGAATATGGAAATGATCAACGTCACTAGGAGAATTCATTTCACTTAACTACAATTATTGAGAATTCTGTAGGCTGCCTTCTAGTTCCACAAATATTAGTGTAAAGAACCGCTTGTCTTAAATAAACTCAACAGATACTAGAACTAAATTGATAAAGGCAAAGACCATTAAATTTACCATAGACTGGATAATTCGCTCATGAAATATTGCATTCTCATTTTCCTGTTTTGGAATCCTGAGTCAGTAAGTTTGGAACAAGTTTGTACGGTTTTCAAAAGTAAAAAAATATGAGTGTGGGGAATCCCTTCTCCTAAATAAACTGAACAGATACTAGAACTAATTTGGTACGGGCAAAGACCATTAACTACATAATATAGACTAGATAATTCGCTCACGAAACAAGGCATTCTCTTTTCGAATCTTGAGTCAGTTAGTCTGGATTCTAGACTCTGGAACAAGTCTGTACGGTTTTCAACAACAAAATCCAACGAAATTGTTGTTAGAATCTTGAGATTTTTGAGTGGAACAACAATTCTGAGAGCCAACAAAATTTCGTAATCGAATTTGTCCAGGTTTCATTAGCACTTTATGAATGTCATTCAAAAACAAAGTTTCATCCTTTATCAACAGCCATTCACTAAGCCATTCTTCGAAGTGGACAAATGACTACTGAAGAAGTCATGTCTTCTGCTCGATTCTGAACATTTTTCGATCAACGCTTGGTTTAAATTCATCATTTTCTGATGGTAGCGGTTGGTATTATCTATTGTACCATGCGCGAGATGCTCTTAGTAAACGACACCCTTCTGATCCCACCGCATATACACAGCAATGTCTTCTTCCCGAAGCGATCAGGTCCTTGCACTTGATGTTTTGATAGTAGTCCTTCTTCAGAACCAGTTAATATCCAATGCAAAATCTCTTTCTTTCGTGGCAATTAGCACATAGGTTTTCCAACTGAATTATTTTTTTTATTTTTATTTATGCATGTTCCTTCTGAACTTTTTTCTAGGTGAATCGATTTTGAAATTTCTTCTTTTCTTTGAAAGTTGGTGTTTGTCATGTGGTCTTCATATAAATTTGATCAAGATCTGACCAGTAGTTTTTGAGTTATTCTTAATATTGTGCGTTCCATCTGCGCTACTTAAAGTCTGTTTTCTCTTTTGTTAAAATTTTGTACTTGTACTTATTTCTATTTCTGTTTATTAATTTTTTTTTTCTTTTGTGTTTACAGAAAAAGGTCTGGATCACATTGCCGAAAATATATTATCATATTTGGATGCTGAATCGTTGAAATCAGCTGAATTAGTATGCAAAGAATGGTTACGTGTTATATCAGAAGGTATGCTCTGGAAGAAACTTATAGAACGAAAGGTCCGCACAGATACACTGTGGCGTGGTTTAGCAGAACGTCGGAATTGGATGCAATATTTATTTAAACCAAGACCAGGACAAACACAAAGGCCACACTCATTCCATCGTGAGCTTTTCCCTAAAATAATGAATGTAAGTTATGGTATATTGAATAAAAGATTAATATTGATAATAAATTTTGTGTTTTTCTTTTAAGGATATTGAGAGTATAGAAAGCAATTGGCGCACAGGACGACATATGTTGCGTCGAATAAATTGTCGCTCAGAGAATTCAAAAGGAGTCTATTGTTTACAGTATGATGATGGTAAAATAGTATCAGGTTTACGTGATAATACCATTAAAATATGGGATCGTACGGATTTACAATGTGTTAAGGTAAATTTATTTTAAATATTGATTATTAAAATTAGATAAAATCATCTAATGAATTTTTGTTTTTTTGTTTTTAGACATTAATTGGTCATACTGGTTCTGTGTTGTGTTTACAATATGATGATAAGGTTATTATAAGTGGTTCATCGGATTCAACGGTACGCGTCTGGGACGTGAATACCGGTGAAATGGTGAATACTTTAATACATCATTGTGAAGCGGTGCTTCATTTACGTTTCAATAATGGCATGATGGTTACTTGCTCCAAAGATCGTTCAATTGCTGTCTGGGATATGACATCGCCAAGTGAGATCACTTTACGTCGTGTCCTGGTCGGTCATCGTGCTGCTGTGAATGTTGTTGATTTCGATGAGAAATATATTGTATCGGCCAGTGGCGATCGCACCATTAAAGTCTGGTCAACGTCCAGTTGTGAATTCGTACGTACGTTAAATGGACATAAACGTGGTATAGCATGTCTGCAATATCGTGATCGTTTAGTGGTTAGCGGTAGCTCAGATAATTCCATAAGGTAAGCCATTCACACAACAAGAATACAATTACTTATAAAGATTTGGTTAATACAAACTAATCTTATTCCAGACTTTGGGACATTGAGTGTGGTGCTTGTCTACGTGTGCTTGAAGGTCATGAAGAATTGGTGCGTTGTATACGCTTCGATTCGAAGCGAATAGTAAGCGGCGCCTATGATGGCAAAATCAAAGTATGGGATTTAGTAGCTGCATTGGATCCTCGGGCACAGTCGAATTCACTGTGTCTTAATACGCTTGTTGTAAGGCAACATTTATAACATTATTGATCTTATATAATATATATATATGTATATGTGTATTCTTGTGTTATTATAGGAGCACACTGGTCGTGTCTTCCGTCTGCAATTTGATGAATTTCAAATAGTTAGCAGCTCACATGATGATACTATATTAATATGGGATTTTTTAAATTTCACACCAAATGAGAATGCAACCGGTCGAACGCCTTCACGTAAGTAAAAAACACATCTTAGTATACATACATCTTCATTTCATTGATCTGATCTTGATCTGTGTTCATTTCCGATTGTTTCAACCAAAAATAGCTGCTCTTATGGAACATTAACAATTTATACAATGTCAGTTTCACAATGTCGTTGATGATGCGGCGCTAGAAGGCGACGGCAATGATGACACTGATAATGAAGACAATGAAGAAGATTATAATACTAACGATGATGATAATGATAATGATATTGATGATGTTGATGCTGCTGCTGGTGATGATGATGATAATAATGTTGTTGTTGCATGATATTCAAGCATCATCATCATCATTACAACTAAATCTCTAGCTGCTGCCATCATCATCAAAATCATATTCTATATTATCAGGAACACATTATCAACGTCCATCAACAAAAAAAAAACACTTCTTTGCAGTCGATCACGCTTGAATTCTTTCTCTCATATGATGATGGATGATCCTAAGGCAACAATCACCAAATCAACAATAGCAACAATGGCTATGACTATGGCTTTAACAACTACATCAATGCCCTCTTCTGGTGGTCAGTGTATGTGCACGTAACCAATATAAACAAACAGAATAAGGATTCATCATATATAAAACAAACAAACAAACAAACAAACTATTGCTTCAACAACAACAACAAATACAGAACATACATCATACACATACACATATATTAAAGGATCAATGATGCAGCATCTTTAGCGCGAAAACTGGCATAACCTCAATTAAATTATAATAGAAACTAATCAACACAACAATCACCTTATTAAACGTAACTATAATCAACAATACTATATAGAAAACAAGTGAATGCAATAAGTCTTGGAATTCATATACATACATTGTTATGAGATGTTATAATGTAACATCATCAACAGCAACAAACAACACAAAATATGAATTGACAACAATAACAACAAAAACATATTTATGAATTTAGTAAACAAGTTTTTTTTATTAGAAAAATATGAAAATACAACAATAACAAAACAAAAAAGAAATGAATGAAATGATAAATCTCATCTTAAATGATAAACTGCGCCTGCCGCCTCTGCCTTGTTTTTCTCCAAAAAAAAAAAAAAAAACAAAACATAAAATATGATTAGGCAATAAATACAATAAACAAACATACTCTGATGTCTACGACAAATACATACAATACATAAAACCGTAACAAAACACACACAAACAACAAAAAAGCATCTAACAAAAAACAAAAGTATTTTAAGACAAGTGTTAAAAATGTTCAGCTTTAAAAGAAGATACAAAAGATGAAGAGAAAAAAGAGGTAATGAAACAAAAAACTAATGCCAAGTTTAAATTTTCTAAATGATGAAATTAAACTTCGGTTCTATTGAAGATATCCATATACTTTTCACACAGAAACACACAGAGAAACAGAGATACACAGTAGTAAAATAATTAGGGTCTTCACTCAAACTTGTAAAGAATACCAACATGTATTTCATACACAGTTGCTTGAACGTCCTGTTTTGATTGTTGACTGTGTAAATTATGTATTCAGTGTATTAAAATAATATAAAATGCCTATGATTGATTGGAAATCGACTCAATTGTCGATTAAGTTTATGGTAAACTATATACACGCCAAACAGACGTTTGAGTGAAGACCCTAAATGTTTTTCATACAGAAATCAATCAATCAAAGATATACATTCATCATTTTATACCACCACCACATATAGTATAGTGGAATCATAAAGTCTGGAACAGAATGATGAAACTGAGTCTGAAGCTGAAGCGCGAAAGAAAAGTAAACAGAATGCATAGTTCAGTATTTTATGTTAAAATATGCATATGAATAAAAGAAGAAAAGCTCTGAAAATAACATAAGCAGAATATAAATATGCTTCTGCCAAGACAAAAAAAAAAAATCAATTAAAATTCAATCAACTTCGAAATGCTTTCATTTATTTTTCAATTGCAGTCAGCTGTGCTTGTCATTTGAGAGATAGGCAGAGAGTGAGAGAAAGACACTACTTTGACTTCACAGCTTCAGACTCCGCTTCGGCTTTAATGCCGAAGTATGCTGCTAGCGCCACACGAACAGATTTGTGCTAGACAAATATTTTCAAATGCTTTATCATTTTTGTTGCACTCTGTTGGCAAGCACATTTCATACTTTGACTTCACAGCTTTAGCTTCGGCTTTATTGCCGAAGTATGCTGCTAGCGCCACACGAACAGATTGGCTCTAGACAAATATTTTCAAATGCTTTATCATTTTTGTGTCTCTATGCAGTTGTGCACTCCGTCGGCAAGCACATTTCATTCAAATACGAAACACATGACGAAAACTGAACAAAAGCTTCGTTTCTTCGTCTAAAAACGTCGGCAGTGTATGTGGTACAGCGGCCGAAGCTACCGCATAAGCATCATACGTGTCTTACCCACAAGCACATGTCTTCGGGTTGATTTCTGCCGAAAAATATATATGTGTGTGTAAATTGCAACATACAAACAGGTGTATTTGATAGGCTTCAGACTCTGCTTCAGCTGCATCATTCTGTTCCAGCCTTAAGTTATTTGTGTTCCGATCATATGTATATTCATTCTCGTTAATAAGTTTCAGTTAAGTTTTTCTGAGATTAAAACCAATTAGAGATTCATATAGAATAATTTGTAATACAATGAAGAGGAGGATAGTCAGGGATCATTAAATGTTAAATTAAAAGCAATAAGTAACACTGATATTTAAAAAGCATTAATTTTAAACAATAAAAGCATTAAGAAGTAATCATATATAGTAAAGAGATTAGCTTTATATCTAGCAAGTGTGGGAGACATTTAGTGGAACCAACCAACCAATTAACCAACCAATAATACATTATGGGTGATATTTCCGTTCTACATAAATAAGCATCACAATAAACCATTTTAATAGCAATATGAAATTGTGTGAAAAGTATATACAAATGTGTTGATTGATAATGATAAAATGATAAAAATATAAAATGAAATGAAATGAAATAATAGTAATAAAATAAATAAACAAATTTTTGTAAGGCATATAGAAATCTAAGACAAATTATGATGATGATGATGATGATATAATGTTGATGGTGAATATGAGATGATGTTGCTGATAATTATGATGATGATCGATCGATAGTAGTATAGCATTACTAAAATGAACGATAAATTAGTTAAACAAAAAAACAAAAAACAAAAGAAACAATTTAATTAGTAGTTAAAAATACCATTAATTATAGTATTGAGTTTTAAGTTAATAAAACAAAACAAAACAAAAAAACAAAAACAAAAATAAATGAATGAATGCATTATGAATGTGTATTATGATTATGTATGTATGAATGATGATGATTAAGATAATTGAAATGATTTAAACATGATGGAATATTAGATACACAGAAAGAAATAAAGTTAACAAATAAAAATACAAAAAAAAAAAAAAATCAAAAATTAAAAGAAATTATTTGTTGGAAATATGTAAGAAGAAATGAAATAATGAAATTGTCATAAGATGAATGTGTACGAGACAAAGATAAGATGTGTGTGTTGTTGTTATCCTAAAAATTATACAAAAATTAAAAAAAAAAACAAAAATAATTCAAAAAACAAATCAAAAAAAATTTAGAGAAGAAACAAATTTATATATAAAAATGAAAAAAATCAAATATTTTGCTTATTAATTACTTTACTTAGTTATGTACATGTACTTCGTATGCGTTTATTATATCTGTGGCAATAAGTCGAAAGTAGCTTAAGTCGAAAATCTATGTATGTATGTTTTGAGATATTGCTCATTTTTTGTAAAATAATTCATGTTTCGGTGTAATTTCAATGTTCTTAATCTCAAATACACTAAAGTAAAATTATATATTGTAACTATGTTTTCTAATAGCCTATCTACAGTGAGCCTATCCAGATTGAGACAAAATCGTGTCTAATTCTACAACAACCACAAGGAAAATGACAATTTTTATCATTGTTGTCAACATTTTAGGTGAGTGTGTTTAGGCTATAAAAGACATATTTTTTCTAAAATTCTTTTAGTCGAAATTCGAGTTTTAAATGATAGCGTTCAAACTCAATTTTCGTTATAAGCTACTTTGACTTATAGCCACAGTTATGTATGTATAGTATTATATGCAAATATAATCAAATCTCTAAATCTCTCTACTTAAAAAACAAGAAAAAGAAAAGGAAATTCATTAAAAAAAAACACAAGAAACTTTGGTCTTCATCAAAGCTAATACAAAATACAATTCACTTAATGAATTTTTTGTTTGTAAAATCTTAGGTTATAAATAATAAATTCTTCGTTCCAAAGTCTGTCTGTCAATCATGTCGTAACAAATCCTACCATTTGATTACATGAATGGTATGCACAGGTATGTGCTAGAAAACACTGACTTTTTTGGTATCGGACGTTTTCAATTTCGTTCAAAAAAACCCGAAGTGTGCTAGAAAACGTGACAATATACATTGATGTTCGAACGAACAGCTCATTGCAAAGAAAAACAATAAGCTACAGATCTTGTTACTTTTTTTCCTTTAATAATCCTTCAGATAAGGGAGAATTTAGTCAAATAGTCTGTAAAAAGTCGGGACAGGTATCGTAACACTTTTTTCAATATAAAAAGTACAAATTTCCAACTTTCCCGGTGTTTTTCCCAAAAATATCCTTTTATATTCTTCTAATTGGCCTATAATGAACACAACAAAAGAAAAATCAGCCAAATAGGGCAAGACGTTCTCAAGTAAACCGCTTAGAAAAAGGAATTTTCTTGTATTTATTCAGATTTTAATACAAAAAGTCGCAAGCCAAAGAGGGGGCAAGCCGTTCTCAAGCAATACGCTTACAAAAGAAAAGATAATTTTCAATTTTAGTCATCTTTTTGACATAAGCGCACCATGACAAAATTCCTCTTGTATGTGGAGGCTCTGTTAATGGGTATGTAAGGGTCCCCCCTTTTGGGTCATGAGATATATTAAAAACAAAGGCGATATATTTCATTCCATTTCTAAAAGAGCGTCAGATTGTGATCCCCTCTTTAAAAAAGTTTTCACGTTAAAAGCTAGCCGATTTCAAAAACGTCAAAAAATTGTTTCTAGCACACCCAAAAATGGAATTGGGCTGGAATTGAGACGAAAGCGGTTTCTAGCACAGATAGAATAGAATGCCATCACAAGTGTCCCATTAAATAAAGTGTATACCAAAAAGAATTAATGAATATAAAAACCAACCACACTATTGAGCACACGAACACTTCTTCTAGATCTTTTAAATTTCCAAATACAATTTACTTACTTATCTCTTATACTATTCTTAATAATAATAACTATTATTTAAATCAATTTTTTTGCTTTAAAATTTATTACAATTAAATATTTTTGTATACCAATTAATTGTATACAAAATTATTATTTATTTATAAACAAAATTCAGCAGCAATGCTTAGTTATTAAGGAACAATAAAACACACACACACACACACACATCAGAAATGTGCAGTGAACATAATAGTGACGTTCATGAAGTCTTCTAAGAAAAATGAGCCTAGGCAAGTCGAGAAGAACGCAGTGCAATAGCGAATCAATGTGTGTGTGTGTCTCTCGAAGCAAACACAACGATCGTTAATACGCACGAGACCGAAGCATGCGAACCAGTGAAACATTGTGGCGTGAGAGCGAGAGAATTTTTTTTTTTGGGAGCGCATGCACGTTTCAGTTCGCAAATGTATCAATACATTTGAGGGACTTTTCGAAGCCGAATGCTTCACTGCGCATCTCTGATACACATGGGGAACACATTTAAAGAAAATTCATATACCATAGTATATAAATCAATCACACACATAAAAAGAAAATATGAAATAAACTTAGTGTAGTAATAAATAATAAAAAAAAAACACTAGGAACAGTAAAAAATAAGCTCGTATAAGGTAAATAAAAACAACAAAAAAAAAACAAATGAAATTGTGTTAGTATGTAATATTATTTGATGATTGTTTGTTTCGTGATCAAGATATGATTATGATGATGATTATGATAATATGATGTTTTTTACAAGATTGTAAATAATGTATACCAGAAATGAATTGCTATATTTATATAAATACCTACATATATGTATATTTATAATATATGTATAGATAATTGCCGTGTAAATGTGTTATAAAAAAAAATTGGAAAGAAATTAAATATCATGTAAAATTCATTTGAAATTCTTTTGTTTTATTATTATATCTTCAAAAAAATTGTTTGGCAAATACATTTTGTGAGCTAGTGTATGTCTGTGTGTGTGTGTCAATAAATTATGGTAAATTTATGTTTGTTGTGAATTGTCCAAAATGTAATGTTCAATATTTATTAAGGAGAAATTAGACGATGATGAATGGTTTCCAATTTTTTTAGTAAATTATTTTTGTGTATTTGTGTTTTAATGGGTTTTAGCGTTTATGTAACAAAATTAAATAAATAATAAAAATATCGTGAAATAATTTAATTATATTCTTAAAAATTTGTTTCTATTTAACTTTTATAGCCACTGTTTCATTGAAATATGAAATTTCAAATAAACGTTTTGTTGTTTACAACACTTGTCTCTAATTTGTTTTCCCAACACTACATTCCCATAAACACTTTGTTCAACACTTTTCTCAGCATGTTTTTAAAGGTGCTGCCCCACGATCATAGAAAACTATGTCATATAATATGACATACGTAATTTTTTTTTAAATTTCATCATAGTTTTCTTATTTTGCTTGACCTATACAGACAGCGATTTTTCTAAGCAAACAAGAAGAAGAACAAGAATGGAGGATTGAAGGATGAATGAAGGTGAAAAAAACATGTTTACTAGTGTTACGGGGGTGGGGAATTTGAAAATTTTTTGACCTTTATTAAGAGAGAAGAATAACTTTTGGAATTTGAGAGAATAACAAGAACTTTGAGAGAGTAAAAAAGTACTTTGAGAGTGCAATAAGAACCTTAAGAAAGTAATAAGAACCTTGAGAGAGTACGTGTTTTTTCTGTCCACCACTTGCATGGTGAATTTATTGTCACTCACCACTTGCATTGGTGATTTTGTGAATTTGGCAGAGTAGCTCTCTCACTCTCCCATACAGTACAGTTTGTGAGTTTGTGTGATTTTATCGTGGAATAGAACGTAATTTATGTTGAGAATTTAGTGAATTTCGTTAAAATAATTTATATAAATGTAGTGATAAACAATAAATGTATTTGAAAGTAAGGTGAATTGATTGTTTTTCATATGTGTAAAGTGCTAAATTGATATTACATTTTTTTTCTCTGCCTCTTTCCACTTCTTCTTTCACTTTACGTAGACAAAATAAATCACCCTCGTAAAAATAAAAGAGCTGGTGTAACACACCAAAACAGCAGGGCACAACACAGCAGCAGCAACAACAACTAAAAGAATAAGAATACGACGACGGCCACACAACAAACCAGCAGAATCAGTAGGTAGCAGCAACAGCAGAAGCAGTGGCAGTGGCAGCAGTTGTGGAAGTGAAACGTTGACTGACGGCAACCCGACCCACATAAACGGAGAAAGAACGAAAGAAAGAAAGAACAAAACGGAAAACGCTTTAAATATTCAAAACATGGATGATGCAAATATGCAGGATAAGGAGCGGTTCGCTAGCCGAGAAAATCATTGTGAAATAGAACGAAGGCGACGTAATAAAATGACTGCTTACATTACGGAGCTCTCGGACATGGTACCAACGTGCAGTGCACTTGCTCGCAAACCGGACAAATTGACCATTCTGCGTATGGCAGTGGCCCATATGAAGGCATTACGTGGCACAGGCAATACAAGTAGTGATGGCACCTATAAACCTTCATTTCTAACAGATCAAGAACTTAAACATTTGATTTTGGAAGCAGCTGATGGTTTTCTGTTTGTTGTGTCTTGTGATTCGGGACGTGTTATTTATGTGTCGGACTCAGTGACGCCTGTTTTGAATTATACACAAAGTGATTGGTATGGTACAAGCTTATATGAACATATACATCCCGATGATCGTGAAAAAATACGCGAACAATTGTCGACACAAGAATCACAAAATTCTGGTCGCATATTGGACTTGAAATCGGGCACGGTGAAAAAAGAAGGTCATCAATCATCGATGCGTCTGAGCATGGGAGCGCGACGTGGTTTCATTTGTCGAATGCGTATCGGTAATGTGAATCCCGAATCAATGATCTCTGGTCATTTGAATAGACTTAAGCAACGTAACTCTTTGGGTCCATCACGTGATGGCACCAATTATGCTGTAGTCCATTGCACGGGCTACATAAAGAATTGGCCTCCGACCGATATGTTTCCTGGGGTCCACATGGATCGTGGTGTCGACGATGATATGCATGCTTCACACTGTTGCCTAGTGGCCATTGGTCGCCTGCAGGTCACTTCGACAGCTGCAAATGATATGTCTGGTACAAATAATCAAAGTGAGTTTATAACGCGCCATGCCACGGACGGGAAATTCACATTTGTCGATCAACGTGTATTGAATATACTCGGCTATTCGCCTACGGAGCTGTTGGGTAAAATATGCTATGATTTCTTTCATCCCGAAGATCAAAGTCATATGAAGGAAAGTTTCGATCAAGTGCTCAAACAAAAGGGTCAAATGTTTTCGTTGATGTATAGGGCTCGAGCCAAAAACGGCGAATACATTTGGCTAAGGACACAGGCGTATGCCTTCCTGAATCCCTATACCGATGAAGTGGAGTATATTGTTTGTACTAATAGTTCTGGTAAAACTTTACATGGAAGCACGGCACATGAAACTCAGGCACCTGAACAAGCGGAGCATGTTTATGTTCAAGCACCCGGCGTCGATTATACACTTCAAGCGCGTCGAGATGTTACGCCAACGGGAGGTGATCCAGGCATGTACCAAACACATATGCTTGGAGCACCTCATTTGCAGTCACAAGTGCCGCAACAACAAACACCATTAAGTGCTCAACAACAACAGCAGCAACAACAACGTCCTGCATCTGCACAAAATACACCAGCAGCAGTTGCCTATAGCTATGACACGACACATTCACCTTATGGAGCTGCCGGTGGAGGCCCATCACCGAATACTGCACATTTAGCAAAAATACCTAAAGCGGGCACTTCACCCACACCTGTGGCACCCAATTGGTCTTTACGTCAAACGCCGCAACAACAACAGCAGCAGCAGCAACAACAACAACAACAACAACAGTTACCTGTTACCGAAGGTTATCAATATCAACAAACAAGTCCTGCGCGCTCACCTAGTGGTCCAACCTACACACAACTTAGTGCAGGCAATGCCAACAGACAACCTACATATCAGGCACCACCACCAAATGCTCCAGGCATGTGGGATTGGCAAAATGCTGGTGCCCATCCACCACATCCCGCTGCACACCCACACCCCCACCACCCACATGCACATCCAACGCACTCAGGTGCTCCAGTACCAGGTGGTGGACAACAGCCACAAGAATTCTCTGATATGCTACAAATGCTTGATCAAAGTGGTACTACAACATTTGAAGACTTGAACATTAACATGTTCAATACAACATTTGAGTGAATGATGGGGTTTGTGATGGTGTATACTGTCTGACTCTGACTATTCTCCCTAACACCACCCAAACAACGCAACACAATAATAATAACAATAATCGTTGTCGTCGTCGTCGTCGTCTTACATGAAGTGCAATCAAATGAAAAATGGAAAATGAATATTCACAAAATGGCAACAACAATAACAACAACAATTATACATATTAAAATATTTTTTCACAACAACAACAACAACAAAACAAACAAAAAAGAAATCTCGCAAAAATTGTGCGCAAAATATATAATTGTAGTCACGTACTACTTTTAGCATATATATTATAATATACAATATATGTAATAGGGTGCTGACGCCCCCCTTCAATGCCGCCGCCTATAAAGCAAACAAATCTCCCCATTCATTCATCACTCATCACCCCCCTGCCAAGCAGTGCAAAATGTTGTTTACACAAAATATACAGTTAGCATAAGTATAAATTAAATAAAGAAGGCAAACGAAGAAGAAGCTAACAATAATAATGATGATGATGATGATGTTGTAGGAGAACTCTCACTCATTCACCACTACCACACTATCACAATTGGGCAACAACAAAATACAACAAACAACAAATTATATTTACGAATTCCAAATCACATTGCATTTATTCGAAATGAAATGATATTCGAATATTCGAATATAATGAAACAACAACAAGCTCTAACACATTACATTACATTACAATACATACATTACAGATTTTTCTATATACATACACACATATATATATAGTATATATATACATTTATTATATATTTAATGTATTTTTGCTAAATATTAATTGTATTAATATATATTAAATTATAAGTATAATTGTAATATTTAGGTAAAATAAGTAAGCAGCATTGACAGCAGCAACATACAATACAACATTCAAACTTATGACATCCACACACACACAAACATACACACAACCGCGCGCTGACTTCACATTCACATATTGCATTGGGCGCGCTTCTCCCCACCCTTTATACTTACCACTCTTTGCTGCTATTACACCTAAACTGTTCGTTCGTTCGAAAGTTCTAAAGTAACAGCAAGTAAATCAATGCAAAGTAAAAAGTAAAGTAGCAACATTGACCTCATTGCTCAAAAAAGCTATTGCACTTGAAATGTTTCCCTTCATTTTCCGTTCATCACACATTTCACGGAAAATTAGTTCAAGTTTATAAATATAAAAAAATTATCAACAAAATTTTTAGTTTAGTAAACAAAAAATTACTTGCTTGATTTGCTTGATTGACTTTTACCCATGCTTTTCTTTTTTTGTTTTGTTTTCATTTCAATTCATTTACAGTATTCTTTTGCATACACACACAGATACACCACATATACATTTACATATATATATATTAAAGCATTAAGAGGAGAAAAACAAAACAAAAAAAAAAAGAAAAACAAATTGAAAATATAAATAAATATATAAAATTAGTTAATTGCAAAATAATTTTATACATATTACATGAAGATGATGAGAAAAAAGAAGAGAAAATAAATGAAACAAATTTTTAAATAAATTTTTTTATAATTAAGGCATTTTTATATATATGCAAATTTAAAAAAACAAAATTCTTTCATTTTTATTATTGCAAATAAAACAAATTATGTCCTACAAAGTACAAAAAATTTTCGATTTTTTTGATTTAAGAAAACAAAAATGTTTATGATGATAGGATAACATATGTAAATTACAATTATTTAAACAAATTATTAAGATTTCTTCTCAGATTCCTCTTCTGTCATCTTACTTTCAATCATATCTTCAACAACAGACTTGGAGCATAATTTACTATCATCCTGCTTTTCTTTTTTGATTTCTTGATGACATGGACGCTTTGGAGGTTGTAACTCACCACTACTCTTATCATCAGAGTCAACATTTTTACGTTTATTGCTTTCAGAATCATCATCATCGTCATTACTACTTTTATCACTACTCTCTTCATCTGTTATTTGTTCGCGTCTCTTACGCACATTCAACCAAGACATCATGATTTTATTCATTTTTGGTTTCTCACTTAATTCAATGGGTTTGTTACATTGATCACTTTTATTACGCGAATTGTTAACAAGCTTAGAGACACGATGCCATCTGAGATCGGTTGCTGGGCATAGAGTGGCTAAAGCCACCTCATCCGACACATTTTTGTAATCCAGCCAATCCTTTTAAAATTTATAATAAATTAATGAAAATCATTATAAAGTATGTACATATATAATTTATGTTCTCACATTAATTTGCTGTTCAGTTTCCAGTATGGCCGGCATACGATAATGCATCCAAGACATTATTTTGCTTGAAGCAAATGTTATAATACTGTAACTATAGATTTTGTCACCATTCTCATCCTCCCAAACATCAAAAAGACCAGCCATTTTCAGTAGTTTGACATCTGTTGGTGATGACCAAGTTGATTTATCATAGATTTGCATATTTTTGTCTTGAGGCACATATATTAAATATGCTGCCCGTTCGGATGGTTTGGCCGATTTAGTTGTTTCCCATTCGTAAAAGCCCTCACAAAGCACAACACAACGTTGACCGCGTCGAAATGGTCCACGATATAATTTTGATTCCAACATATGCTCTAAACGACAATTGTTTGTTGTCAAACCATGTTTACGATAGTCACCTTTATGCCAAAACGGAATCATTCCCCACATCATTGGTACTACCACACGTCTTTGTTGCTCTTCTTTGTTTGTCTCTTCAGACTTATTATCGGCAAAGTGATCAACTGAAATAAGTACCGGAGTTATATCGGTAGGAGCAATATTGTATGATGGATTATAGATGCGACCACAATTGTATTCTGCGCGCCATTCTGGTGTCAAATTGTCACAGCTTTGATCAGTTGCCTCTTTCTCTTCTTTGATTGTATTATTCTTATCCTCAGACTTTGTCTGTGACGCATTGTATTGGCAAGCACATAATATCTGCTCGGGATCTAAAGTTCTGTAAAAAGAATTGTATAAATGAAATTTGGAAAATAATAATAAATAAAAATCTTACAAACACGTACGACCGCACATTATTATTCCAATTTAATAACATTCGAATCAAAAATGTACTAATTTTTGTTGAACAACAAAAACATATGGTATTTTACTTAAATTGGCAGCACTGTTTTGCATCTTTCTGGTTTACCAACACTCTGACAGTCGGCAACAGCAACAGTAACATTTGCACTTCGTACATCGCAAGAACTATCTAATTTACTCGATTTATAAACAAAATGGGAGAACGCTATAATATACACAGTCAACTAGAGCATCTACAAAGTAAATATATCGGCACTGGACATGCGGATACCACAAAATACGAATGGCTAACTAATCAACATAGAGATTCTCTGGCCAGCTACATGGGACACTATGATATGCTGAACTACTTTGCTATTGCTGAAAATGAATCAAAGGCTCGTGTACGCTTCAATTTAATGGAACGATTGCTTCAACCATGTGGACCACCACCGGAGAAAGCTGATGATTGATATAATTTAATGTAATTTTAATAAAAATAAAAATGGAGGGTAAAAATATGTACTATTTTCAGTGTTTCATTTCTTGATAATTTCTGTTGCAACCCTTTTTGTGTTGGAATTGTGCAACACTGCGTCTTGCAAACACACACATACGGACAGAGAAAAGCTCCTCTCATCTCGAAACATAATTTATTTTCAGTTTAATTATTAAACTTGCTGTGTCTTTTAAAATATTTAAATATAACCTTATTATTAATACAAAAACATCATTACAACAAATTCATGAAGTATGTTTGCAACTAGTTAACATATCGCGTTATCTTAGTAAAAATAATTTTACCAATCAAATTGAATTGAGTGAAAAAGTGTCATAGTCAGAGAAATAAAAAAAGGAAGAACCAACGAAAGAACGTACGAACGAAAAAAACATATAAAAAGCAAGTCATAGAGATCTGCAGCTTCCGCGCAATAGATTCATTTAATATGTACATTATTTCTTAGTGTTTTCTTTCGTGTAAATGACAAAGATCTGAAAAAGAGAATTTTTTATTGCGTAGATATACTATATAGGCTGACTAGCAGATCTGATCAGAATAAAATCTGTGCATATATACAATGAACTGAACCAGAAGAAGAAAGAATTTGCATATATATTCTTGTAATTGTGTGTGTGTGCGTCTGCTTCTGCTGCTTCTTGTTCGATGCAATTAATTTTTGCTTGTGCTTAAAATAGAGTGCTAACTAATAAACAATAAAAATTGTAATTATTTTACGTTTTTAATGTGAAAAATGAATAATGTACGTGTACGTGTATAAATGTCATGGTTATTCAACATGGGGAAAAAGTAGTAACAAAATCTCATAAACAGCACCATCACCACCTCCACCTCCTCTCTCATTAAGCCCAACCTGGACAACGTTTAAGCTGTTGTTGCTTTTCGTTTCGTTTCCCAATTCCAAACCCTGAATTTACTGCATATCGTAAATATATGAATATATGTTGGGAGAGTGCAATTGCAGCTGTGCAGTGAGTGAGGATATATATATGTGTGTGTGTTTTGAGTGTATGAATAACAACGACGGCAGCATGTCATCTCGTTTGCACACTTGTATTGTGATAAGCTGCTGAGAACGCAACAAAAACACTCAAGTTTTATGTCATTTGTGCAAATACTGCCACTAAATGGGAATATTTGACAATTGGTTTTTTAATTTTAATCCAATTGGAATTGAGTTGGTATAATAAAACAAATAAAACGTATTGTATTTATCAATTTTACAGAAAGCATGTTAAAACTTTTCTGAATTGCAAGCACAAATGTTTGTTACAATCTGGCAATGCTCGTCACCGCCAGTACGAATCATTGTGCGACAGAAGCACGATTGAGTCCAAAAATTTTCGCGAGTTCAAAAAGTTAAAAATAAATGTTTATAATGAATTGTTGAGAAAAGTACTTCTTGCAACTATTGAAAACATTTGCGCAAAAAGAAAATCTTTATAAAAGAAATTCTGTTGACCGACCGCTGTTTATTGTTTTCTTTGTTGTACGGTTTATATATTTTATATTAAAGTGCTCGCTCGCTCGATTGTATTGAAAAAATTCGCTCGAAAAGACGTCGTCGTCGGTCATAAGAGCAGCAGCAGTAAAAGTGAGAGGATTTTCAATAGGAAAAAGAGAGAAGGCATAGGCAAGACAGAAGCAGACGAAGCGGGCAGTAGTCCGAAAGACTGAGGGAATAAAAAAGAAAAAGAACCGTAATCGCAAAAGCAGAATATGCAGGGAATTATGCAAAATAATATAAGAATACCGCTTACTCAAATCGAAGAGGAGAAGTGATATGTTAAAGGAAAGGAAGAGTAGAAACAAATGAAAGTCCACTGCACTACTGAATTCCATAAGTCGCTTCTGTTCGGTTTTTTTTTTCTTCTTGATTGTTGTAGTCACGAGGGTGTAGTGGGCGGTTGATGTGATATAAATTGGACTGCGTTTTAATTTTTTGTTCATCAAAAACAAAAAGACAAAAGATTAATCAATGCACTACTTAATTTATGACATTTTATATTATTGACAAAATTCACTCAATATCTCTCTCACTATTTCAATATTCTCTTTGCAGTTTCTAATCCTAAATGTGCATAAAATAATTAGTTTTAAGCTAACAACAAACAAAAAAACATAAATAAAATACAGAAATTAAATAATTATTAATTAAGTCTATTACTACAATCGAAAATCAAAAACTTTAACCCTCCGTGCAAAGCAAAGAAAAGCAAAGCTGAAGACGAGGCAGAACGTGGCCCAAATATAATAACAATAACAAACAACAAGAACAAAAACTCACACAACTGCAAGAGTGTACAGACCTTCGCAATTCGCGGTGCCAGAACCAATAACAATAGAACCAGGCAGCAGAAGCAATAGCAGCTACAACAACATAAAAGCACGTTAGATAATTTCAGCCGCCAACGTATAATGAGTCGTCATGAAGGTAAGTCTCTAAGTCAGACAAGTCCTCAGTCTATCTATTTGTCACATCTGCCTGCTGCTTGTTTGGCAATGAATGATGATTGAAAGAAAGAATGAACAAATGAACCCTTATTTTTTTTTCAAACCTTTTCGAACTTATTTGTTCGTATATAAATATGGTTTTTGTTTTTTTTTTATATAAATTTTTATTTTAGGTGTCAGCTGCGATTCATGTCTTAAGAGCAATTTCAATGGTCGTCGCTACAAGTGCTTAATTTGTTATGATTACGATCTGTGCGCCGATTGTTATGAGGATGGCGTCACATCTACACGTCATCTTGTTGATCATCCAATGCAATGCATACTCACTCGTTCCGATGTTGAATTATATTTCGGTGGCGAGATGTTAACAACTGATCAGCCGCAAAGCTTTACGTGTCCTTATTGCAAGAAAATGGGCTTCAGTGATGCTACATTACTTGAGCATGTATCCGCTGAACATACGGAAACTAGCCTTGAGGTTGTATGTCCTGTATGTGCAGGTCTGCCAGGCGGCGAACCAAACCTAGTCACAGATGACTTTGCTGGTCATCTAACACTGGAACATCGTCAAGGTCCGCGAGAGCTAATATCGTTTCTGATATCCTTTTTACAAAAAACAAAACAAAACAATCAATCAACTAACTATAAAACTAATTGTGAAATGAATTTGTTTTCCTTAACCATTGCATTTCTTTTTCTTTTGACCAATACGACGAACCTTCAGCTATACGACATGGTGGTGGTGTACGTCGTATACCGGGACGTACATTAGGTGGTCCACGTGCCAGACGTTCTAATATGCACTTTAGCTCATCGAGTGGTCTATCAGCATTGTCACCATCAGGTCGTGAGTCAGTCGATCCAATTGCAGAATTACTCTCACAGTTGTCCGGTGTCAGACGTGGTGTGCCACAATCATCGCAATTACAACAACTACAAATGCAAATGCAAATGGATCGCCAACAAGTGACGGTTAGTAATATTATTATTATTATTCTCAAAAAGTTAGATTTATTTATTATTTAATCTAACTACAAATCGATCTGCTATAATATTTCCTTATAAAATCTTGTTTGTTTACACAACTTTTGTTCGTTGGTTGTATCTCATTTGAGTCTTGAATAATGTTTATGTTTAGTAGTGTTTCTTTACATTCAGAAGAAAAAAAACAACAATAATTATTTGCCATTTTCTGCTTGGGTTTTCTGGTTTCTTTGTTCTATTCATTATTGCTTGCTTTGTTGGTTTTTTTTTTTGTTTCTATTTTGTTTAATACGCTTTAATTGTATTTGAAACTTTAGGCAACACGCCAGCTAGACCGCTTGCCACGGCGTGCTCATCCCATGGTCTCAACATCAAGTTCGAATGCAACAATGGCTGAAGTGATTAACGCTAGTGGTGTAGCCAGTGGCGGTGCAGGCAGTAGCAGCAATAGTGCCAACGTTGGCGTATTTGTTGGCGGTAATGGAAGTGTTGCCATAAGTTCTAACGCTCATGTAAATCCCAGTGGTGTTGGAGGTAGTAGCGGCGGCGGCGGTAGTGGTGCTTGTCGCACTAACGAGTGGACGGTCACAGCGTCTTCATCGCCAGCAGCCAATAATCATCAACAAACGCAGTCAGGCAGTCTGGCTGCTAGTGCGCTGAATGCCAGAGAAGTAAAAACAAAACAAAAAAAAATCCCCTAAAATAATTTGTATAAATTAAAGAAATTCATTTCATTTGATTTCTTTTTCAGGCTGTTAGCAATGCGAATGGTAGTTATGCACTTGGAATAACCGTGGGTGGGCCTGCAGGCTCTCAGACTGGAGGTAATGGTGGAAGTGGTGGTGCCGCTAGCGATGGGCAGTCACAGTTTTTGCTAGCCAAATTTATGCAACCCGTACTGAGTGATGCTGAATTAGCAGAATTGGAACGAAAGCGTGCCGATCGGTTAGTCAAATTTTTTGAATTTATGAAGAAAAGAAGTTAAGGATTATAATTTTTTACAAATTGTTTTCATTAGTTCACAGTTCGTACAAGCGTTATTACTTTCATTGCTTTGCTCCGAGACGATTGAGACGTCTTCACCGACGCCGACAGAAAGTGTTCTGTCGCAGGAGATTAATAACAGTGATAACAGTGTAAATAATGAAAAGGCTGCATCGGCAAACAGTGACAATAGTCAGCATCAGCAGCACCAACAACAACAACAGCAGCAGCAGCAGCAGGAACAACAAGAATCAATGATAAATAATAATGCAGATGTTTCTGCACAAACTACAAACAGCAGCAGCGGTGGTGGTAGTGGTGTTGGAAGTGGTATCGGTGGTGGTGTCGGTGGTCGTCAGCAAGTTCATCAAATGCAACAGACCTCGCCAGAAGATCTTGTCGTAGCCGATGAGTACAACAAGCCACCATCACAACAACAGCAACAGCAACAACAGACGTATTCATCTTCAAAAAAGAAATCTGCTACAAGCAGCGGAAGCAACACCTCTGGTAGTGGAGCTGGCAATAAGCCAATATCTGAAAGAGGCAGCCGGGGCGGTGGCCGGCCACCACCTACACCTGCCAATAGTGGCAGTGGTAGTGTTGCTAGTGGTGGAGTAACAGCAACAGGCTCAGCAGCACATCAACAACAACAACAGCAGCAGCAGCAGGGTCAAGCAGCAGCAACATCAGCGCAACAGAAATACAAACAAAATGCAGCAGTAAACACAAATCAAATACCCGATACTAGGTAGTGCTATAGGCCAACAACATATTACTGCATATTCAATAGTAGCAGCAGAAAAATCATACACAAAAACAACAACACCAACAACAAGAAGAAATACAAAGAAGAGAGCAACAATCATAGCAAAGAAGAAGTAATGCATTGATGAAAAGCAGCAGAAAAATTGGCGGTGGTCAATAATAAATGAATACACAAACAACAACAACAACAACAACAACACGACAGGACACAACACCCATAAAACACAACACCAACAACAACAAACATATATAAATACATACAATACATAAACAGCACAGCAAGAAAGTAGTCTTTTTTTCAAGGTAGTAGATAGATAGAAGAGAGAGAGCGGCGAGTGAGAGCATCATGAAACCAACAAAAACATAAGAGTGAGCACGCTGACTGAGCGTTTTAACATCTACCAATCAATCAATCAATAAATTTTCAAGTTGCTGCCACCGTCAACACAACAACAACAACAACAACAAGAATAAGAATAAGAAGAACAACAACAGCAGCAGCCGCAGTGAATTTGGCTAAAACTACATTATTATATATATCGTTTATTAAATATATTAAAAAATTTATATAATTATAAAAAAAAAAGATGTGAACCGTGTGAAGAAAGCAAAAACAAAAAAATTAATTATTGTAATCATTGAATTAATTATAATTTAAAGAAAAACTAAAAAAAAAAAAAAAAAAAAAAATGTAAGTCTTTAAAAGAAGGTAACTATAAGATTTCATCACATTTCATATTATTCCAGGAGATGGATGGATTGTTCTTCACCATCATCATCATCATCCTCATATATCTTGGAGATCATCTAAATTTTGTACACTGGGTTTCATGCAAAAGAAATCCTCAATTGACTCTTTGACAAATTCTTTATCGGGATGCTGATTTATCATAATAATATTATTAGCCAATTTTCTGGCCAATTTCTTGAACAGAAATCGATTGGCTATTAAACCATCATTTAGGGGTTTCATAAGGTATTGCACAACCCATGGTGATATACGTTTAATGCAACTACCTTTGAGTACATCGTCCAAATCAATTGAAGGACTATACATAGCAAATTCATCATCACTGTCTTCACCAAATAGTTGTAGGAATTTCCATTTCATAACATCCTGCCAACGTAAATCCTCATCCAAGAGGCGGCATAATGAACCACTTAATTGCCGTTTATAATAATAAATCTCACATGGCCAAATACTATTGCTGAGATCGAAAGTGTTATTAGCAGCTGGTCCTATATTAGCAGGAGAAGAGGTCACCACAGATTCAGGTGAGGCAGTAACTCTTGTTTCTATTACATTGTGTATTTTTTTTTTATTGCTTTGGTTATTGCTTTGTGCTTTTGTGGCATTTGCGATTTCTTGTAAAATCGAATTCATTTGCGGATCATCATTTGCTGCATTTGGATCAATGCCGAATATATCATCCAAATCGGTTGTTTCATCACCAAATATTAAAGCAAGTTCACGAGCGACATCATCTTCGACATCTTCAAATGCGTCTGCTTTTGGTGAATTTACAATAATCAATTCTGATGAAATATTTTGTTTCGCTTCTTCATTGATTATTGCTTTTGATGATGACGGTGATGATGGTTTTGAATAGATTGTTGCAATTGCTTTTGGTGATGATGATGACAATAGAATACCATCAGTGACAGTCATATTTTGTTGTTCTTGTTGTTGTGGTGGTGTATATTGTCTTCTTTTGCTTGAATATTCTTTGGGACTGCTGTTGGGACTATGACTATGGATATGTCTACGTTTTTTATTAATGTTGCATTTGGTGTCATCAGATAAATTCTGATTATTCGATGACAAACACATTCCATTTGTTGGTAGTGCCAAATTCTTTTGATTAATTATCTCTTCTTGAAATATATCGATTTTTTGCTGCAATGTGCGTGCTTTGCAACTGTCATCACAATCATCATCATCATCATGGTTGTTGTTGTTGTAAACAAAATTGTGGTTGTCGTCGTCATTATTATTGTTATTGGAGACGAAGCCTCCATCGTCGCCGTCGCTACTTATGTTTTTGTTTATATTAATTGCGGCAACGGTTTTAGTTTTTGTCTGAGTATGTTTATCAACTAAAAAACTGCCATTAATATGTCTCCTTAGGTTTATTCCTGATGCACCAACATCAAGCAGCCCCTGTAGAGTTTTTTCTAAACGTTTATTTTGTGTGTCACGGCGCACTTGGGCTACCTGAATGGGGGAGGGAAATATGAAACCTTTACATAATTTTATTTATTCACTTTTGTATGAAGACAACTTACAATTTTCATCATAGTCCGTTGATAGATTTGTGCCATCATACATGACTCAATAGCTTTGTTTTCCAGTTCACTAACTGATTGCTTAATTTTAGCTTCCACTTCTTCACTTCCAAGTACTTTTTTGCCATTAAAATTTTGACGCCAAGCACGCACATTCTCCTCCAAGAGTCTTTCCAAATATTTCACATAATGATCACGTACCTATATGGATTGATTAATTGATGACATGAATTAAATTCTATTTGAATTTTAACTGCTCATACATAAATATTTTGATCCACTTCTCTTACATACCATTTTCGTCAAACAAAAAAAACCATCAGATTCATCTGAATTTTCCGTTTCATTTTCACTTTCTGTTGAAACCATTTTATTTATTATTCACTTATAATTTATTAAAAAAAAAAAAATTAAATTCTATAATCTTAAAATGCGCTATAACGGAGCAATTGTAAATTGTTTAAATAAAGCGCAAATGAGAGCGAAAAAAACTTGTTTTCCATGTTTAGTGTTGGAAAATGCATTATGCAAGTGTTTTAAGCCTCTGCAAATTTTTGCCCATGGCAATTGTTGTTATTCTTTTTGGATGATGGCATGGGGGCTAATGTGTTTTTTTATGAACATTAAAAATAGCAAATATTTTAAATGGGTTTGTTTTTTTTTATATGTAAACAATAATAACAATCAATTTATGCTTATAGTACAACACCCAGTAAAAATGGTGGTGTTTACAAGAAATGCATTAAACCATCAGAATAATATTCATATAATATTGATTTGGTGTATAATTTCCTTCTTCATTGTAATTTAAACTAAGGTTGTAACGGTGGTCATTTTAGCGGGACGGATGTGGAGGTAGAAGTCCAAAGTTTGACTTCCGTGGATACGGATGTAAACGGAGGTGGAGTTGGGCTAACAATTCAGTTTTTACCTTTTATTAAAGAAAAAATGTACCCATTTTGCAGCTTTGTCGCCTTCTCAATTGTTCGTAAATTAAACCGGCTTCACTAAATAGTTGCTCCCTTGGGACCGATCCTGGCGGCGACGATAAATAAGCACGTAGGATCGAAAAAAAAAAGCTAGATTTTTTTTTATTATATTTCCACTATATTTTCTTTGGTAGAAGCCGGTTTATCAATGATTTCCATTTGATGAAGTTCGTACTGGTGTCAGTTTTATGTTCTTCACCGTCATTGCTCTTTTCCAGTCTGCCAGATTTGGGTTTTTTATATGGGATGTGAGAGAGTGAGAAATGTGACGTCGCACGCAATGACAAAATGTAAATATACCTCCGCTAAAATTCTGTTAGAAACATGCGGAGGCGTAGGTACGGTTTCATGCGGATGTTCTGCAGATGCGGAGGCGGATGCGAAAGGTTGTAACAACTCTAATTTAAACCACCTATTCTAATCATCATATATTCTTCTTATCATACAGTGTTAGTCCCTGGTAGCTAGTACTCTTGTAATTTTAGATGTAGTAGTTGACTTCTTCTGTCTCTGTCTAAGTTGTAGAGGAGACAATTGGAGTTGTTTAGGAACATTATAGTATAATAAAAACTTAACTAAGGGAGATGAATGCTGCTTTGGATCATTTGTCAATGAATTCCAAGATTTATTAGATTTATTTCATTATTTATTATTATAAAACCTCAATTAGTCTCCTTCTTTATTGATTGAATTATGTATTTATGGGTAGACTTTTTCTACTGATTGAGTGCGACCCCACAAACCTTCATTACACATGTATGTAAGTAGAAAAATTCAGCCACCCACCAATGACCTTACAATGCAATGCAAATATGTACATGAAAAATGATTGAACTGCTAAAGATTAGCAGTATGTAGTAGTATAATGCGAGGAGTGTAATCCTCTTTTTAACTGTTTTGTTTTAGCTTTTCTGCTCTTTTGATTTTATTTTAAATATGTCCATATTTCTTGTCGGAATACAACATTATTTATTAACAGTAATTTTGGAAAATATTAATTACAACAGTTTTTTTTTTTTTTTTTGAAAGAGCTTATGTTTTGATAAACAATTTTTAAGAAGAGTACATCATTATTATTATTTTTTTTTTTGGTTAAGCGTTGTGAAAATTTAATTTTAAAACTCTTATGATCTTATTTAGCGGAATTATTCTGTAGTCACATAATATAATACATACATACATATATATTTAATGTATATATGTATATAAAATTTCTATAACTATTTTATAATATATAGTTTTGTTAGCTTAAACCACTTGCTCCTTTTGCAAAAGAGTCTCACAATTTTTCTCCTTTTCACCATTTCCATTTTTGTTTTGTTAATAAGTAAATATATATATATATATATTATTATATAAGTTAATATATATATATACATATATAATTTAATTTTTATATTTTTTTTTTGTTGCAACAATTTATAATTATTTTTACTGTTTTGTCAACCCGCCGCTTGCCTCTGTCTCTGCCTTAAATTAATCTAAATTCATGTTGTCATCATCAAAAGTGAATACGTTATTTCGTGGGTTTGGATTTGGGGTTGAGGTGGTGGCGGTCGCGGTTGCGTTTGCACTTCCCCCCTGTTGCTGATTCTGCTGTGTAGCAGCAAGACTAGGTGAGCTCAAAAAATCGAGTACATATGGTTGAGGTCTACTGTTACTAGTTCCACTTTGTGTACTATCATTTGTCCGGGTTGATGTAGCAGTACTCCCATGTACGGGACACGAGTCGCATGGTGAGGAATCATCATCCATAATAAGCATTGAATCGTCGTTTTCTTCTTCGGTCAGTGATTTACGGCAAATTGGGCATGTTCCATGTAAATTTAGCCATGGCACTATACAATTTTCATGGTAAATATGAGAGCAAGGTAGTTTTCGTACGGTTTCATCAATATTGAAATCTTCCCAGCAAACTGAGCATTGTATTTTACGATCCACATCCTCTTGTGTAACCGGAACTTTTGAGATTTCTTCAATTCTCTGCTTGGATAGCGGTGGCGGTCCTGAAGTTTCCATTTGATTTAGCATTTGTGTAACAATCGTGTCGAGGCCTTCGCGTCCCCAAGCATAATCACCAGGGTTACCCATAAAGAACATGTGTGAGTTACCAAAGTCAGTGCCATTGCCACCAATGGGTAGACTTTGTAAGAAATCGAATAGAACATTATCCAATCGATCTAGATTAGAAGGTCTTACACGACCACCAGCAACATTGCCACCGGATGAGCTTCCACTAGGTGCGTTGCCACCAACGTTCTCACCACCAACAGAAACTATGTTGGCGCGACGATTTCCCGGCTCAATGGTGATCTCTAAATTTGGCACATTACGCGATGTCAACAAAGATGCAATATCTTGGCGTAATAACTCGAGATCTGTCAATGGCAAACCCAAATGTGCTGCTAAGCTGCCAGAACTATTAGTTTCACTCGTCGCTCCAACAGTGCTGCTACTTGCAGAGCCATTTTGATTTTCTGGTGCTGCTACTCCTTCTGGTAATTCCTCAATAAATCCACCTGAACAATGGGGGCAAATATAGTCGGTATTTGGAATGACGATCTCGACATTACACATGTGGCAATAGAATCGTGTCGGTATGGTGGGACGCTCCTCTATCACAGCCTCTGCCATTTTATTTTTTTATAATAATATTAAAGAATATAAACACGTGCTATATGGGTGAAAATACAAAAGAAAAATTTTGTAAGACTCCAACAAAATGTCTGATTTAATCGTGTTGTTGTTCCTATTGCTTTTTCTAAGTTCTGCCGCTTGTGTTGGAAAATCTTGTAGACCCAGTCGATTTCGTCAATTATTCTCGTTGTTTGCCGTAACTTTTAATGTTTTACTTGTCACACAAAGTTGCTTCGTTGATACTTATAATTTACTCAACTCTTTTAACAATTTAGTTATTTAGTGTTTTTCTTATAACAAATTTTGATAGATTGTAATTAATGTCTAAAAATAAGAGCAGAAAAGCCAAATGTCATTTTTGCAAACGTAACAATCACAACGAATACGACTAGAATAAAAAAGCTTTTTGTGTGTTTCGCCCGGTTCAATGTGTTTGCCAGTCAAAGGGAAATAAAACAAATTTTGAAGGCTTTTTCAACACTGAATTTGATTTGACATTTCAACAAGAAACAAAAAGTCATCATCCAACAGCGGCAGATTGGGTGAACGAAGCATTTTTACAATAAAAATTTAATTAACATTAAGTTTGGCGTAATAAGCATCATTTCTATAAGACAATGTCGATTTTAGCATATAATGGTGGTTGTGTTGTCGCTATGCGCGGCAAGGACTGTGTAGCCATTGCTACGGATCATCGCTTCGGTGTGCAGGCACAAACAATCGACACTGACTTCAAGAAAGTATTCCAAGTAAACCCACGTATGTTTCTTGGTTTGGTTGGACTGCAAACGGATATACTTACAGTACGTGATCGTTTGATGTTTCGTAAGAATCTTTACGAGACACGCGAAATCCGTGAAATGGCACCACAACCGTTTTCGGCCATGCTATCGAGTTTTCTGTACGAACATCGTTTTGGACCGTATTTTGTGGAGCCAGTGATTGCAGGATTACATCCTAAAACCCTGGAACCTTTTATATGTAATATGGACTTAATAGGCTGCCCCAATGAGCCAGAAGACTTTGTGGTCGCAGGTACTTGCGCCGAACAATTATATGGTATGTGCGAGACTTTGTGGAAACCGGACTTGGAGCCAGAGCAACTATTCGAAGTTATTGCACAAGCCATGATTAATGCATTTGATCGTGATGCTGTCAGCGGTTGGGGTGCTACGGTGTATGTTATTGAAAAGGATAAGATTACACAGAAATCAATTAAAACTCGTATGGATTAGACAAATGCCGCATTAATCAAGATGAAGTTCTGCAGTTTATTAATTTAGAATTCAACAAGCAAACAATATTATAAATGAACTTTTTGGTCCAGGAAACAATAAAAAAAAACTCAACTCTTTGTTTAACAAAAACCAAGTGATTTTTACTAAATACGTAATCTGGAAGTTATTGGTCTGGCCACTCAACGCTTTTGATAGCCATGGCAAGTGCAGCTTCTTTTGTTTTGGAACCAGCAATAAAACCAGTATGGTGTACAAAAATTAGATCTGGTATGCCGGCGACTTGGCATAGTTCGTCACCCCTTAAGCCACGCCAAGGTTCAGGCAGAAATTTACGTCCAAGAAAACTTTTAGGTGTTATAGGGACACCTGCTATACGCCATGCGTCCTTGTCCTGGAAGAGAATTAGCTTAGGAATGCCTTCAACGTTTAGTTCCTTTTCCAGATGAAGTAAATGAACTTTCCAAGGGCAGAAACGTTCAAGTAATAAGATTTCACCGGTACGGTAGACATTTTTTGCATTTTCCAAAGCTTTACGCACATAGTCGCGAGCCTTAATCCATGAACAGCCAATTGCTAAGACATTCTCAACAAACTCATCGCCTACATAGAACATTGCTTGTTTAAAACGTTGTTCTACATCACAATCATCTTCCTCCCACGATGGATTCAACTTTTCAATGCGTGAAGAGAGATTTGTATTGATGTGATAACGTGGTTCACCACCCTGAAACATGGGAACACCATTATCAATGGCATCGATTTCTCTAATGAAGTTACGATAGATTTGAATATAGGCAATTTGTAAGTTTTGCTCTGATAATTTAAGATTTCGTTCACGTTGCAATATTCTGTCGATGACACGCTCTCCATAATATGCATAAACCAAACCAGCGCTACTAAGTCTAAAAACAGAATTGATGAAAAACAAATTGGTATAGGAATAGAATTATTTACCTTATATCAAAGTCATCTCCTAGTTCAGGACGAAGAGTACTGAGAGTTTCCTTAAATGATTTCTGATGATGATCGTACAATTTTCGATCATGATTGAATTCACCACCCACATCCACTATAATATCAGATTTTTCATGTAACAGTTTATCATCACGACTACGAAAAATCTTTGCATTCTCATATTCCGGTAATTGTTTCAACATGAAACACGCTAACACTTCATCACAATGGAATTGGCCATTGTGGGTGCCAATTGTCAGTGGTGTTACATTATTACAAATGCGTTTCGTTGGTACTTCGTCAGCCATTTTATATAAAGCTAATATAATTCAATTAATTAAAGATTTTATTCAACTATATTTTCTTTCTAAATTGTAGTACCTTAGTACCTCTTTGCCTGAAGTGTGGAAAACGCGGGATACAAATTTTTCGCAAAACCGCTAGAGCTGCCATTTTGACAATTTGTGCTTTTGTCAATGGCTGGCAACAATGTTCAAATCAAAAGCAACCAGCTGATGTGACACAATCCAGAAGAGGAAGAAAGCCGCAAAAATTTAAACTTTTTTTTTGCCATTAACAAGATGGAATATTATTATATTCCCATTGGTTCCATTGAAAATTTCCACCAAAAGGTAACAAAATTAAGAAGGCAAGAACTTTGTTATGTATATAAATACTACAAATTTTGTGCAGTTTCTATGGCAGATCTGATCAGTTTGCTGATACTGAAGTGATTGATACAATTGGCTCAACATATTAGGAGTCACTTAACTACCCTCTTTCCTCTTTCCATTAATGGAGCTGATCATTATCTGATGATTATCAGTGTATGTCAATCTATAGTCAGTCACCTTTTGTGCAATTTGTCATCTCAATACTTTGAGACACTGGTAAGTAAATAAATACTCCATATCATTCTTCTTGTTTTGATATAAACTTAATGAAGACGCTGATATTTTCTTCAATGTCTCAAAACATCACATCAATGTAAGCCACTTTTACCAAAACAGAATGGATTTATATTATAAACATTTTTGTAGCATAACATATTTGTCCCTTATGTTATATGTTTGTTCTTAAATTTCCGTTACAATTATGCAAGTACATATTTGATTTTTTATTAGTACAGAACTTTAATTGTCCGATGCGTTCGTTATGTATGTAACCCTTGCACATAGTGCCAACATAATGAGTCAAACATTGAACAACCTTCGATGCATGGGGTTCTATATCATGTCTACTGTTTCTGTCTGGTTCTCAAACCTTTCTCTAAATGTCTTTGAAAAAAACAGGCGAAATAGATCTACATATGAAGCATAAATTAGAGAAGAGCGGGAGCTGGACACCTTGTCACTATGACCTATAGAACCTTTTTATTTAAATTTATAAATTTTTTTCTATAAGTGTTAGCATTGGGGTGCATCCTATATATGTAGGTTTGGATCATATACAAAAGAAGTCATCCGATGTTGTTTGGCTCTTATTTTTTTTCTAAATGAAAAACTTCGATTCTGATTTGATTTTTGATTATGTTTATTTAGACCTTTAGAATTAATTGTGTTAAGTCGAGAAGATGATATCGGACAAATGGGCGCCGCCACAATTGATTGCCATACGGGCTCGTTTTATGGCATTTTCCATCACTTCGGCGAGCGTTTCGGGCGATAAATTCTCGCATTCGTGTCCTTGAGGGCTTCCAAGGTCTCAGGCTTGTTGATGTAAACACGGGACTTCAAAAAACCCCATAAAAAGAAGTCCGGGACCGTTAAATCAGGCGATCTGGCGGGCCAGTGCAAATCGACGAATTGTTACGCAAAAAAATAGACACAATTATTCCGCGTTCTTGGGGAGTGTATCGCTCCATGGCTTATTCACTTGTATTCTGTATCTGTCTAGTCCACAAATGTCAAAACAGATTTGACATTGGCGGCCATTTGCAAAAATGAGAGCATCTTCCAATAGGGTGATGTCTTTTGTGCCACCTTGTATATTTGAATATTTTTATTACATCTTTTGCTTTCTGAAGACCAACCAAATCGGACAATTGGATTGTACCTTAAGACATATGTACATATGTATATATAATATTATATTATACCGGCAAACCCGGCGAACTTTGTACCGCTTTCTCGCCCGATTTCTTGTTCATCTACAGCGGTTTGATTTGCAATATTTTGAAATCTAATTTCATTAAGGCTTCGTTGTGACAGATAAGAACTTCTGACCCGCAAATGTAATAACTTCACAAAGTGAACATCTTCGAAGGTAACTTACCGTTTGAAAATCACAATCGCAATAGAATATTACAGCCGAAAAATTGCCCAGAATTTGCCGCCCTAGGCTCCAGCTTACCCAGCCTCCTGGCGAATGCACCACTGCACATAAGTTTAAGTAGTCATAGTCAATAACTAGTCAGTAAGGAAGTTACAGAAAATAGTGTCCAATCATATCGATATTATATGTACATATATTCATGAGCCTGGATAAAGTACATATTCATAATTTGTAATAAGAAAGTCGAGTTGACTTGTCACAATCTGACTTTAATGTTTTCCTATCCTATGCAGGATGCTGCATTGCGTTAACTACTTCAACTGTCAACATGTGCCGAAAAACATTATCTTATAAGTAAAACAAAAAACTAATATTGATCAATTTCGGTTATTCTAAACCTTCTTTCCCCACAAATTCTTCAGTTGAGACAATACATTATTACTACCAGTGGCGGATTTACGTATTTTGCGCCCCTACCGACTTCTACAATTCGATTTGATTTCTGCAGTCTCGTCCTAATTACACCGTCTTTTTCCTGTAATTAGTGTTAGTTGAGATTGCAGAAGAAATATATTTAAGACTTTATGACCCATCAGGAGAATAGCCTCATCGCAAACGGTCTTTGACAAGTAACTCGTACTTCTGGTGGCCTGCCAGCCACAAGGCAGTTAACCAATAACCTCTTGACAAAGTCAGGAGAACAGCAGCCATAATGATAACAGGGGCCCTTCGGACCACTTCCACTAAAGCGCTGTTTGCAATCCTCAACTGGATACCAACCAGTCTTCTGGCTGAATAGTATGCCAAATGTTCTGCCATTAGCACACTAACTCGCTGGACTAGTCTCATACACGGCCATGCAAGCATTTTGGGACGCGGTCCAACTGTCCCTGCGACAGTCGACTATGTATGCCCCTCACCCTACTTTGACTGGAAGTTCTCCACTCACAGTACAGTTCTAAAACCTAACTCTATTGACATCTGTGGCATCTTCTCGAACAACCCAAACTTAAAGCTCATCTTTCGCTTATCTGACCTCTGTAGCGTCTTTCAAGCAGAGGTAATGGCCATACGAATAGCCTCCCGTTGGCTTCTAGATAACTACACTCCGAGGTCGCATATTAATATCTACACAGATAGCCAAGCGGCAATAAAGTCCATCTCGGGTGTATACACTACATCCAAGCTTGTCGCGGACTGCCGCTCTTCCCTAGATACACTTTCCTGTCACGTACCCATACAATTATGATGGTTGCCCGGACATAGAGACATCGTGGGCAATTGTGAAGCTGACAAACTAGCCAAAGAAGGGACGTTACGTGAGAATGTAACATCTCCGGCTGGAATTCCGTTAGCAACAGTGAAGCTCACTGTCAGAAAATTCTACCAATTAAAAGCAAATGCTTTCTGGGTAGAAGAAGGCACTTGCAGCATAGCTAGGCAAACCTGCTCTAATATGAACAGGAAACGAACCGGCCAGCTGCTAAATCTCGGTAGAACCTCAATAAGCAAGACCATAAACGTACTAACGAGCCTTTGCTTCATAGGCAAACATGCTGGCAGACTTGGGCTTTCGCATTACGATTTCTGCCGCAGTTGCGGCTCTGAAGAGGAGGAGGAGACTGTGCTTCACCTTATGTGCCAGTGTCCATCCCTCGGCTGAAGAAGATGGAACCACCTAGGCTCTGGGTTTCTCTCCAGCTTAACCGAACTATCATTCCTACCAATCAGGGACATAGCTAGGTTTATTTCGGAATTCAAATGGTTCTCCGCATCGGACTAAGGGATGCCGTGTCCACTCTTTGCTGGTATCAATATGGGCCATACTCTTTTTTTTTGCCTAAGTGAGCCTTTCGTCTGAGGGCTGCCACTTAACCTAACCTATCTCGTACTTCCAGATCCTTGATTCCCAAAATCGCTAAAAAAGGATTGAATTTAGATAATAGTTCCAAAATCATACAATATTTTCCGTTATGCGGATCACTGAAGTTTTAATTTTTTCCTCTGAAAGCGAGACCTCTTCAACACAGTCGCTTTACTACGACAACAACCCTCTACAGAAGGTTTCTCCAATAAGTAACATCTTCATCTGGTCACTTTTTCCGACCGGTGAGTAACTAAGGTCCTGCACTCAATGTACCTAAAGAAGTTTTCATTTCTGGCACAAATTTGCCGCCCTAGGCTCCAGCCTACTCAGCCTTCTGATAAATCCACCCCACTGAATATTATTATCAAAAGACAATACAAATACATATTTTATAGTAGTACAACACGTAAAGAAATATAATTTATTGCAATTCAAGTATTATAACCAACAAAAAATAATTTTTTTTTTTAGAAATGTTTCTGGAAATATACAAATAAAAATGCATTAGTTTAGTGGTTACAAATTCAATATAAACATTTAATTAAATAGAATAAAAACATAAATAAATAAATTAACACATATAATACAAAAAATACTCAGACATTGGTGGGCTAATTTTTGAATTGATTATTTAATTGTGCCATACGTTTAAGTATATGAGGTTTAATGGTAATTAAGAAAGGATTGCCTCCCTTACTATTAATTAAATTCGAATGACGTTCTAGTGTAGTCCTTTCAAAGGGTAAACAACGTCCGGATTTAAACGTTTCGGTTTGGTGTTCCAATAGGAAATTTGAAAATATTGGTGATGATTTAATGAAAGTTTTTAAGACACGTTTACGTATATCATAATAATCATCATCATCATCATGTCCTCCACCAACATTCCTCTTTTCATATAAATTATAATGAAATTTCTTTAAATCATTAAGAATAAATTGTATATCTTTATGTAAATTATCAGAACAATTGGAAAATAGTGAAGGCACCAAGGAACCATAAACTATGCATTTGGATTTACCATCAATATTGATGGTAGCTTGTTGATATGGTTGACCAAGACCATGACTTAATAAACCATATTTTACTATATCTGATTCATTTAAAGAATTGACATAATTAAATTGTATTAAATGACGATAAATATGTATATTAGTAATGCTTAAGGATTCTTTGATTAGTGGTGGGGAAATGCTAGTGGTGGGTATTATTACCTTCTTACGAATTGTTACAAATGGTGGCAATTTATTTTGTTTCAACATTTTCTCTCGATCCGATGTAAGTTGAACCGCGGTATGTTGAGCCAAAACATTTTGTAATTGTGTTGAATCAAATAATGTATTATCAACTGTAAGTGCCTGTGAGATTGTTAATTGTTTCTCACCACTGCATTTTGCATTGGACACTTCTAATGTATTATCTTGTTGCACAGATTGAGCTTCGGTTTCTGTAGCATTTGTTATTACTGATTGTATGGGACACAATGGTAATGCACGATATTCATGTCTTAATTGACCTATGGCTTCCTGTGCAGTATGCTGGGTCTTTTGACGTTTTGTTTTTTGATTATTATCTAAAGGACGTCTTTGTTTTGCCATTTGTCGAGCCATTACGGTTTTTGTACTTGTGCTTGTACTTGAAGAAGAAGCTTTCAAATTATCAACATTATCATTATTATTAGCACCATCTATGTGAGGAATTGGGTTTACAATTTCTTCTGATGAGCAACACAAAGCATTGTTGAGATTTGTCGATTGAGAATCTTTTACAGAATCACTAATATCATCTGGAACAATTCTTTCTGACAAGACTTCTTCTTCAATTAAAATGTCAAAATCCAATTCGGATATTGTTGCTTCTTGCGATTGTTTCTTTGAACATGCAAATGTACTTTCATTACTATCATCTACTAGCAAGAATATTAAATCATTGTTCAATGACAAATCATCATCGACAATTTCAATAACCTTTTCCGGTAGCGGTTCACATGTATAATTACTTCCTTCGCTATCCAATAAAAACAAAATATCATGAAGCGGTGTAAGCTTTTCCGTTTTGATTTCTTTTGTTATCGCTAATAAAATATAATAAAAAAAGATATTTACAAGATTAGAAGAGAAAACTTTCAGGTGATGAAATGATAAAAATACTCACGAATTTCTTGTGCATTTAGCGTTGCACTCATAAGAGGATCATGTTCATTTACTATTGATTTATTATTGCCCAAATCTTGTGATTGTGTTAATGTAATATTATCCACATCAACAAAATTCTGTGTACATTCTCTTCCTATTCCTACAGGTGGAATTGGTGAACCATGTCTACCATAGGTATGATCATAATTAAATTCATTAGAAGTCCTGGTTTTATCAAGCGTCTTCTCAGTTTGTAATAGTTGTTCTTCAGCTATTTGTGTTCTAGGCAATATTTTATCCAGTCTATTTCGAGGAGATGTTTGCAGCAATTGTGTTTCAGTTATTTGAGTTCCACACATTGTCATTTTCAACTTCTGTTGAGAAGAATCTTTCCGCAGTTGTGCTTGAGATATTTGAGTTGTTGGCAATGGATTCAGAGGAGATGTTTGCTGCAATTGTGTTTCAGATAGTTGAGTTCCACGCCCTGTTATCTTCAACATCTGTTGCGGAGAATGTTGCCGCATTTGTGCTAGAGGTATTTGAGTTGCAGGTAATGAGTTGTCCAGCATCTTCCGAGGATAATCTTGTAGCAGTTGTGTTTCAGATATTTGAGTTCCAGGCAATGGTTTGTCCAGCCTCTTCCGAGGCTGCTGTTGTGCTTGAGCTTTTTGAGTTCCAGGCAATGGTTTGTCCAGCCTCTTCCGAGGCTGCTGTTGTACTTGAGGTATTTGAGGATAATCTTGTTGCAGTTGTGTTTCAGATATTTGAGTTCCACACATTGTTATCTTCAACTTCTGTTGAGAAGAATCTTGCAGTATTTGTGCTTGAGGTATTCGAGTTGCAGGCAATGGTTTGTCTAGCCTCTTCAGAGGAGATGTTTGCAGCAATTGTGTTTCAGATATTTGAGTTCCACACATTGTTATCTTCAACCTCTGTTGAGGAGAATCTTGTTGCTGTTGTGCTTGAGGTATTTGAGTCCCAGGCAATGGTTTGTCAAGCTTCTTCCGAGGCTGCTGTTGTGCTTGAGGTATTTGAGAATAATCTTGCAGCTGTTGTGTTTCATATATTTGAGTTCCACACATTGTTATCTTCAATCTCTGTTGAGGAGAATCTTGCTGCAGTTTTGCTTGAGGTATTTGAGGAGAATCTTGCTGCAGTTGTGTTTCAGATATTTGAGTTGCATACATTGTTATCTTCAATCTCTGTGGAGGAGAAACTTGCTGTAGTTGTGCTTGAGGTATTTGAGTTCCAGGCAATAGTTCGTCCAGCCTCTTCCGAGGAGATGTTTGCAGCAATTGTGTTTCAGATAGTTGAGTTCCACACATTGTTATCTTCAACCTCTGTTGAGAAGAATCTTGCTGCAGTTGTGATTCACATATTTGAGTTCCACACATTGTTATCATCAACCTCTGTTGAGGAGAATCTTGCTGCTGTTGTGCTTGAGGTATTTGAGTCCCAGGCAATGGTTTGTCAAGCTTCTTCCGAGGCTGCTGTTGTGCTTGAGGTATTTGAGAATAATCTTGCAGCTGTTGTGTTTCATATATTTGAGTTCCACACATTGTTATCTTCAATCTCTGTTGAGGAGAATCTTGCTGCAGTTTTGCTTGAGGTATTTGAGGAGAATCTTGCTGCAGTTGTGTTTCAGATATTTGAGTTGCATACATTGTTATCTTCAATCTCTGTGGAGGAGAAACTTGCTGCAGTTGTGCTTGAGGTATTTGAGTTCCAGGCAATAGTTCGTCCAGCCTCTTCCGAGGATAATCTTGCAGCATTTGTGTTTCAGTTATTTGATTTGATTTTGTTGGCGTCTCTTGTGATTTTGTGGTTGTACTTTGAGAAGAATCTTAAAAAAAAAACCAATATTTTAAAAACTCCATGACAAAAGTATTAAAAGATAAACTTACCAGTAAATATAGTTTGAGATCGTCTTGGATTTTGTTCATTTTGTTGTTGTGCTTCAGATACTGGAGTTGATGTTATTGGTTTATTTGGTGTTGTTGTTGTACTTTGTGAAGAATCTTATAAAAACAAGAGACAAAAACAAAAAATATTACAAAATCTATAAATATTATAAAACAAAGTGGCCACTCTGCATGTGTCCGTTTGTTTAAACGCAATAAACTTAAAAACTACCGAACGGATATTCATAGGGTTTTCATCAAAGAACGCAGTTATTCATTAGGAAGGTTAAAGGTGTATGATTTTTAAGGTTTTGAGTAAATTGGATGAAATATGACAAAAATTGTTGAAGATATCGGAAATAATCATGACGATTGAAGGATTTATAAGCGTGCGCAGCGTAAATCATTACATAAGTCATATTTGAAGTGTGCTCTATAAATATAATAAACCAAAGGACTACTGCGTCTGTCTGAACGCGATGAACTCAAAAACTACTAAACGGATTTTCATACGATTTTCACCAAAGAACACAGTGATTCATTACCAAGGTTATGGGTGTATAATTTATTAAGGTTTTGGGTAAATTGGATGAAATTTGGCAATAGTTGTTGAAGATGACGGTTAAAAATGAAGCCGATTGAAACTTTACTCTAGGAGATTATATAGACTGGACAAATCGCTCATCGGGTTGCTAGTTTAATATATAAAAACCTACATTAAAAGTTGAACTTACCAGTAAATATAGTTTGAGATCTTCTGGAACAAACATTTGATGATCTTTGATTTGGTGCATCATTTTCCATAGAATTTTGTTTACAAACATTTTGACTTTTCTTTTTACGTTGAGAAACATTAGACCAATCAATTTCATTGAATTGTTTAATAATTTCTAGATTTGTAATACGAGGAACTTGTGAAATCCACTGATCATGATACCAACAACGATTATAATATTCTATGCGTGTTTCATGTAGATTTGTTGTTTTTGGAATTGGTTTTTGATATTGTTTATAGTAATCATAACGTACACAATCATCGAAATTCGTATACAACATAAGTTCATGCCAATAAAATAGTTTCGGTGAAATATATTCCATATTGAAATCCTTTAATTGAACGCATTTCAATTGCATCAAATCTAAGAATTTCTGCATTTTTATATACAAATTAATAGGCCAATTGCCTTCCTCGACGACATGACGATAAAATCGACGTAATAAATATGTTTTGCTAAACATATCAATACCATTAGCACAATAGATGCCAGTAAATTCAAGGAACTCCTCAATGCTAAATGTTGTCATTGCAATCCAAATTTCTTGTTTCAGTTCAAAACTACTGCTGATCAAGTATTTCATTTTATGAAACTAATAAAATAAAATTAGATTAGTTTTTTGATTATATATAATGTGTTATTGTTATATACCCTTGATACATTTTGAAAGAATGATAGAAATTCAACTGATTCCTCCACTGGTAGTTGCTGTTGTTGTATTCCTTTATCATGGGACAAAATATTGGTGTCTTGCGTGTGTAGATTATGTATCTTTTGTTTTATTAATTGTCTTAGATTGGAATCCGAAACACGTTGATTTATATATTCATCCAGATTACTTGGCAGATATAATATCTCATCACTTATAGGTTGCTGCATTCTAACATCCATCCTTGAAGAAAAATTAAATAAATAGTATATTATATAAAAAAGAAAAAAGGTTTAAATCTGTCAAAACCTTAATTTAATGATTTTCATTGAAGAATGTACATATGTATGTATATATGTAAGTCTCGTATAGATTCTGAACTGCTGAACCGATTTTGATGAAATTTAAGGGCATCTCTAGCATAGTCTTGAGTGTGTTTGGTGCGATTCGGACTTGCTATTGTCAAGAAATTGGTGGATAATAGTTTGCATACAAATCTTAAAGACATATTTTAAAATCAATCAAGTCACCTTTGTCAAATATAGCAGGAAATTATCTCCATATTAATATTTGATTCGTCTGATTTTTCAAAAGTATTTCAATTAATGCGCAATGTACTACATTTAAAAAAAATAACATGTAAATCACGCCGGGAACGCTAGTATATAATAAAAATTAAGAGGACTAAGATAGGCTAGGGATAGGCTGGCCGCTCATCATAAGGAAGAGTTTATCCAGAAGTTTTCAGTAAGACCCATTGTAATTTGTGACAAAGGTCTCCTCCCCATAGAATCAACAAAGAAAACCAAGTCCCCCAGTATTAAAATTTCCGAACCTACCCAAATCTATAATGAAAAACTTCCCAAGAACACGGGTCCGTCTTCCTAGAAGAGCAGAGCATTCACATAGGAGGTTATTATTTTCCTTGTAACTGCAAGGGAGCTACAACATGCACAACTGCTGCAAATACAACTGCAACATCGTGGCAGGCTGGAGTGGTCCTTTGCCGACTGTTGTCGGGTGATTCCGGGACGTTAACAGTGAAACAGCAAAAGGCTCATTATATCAGTTCTGGTTTCTTAGATCGTTAAGAGTTCCTTGGATAACTGTGGTAATTCTAGAGCTAATACATGCAATTTAAACACGGAACTTTTGGAACGTGTGCTTTTATTAGACTAGAACCAAACGATCTGTTAATTTGGTTAGACATACAGATCGTATGGTCTTGTACCGACGATAGATCTTTCAAATGTCTGCCCTATCCACTTTTGATGGTGGTATCTAGGACTATCATGGTTGCAACAGGTAACGGGGAATCAGGGTTCGATTCCAGAGAGGAAGCCTGAGAAACGACTATCACACCCAAGGAAGGCAGCAGGCGCGTAAATTCCCCACTCCCAGCTCGGGAAGATAGTGACGAAAGACAACAATAAAAGACTCATATCCGACCGAAAATCCACATTTCTAATTCATATCTAGAGCTATTACAGAAGTCTTGGTAGAGGTTTTACGATTAAGAACTACATTCTAAGTATATTGATATGATATAGGATATATGTATGATATCTCTGGATTTTAATAATACTTTACTTAGTAACAGTGAAACATGCTGCACTAGTCAAAGATATGTATATGTTAGGTTAGGGTGGTATCTGGTACCAGGATCCGTTCTCTTAGGCCGTTGTGATGCTCTCTGTGGCAGAAGTTGAAGCAGGAGAAGATAGGTATGGTGGTTAGTATGGAAAGATATACCGCTTTCGTTTCGGTCACTAAAGCCTTGTTTGCATTGACACAGTGCACAAAGTTCTTTGTGACCCTAGTCGAAAATACAATCGAAAGAAGTCGTTTAGACCGGTCAATCACTTCTCTACAGAGAATTCTATGATTTAGGTTCCCTAATCTAATCTAGATGAGTTTGATTGTATAAGAATTTTAAAAATGAAGTTTATTCTTAAGGTTTTAGTTAAAAGGTTTGTAATCATGTTAAATATCAAATAGATCTCGAATGGGGAGTTTGTGTCTTCTGGTTTCCCTTTAACTCATATATATCTAAAAATCTATCTATGAGAAGTGTGACGAATTTAAATTTGATATATTATAATTTTCTATTGTAATTACCTTTTTATATTCTCATGTTCTATTGATGTTGCTGTTGCTGTTGTTGCTGCTGATGATGTTTTTTCTTCAACTTGAAGTTGAGATTGTTGAGATTTCGCTTGATTTGTTGTTGTTGTTGTTTCCTTTACCGTTGCAAAACTCCATAGCTTTTTAAGCAAATCGGTTGGTGCATTATTAAATTTAACATCAAACAATTTTCTTGATTCCGATTTAATATAAAAAGTATTATACAATTTTTTGAATTGCATTCGACAAAATTTCGGATCTTCTCTTAGTTTTTTATAACCCATATTATGTTGTTGAGCATATTTTTGAACAATTTTGTCCAAAAGTTCTGTATGATTAACAAATTTTTCAAAAATATTTATTGAAACTGGAAAACTTATATTTCGAGATTTTAATGATGAAGAAGTCCTGCAACAGAAAGAAAATAATATGGAATAAAATTGTAAAAAATCAAAAATAAATTGATTGAGAATCTCTTACTTATTTGATTGTGTTTTAGGTTTAGTATCCACCAAATCTGTATCCATATTCATGTTTTCCTTTGTTGGTTTGTTAGTTTTCTCATTTTCCGATGGTATTTCATCATTTAATACTTTTGTCACAACAACATTGTCATGTGCTTCAATTTCCTTATTTCTAATACTAATGAGTTCTTGTGTTAATTCATTGGTCTTGATGGTGGTGGAGGTGGGTAGTAATGCTTCATTATTTTGTATTTTTGTTAATTCATTTGAATCTTTAGGCACTTCGGAGTCATTTTCTTTATTTACAGAGTTCACTATTTCTTTTGGTAATTCATTAGACCTTGTGCTTTGTACATTAATATCCTTATTAACATTAGTTTCTTGCTGCTCAGTTGGTGTTGTTGCTGTTGTTGTTTGTATTTTTGGTTTGGCAAAACTTAAAAGTTTCTCTTTAAGATCATCTGGTGCTGCATCAAAATTATATTTAATTTTATTTCTCAATTCCGGTTTAATATAAAATGTATAATAAATTCGACGGAATTGTGCTGAACATAATTTCTCATTACCACGTAGTTTTTCCAATTGTTTTTCATCACCTTTAGCCAATGTCTTTAAATGTTTATCCATGATTTCCTTATAATTAATAGATTTTTTAAAAATATCTACTGTTACCGGGAATATCCAGTCTTTGGCATTTAAAGATCTTTGTCAGAGAGAGAGAGTAAGAAAGAAGAATAGTATATTTTTTAGATTTATACAAATATTTCAGTAATATTATTTACTACTTACATTTGTTTATTTGGTTTGGTTGTAGGCATCACCACTTCCTCCACATTACCCTTTGGCTGAGGTGATTGGATAATTTCTTCTTGATTTGTTTCTATAATGGGATTTTGTTGAATTGTTTCTCGTTCACAATTAACTGATGTTGATGATGATGCTCCACAAAGAATCACACAGTCTACTATTAGATTTTTTTTTGAAGGCGTTGTTACTTTAATTTGATTTTCTTTATTTACGACTTCTGCATTTGGTATTTCACAATTAACTAATGGTGTTGTTGTTTGTGTTATTTCTTTATCACAATTTGATGACAGAACTTTGTCATCAATTACCAATATAGCAAACTGATGTAATTTCATTTCTAAATCACCTGATACATTATGAAATTTATATACAAATGTACCTCTAATAATAATAGGTGTTAAATAAAATGCATAATAAAATGATTGAAACAATCTGTTGCACAATGATTCATCATTTCGTGCTTTGGCATAATCTTCTTGATCATCATCATCATTAGTCACAACATAAGTTCGTATCATTTGTTCCATTATTTCATTGTAATTTATAAATTCACGAAAAAACATCAATAGTAACTGGTAATTTAATCATACCAATATGATCATAAATATTTGGTATTTGTAGTAAAGCATCTTTGGTTCGGGATGGACATGGTTTAATGCGAAATTCAATGATATTTCTTATTTCTGGCAATAAATAAAATAATCGATATAATTCCAATTCAAAATTTAAACGCATTTCGTTTGCTAAAAACATTGAAGCATGAGTCTGTGCAAATTGGTCAGCTAAACGACTCACAAGATCATCGAAATTTGTAATTAGAGATTTGAATGTTTTCAATGAAGTTGGAAGGTGTAAACTGTAAAAGGATATATACTTAGTATCAATAACAAACTGAGTGAGTGAATGAGAGAGGATAAATAATCATACCTCATTGAATGGACATCGACATATTGCACTTGATTTCTGAATACAAAAAGAAATACATATTTTATAATAGCATTCTATTGTAAGCCATATATCCATACTTACTTTTCTGATTCTTGGACTGGATTACAGGATAGTATGGGCTCTAAATCGTTCTGTGCCATTGTCTCTTCTGGTGGCAATTTGTTGAATAATTCCTTCTGGAGATGGTTCTTCTGTCGGAGTTATATTGGTACCATCATCAGAATGTATAACAATATCATGATTCTGGTTTCTGAAAATAATTTAAAATATTATTACAAACAGTTGAAGGATATGATTAATAAATAAAGAAGAAGAAGTATGGATTTCCTAGGGGTAACACTGAACAATGTTTTTTAAAATACCACAGATTAAAATAGGAACTAGGAAAAATTCTCGATCGTATTTCCCCGGCCCTAAACACCGTTTTAAGACCAGAGCAGAATGGCTTTAGACCACGCAGATCCTGCGTTGACCACATCAACACCCTAAGGATCATCATCGAACAATCGGCCGAATGGCACTCCCCGCTTTTCCTTCTCTTTGTTGATTTCGAGCGCGCTTTTGACACCATAAACAGGAACGCCATCTGGGATGCGTTGCGTAAAAACGGCGTACCTGATAAGATAACTAGTCTTATCAGAGAGCTCTACACCGATGCAGAATGCTGCGTCCGTTTCAAAGGCAAGAACAGCGAGAAATTTGAAATAACGAAAGGGAGTGCGCCAAGGCTGCGTGTTGTCACCCTTGCTATTCATTCTAGTGCTCGACGGTGTATTAAGGAAAACAAATCAAGAAGTTCCTGACGGCATCCAATGGAATCCCTTTCAAAAATTATGCGACCTCGACTACGCGGACGACATTTGTTTTCTCTCCCACTCACTAAATGGCATAAAGAAAAAACTTGAGAGACTTGTTGAAAACGCGCGGCTAGTAGGCCTGAAGGTGAACATGGCCAAGACAAAACTGATGCGGATGGAGACCCCGGTAACTGAACCCTTGACTTTTCATATGGATGGGGTAACCGGCTCAATTGACGACGTTGACCAGTTCACCTACCTGGGTGGCGTGATCACAAAGGACGGAGGAGCAGACGTTGATGTCGATGCGCGCATTTGCAAGGCTCGTGCAGCATTTTTCAAGCTCAAAAAGATATGGGACTCAAATGTTTTATCTCGCAATACCAAACTGAAAATTTTCAATACAAGTATTAAGCCAGTCCTCCTGTTTGGCTCGGAAACCTGGAAGGTGACTGAGGTGATCTGTGTAATAAATTGCAGACTTTTATAAACAAATGCCTACGCATTATCTGTCGCTTTTTCTGGCCAAATACAATATCAAATGAAGACCTACTCACCCTTACCCGCAGCGCTCCCATAAACTTGGAAATTAGAAAAAGAAAATGGGGCTGGATCGGTCACACACTGCGGAAGGAAAATGACTTGGCGAAAACGGCGTTTGAATGGAACCCGCAAGGGAAAAGGAGTCGTGGTCGCCCGAGGATGACATGGATCAGAACGGTGCGCAGTGAGAGCGAAAAATTCGGTTCCTGGAATCAGATCAAAAACTATGCACAAGACAGAAGTCGCTGGAGGAGTCTAGTTTCCGCCCTATGCACTAACTAAAGTGCGGCACTATATTATAAATTTAATTGTAATGTAGTGTCAAGGAATGTATATATATAAAATAGGAACAGAAGAGGACACTAAGAGCACTTCATTTATAGCTTTTATAAGCAACAGTCAAAAATTTTTTACTTGAAGTAGAGCTAGTAACTCAATCTTGCACCGGTGGGCACTTAAGTACGAGCATCTTCTTAAGATTTGCACAGCACTATTCTACAAGAAGTGGGGATTCATCAAGAACAAAACCGGTAGAAGCTCTTAATCAAGCTCTGCAGCACTTTATCAAGCTTTATCTGGGTGCCTGGTCATTGCGGTTTTCAAGGTAATGAAATAGTGGCCTGTGTCTCAAGCAGTTGCCGATTATTTATAGACCACTACTGGATATCCTTTCAGGACTTGAAGCGAAGGCCACGGATCTAGCAGGCAAGCAAAGAGAACCTCCGAGCTCCTACACTTCAACAAGAAAAGGATTCGGACGATGACGGGAGTTATTACGGGGCACTGCACCATCGGGCTGATGGCCTATATGAGCATCCAACACGTCCTCTGTGATTGCCCTGCTCTTGTAGGTAGACGAAAAGAGGGTGATCTGTAGGACAGTAGTGCATTACCCCTTACCCCTCACAATCCTCCTATCATTAATAATAAATTGTGATATCAGGCTTCACTTGGCCTTAAGGCTTCTGGGTGAACTCTCGAACAATCGCAAGCGGCTTGCATAATCTAATCTAATCTACTTTAGTATTTAATTTGTAAATAGGCAAAGTAGCATCCAATGATCATCAATTTTGGAAGTGAAGTCACGAATTCGGTGTTGTTCATATGGTATACTGTTTTGAGGAAGACAATTGATGTATTGTCACCTTTTAATGATCATCAATAGCAACAGGATGGATAGTCACGTCTAGTTGACTCGCGTCCGATCTTGTCGGTGATTTTATTGCAAGTATCCTATGTTTACTTCATTACTGTATCCATTTTTACTGTCCATTGTCTTGTTCTGATTTTGTTGCTACTTTCAAAACCTAAAATTTACTAAGCTGCTTGACTACAGACCTGCTTCCTTTAACTACTACTATGGAGAACGATGGAATCACAACAGTTTATTGCTTAAACATTATCATAAGCCAAAAAATATCACTTACTTTTCTGTTTCTTGGACTTGATTATGCATGGTCATCTCTACATCATATTGTACATCTGCTGATGGCAACTGTTGACTAAGTTCTTCTGGTGGAATTTCATCTATTGACATTGAATCGGCAATATCATTAGAATGTATAGCAATGTTGTGATTATCCTGGCTTCTAAAATGGAATTTAAAAGAAATTATAACAACAATAGAATATCAAAATGACCCTTGCACTTACTTTTGGACTTGATTAGACATTGTTAAATCATCTTCAATTGTTGGTACTGCATGACCTAGTAGCTGAACAGCTTCCTCCATAAGTATTTCTTCTTCTTCTATTGACATTGAATTGTTTTCATTAGAATTAGAAACATTTTCTTCTACATTCATTTCCTGGTATCTAAAAGAAATTGAAGACTAATTAGACTATATTTTTAGATTGCATATTATCCAATATATTCTTACACATCTTCTGGATTATTGGGTGTCGTAATATCATCCTCTGCCATATATGGTACTGTTGAAATATTATCTTCTTCCAAAATCACATCATTTATAGCAACATTATGATTTTGGTTTCTAAAAGAAATTTGATAAAAATTAATTATATTAATTATTAAAGTTAAAGGTTATCTATCCCTTATACTTACATTTCTTCTGAATTATTGGATGTTGTATGATCCCCAACCTCTACCTCTACACATGGTTCCATTGCAATATCATTTGTGTTTTGGGTCTCCACTTCATCGTCTAAAATCATTTCATCATCATCTGCAATATCATATTGTTCTCTAAACAAAATCACGACATTATTAGAATTTCTGTTTAAATGTATGTATGTTTATTTACATTTCATCTTCACGATCTGCCAGATATGATGCATGCAATGTCAGAAATGGTGGCGGCGCTTCTTGATCTTCTAACATTTCATCTTCTGATGGCATTATATTGGCTTCACTGTAGTGTACTTCATTGGCTTTCTGTTCCAGGTTTCTAATAATAAATAAAGAATAAATGATAAAATACGTAATCATAAAAACTAATATCAAAGATCTTACTTTTCTTCTTCTACAACTTGATTCGATAATGATGTTGTACATTCTGATGGTGATGGTGTTGGTGATCTTGGTATTGTCATTGTATTTGCTTTTTCTAATCCCTCCTGAATTGTTGTTGTTGTGGTTTCTTCACTTGATATTGATAGAATTTCATCTGTTATAGAATTGTCATCACCACCAATAAGTTTCATTCTTAGATCCTCTGATGCATTGTGAAATTTACACTTGATCAATTCTCTTGTAATAATTGGTGCCAAATAATATGAAACAAAGAATTCTTCAAAATATCGCTTACACAATATCTGTGAACGCAATGTTCGCAATTTTTTCTTATCTTTACAACCAAACAATTCAATAATTTGATTTATAATCTCTTCATAGTTTGCATATTTTCGAAATGTTCTAATGTGAACAGGAAAATCGGTTGTTAAGATATATGTTCTAGTTGGAACATGTTTCAATAGCTCTTCAACTGCAGATGGACAAGATTTCAATTGTATTTCAAATATTCCACGCACTATTGGAAATACATAAAACATTAGATAATATTCACATAAAATATGCTGACAAATCTCATCATTCGAGAGTAAAGCATGATATATATTTATGTCATCTCTTGAGATAAATTGAAGAATTTCCTTTAGTATCTTTCTGGTATTGCGTATTTTATCATAGAATTCATTCAGTGTCAAAGGTAGTTCTGAGACACTATAAGAGAAATTATCATCAGTATTTCATAATCAGATTATTAAATCAATTTTGTTTGCTTACGTTTGTTTAACTAAATCATCATAAGAGCTGGGAATTCTTCTTTTTAACCTTGAAATAATAAAAGAGAAATTATTACAAAATTATAAGCCAAGTAGACAAGACTAAGTTGATTGGTAATGAATGATTTGCCGCTTATGGGTTAACAGAATATGGTCAAATATGCGAGGTTTTCTTTGATAATTTGTTGCCATTTTGAAGGTAAAATGCCTTCTGAAACATATAGTTTTCACTGCACAACATAAGAGAGAGTGTATTGATCAATAGTTTTGCAGCGACACAAAAAAAAAATGGTAATCCAATGGAGTAATGCCAGGACTGACTATAAGGTGAGAAGAGGACAATTTACAGACAAGTAGTGGCCCCTGTTTGGCGTTACGCGATTCAAATATGGGGTACCGCAGCAACCAGCAATATTTAAAGAGTTCAAGCTTGTCAAAACAAGACACTTCGCTGTTTGTCTGGAGCTCCTTGGTTTGTGCACAATACCATTTTGCACAGAGACTTAAAGATGCCCACGGTGTCCAACGAGGTCCTTCAAAATAGTAAACGTCATGGACAGAGACTGCATAATCATCCAAATCACTTGGCGTCAATGCTTTATACATCTAAACTAAGTTCTCGGAGGTTCTGACCGATTACCAAAGATTTGTCAAGTCTAACGATGTTTTGATGGAAAACAACTCACTTCATTTAACGCTTTAGTTGTTCAATATGGCATTAAGAATTAAATGTTATTTTTATTGAGAAGCTTCAACTTTCCTCATCCACGATCGTCAATACTGTAGTTAATTTATTGCCTATTTTCAATGTCACTATCACGGCTCCTTTTTGCGTTTCAGCAATAATTCAATGATGGTATTAAGATTTATTTGGATTTTGTTGGCCAACTCAAGTGACATCTAATTATCCAGTTAGGGGGATGGTACCAAGTCTCCCAGCAGCTGTGAGTGTTCCTTGGTAGACTGATTCCTCGACGTAGACCCGTTCAATCGCAGGGGTATCCAGCTTTTTAGTATATTCGGCTGCTTTCAAATGCTTAATGACAGTTTCAGTACTTAGCTGGGACACTCAAGTCTCTGCCCCTTGTAGCTTGTGTTTTGTCACCTGTCAAATAACATACACACCCGCCCATATGCTACATTATTTGCTTGATCTTTAAACTTCCTCTGGCATCAAAGCGGCAAATCATTACCAAACCAAATAACCTTATAATTATTTTCAAATACCTTTCAATTTCCTTTTGAATTTCAACATCAAGTGGACTTGGCACATTAACCGCCGGTCTATAAATTAATTAATAAGATTTTTAGAAAATTCTTTTAAATTTTATGCAATAAACAATTACCTCTTATTATTATTATCACACTCAGAATGACCGATAATATTATTATTCCCTTGATCATCATCGCTTTTAGATTTAGATTCTCCTGCTATAGAAGCAAAACTTTCAAATTTTGTTTGTAATTCCTGTGGGACATTTTGGAATCCACATTTGTATCGTTGCCGCCATTCTGGATTTGTATAATATTCTTTGTAACAAAGTTTCAATGTACTTTTATAGCATTTTTTATCGTTATAATATGTTTTAAAGTCTTCTTTTGTCTTGGGCTTATATAGATCTTTTATCACATCTTTAATTAAACTCTTATGATCAATGATATGTTTTTTAAACGTTTCATAGGTAACCGGAAAAATATAATCATCAAATGATATTCTAAGAACAACAAGAAGAAATATTATTGTTATATTAAGTATATTCAATCTAATTTACCATTCAACTCACCTCTCTTTGTTATCAGTTTTTTGTTGAACAATGTTGTCATGATTTTCTTGATTATTTTTATGACTAATAGAAGATGCTTCTCCTTCTGCTCCTTCTGGGAAATGCAATAGTTTATTTCTTATTGATGAAGGACATGGTTTCAATTTGATTGGAAACATTGAGCGTATTTCTGGTTTGGCATAGAAATCATGATAATATGCTTTGGCCTCCTTCTCAAATGTTGGAGGGGACGCTGGCGGCTCACCAGTTTTTTTCTTATTTTGCATATATTGTGAAACAATTTCTGGTAGATTTGCTATAGACTTTTGAAATGTTTCAAAGGAAACTGGTGGTGGCTCTCTATTGAAATATATAAGTATAGAAAATAATGCGTATTTTAATTGTCACAATTGATTGTTTGTTGTCAGCACATCTTACATGGTATTTTTCTGTTGATTTTTCTTATTATTATTTGTATCACTCATTCGAGCAAACATATTTTGAATAGTTTGCTGTTTTTTATTCTTTTCTTGTGCCATTTTATGAATTTACTTTTACAATTGGTTGACATAAAACAGAAACAAAAAAAAAAACAAACAAATTGTAAACAACACAAGCGAATAAAGTGGCGGGAGAGCAGCGTCGTAGCGGGTGCCCTCGAAAAATTGATTTCACTGCAAAGAGTATTAAATATATATCAATTATATAGAATCATGATCAATTTTGAGTGAAAATGCTAGTTCGATTGAATTTACCTCTTAAAAACCAAAAAAATCCTGCATTAAACCTTAATTTTAAGGATAATAATAGTCTTTGTTTCATTCGAGTACCCTTGAAAATATGATTATGACGAGGGATGCAATAGCAATCGATTTACTTAGTATATCGATTGTTGTTGAGTGAGGAAAAATGTTTCGATAAATACAATTTATCGATTTTACTTTTGAATTGAAAACTTTTCAACGGTTATTGAATAACTTGTGGGATATTTCTTAAATTTTTGTATTAATAAAATGAATATAATTCACAAAATTCGATAAATATTAAAAGCCTTCATTTTTTACCACTTAAAAAATTATAATAAAAATAATAATGAACATAATCATAATGATGGATGGCACTCAATTGGTTTTAAATTTTTGGAAAACAAACTTGTAACTAACAAAGCATGAAACAATTTGTTATTGATCACATACACAAGCACATACATATGTAAATTGAATGTGTGTGAGTTGATTTTAGTTATTAACATTATTTGTCTAATTGGTAGTAATGCGAAAGGTGTGTGAAGAAGGCGGCATTGAAGCGTTTTTGCGGTATGACTGAGTGAGTGAGTGACTACTGACTACTACATATCATATCATATCACATTATAAGTTGAGTTGAGTTGAGGATTTCTTGAATTTTTTTACAGATTATTAGAATTAGTTCAAGGGAGCAACTTCCACTTAAAGCACGAAAATATTTGAAAAGAGAGATTTATTAATTTATGTTTTTTAATTTTCAATTTTAATTGTAAAAAAAAAAGCATGGCAGAGGCAAGATTACGCAGAAATATAAGTCGCCATATACCAACAATGTAAGAATAAATATAGAAATATCATACACATATTAAAATCCAATTTATTCAAATGAAATGATTGAGATTTGTGATTATATAAGCTATAAATGAATGAATGAAAAAAAGGGAAAATCTGAGTGAAAATATTTAAAAATAAATTAAACCAATTTGCATATCCGTTAATTAAATAAAAAATTGAAAAAAATTATAAATAATGAAAAACCTGTCGGCAATTAAAATTGTATTGAAAAATTACTTGTGTTTGTTCAATAATTTCAAATCACGTGTGAATTTTTGACGCTTCTATTCTATTGTGTTTATTTTAGTTTTTCTCATGACCTTCGATTAAATGCGAAGAATTAAAAATGAAAAAAATAACAAAAATCATTTGAATTGCATGCACATATTGACTCAATAAAACGGTACTTCAAGCTGTTAAAATGCAACAAAAAAGAAGGAAAAAATAAATAAAACCAAACAAATCAAATTAAATCAAATCTGTAAAAAAAAAAATAAAATAAAAAAATCAACCTCAACCTCACTCAACTACAAAACTTAATGAATCTCGTAATTTAAACACACAAAACTAGCAACAGCAGCAACAAGAATAACAAAACTAACAACATCAAGCGAACATATCTCATTGCATTCAACAAATAATATACATACATATATTATAAAGTATATAACAAATACTTGTATCTATGAAAAAAAAAGATAAAAATTAAAAAAAGAAGACAAAATTCGAAATAAACAAAACATGCAACAACTTATATTTGCTTTCTGTCGTTGTTGTTGTTGCTGTTGCTGTTATTACTGAAAACAACATTAACGGCAATTTTAACTAAACAAATCGCCTTCATTAAATCAACAAAATACTTAAAAAAAAAAGAAAAGGAAATAACAAGTTAAATTACTAGTCAATCAATTTCAATCTCAACGAAGATTAGATGCCCTTTCATATACTCGTACACAAGTAGACAAATTTAATCAAATAAAAGACACAGATTGTCGGAACAGCAATTCCATTCTTATGAACAAGCCGTAGAAATTGGATGGACCTGTGAACCTGTGCCTCAAAAGACCAGGATTTCTTCGAATGCGGATTTATTGCTTTTCCTTACAGAGGGTCGAAAGTTATAACCAGCGGCGGCAATTATTTTCATTGACCTATTCATGCATTTTGATTTCAAAATACATGTTTAAATTTTGAGAAAACATATTATATTTTTGCTTTTATAATGTTGGAAGGAATCTCTTCGGATGTATAGCCACCGTCTTGACTACGAGGGTAGTGTCTCCACTAAACCTCCCTCTTCGTCTATTAGGCAGTATACCTACTAGAGATGAACTAAACAGTGACACAGTGATTCTAAACTGTGATTGAGTCACAGTCATTAGAATGGAGAGAGATTGGTAATTACAGTTTAGGGAGCAACTGAATCAAAGTGAGTCACAATCAATCAAGTAATCTGTGTCTCTCGCTTCACATGACTGTGACTCAATCACAGTTTAGAATCACTGTGTCACTGTTTAGCTCATCTCTAATGCCTACTACGGAACTGCTTTATGCATTATTTCGGAGTAGACAACCCTTTAAGATTAAGAGCACTATTTCATTACCATTAATCTATTGACCTACATACGTCTAGGAATAGACCCAATAATATTTTAATGATCCTTTTAGGATAGTATAGGATAGGCAGACTGCTCGATCAGTAGTTCCAGAAGTTCTAGTGCCCATAGTTTTTTTTATCTTCTTCGTCTTCATATTCGCAATATGTCAGTCAATGATAGACAACAGTAGTCAAATTTGAATGAAAAATGAAAAATCACACGTTATTATTTTTAATTTATTGTTTGTCCGGGATGCGGAACTTGAGATCCAGAGGATGTTGCCTCTTCAGGCGACACGTGTGCCCAGCAATTAATAGCCATGGTCCAATGGTTCCAATTGTGAGATGTGTCTGCTGTAGCTGAGCCGGACGATCTCATCTCTTTGATCTTAAGAATCTTCAAGTCTCGGCTGATGGCTGATTTGGACTGATTCTTAGCCTTAACAGCATCGGCATCTCTCTCAGGGTCCCTTTTATCTACTAAGGCTCCTTACCACCACAAGGATATGGTAGGATAGGATAGGATAGCATTGGATAGGATAGGATAGGAAAGGGTAGGATAGGATAGGATAAACAGGCTGCCTGTCGCAATCTCGAATTCAATGAGACAGACTGACAGACCAATGTCGTGCCTTCAAAATGGGTGGGGATGGAAAGACCATATAAATTAAATTCATTCTTTAATCTGTAGATTCTTTTATATTTATTACTTACCCTAGAATCTCTAAACCCTTTATACGATTTCGGTTCTTATCACTTAAAAATATCGAGAAAAGTATTGACTGATTTGGTATTGATAAATGTTTGTCATTAAATTTGAGTTTGTATGGGAGGTACCCCTCCTGGTAACACTAGGATCATGAATTTCACATGGTTGATGGAACAGAAACTTAAAGTGTCCAAATTTCAGTTTGATAAATCAAAAAACAATAAACTTTTTCTAATAAGAACATTAATTTAAATGGGGGTTTGTATGGGAACAAATGAACAGCGTATTGTAAAAAGAAATCTATGTGCAAAACTTCAGCTCTCTAGCTAAAAAACTGAGGTACTAGTTTGCGGCCAGACAGACATGGCTAAATCAACTCGTCTCATCGAGCTGATCACAAATAACTATATACTACTTTATGTGGTCTGCGATGTCTCCTTCTGTGTGTTACAAACTTCATGACAAACTTATAATACTATTCACTCCCGTGAAGAGTATAAAAACTAAGAAGGAAAAATGGTAGCTTGAATAATAAAAAATGTAAATATCCGGGTCACAATTAACAATAGAAGCGAGGTAAAAACATCTCATTGCACTAATAGATAGACAAACATATAAACATCTATCGAGTGAGTTCTTTAACAATTTCTTTGACACGTTACAAACATCATGAAAATTCAGTATAAAAGATTGAAATTGATTGTAAATATGTATGTATTACTAAAGTAATAAATAAAGAACAAAAAAATTGTCATTGAGTGGCATTAAAGTCTGCTGAGAAGCTTCTACTAATCTTAAATAAAAATTGATCATTAAACTGTCATTTTTTATATCTAACTGCATACGAGTAGAGAAATTAAAAAAAGTGACACTACTATGACTAACATGAAGTTATTGATGTAGTACTACTTATGGCAATAGAAAATGCAATTTAGTTGCAATATATCATGTGTCTATATAAAAACGTGCTTTAACTTCTCTCTCCTAAGGTTGTCCCCAATTGATTCCATAATACTAATAGTGTCCGGTAATTATAATAAAAATTCTTATACATTTCCCTTTAAGTAACTTAACAATTTCAATTGTTGTTAGATTTTGGTATCTGAAAATAAATTGAACTTTTATTGTTTAATACTCTGTATGATGATGGCATTGGACTAAAAGGTGAGTAAAAGAGGTGATGGGAATTCGAATATTCAGACAACCACCAAAATCAAAGGTATATAACTTTAGTTGCAGTAGGTCTGATGCTACTGCTTTGATTTTTGCCCGTCTGTTCCACTGCAATTTTGTAGTGCCAACGGAACCCTATTACTAAGCCTACGATGTCCGTTCGTCAGTGATCTTTATCTTAAGAACCGTAATAGCTAGGCAAATAAAACGTTCACAAAGTGTGTAGTTCAATTGCCATTTTAACGATAAATAAGAAAAATAAAATATAAGTTAAAAAATTAATGGGGTCTCTATACAAAAAACATGTGCTCCAATATGTAATGCAGTTTTCACAGCAATAATCACATGAACTGTATTACTAATATATATAGTGTACCTGACAAACAGCTTCCCAGTTGGACATAAAGCAATTCCCACAAAAACAGTATTTGCTATAATGCTTTCTGTTTTCTAAGACATTTTCAGTTCTCATATTGAAATAGTTTCAATTTGTAAAAGAAATAGAAATACTCACTAGTAGAAGGCGAACGAATGTTGATTTTTGTTGTACTCGTACATATTTGATAAATGTAGTTTGGGATATTTTGTATAAAATTTCTTAGGACTTTTTGTTTTGGCTGTTGGATAGACCAGCATCAAAGTCCACTGGTATCCACAACAAAAATGTCATAACGTACCTAGCACGATGGTACGGATGGACACACTTGACTGTGCGTTTTCATTTATCCAACAGTAGAAAAGCTTCTGCTGGAATAAATCCGGTTAGAAAGGTTTCGTTTTAAGTATTCTTTGTTTTCATAATATTGTCCCATAACTAGATCATTTTCATCAATATTCATACAGTTTTTGTGTCGAAATGAATTAAGTGTAGCTGCTGTAATGAAGCTTTCTTTCAAATTTTCTGATCAGCTCCATGTAAGAAGGCGTTACACTATATTAAACCATATATGTTACACAAATATTAGTTATTATTGGCCAAATGAGGGATTGGTATATTATGATCTTACACTGAGTAAATGTTGATCACTTTTGCACATTTTGGTTTGTAGGGGGCAAAAGGGTTACTACAAAATTATGAATAAAATACCATGTATTCCTTATATAAAAACTAAAAGATTCCTAAAGTCACTTTAGCGAAAATTATAGTGGAAGAGATAATCAAAATTAAAAACCAGGTCTACCTGCACTTACTCAGTTTTGCACGTTTCTCACAAATTGACTAAATCTTATTTTATTTATAATTTTGGTCCAAAATCTCTAGATTTTTATATCAGTACACATTTTAAGGCATAATTTCTACCAATTTGTGAATATGGGTACTGGGAATATTATTCCATTTATGCTGTATTCTCTCCAAAAGTTAATATTCCACAGTGATTGATTCTGAAGGCCTCCCCTTCTCCAATGACCCCAGATTTTCACTCGAATTTAGGCTGGCCACTTCTTCATCTAATATGGTGACTCTGACGAGCTGCATTTTATGGGTCATCATATTGCTGGATTCGGAATAGCTCCACAATGTCTTTTAAAATTGAGTTTCTGGCCTTACTTTGTTATGGGATCCTATATTTTAACTACGGGAACAATTATTTACCGGGTAAACAAATCCGCCATTACCTCCGAAATTCGAGAATCTATGAATAATAAGTAGTACCCATACAAACCTCCATTAAAATTAATGTTCTTATTAGAAAAAAGATAATTTAGTGATGCTAAGAAAGGAAGGTTGGATGCAACCCGGAGGAGCGTGAAGAGTATTACATCTTTGGCATAGCCAATTATAGCCTTCTTTCTGGTTTTTTTTTAACCTATCTAAGGACACTTGGGTTATCAAGACGAATATAACGATACCTCAACTGTCGAAATCCATTGAACCATTTGGAAGAAACATGGTAATATAGACATTTACAAACATACAAGATACGCGCGATAAACATAACCCTTCTTAACAGTCGGGTATAAAGGAAAATTCCAGGTTTATTGGCAAATGCTTTATTGCCAAAAATTTGTTGTAATCAGTTCTATTTCTGACAGTGAAGTGAGTGTTTATTTCTTTTAACCACTTACAATATTTCCTAATCTTTGCATTTCTTTGAAGAATTATTTTCCAGTAATTCTTAACTCAAAATTCATTAGTTTCAGTTTAATTTTGTTATGACCATGTAAATCTTCCAACGTGAAGGTTTAGGAATTTTCAATGATATAAAATAATTGTCATGGAGTTTTAATTTTCAATAATTTCCATTTTTCCCCCTATTTATTTAAATCATTTTGTTTAATTTTACTAAATAAATTTTGAACAAAAAAAAAATGTTAATAAATAAATGAAGAGAGAGAGAGAGAGAGAGAGGTAAAAAACAATTATTTATTGTACACAAAAAGTCACCCAAAATAATTACAAAAACAATACAAAAAATCTAATGATGCTTAGCTATTTTGTTTAACGTTGTGTAACTCATAGATACAAAAAAATTAACCTCAACACCGCCCCATCATAACACAACGCCCTACCGCCCTTTTAACTAAAAATACGTAATAAGCAACCTCAATGTGTTATGAAAAATAAACGTTTAAAAACCATAAATTAACTTAATTATTATCATAATTATTATGTATTTCCAAACATTTTCAAAAGTGGTTATTTTCACTTTTAATTTGAAAAAGTGTATTTGGTTAAAAAAACAAAACAAAAAAAATTAATTTCTCACTTAATAAATGAAAAATAACTATAATTAAAAACAAATTGCTTAATACGTTTAACCATGATGATGGCCAAGAAAAGAATTTATGAGAAAAAAAGAGAGTAATCCATACAGTCATTTGATTAATGAAGTTTTCAATCAAATGATCAAGAATATTATTCTTTGTTTGAGAAGAGTATTTTATACTTTCTTTGTATAATTATAAATTTATTAATTTTATTTGATTTCTAATGATCAAGAGTTGAATGACACAAAGGCCGCCTCTAGTCCGCAGGCCCAAAGGCTGAGGGCAATGACAATAGCAAAACCAAAAGCAAGCATCTGAATTGCGAAAAACAATCATCAGATGATTAAACTGTCTGCATGCAAAGACCTACAGATGCATAATGGGATGCGCTTATCAATCTTATCAAGCGACTTTAATAATCTCCCATAAATACCATTGTACATACAATACAAACATGTGTGACCCATAATATAATACCATAAAAATATGAAGAAAGAAAGAAGCCAGTGAATTTAACCTATAATCAATACATACACACTTATTGAAATACGTTAATTATACACACATAGTATATCATGTATGTGTGTTGGTATATACTTAAATCAGTTATCAGGCAAACGAGTTTAAATATGTTAAATATACTTAGGACTATGAGGGCGATGGTGTCGGCAGGTGCTTATAGTATTGTATTTTGCATACTATTTAAAGTGAGAGAGAGAGAGTTTAAACTTTAAAGCACAAAATTACTAGGAAATAAGCACAAACTACATTAGTAAGCACACGAACGAGAGAGTGTGTTAATCATGCGCAAGCTTAGCTTTGGGTGTGCGTAAGTGTATTGCACTATTAAGCGACACGCATGTGCAAAACAGTTATAATCAAACAGTTGGTTGTACTTACTATGGTACATAAATATATGAGAGACAGATAGAGGGAGAGAGAGACTGACAGGTGAGTGAGTGAGAGTGTGTGAAATGTGCTTTCCACTCTATCAATAACTCACATTGTTTATTAAGAAAAAATTCCATTAATTTAATATGGAAAAGAAATATAAAAATTGAAATATTGTATATCAATAAATATTGTAAACATAAAATATAAAAAAATAATCAACCAGTTTTATTGTAAAAATTGTAATCAAAGGCGCCACACAACAACATTCTCCACTTTCCACTCTCACTCATTTCACCTTACACCACCTTACCATGTCATGAGATGCTCTTGCTCTCATTACAATAAGTAGCAATAGCAGCAGCAACACTTGCTTGTAACAACAACAATACGTGTATATGTAGAATTTTTAACATTTTTATAGTCATTCATTCAAAGCTCTCTTTACTAAATAAGCCGACGCCGCACCAATACCCCAACTACAACAACAACAACAGCAGCAGCAACACAAACAGAAAAGGAAAAATTTAATTTATTTTGTATTGATGTGTTTTAATTCAATATTGATGTTGTTGTGTGCGGCTCAACGGAAGCTCCGTACAACTAACTTTTTAAGCCGAAGTAATAATTCAGTCGGAAACGTAAGCGCGTCGCGTGAAGATGTTTTCATACTACAATATTTTTTAAAGCTTTGAGTATTGGCTTAAATAAAATACATGAGTGTGTAATGGACAAAAAGAACGCAAAATTAGTAAGAAATTGCATTAAAAGCAAGCAAAATAAAACCGTTACAACAATATAGAATACCTAAAAAGGAGGAATTAAAAGGAAAAAGAAATTATAATGTAGAAGAAGATTGTATAATGTGTTATGTGATAAAAGTTTAATTTTTCAAAATTATAAGACAACAATTTATGGCAAATTGAAGAATTCGTGCCTTGTTTACACAGTTTAAACAAACATATTTCTATTTGTTTTAGTTATTCTATTGTATTATACTTACATATGTATATTAGAATTAAACTTGTTTGCGGTTTTTCTTACTTACTTACTTACTTACATATTTTGTGTATTTATTTATGTGACATTTAATGCCATTTTTATGTGTGTGTATGCAGTGGTGATCACTGCCAGTGGTTTTGGTGGTGTTCAGTTAGAAAACAATAAGAAGTGCATTCGCAAATAAAAACAATAATACAAAATACATAATAATAATAATAATAAAAAAAAAATAATAAAAATGCATTTACAACTGCTGCTGCAACTAACTTTAAACCAAACAATCAATACTAACAAATCAATAAAATAAAAAAGAAAAAAATAAATAAATAAATAATTGAATAGTTGAACAAATGCAATAGTCACCACTGTCTGCATGTCTTCATCATGAACTTGTGTTGAATGACTGTTTACCTGTCTGTCTGCCTGGTTTGCCTGTTGTCTGAGTGCCTTATTGTCTTTGACTTTTATTATTACGAGTATAACTGAAGTCGTTATCGTCATGAATATTTAACATTTGTTAAAGATTTTTTTCTTTGAGTTTATTTGTTTTTTCTTATTTCTTACAAGAAAACAAAACAAAAACAAAAAAAAAAAAATTACAAAAATATCGAAACCCAAATAAATTGAAACCTTTAAAGTTAATAAGACAAAACCAGTTTTGATCTTATGAAGAAATAGAAACTATATATACTTATGTGTGCCATGACAAAAATGCATATTTTGTTGTTGTTAATTTTGTTTAATTATATTTTTGTTTAAAGCCAGGAAATCCAAAGACCCAAAGCATTTGGTGCTTGGTGCCATTTGGTGTTCAGTACCAAGAATCAGAGTCATATAATTTCATTCTTTATAAGATTTATTTAATTTATTTAAATTTATTGCCATTATCACCACAAATTAATTTTTAATTTATAATTTTTAGTTTTTGGGTTTTGTGTGTGTGTTTTTTTTGTTGTGATTTTTGTATTCCGCGTCAGGTCAGGTGACTGGAAATGTTTGTGAAGTATGCGAATTTCCAAAATTCCAATTAAAAAATATAAAAATCCATGCTTAAAATAAAAAAAAAGCAAGAAAAGCAAAAATAAATAAATAAATACACACGTAATAATAATTATAATAATATAATGACAAATTAACATAAATAAATAAATAAGCAGACGGAAATATTGGGCTAAGCACTAAGTAAATGAATTAAATTGGGAGAGTAAAGTAAAGTAAAATAAGCAAGGAAGAGCAGAGCGCACAAAGTAAAAAAGAAGTCAATGACAGTTTTAATTTGCTAACAATAAATTATGAAAAAAAAGAAAGCAATTAAAAAAAAAACAAAGGCGCCGGTAGGGGTATACAAAAATATTGGCAGTTCAATTAAGCTTCCGTCATTTTTAAATCAAAAATTGGGGTTTTATTGTGAAAGAATAGAATATTGTGTTTTATTAAAAGTATTGTCCATCGTTAGCCAATAGTTTTTCCAATTTTTCTGACACCATACAGATTCCGCGTTAATAAAATTCCTCGTCATTTGGGGTGATCCGAAAAAGAACTTAATTTTTGTCTTGATGACGAGTTGATTAAGCCATGTCCGTCTGTATCAAAACCTGTCCCTCGGTTTTTGAGCTAGTGAGCTGAAATTTCGCATATAGGTTTATTTTTACCATACGCTGTACGATTGTCAGAATCAGCCGAATCGGATCACTAGGGGTACCTACCATACAAACCCCCCTTTAAATTAAAGTTCTTATTAAAAAAAGTTTTTTGTTTTTTGACGTATCGAACTGAAATTTGGACACTATAAGTTTCTGGGCCATGTACACCAACCATGTAAATTTTATGATCCTAGGTTTACAAGGAGAGGTACCTCCCATACAAACCCCGTTTTAAATTAATGTTCTTATTAGAAAAAGTGCTAAGAAAGTAATATTGGATGCAGCCCGGAGGAGCGTGAAGAGTATTACATCTTTGGCAGAGACAATGATAGCCTTCTTTCTGTTTTTTTTTTGTTTCTATTCGCCAAGGAGGTGTAGATCTTTCAAAGATCCTAGTAGACCATCCTACTAGAATGAATGATTCACCGGACAAACAGTCTCTTGTAGTGCATACGTACTAAAACCACTCACGGACTAAACTTGCACTTTTTTCAAAACTGGCGAGACCACCAATAGAGGCATTACTTCGCCAGGTAGGTTAGACCACTCTTCTGTTTATTTTCTCATTATGTCTAAATCTCTTTCCCGAATGATCTGGTGCATTAAATCCTGGGTTCGACTTTTCTTGGCTTGGAACCCAATTTCCTTGTTTGTGTGCCATATCCATGGCTATTGTCTTTTGAGCTACTCCCAAGGTTTCAGTTCTTTGTTGCTTACACTTAAAAAACGCCAAAACCAGTACTTGCATGTTTTTATAAATATCAGAGTTGCAAACCGCTTCAAAAATCGGTGTGGTTCGGTTCAGTGGTTTGAACCACTTAGAGGAAACTTGTACCGGTGCAATGGTTCAATATTTTTGCACTAAGTGTCTATATGATGTATCAAAACTTTTCTTTTACAAAAATTATTATTTCAAGAAACATTTGGTGATTCAGTATTCAAATTAAATAAAAGAATCGATGTCCATTAGCTGAAACTTCGTCAAATTAAAAATGTTTATCAAAAGTTCCTGCAATTAACGCTTTTTCGGCTTAAACTTGACTTATTTGCACTACCATTATTAACATTAGAGCTAGTAGCTACTTGGCTTACGATTCTGAAGCGATTATTATAATATTAGATTGAATCAAAGAGGTCACAAGCTTTTAGGAAGAAGAATATCTTATTTAAATTGGTTTTTGAAACAGTAATAAGGGATGATGAGAGTTTGGGCTTAGGAAAAAGGGTATTTCCGGTCCTAAAGGTGCATATACCTCCAGATGACCGCATAGGTGAAAATATGGGCTTGTATCCCCATTGAGTACATATGTACATAAGAATGGGTGATTCGAAGACGTGTAAAGATAGTTAATTGTTTTCTGAATGTCTAAATTATTACGAGTATATGAAATGTGTTTTGTCATGTGCCATTGTTTAATGATTGATGTGTTTAAAATTCTTTGTCTAATTATAAACAGAAGATTGTAAAACAAGAGAAAATTTATTGTTTTGTTTCACTGAAGTTTATATACCTTTCACTAACCAATTTTTTGCATCTTATATTGTGATAATTGTTGTTACAAGTCAAACAGATTCATAAATCCTAAATATAGTCGAACGAGGCTCAAAACTTAATTGTATCCAAATTAAATGGCTCATTTGCCAAGACAAAGCATTGTTGAAGTTCTTATAAAAGTCAAGATATTTCAATAGACGAATCTGAATCATCTTAGCATTTTGCAATAAGTTGTCTTCAATTAATTGTTCATCTTCAAACAGAAGAGAACATTGATCACATGCTACTGCATCTAGTCAAATCCTTCTCCACCGATAGATAGACTGCTTAAATAATCGTAGTTGATCTCCGAAACATTAGGGTTCTTAACAAATTCTTAGTTAACACTTACTAGGTAGTAGTTCTTGTGACGAGCTTAGTACTTCCATAACAAATATTATCACATGTAGGTCACTGGGTATTTGTAGTTATAAATACACCAAGGAGCACGATTATTTTGGTTAAGGGTGTATTTTTCTTATCTTTTAATTATATGTATGCTAGAAATAGCAGCAGTTTCCCTTTGAAGTATTTGACATGTTTTATTTTCTTTTTGCAACAATGTAAGTAATAACATTTTACTCAATGTGAGTGAGTACTAGGATGGCTATACATTACATTGTGTACATTACTCTAAATTCTATTAGATATTGAGATGATGATGTATGTATTGTTTTAAATACTTATAATTTAACATGTTTCTTTCTATTTCTGTTTACACAATACTCAGCTTTGAGTTGTAGGCTTATGAAATATTAGTTCAGTAAATTGTTGGACTTATAGTTAAACTGGCAACTAATTTCCCGCGGTTTTAATTAAAACTTACAATTACAATTCATCAATAATGTATTCTTCCTTTTTGTTTCAATATTCAACAAAATTTTCAATATCTCATTGGAAGAAATCATTCGGTTCCAACTTGAAAAATTTATTCATTTCAAGCAATCAATTCTCCATCAGCTAAACGAGATGAATACTTGATGTTCTTTTTTCTTATGAGGACTCAATTTTTAGTGTCAGGTTTATATAATGAACTATTGAATTAGGTAATCATGTATTTAATAAACAATTTCTATTTTATGTCTCAATTTCTGAAGAATAAACTTCGTAAATAAAATAAATCGTCTTTGTCTGTGTGATTGTTAGTTTTTAGAATCAATAATCAATGTTGCTCATTTATACACCTCATGGATTGATGAAAAACAATATTCATCAAGTCGCATTATACTTATTTTTTAACAACAATTCGGTCAGGACAACGTTTCTAACAAATATATAAATGTTCTGTGAAAACAAAACAACGTTTGTCGGGTTCTGCCAGGTTCGGATCCAACTCCGATCTGGGCAGGGGTATTGGCAACCAAGTCCAACCTGCGAGGCATAACCTGATGATCTGACGTGCCTATCCGATAGTTGCAGACTATGCGGCAGGTGTAGTTGCAGGCAGATTTCCAATAGACTTGGAAGCTCTAGCTGCAAAATATACATATTCTGTTCGAACAACTTCCCAGTCTAGTAGAAGTGAGATTTAGATACCTAAACATATTGCAACACAGGTGAAGCAATACAGAGCCACTGAGGATCCAAGAGCTCATCCCAAGTATTGCAGACTTTCTTATGCGTGAAACCTGTAAAGTAGGGTTCTAATTCAAATTCCAAATCGCAATTGGCCATGGATGCTTCAGGCAGTACTTGCACTGATTTGGGCAAGCTGTGGATCCATACTGTAGTCTCTTTCAAGATGTGGTGGAAGACGCGGATCACATTATCCAGGCGAATGATCAGCTCAACAGAGGACTGATCATTCTTTTCTAGTGAAATTTCTGATATTATGCTTGGGGCTCAGCGATCAATGGCGCCTAATTAATTAATTATGTAATTAAGGATATTATCCCTCCCTATGAAGGAATGCTTTGGCGGTATCGTACGAAATCAAAGGGATTTGATGCGATATCGGGTGTTTTAGTCGGTAACAGTGATGCCATTTTAGCCTTTTTTCCGAACAGATATTTCCTTCGATCCAAAGGGCAACAATAATGCTACTGCAAATTTTGTAAGTACCGCAGATGAAGAGATTATGACCTGATAGATGAGGCAATAAAACTCATCTAATTTATAAAAATAAATAAGATAAAAATTACAAAATAATCTGTCCTGTTTTTGTGATAGGTAGATGGCATCACTGGTCGGTAGGAACCCGACATAACATGTAGCAGGGGCAATAAGTATCTTTTATAAGATTTTGCATAACAAAAAAAAAAAAAAAATAGTAAATGTAAGTAAAGTGAGTGTACAAAAACCACAAACAAGTATAATTAAGAAATCGTTCCATACTCGTACATAAGAATTGTGTGATTATCAAAAGGTGTGACTGATGTGCAAATACTCATGTAATAAGAAAAAAAATAGTAAATTGTTTAAAACAAACTTACACAATAAGAAATTATTGAAAACAAAGTTTGATTTTAGTTTTTATATTTTTATTTTAATTTAGTAATAAATTTTGTTCTTCTTTGAACTGCATAAACGTGAAACGTGATAAGATTTTTTTCAATGAATATAACTAATATGATTGTTTGAAATAAATAAATTGCAATCATTCAATAATTCAATTTATAATCAAATAAAAAAAGTGCAATAACATAGTAAAAACAACAACAACAACAACAAACTAACAAACATTCCAAACATATAAACAACAACAAAACGAACACAATGTTCAAGGCCAATGCGGAGAAGAATGGGTAAATTTATACAAACATATGTGAAAAGCGTGCAAAAAAAATATCATTAATAGAATTACATATTAAATAAATAAAAAAAAAAAATATATATATATATATATAGTATATACATATATGAAACCACATAATAATAATGATTCTTTCTTTATTTGCATACATAAAAAGTGCCGTCAACGATCGCCCATTGTTCATGCAACAAAATGGCGCAAATAATCGCAATCGTTCCTTCTCAGCCGTCGACAATGTCGAGGTTAGCAATTTTCGACGGGCATTACCACAGTTTATAGCTGTTAGTATTAAGAACATATTGCTTTTCGGTAAATATTAAAAGATGAAACGATCATAAGAGTCACACACACATATCACACTCACACACACACAACACATACCATACAACACAGATACAGATACAGATAGATTACGAGAGTCGATTATTCAAGCAAACCCATGATTGATAATACTAAGTGAAGTTGCAGGGAGAATTTGTCATACAAAATAACATTGTATTGCCATATATCAAGCGACTTAGTATTGAATTTCAAATTGATTTATAGGTTAGTTTTTGAATGGTATCCATTTAAATGGGACAACTTTTGTCATGTTTGCAAAACAGGTGACTGATTGTTGGTTGGGGGAAATGTGTCGTATTGACACCATGCAATAATTCAAACTGATTTATGGGTTAATTTTTGAATGGTATTCATTTAAATGGAACAAATATTTATGATTTCAGACTATACCGACAAGACATTTAATTATTGATGATCAGTCACAGCGACAAGTTCTTGAATTGTTCTGTCATGTGTTCTAAATCTTTCTAATATACATAAGTACATGTTAATCAATTTTCGAGCCGGATGAAACCAAATTCCATCCCATATTTATACATTTTCTTTTAGGGGCATTAATAAAGAACATTGCTATTGTATAAAAAAACAAAATGATGAGCTTGAAGAAGTTTGTGGGGACTTGAATAATTTAGAACAAATTTACCTTATTAAAATGCAAACCTTTTTAGTTGAAGATCGTCCAGATCACCCAAATAAAGTTACCACTTTCCCTTCAGAATTGAATGATAATATCCATGATCTAGTGATAAGCGATCAAAGAGTGTTACTCTGTGAGATATGGATTATGACATGGTCAGTGAGTGGGACTTTTTACTTTCATTGCATACCATATGATCAAATGTTGTGTGAGATTAAAGAAATCCTTTAATCACATGGGCATAGTCTTTTAAATTTTGCATAAAGAAAATTGATAAAAAAGAACTACAGCATTTTATCACAGTGAACCAAAAATAAGACTACTCAAAAATCTCTAGTCTCGGACATATCCTCCAGGTGGACATCTCTCGTGCTCAGACAAATTCCTTAGAATGTCCGCCCAACGGATTGTATTTTGTTCTAAAAACATAACTTGGGACTTAAGATATCTCCCGTGTCCGGATAATTTCATTGAAACCGTATGAGTCCGCCATCGGGAGATTTACCTGAATATGACTCACAATTGGGCTAACTATTTTAAGGACCTAGACATATCTTACTATATACGTGTATGTATTTAAAAGGGATCAAAAATTGCTGAAACTTTGAGGAGCTAAGTGCATCGAATTAAAATTTGTATGAAACTTGTATCATGGGTTATGAGCTTGTCAATCGACTCTCGTACTTACAATACACATATGAAGACAATTTATCTTGTATTTTATTTACATTTTAATAGCTTTCACGAAATATAATACACATTTTCTAAGAATTATCCGGATTTATGTCTCTCAATCTCTCCTGTCTATTTAAAGTTACTTAAATTGTATATAAATCACGTTTCTGGTCGGAGCTAATAAAATAAATCATTAAGATTACTTATAAATCAGTTAACCTTTTCAGAATCAGACATTTAATGATCTTAAAGTCATGTTACGAGTATAAGGGCATTTAATTTGTAGAGTCTGATTTTGTATAGTTTTTTAATCCCATTTGTTCATATTTAGTTGGAATTTTTAGGTTTTACAAGAAGTTATAGGAAATGTAACTCAAGAAGAGGATTATAATCAGAGGAGGATTAAGGCCTGTAGGGGCTAGTAGGCAGTGCAATTCTTGGAGCTCCTTACAAAATTGTAACTGACTAATTTTGATTGGATTTGTATCACTTTAAGCCATTCCGCTAACCTCATTGACACTTATCTTATTTCCGCAAAAAACCATGGTTTCATAGGATATTTATTTAAATATTATTCCATTCAAAACATATGTGGAACGTTGCGCCCTAGGCACGTGCCTAGTTTGCATAAAGGATAATCCGCTACTGATTGTAATGGGTTATTCATTTTATCCTTTTCTTTATTAAACCGATAATATTATTAATAAATCCAATTATAAGCATTTTGATTCCTAAAAAGTTGAATACTTTTATCAAATTCAAGTCCATTCTGGAGATTTTATCTCTTTAAATAATAGAGATAGATATTTCAAAAAACCTCTGACATTTTTTATGCTCAATCTTCTTGTTTAAAGTTTGTCCGTTCCCTCTCATGTATATGATACGATATGATTATGAATCACACAGTTGGGGAACCTATCCATCTTTATCAAGATGCGATTTGATATCACAGATTAAGATTAGATATTTTCTATTGAGAAATCATTTGTTAAGTATTTGTATTATATTTAGTTATTTAGAATCTGTGAAGCAACATTTAGACAGTAGCTAAATTTCATGAGGAATTCCACTTATCTTGAGGTTTCACTAGGTGAGATGGAGAATTAAATAGTTATTAGGCCACACTTAAGTCTGCTTCCAGGAGTTGCAATGCGAGTATGTTTATGTGGTTCAGAATGGTGAAGCTGAGTCTGAAGCTGAAGCCCGAAAAAAAATGAACAGAATGCGAGGTTTTGTTTTGAATATCAATCAGCTGTGCTTGTTGTTTAAGAGGTAAACACGGAGAGAGAGACAAACTACTTTGACTTCACGGCTTCAGATTTAGACTCAGCTTCAGCCTCACATTTTGTTCGTTCACATACGAACAGCTGCTTTTGATTTTTTGACCGGCTTCAGACTCAGCTTCAGCTTCACCATTCTGTTCCAGCCTTAAGTTGTAGCGGCGGCTATAATTAGTGATGGGCCCTACAACCGTAGTAATCTTGAGTTCACATTGTATGACGTGACGTTGTGATCATATAAGGGGATACCTACTATAATCTGAAGAACCTTAGACTGAAACCACTGTATAATTTTAATTTTGATGATCACCCATACCTAATAAATCCTTATAGTAAAGTATAGTGGGATTGACACGAATAGGTATTCGGTTAGTTTCAGGTTTCTTCACAGGACATCAGATCAGTCGTAACGATCTGTGTAGACTATGTAATGAAGAAGAGAGAGCACGTACTATGTCACTACGAAGGCCTAGTCTGGACCAGACTCCGTCACCTTGGAAACCAGTACATGAAACCAGTTGAAATTGAAACTATGCTTACGGGGATTGTTTCAATATGCTCACTTGACGAGGTGTTCTAGGTCCCGCCCTTCCTCTAAGCTAATCTAGTAAGGATAATATTTCGTGAAAGAAATACAAGCTTCGGTTATGCCGAATTCATATGCCTACAATATTTTATGAATTTTTCAATGATCATCTATTACAATCAATCGGTGATTTTTTCGTATTTTTCGCATCTTCGAATGTTGAATGTTCGTTCAGGTTATGGCATGACATTGGGCTTCCCAACAATTGTAATACCAGCAATACAAGGTGGTGATGGACGTGATAATGAAAGTGATATTGTATTAAATAAAGAACAAATATCATGGTTCAGTAAGTTAAAATTTAATTATTATAATTATATTTCCATAAAATTTTGTTAAAAATTATTCAATTTTTAGGTTCCATAAATCTGATTTGTGTACCTTTGGGTTGTTTATTTTCGGGTGTGCTTACCCAACCATTAGGCAAGCGACGAGCAATGCAAGTAAGTTATCATCTATGTACATACTATTGTATTGTGGTATAGACCTCTTGAACTTTTAATTGTAGTATTATTGTATTACATAATACCATTCCCTTTCGTTATGAATTGTTTTTTTTTTTTTTTTTTAACTTTTTTTTTTTGTAGTTTGTTAATTTACCCATTTTGGCCGCTTGGTTACTATTCCATTTTGCTACAAGCACTGTACATTTATATGCGGCTTTATGCTTGGCTGGTCTCGGTGGCGGTCTAATGGAAGCACCGGTACGTAGAACTTTTAATTTGCACACAATTGGCTTAGAAAAATACACACATACCTTACATCCATTGTTGTGCTGTTGTTCGTGGCCTTTGTTTGATTGAATTGTATTGAATTGAATAAACAATGATGATCATTTGATTTCTAAGTATTCGATTTCCATTGAACTGAACACAATTCATTTGTAGGTGCTTACTTATGTTGCTGAGATTACAGAACCAAAATATCGTGGAATTCTATCAGCACTCGGTACGACATGTGTCATTACTGGTGTTTTCTCACAATTCATTTTGGGTTCATTAATGGATTGGCGAAGCGTTGCCGCTGTAAGTGCAGCATTTCCGGTTATAGCCATTGTGGCTTTATGTTTTGTTCCCGAGAGTCCGGTATGGTTAATACGTGAAGAGCGTTTCCATGAAGCTGTTAAATCCTTACAATGGTTACGTGGTTGGGTACCAGAACACAAGATTGAAGATGAATTCAATCAATTGTATGATGAGTTAATAACTCAACCACAATTGGTGCTGGCAGCTGAAAATGGTGGTGTGGTGCCAAAAAAGACATTATTACGTCGTCTGCATATGTTCCGGAAAAGATCATTCTTGGTGCCGTTTATGTTGGTTTCTTTTACCTTCTTCACTGGACATTTTTCAGGCAAAACACCATTGCAGACATATGCTGTGCAGGTGAGTTCCACTGCACTCCATTCTAATGATCAATTATCTATTATAAATTTTCTAGATTTTCCATACTCTAAAAGCACCCATGAATAAATATCATGCTACCATTTTGCTCGGTGTTGCGGAAATGATTTCCACAATACTTGGTGTCATACTGATACATTTTACTGGCAAGCGACCGCTTGTACTTGTCTCAACTGTGGGTACCGGCTTATGTTTCTTTGGAACAGCCACCTATGCATATTATTTGAATGATTTGCCTGGCTTTGCGGTCAATAATGTTGTTGTGAATGCCTCGGATATTGTACCGAAATCAGATATTATCACTCAAGCGAACATAACAAAAATCTTTAAAGATCAAATGCTAGAAGAAACAACACAACTACCAACAGAATTGATGTCAGAATCAGATCCAGATCAAGAGACTACAACTATGCCAAATTTTTTGAAACATGAAGTGGAAGAGGAAAGATTAAATCGTTTGAAACGAGATGAAGGAGAGCAGCAACTCAATTTTGTTGGTCTTGATTATGTTGATCATAATGAATCTAGTACATTACCATCATTTGAATTGCTTGATTCTGAGGAGAATGATACCATTACAACATTAATGCCTAATGATATAGGCATAGCGACAAGTACAAAATCATCAATGACACAAACAAATGTATTAACACCACATGAACCAGACCCAAAACCAGTGATAGAAGATGCCAATGAGAAACCCAACTTAGTGGTAGATGAAATTTTGTTGCCTGTCCCGAAACAGGAGAAAAACTATCTGGTATGGTTGCCATTGATCCTGTTATTGTTATCAGCATTCTTCTCACATTTGGGTATACGCATGATACCTTGGATTTTAATTGGAGAAGTATTCCCTGCCGACATAAGAAATAGTGCATCTGGTTTTTCTGGTGGCCTAGGTTATGTCTTTGGTTTCTTAGCCAATAAATTGTTTTTAGTTATGTTAAGTTCACTGACATTACCTGGAACATTTTGGTTTTATTCATTTGTTGCTTTCTTCGGTACTGTTGTTTTATATTTTGCCTTACCAGAAACCGAAGGACGAACACTTGGTGTAAGTATTATCACTCAATCACTCACTGACTCACGCACTGTAAACACAATAATAATGATATATTGATATTATTGATTTTCAGGAAATTGAAGCTCATTTCTCTAAGAAATCTGAATTTAATTTATTCAACAAGGATAAATTAGCTGATTTAAAAGCGAAAAACAATCTAAAGATTACGCCCGCCATACAAATGGATAATCTACAGAATTTACACATTCCAATGAATCAACAAGCCGAAGCAAAAATAATTCATTTGCAACAAAGTGATTTCAGGCCACAGCGAACGAATGATTCACGGGATTCTCAGGCTCAGGCATCGTCACCACGAGGACGAGGTGAAACCAATTTGGCTTATGAGGAGAATAACACAACCCATTTGTAGTTATAAAGATATTTGTATATGTCATAGCATTTTAGCATTGATATTTTTATAAGTTTATCAAATATATGCATGTACCATATTATAATACCATAATATAATAATAATAATAATAATTAATTAATTAATTAATAATTTAAATATTTTTTGTGTGCCACAAGCATGTTTTAGCTTTGTACTATATATACATATTTTGTTGATGTGTGAAAAAAGAAAAAGATACAGATACAGAAAGGAATAGAAACCATTTGTATTTTCATCAGTGATATTAATAATGAAATTTTTATTTAAAATAGTATATACCTATTAAATAAATCTTTAATAACTATGGTATCATATCACCAAAGCTTACATTTTATGTACAATATAAGTATACATATATTTCCTCTCAGGCCTGGAAGCGAAAACCAGGGATCTAGCAGGAAGAAAGTAGGCGAATGAACCTGGCTGCACTGGTGCTAGGACACTCTAATCTTGCTATCAACCAAAGAGAACCTTGGAGGTTCTACACTTCAACAAGAAAAGGATTCGGATGATGACAGGAGTTATTACGGGGCACTGTACTATCATACATTACACATCATGACTTCAGTTGTAGCTGTGAAGATGAGGAGGACCCGGAAAGCAATCAGCACTTCCTCTGTGATTGCCCTGATCTTCTTGGTAGACGAACCCGTTTTCTCAGGAAATCGTTCTTCAAGGAGCCGGAGTAGTTTGGAAAAATGTCCTTTCGGTGCCCTGGTTCTGTTCGTGGACTACTAAGGTTGGTTTTAGAGGAAGAGGGGGATCTCTGGGGCCGACCTTGGACAGTAGTGGATTATCTGTTACTCCTCACAAACCACCTACTCATTTACCTTTTGTCAAGCATCACAATGGGCCTTAAGGCTTCTGGGTGAAATCGCGAGAGGCCTGCGTTATCTAAACCTTACCTTAACCTATACATATATTAAATTTATTTCATTATACAGGTTTTCTGGCCATGACGCTTCTCGTAGACCATAGATGATATTCTTGAGCCGCAAATTATGTTTTTAGAACAATGCAAAATGACTCGATTCTTTAGATGGTATCCTTGAGTTATGTGGAGTCTGCGTATTACAAATATTTAAGAAGTACTATGCAATTCTTTAGATGTATGCACCCTCCCAGTTCAAGGCAAGAACTTGTAGGACAAGCAATCGGTAGCGCATCATATTGAAGCTAGTCTGAAACTGCTAATATACACATATGTGCTAGGTTCTTGGAAACGAAGAGGCAAATGAACTCGCTAGGAGAAGAAGGCAAGAACTTGTAGGACAGTATACTAAAGGACTCGGCAGCGCATTGTATTGTAGCTAGTCTGGGATGGCTAATATATGTGCAAGGTTCTTGAAAACAAAGAGGCGAGATCACATTGGGACCTTAATATACAATACATACTACTATTAGGGTAAAAGTAGACAAGTAAACTGGCACGGAAAGAAGCTGGCAACGTATTTATGCGGGCTGCTTTGGATTTCCAGAATAAGAAAACTCTGCCGATAGATTAAAGGTCCAGGTAGGAGTAAAGGAGTATTTATTTAATTTTATTTTATTTTAACACATTAAACTCAATATTTAATACCAGACTTAATATACAGGTTTACCTAGCTCTACCTAAGAGGCCTTCGACACTTGATTTAATTATACTTAGCTATGTATGTATAGAATTTGGAAATTTTAAGGGATGTAGGAGTTTTTAATATTTGAGATGGAAGTTGGTAACCAAAAAGGGAGGTCCTGATGCTCCCGAAGTTCTGGTAAGAGTCCATCGCTCAGATCGGCTCCACAGAGAGGGCATGATGGACGGACTGTTCCGTTGAGAAAATGTTTGCGACTGTTCTGTGAGTGTCCAATGCGCAGGCGAATAAATGTATTGCATACCTGTCTCGCTAAGTTGGCCTCGTGCTGATGGCAGAATACCGATGCTTGAATTGTGGCCATTCACACAGCTTCTTCGAGCGAAGGTGACCTTGGAGTTGGCCGATGTAAAGAAGTATGCCGTGAGGCGATATCAGCACATTCATTTCCTTGTATTCTTTGATGACTCGGAATCCAGAAGATGGTAATTTTGTTGCGATGCTGAGTGCAGATTTCACGAATCGTGGAGTCATTGTAGTAACAGTTTTGTATGGCTGACAGGGCGGAAAGGTCGTCAAAGCAGATTACAAAGTTGGCGTCATTGTGGACAACAAATTGACAGGCTTTTAGAATGGCAAAGGCCTCTGCAGTGAACTTAATAACGATTACAAATCAACCTATATGGAGCATTTGGCTACTATGACCTTCGTTTCAATTAAAGGAGTAGTGACAATTTCCATGCCTTATTAGATAGTAAAGGAACTCAAAGGACATTGAGTGTAACTCGGAAAGGTATGCGTATAGTAGTCTCAGGCTTCTTTACAGGACAATGTAGAATTATGAAGTACTTACATACATAACATGCGAATAAGTCTCAATGATCAATATATATCATTTGCATTTGCCAATGACTATCAGAACCTGGATTCAATTTGTATCAATTGAGGCCTCCTCAGGTGAGAAATGACAAGCTGCCCCCTTCATTATTCTAATTTAATCTAATTTTCATATATTTAATACATTTCCAATTAGGAAATTCAGTTTTTGTCATAATAACAGTTAAAATTATATTTTAGTCAAGTTAAACTAATTTTGAATCTTTGAATTTAAAAAAAACCGAAGGAGAATTTTTCAATTTCAAATGTTGTATCAGCATCGATAACATTTCGATTGCAACTTCCGGTTGACGATACCAGGGCTGCCACACAACATTGCAGTGCCAGCTGTTTATTGAGAGTGCAAATTGCAGCCTCAGCGTTCTCGTGAACGTTCGTTTGCGGGAGACTTCGTTTGGCTCGCCTTCGCAATTTGTCGGTTCGTTGTTTTTATTAATAAAATTGTTAACTTTTTTTCTTTAAGAACATTTAAATGGCTGCAAATCAGAATCATTTGACAAATAAGTAAACAATACACTTTTTGGTTATCTTCTTCTTGAATGCAATGCCATGACATGGTTGGCACCCTTCACCTGTTAACTTTGTCAAAATTTGATGGCAACACAGTCACAGTTTCAGCTGTTTGTTGCAATTCAAAGAACGCCAAATTGCAAAGCAACTAATCCGTGAAATTGTTTAAGAATTAATCAGTGCAAAAGGGAAGTGTGTATTGGAATTCAGCGTGATAAAATTAAAATTTAATATTAAATAATTCTGTAAAGATTAGTAAAATGGAAGAATTCAGTAATGATGACATTCATATGTGTCGGACATGTGGAATATTTTATACGAAGAATTTTCTGCGTAAGATTTTCAATAATCCATTTGATGAAGTTAAAATAATGCAACGCATCCGTTTGCTTATGACTGCTTGGAATGTTGAGGTAAATTACTATATGATTTGTTGATTTTATTTTTTGTTTAAAACCTAATCAGAATTTGAAATGTCTTGTGTCTTGTTTAGGTTAATGAAAACGATGGACGCTCAGAATTTGTGTGTACCCTTTGCATAAATGAATTTGAACGTACCTTTAAATTTCTTGATCGTTGTTCGGAAGTGCACGAAGAGTACACTAGCATTTTTCCAAGCCAAAAGGATTTAATACAAGTGAAAAAAGAATTACCGGAAGAAGAAGGGGAAGATAAAAAACACATGGGTTTCATTTACGTTGATGATTTGAGTGACGACGATGATGGTCAATATGAAGGCAGTATGGTTCCCAATTTTGATATGTCTCAATTGGCTTTCAAAGAGGAAAAAATCGAAGAGGCAAGAGTTCCACAATCAAATGCTGTCAAGCCAATATATCCACCAATTGGAGCAGATGCCTTTGCTTCATTCACACCTATGATGACAGACGGGCTACTACAGGATTCATTTACCACGGCAACAATTCCATTTGCTGACATGACTAATGATAATGCGAATACAAAAATAAAAACTGATCAACACAACACATTTTCCATAGATAATAATAATGATAGTAATAATGATGATGGAGATGATGATGAAGATGATGATGAAGAAATAAAAATTGTGAAATTTACCTATGACGATGATATTAAGGACACTTACGCCAATTCAATTGGTATTGAAAATAAACCCATTGTTGGCTTGGGTCAGGAAACAACAACACCAACAACAACGACAACAAGCTTAACATGCAAACTTTGCCTATATGTGGCAGCAGATCAGTCAGCATTACGTGAACACTTTAATCGCATACACGAAACCAAGGATTTTAATTGTCATATCTGCGGCAAGGTGTTCAAAAATTCCAAAAGTGCACGTCTCAGATACCATTTAAAGTGGCATAATCTGAGTAGACACATCCAGTGTGTTCTGTGTGGCTTCAATTGTGCCACACGAGACATTCTAAATGAGCACAAACGAGCGGTTCACGGCAAAATTGAGTGTAATATTTGTAAAAAGAGTAAGTACATAGTAGAATATAATGATTTATGTGTATACTTACTTGTGTTTGCCTTGCAGAGATCTATGCCAAAAGAATGAAGGGTCATTTGCGTAGTCATGCACTCTCTGCTGCTGCACAAAGATTTTGCTGTTCCATATGCAATGAGGGTAAGTGCGGTTCATTTTTCTTGTTGTATGCATAACTATAATTAATATAATCATTCAGAATTTGCGCTACAAAATTTATACGAAACGCATATAGTTTTGGCTCATGGAAATATGGGTATAATAAAACGGAATGAAACTACAAACGGAACACGATCTACTGATGAGCTGAACCAAAATCTTGACAGTAAATTAAATTTACTAGAAGGAATTAACCAGTTTGGATCATTTAGCAGTCATTCTACCACCATAACAGATGAAAGTGAAGTAATTGAACTCAATGAAGATTCGGAAAATGATGATCAGGATGATCAGATTGAAAACAACGAAACTCAACAAGAACTATTATACGCACAATTTATGCAACAAACACCGACAACACCTTTCACTAGTCCACAAAAAGAAGAGGAGATGTCAATGAATGGCATTGTTGCATCATTAATCAGTGATTCCATATTCTCTGTACCTAAAACACCTTTAAAGGAACAATTCAATGAGACAGCAAATCAAAGATATACATGTGCACAATGTACAGAATGGTTTGCATCGGTAGACGCTTTAATCAACCATTCGGAAAAACATAAAAGAAATTACTTCAAGTGTGAGATTTGTGAGAAATCTTTTGATTTAAAATTTAAACTCAATCGTCATGTTATGAAGCATCACAACGATGGTGATGTGTCTATGAATTAATTTTAAGTATGATGACTACCATGATTTTATTATTTCTCATGTATTACATTTCGTATTTATATTTTTATGTTTAGGCTGGATATATCACTCATTCATTTCTCAAGTCACAAATTATTTAAGGGTTCAATACATTAACATACATACTACATATATATATACATAGAAAGGATGATGATGATGATAAAGATGATGATGATAAAGATGTTGATGATGATGATGATAAACATTCCCCCATTATAATAATTACAACATAGTGAAAAATAGTAAGTAAAGACATAATATTAATATTCACCCACATATAACATATAGTCATCAGCATAGATAAGAATTAATTTAAGTTGAAAGTTGTTTGGTTTTGAAAATACTCATACGTACATACATATGAATCTCATTATATATTTTATGATAAAAACTATATACACTATAGGCGAGAGTATTTGAGTAATTGATTATTATGTTGTCCATACCACTGTTCGAAGATCATTGGCTTTAAAACTTCATTCGCGTATTGATAAAAGAAAAGCTTTCTACTTTCAAAAACCAAAGGAATTATATGGGTAAAATAAGATAGAGCAATGACCATTCAAATTCCATCTAGTATATCATGATCATGCTAATATATACAGTCATATAAGTACACATATATATATCTTTAACAAATAACTTAGGTATAGAGTTCGAACGGCTTAGTTAAAGAGGACAAACGACTTATTTATAGAGGACAAACGACTTAGTTAAAGAGGGTAAACAATTTAATTACGCAGGGCTCCCCACAGCAAAGTGTTTGTCTGGTTCCAATGAGATCGTTACAGAGGAGTCCAAAGTGTCCCACAGCGAAGTGATTGACCTCACATCGAAGAGATTGACTAAATCCTATTAAATCATTCAAGAAACTCCTCTACAAAGTACTTTTTAGTGAAGTAATTTCCAAAGAGTTTTTTACAGAGCATTCTGAATTAATCTCTGGCAAATTAATTGACCAGCCTCAATGATTTCGCTTTAGAGGGTTCTGTCCGAACAGCTTTGCAAGACATTATGGTGCCAATTTGCTATTATGAGCATCAGTCTAAATTCATAATAATATTACAATAGTGAAGTGTATCAATAAATTGTTAGAATAAAATTTATGGTAGATAAGGAATTACATATTAGAAATCTAGAACCCCACCGGTTAAACCGAATAATATTAATATAAAAAAATTAGAATAAACTCCATCCTCATTGTCGTCGCATAACTTTTGATAAGCTTATTAAGTTCCTTATTACACAAACAAATACACATATGAAGCTCAACACTTTTAGATATGTAAGTTAGTTTGAAAAACTGAATGAGGGCAAAAACCTGGATTCGTTTAACACATAAGACTGTTTATTAGATTTATTTGTTTTCATAGTGCTGCTTGAGTTTCTTGGAGAACTATCCTAGTTATGCAATGTCCACACTCGCTATTGAATTCAATTGAGCGCTTTAAACTAAGATTTTTTTGCTTATTTCTTGTGACAATTCATTCCTAGGGAAAAATAGCAACTGAAATTCAAATTTCAAAGCATTTAAACCTTCACAACTTTTGATTCTAATAACTGAAAGATTCTTGTTGTGAGCTTCTACAGTATAGACATTTTCAATAAAAAAGACATTATATTAAACTATTTGCTTTATTAACATAATTTTTTGTTTTTTTTTTTTTTACCATTTGAAATGGAATTTTGAATTATTTGGCATTTGTAATGGAATGCTCAGGAATTGAGTGAGAAAGAGAAAGAGGCTTCTTCTAAGATTATATATTTTATATTAAAATTATTAAAAGGGATATACTTACTATAAAATTAACACATTGTTTAAATTACTTATCCTATATTACTATAAAAGAAGAAGCTTCATATAAAACAAAAATTTAATTTTATAATACTAAACAAGAATCAAATTCTTTCAATAATATTATTATTTATATTATTATTATTAAGAAGTAGAATAAAAAACATAAATTCGTATACTACTTAAAATTAAGAGCACTAGCTGCCATGGCTTTCAGCTCTCTTTTAAAAATAGATTTAAATAACTTCTTTGTTTCTCTAACCACTGAGTGATTATATCCAGTCTTATCATTTTTCATTAAATTCTTCATCATTTTCATATATACATATATACATAATACAATCAATCGGATAATCTCGCGTCCTTTACTTAATAAAACATAAAACTGTAATGCCATAGATTATTTGAAAAAATCAGCATTTTTTTTTTTCATAGACTAAAGAGAGAGAGTAAAATATGGAAAAAATAACAAGAACATTATTAAAAAACAAAGATAATATTAAATAATATGGAAATTAAAATTATAACATAATATACATATATATAAAAAGGAAATCCAGCATTTTAATAATTTAGAAAATCCGGACAGGTAGTATCGCTACACTACCGTAATTGTTTTTTGCGTGAAAACTTTTTTCATGAAGCATTATAATTAAAGCAAAGTCGAATGTCAAGATTGTTTCGATTGAGCCGACTAAGCCACGCAACAGATTTTGATGCTGTTTTTTCTGTCATTTAAAGAATTTTCTCTGAAAGGTAGAAAAATATGTATATGTACATAGATAACTCTTCAATACTAGTGATTGGTCTGAGCGATTGAATCGATTATAAAACATTGAACGTGCACTATTCTATACACATACGCACCTTTATAAAATATTAGGTCTATAAATTTTGTTTGTGAAACAAGTTTGGTTTTATAATTCTTTAAAGAACCAGTTAGTTTTCAATAAAATCATACTTCATCTTCAAAAGGAAACAAAAAAGGCTTTACAATATCTGTTCATTTGTCGGAATCAGCCGAATCGGACCACTAGGGGGGATACCTCCCATACAAACGCCCATTTAAATTGAAGTTGTTACTAAAAAAAGTTTTTTGTTTTGTTCCTGGGCCATATCCATCAATCTTGTGAATTTCATGGTCCAGGAGGGGTACGTCCCATACAAACCCACATTAAATGACAAACTTATAAAGAGTTATTGTACAATAAAGTGCCACTCAACAGAGAGAATTTAGTGATGCTAAGAAAGGAAGGATTACATCTTTGGCATAGCCAATGATAGCCTTCTTTCTGGATTTTGTTTAACATTTATTGGGTAAAAATAAGCCTTCAACTTAATGGATATAAAAAAGTTATGTGATAAAGGCGAGAGATTGACGTGTGGTTTAAAGCCTAAAGAGTATATTCAATTAATATATCCTCTTTGGCGTCCGTGTACCCAAAGGTCAAGGCTCAAGCGCCTTCACCTGGACGTATTTATAGCCAAAGTAGCAGCTAGCCTGTTGACATGAGACTTTAGCCGGTCAGTATACCGGCTAATGTGCATGTTTATCTGCTCACGAACAGAGAGGGTTCTCAGGTCCGTGCATATCACATCATTACGAACGTACCAAGAAGCGTTAACTATCTGACAGAGGCCAGAGTTCTGCATCTTCTGAATAATGTATATATTAGAGTCGGCTGCGGTGCCCCAGAGGGGAATCCCAAAAGTCCAGGACAGGACCAATATTGCCTTATAAATAATAACCTTGTTGCTCATGCTTAAGCTTCTTCAGTTTTTGACGACAAGTTGCAGCAGTTTGTTTGCGCCAGGTAAGTCTCCTGGCCAAGATCATACCAAGGTAGCGGGCTGAGACCACCTGAGGTATAACCGACTTATGCATCAAGACGGTTGGACAGGAGTCTCTCCTAGGCGCAATCGTGCAGTGCTGTGATTTTTCGCTGTTAACCGCGATATCCACACCAGGTTTTATAAACTATTGCAAAGTTTTGCCTCATCTTTAAGTTTGCAGTTCTAAGCAGAGGAACTTTGCGGTGCATCCTACCGGGTAGATTTGCGCTTACTTATCGTCGTCGGACACTTCGCGATGTTATAATATTCCCAATTTCTCTAGCAATTGTCGCAGATGATTTGAACGGGTAGCGTTTAGCTAATATTACGATAAAATTGTCGACCAGTGCCCCAAGCTTTTCCATGGTTTTTTCCGTTTTGAAGGCATTTGTAACGAAATTTTCTGATCGTCCCATTGATGTCGCAATAAATTTGTATGTTTTCCCTTCATCTCGGAGCTAACGAACAAGTCCTCTCTTTTCCTCTGGACTGCGGTGAAGTCCACGATCCATCTTAATTATTACAACAAAGACGATACAATCATTGAATTTCTAAGGAGAGCGTCAATTGTGTTCAACTAGTAGAATTTTTTGTGTTTAAATTTTTATTTTCTTTACTTATTTTATTCTAATTTATTTTATTTTAATGTATCGTAATATGAAAAATGTTTATGCCTTAAAACTATAGAAAATTTCATTTTATACATTTCTATTTATATTTTGATAAATTTCTGATAACCATAATCATATGAAGACGCCAATGACGACAGAGGAGGAGGAGGCAATGAATTTGATTGTATGCTTTTAGCTACTACTTATATTTCCAGCACCTCCTCCACCACCTCCACCGTTATTACCACCACTAACATCATTAGTAGCAGCAACACCAGTAGCAGTATTTGTAATTGAACTATTGCTACCACCACCACCACTACTACTACTACTACTATTACTATTATTACTATTTGTTTTCAATTGTATAAGTTTTGGTGAATTTAGTAATTTATTATCGCCTTGCATCATTGATGATTTTGCCATGGGCAGTGATACAACTTTCATATTTTGTAATTGTTTTAAATTGATTGTTGTGCCACCTTGAAAAGCAGGTGATAGTAATATTTGTCCACCACCTTGAACAGCAAACAGGACATTGCCTCCTCCAGTTGTTGTTGCTGCTCCAGATGTTGTTGTATTAATATTACTACTACTACTATTAGTTATTGTTGTAGCTTTGCCTAAAATATTTGTTGTTCCCGTAATTATATTCTTTTGTAAATTGCCACCAACAGTTGCTGGTTGTAAGCGTATTGTTTGACCAGTTGATCCAAGTACCAAAGTTTTGGGTAAAACAGTTGGTGAGCCAATTGTTGTTGCTGTTGTGTTTGTTGTTGTGGTTACAGTACCACCTTCACTATTGCTGCTACTTATAACCACAGGACTAACAGTCATGCCGCCACCGCCACCACCACCAGTGGCATTCGATGTAGCAATAGTAATGCGTTGCTGGCCACCTTGTTGCTGTTGTTGTTGTTGTTGTGAGGAAGGTATTTGTTGTAGCCTCAATATTTGATTGCCCATAATCACTGTTTGCATTCCTGACGATGACATCACCTGGGTGCCTCGTTGAGTATTTGTCTGTTGGAAAAATTACATCAATTACAATTATGATAGTCATACTATGATACATCATCAAATGATTACTTACCACTGAGCCTTGTATTTTCATTGTTTGTCCACTTAGTACAACATTTTGTAATTGTTGTGTTTGTTGTTGTCCTGTTGTTCTTACAACATTCTTCATTGTTGGTAATATTAAAGGTTTACCTTGCAAATTAGTTATATTCACACCACCACCACCAGGATTTGATCCCAACACAGTGGTTGCTTTCCCTAAAACTTTTGTTGCATTTGTTGTTGTCACTAATCTGCTGCCAGCAGCCAATTTTGCATTCATTGTTGATGCCTGGGCAGCAGTCAACACAGTTGTATTACCTGTGCCACCTCCACCAGCTTGTGTACTTATCAAGCGTGTTTGACCTGATGGTGCCAATGTTATAATGCTACGTGGTGGAGTAATAACTTGAAATTGATTTGGTAAATTGCTGCTCGTACTGCTACCACTTGAAGTTGCAATATTTTGTGCAGAACTTGTTGCCAATTGTATTAAATTAGCTGCTGAAACAAGTTTAGTACCGCTAACAACATTTGTATTCCCTCCACCACTACCACCAGCTACTCGTAATGTTGCACCTTGTCTTTGTAGTAAATTATCCAATGTGATTATTTGTCCAGTTGTAGCAACAGTTTGTGATGCCAAATGACCAGATGTTGCTGCTGTTGTGGTGGTTGTTGTTGTTGTCGTTGAGGGGGTCGGTGATGATGATAAATTATTGGTTCGTATTATGCGTGTCAAACCACCACCACCAGGTGATAATGGCATCATATTTTGTGTTTTAGCATCTGCCAGATTTATAACACGTTGCACTGTGCTGCGAGCAGAAGTTGGTACAACACTAGCAGTTCCAGCATTTGTTGTTTGTGCTGGTGATGCTTGTGATGTTGTTACAACTTTGAATTGTTGTTGCTGCAGCTGCTGTTGTTGCTTGAGGTTTTGAATGAGGACACGTTGCTGTTGTGGTGTTAGATTTGCAGTATTCAATGTTTGAATTTTGCCACCAGTTGTTGTTATCACTTTAGGTGATGATGGTGATGGCGATGATGCTCCACCTCCATCACTAGGTTTTTTAGTCATCACTACATTGGTTGGGCTTTGGATTTTTTGTCCGCTTATTGGTTGGAATATGATATTCTTATTACCTGATATGGCAGTGTTACCTGAAAAATCAATAAAAACAATTAAATTTAAACTCATCTAAGTAAGGAGGACTTGTCTCTAACACTTACCCACTAATATGCGTTGTGTTTTTTGTTGATTGCCAATTGCTGTTGGTTTCACTACAATTTGTTGACCTTGTTTTTGTTGCAAAGCAGCAAAGGCTTGTGCTGACATTTTTAGCACAGTACTGCCACCAACAGTGGTGGCATTTGTTGTGCCAATTGTCTTACCAGTTAAAGTGACTGGACTTCCAGCAGCAATTGTTTTTAGTTGTGGTTGCAATTGCTGCTGCTGTTGCTGCTGTTGTACTTGACGCACTGTAGTTTGAGCTAATATGCGTTGTCCAATTATTTGTACAGGATGTTTATTCCCAGCTCCTGCTGTTGCTGCTGCTGATGCTGGCATTAAGCGTATTATGTTCTTGGCTTGTGGTTGCTGTTGTTGATCTGTTGCTGTTGCTATAAGTTGACTATTATTGATAAGAACATTTTGTAATTGATCTTGTTGCTGCTTATCAATTGGCATAATTATATTTGTCAATTGTTGTTGTTGTTGTTGTTTTGCTTTATTGATTTGTTGTGGTGATTTTTGTTGATTCATTTGATTGAGTACTACAGATTTAGTAAGTGAAACCTTTTTGCCACCCACTGTTGCTGTTAGTTTTGTTGATGTTGCTGTTGCTGGTGTTGTCTTAGCACCAGCTGCAACATGTACTGTTTGCAAACCAGTTGGTGTTGATACCAAAATTGGTGTTGTGGTCGTATTATTTCGCATAACATTACTACTACTACTAATTATTGATGAATTTGTTCCCATATTAATTTTGTTAACTGCACCTACTGCTGCTGCTGTTGCTTGTTGCTGCACAGTAAATGCTGCATATGGTTTTAATTGATTGCTAGTAATATTACTAATATTAGAAGCAACGGCGGCGGCGCCAACAGGTGTTGAAGCCTTCAAACGTGAATTCGATGACAATAATTGTGCTTGTACTTTGTCTATAGAAACTCTTTGCATTTGTTGTATTGGTGTTTTTAATAAAGACTTTTGTTGTGGTTGTTGAGGACTTGGTATATTATATTTGAGTGGTGGAACTGGTGGACATTTTGCTGGTAATGCAACAACTTGTTGCAATACCGAAGATTGTTGTTGTGGTGATAGATTATTGGTTTTCTTAATCATTGTCGTTGTCGTAGAACCACTTGAGGATGGTACCAAAGCCGGTACCGGAGACAAATGGATTTTATTCATAGTAGTGCTGGTAATATTATCTGTTTGCATTATCTTTATTGCCGCCCCATCGACAGTTTCATCTTTTTTAATCACATTACCAACAACAATTTTTGGTTTACGATTTGATTTCTGTTTTTGTTTGCCTAATATTTGATTATGTTGATGCATACGTTCAAACTCAGCCTCACTACGATTACGATGTAAATATATCCATATCTTTCGTTTAGGATCATATCTTACACATGGATCATGACCGGCATGCATTCGATCCAAAGCTCCGCTTACTATAGTTTGTAGAACATTTTCGGCTGCATTTGGATTTATGTATTGTGAACATTTCAATAGTTCAGAAATTTCAGCTCTTGTACCTTCACCATTTGGTAATCTGGCTGTAGCATCACGTACCAATGTTAGAATCGTTACAAAATTAGGTCGATCATCAATCATTATGCTATGACCACGCGCCTTGGTCAGGGCCAGAGTTTGTGAGTATATGCCCTTGACTGGGCCAACAACACTTTCATAGCCATGCATGTGGTAAGTGAAAGCACGATGTGGTTGTTCGAAACGCAAACGTTCTTGACGTTGAAATTCAACCATTTCGGTTGGTGTTGCTGCACATACTTTCCAATTGGTTGGAAAGCGTGGCGGTGGTGTTGGTGCTTGAATTTGTATTATATTATCATGATCCAATGGTGCTGCTGTTTTAATAATCAAATCATCTTCTTGTTTATGATTATGTAATAAATTTTCTGTTGTTTTCACTGCTGCTGCTGCTGTTGCTGCTGCTGTAATCATAGAATTGGGTATTGTTACAGGTGTTGTTGCTGCTGCTGCTGTTGTCGTCGTTGTTGTTGTATTGATGTTAGTTATCATAAAGTTCTCTTGTTTCTGTTGTATGTTTACTGTTGAATTTAAGCCACCGCCTGCCATCATATCATTGCTGTGTCTTTGTTGCCAAAAATTATAGAGCATTGTTAAACGTGCATCTGAATCTCGACTGGCACCAATCCATTGATAGATATTCATTTGTGTCTTAAACTCAATATATGGAACATATTCAGCTGGCAGCACACTAAAGCTACCCACAAGAAAATTAACTGCTGATTGTAACATATCACACCAATTGATTGCCTGATTAAACCAAGGATTAAGAGCTGCAATAGGATTTGCTAGCCATATTTCTAATTTCAATTTAAGCTCTTCAAAACGCATACGATGATTAGGTGTAGCACAAAACAAATCACGTATCAGAGAGAAATAACAAGCATGAGTATCTAGCATAAGAGCTGGTGGTGTTGATGTCGTAGCATTCGGTGATTGTTTTGTCATGGGCGGTTTCATTTGTTGTGGTGATGGTGAATTTAAATTTGCTATTGTCGTCTGCGTCGTTGGAGACATCATTGATTTCAATTTGATTTGTTTCATTTGATTTGATTCGATGGGTTCTAATTTTGGCATTTGTTGTAGCATTAAACGATCGCGTTCTGGTGTCTTCAACAATTGTTGTTGTTGTGTCAACTCATTAATCATATTGTGTCTCAGCAAATGTTGTTGTGATACCAACATATTATCCTCTTGTTTGATTTCAATTTCATTTCCCACATCAATAATATTCAAAGATTCTGATGCATCATCGTCATCATCATCATCATCAACATCATCATGAACGCCTCCACGAGTATTTTGATTAGCCTCTTCTACTGTAATATCTTTACTACTATTATGTTGTATGGGCACCAGTGCTGGGGGTTCATTTAGTTTCGTTTTAGGTTTACGGCCTGGTTTTAATATGGCCGTAACATGGGCACGTGTACAAACATCACGCAAACGAATGTCTGTTGTATCAAACTCTGGTAGATGCTATGGCAATAAGATTTTTGAAAAGTGATTATCAATAAATTGAATGATAGAGAGAAGAATATAATAATACTTACAGGATCTGACATTTTCCGTCGTTTATAATCTCGTAAATATTGTTTAAAGTTCTTATCATTAAGCCTCGTAAATTTAGACTCTTGCATTGTTCGTATAACATCCTCATCTTCACGGTCCAATTGACGCCGAAAGAATGTATCATAAATGCATTTCTTGCCTGCATTTTTGGTCATAGCAGTTAAATCATCTGTATCATCACTTGGGAATTTCTCAATTACTTGACGCTCTTCAAACGTTAAGGCTTCCGGATCATCTTCATCGGTACTTATATCACCAATATTCAGTTTTAATTCTTTAAATATAGTTTGTAATTCACCACAATAACGTTTTCTTGCACGCACTGCACTCAATTTATTATCACCCAATTCTGGTTTAATTCGCTTACGCTGCATTCTTATAGTATAGTAATCAGTGTCCGGTGCTGATTTATAAACGTTGCGCAATAAACGTTCTCGTGATAGAAACAATTCCTTAGCCAAATGGCTAACACGTTCACAATGCTGAAATCGACGTTCACGTCTTTGTGATTTTGCTATACTATGACGCAGTTTAAGAACATCAGGCCTTAGATTTCCTTCCTCTAGCTGACGTTGTAATGATCCCAATGGTGTTTCACCAAAACGCTGTAGGCCAACACCGCCGTCTCTGAAGAGTGCGGCAAGTGTACGTGATTGTTCGGCTGCAGCCACTTCTGGTGGTAACAGGTTGGAAAAACGTGGCAGATGCGCTCGCAATTGAGCCTGTAATTGTTGTGGTAGGAAATTCCATGTATCCAATGAGAAGAATTCATAGAAAATATTTGCATTTTCACATAAACCACGCGGCAAGCGAAACACTTCACCGCCAATTTGTGCCAATTCCAATGAATCGATTTGCGTTTCATATCCCGCCTCTGACGAATCACTGGTACTGGCTGTACTGTTGCTACTGCTGCCGCCACCACCACCGACGCCACTGCTACTTGAGCTGGATTGCTGGATGCTTTCGGCAGCGTCATTTAGAGATTCACTCAATTCCTCATCGGTCGATTCAGACACAGAGTGATTCATTTTGGTTGTTTTAAAAACAAACGCGCACGCATTTACCAAATAACCAAAATTTTCTCTACACTAATTTATAATTTTTTTCCTCTGCTGCTGCACTGCTGTTATATGAAACATATTGCTGTTTGCTGCCGTCCGTCGCCTATTTCTTTTTTTATTAGCTCGTCGCATGTTTTCGCTGTTTTTTTGGTATTTTTCAATTCGTTTTCATGTTGTGTCAGTGTGACCGAATATCATAAAATAATATACACTAAAAAAACCACAAACCACCACAAGGCTGCATAAAAAATTCTATGAATGATTTAAAATATTAATATTCATATGAATTAATTAATAATTATAGTAATATTAATTATACAATTATTTATATGTAAAAATTAAATGAAATCATCAAATGGATTGCGTACAACCGATAACATTAACATACGGCGAATGCAGTGTGCTGATCAAGGTGAGTGTTTCAATGTGATTTTTGAGTGTGTGTGTTGTAATCGAAGAAGAATAACCGCAACGTTGCCACCTGATAGAAATGTCAATTCTTAAGTAAAATATGATATGATATAAAAAATGAAATTGAATGAAAAATATAACATAATTTATTGTAATAAATAATAATTAGCATAATTTTTTACATGTTTGCAGTTTATAATAAATTTATAAAACTGACAATATGGCAACACTGTATCTCGTCTCTACCTGAAAATAAATTTTTAGCGGCGTTGTTCGGCTTTGTCCTATAGTGTGTGTCGTTTTGCAAATTATTAACAATTTCGAATTTCGAATTGTTTCAATAATTTGTTATAATCTCTTATATTTTCACTCATCTTTCGGTTCGTGTCAATAGAAGAAGTGATTTAAAATGAAGTTAACCAAATATAGTGAATGTGAAAAAACGTAAAAAAGTAAGGTTTGTGGTGCAATTTTCTTCTTTTATTTTATTTACTATTCAAAAATAGTAAAAAAATAAAAGAAACTTATTAAAAGTATTCAATGATATGTTATAAAAGTTTCAATATAAACAACAAACAATAAAAGTTCATAAAAATATAAATAAAAACCAAAAAAGCAAATGCCGACGAAGACGGCAACCAAGAAATGAAAAAAAAAAATTTTACAAGCAAATAAGAAGAAGAAACTGCAATAGCTTTTGCTTTTGCAAAGACACACACACAAGAAAGAAAAAAAAAAAGATGTGAATTGAAATAAAATGGTGATAAAAAACTGTATGTGGGACAAACAAACAAGAGTTTAATTGAAAACTAATTGAAAACCAACATCTCTCTGAAGGCATATGAATATGAATGATATTGTAATCATATTATTATTAATATATGTATATAGAATAGATAATAAACTCTACCGTTTTGCAGAATTTTTCTTATAAAACTGTTGTAATCAACTTGAGGAAGACGACGCTGTTCCTATGGGCAAGAAAAAGCGCGTCTATGACAATGGTGTAAATATTGCCAATGCTGAAGATACCAGCCAAAAAATAGCTAAACTAAAGGGCTTAAATAGCGCCGTCGGCTCTGCTGAACACACTGTTGCCGCCGCCGCCAAATCCGTTGATAACAACACGAAGAACAACAATCAAATTAGTAGTGACACGGAAAATGCAATCAAACGCAATGGCAACAACAGCAATAATGGTATGGCAGAGTCGCCGTTATTAAATAAAGAAAATAGTAGTGATTGCGACGACGACAGCAACAGCAACAAAATCATAATCGAGAAGCAAATAAGTCAAACAAAGAAAAAAACAATTAAAGCTCTTGATAGAGAAGAATCTGTAATATCGTTAGCATCATTAGAAGAAAACGAAGAAATTGTGGAGAAGGTGAAAGACGACGAAGCCAATAGCAAACAAGAATCCGAACAGCAACAACCCAATTTTAAATTACGCGTTGTACCGCTTGAAAAGTTGTTAGCAACATCAAAGATTACCAATAACATCATATCATCATCGCCGCGTTCTGGAAAACGAGATTTACGTCAACGTAATAATTCCTCTATCATAGAGCTAAGTGATAGTAGTGATTCCGAAGTTGAGGAAGTGGAAATTCATTTGCCTAAACGTTTAAAAGCAGACACTGCTAAAAACTCAAATTTTAAGGTAAACGACGAAAAAGATAAAACTTCAAACCATAAAAAACCAAACAATATTTTGAGAGTTCGTAGTAGCAGCAGCAACAGTAGTACGACCACCACAAGCAACAATAGTACGACGACCACCAACACCAGCAATAGTAGCAGCAGTATAGATTCATTAGTAGATTCAAATCAAAGAAATTCAAGAACAACAAGAAGTGAACGGTTTGCTAACAACAGAAATAGAAGAAGGCTTAGCAGCAGCAGTGATTTTGAAAAGCCAAGAAACACAAGAATATTGACCACAGACAGTAACAAAAGCGAAGAGGAAACTCATCAAAGAATAAAGAATAAAAAATCTTCAGGTGGTAGTGGTGGAAAGAAGACTTCTTCTTTATCAGATTCAAACAATTTCACTATAAAACGCTGTCGTGTGCGTATTCTTCGTTTATCCTTAAGTGACATACCAACAACAAACAAACAAAAAGTTTCATCAAGAACTCGTCGTAGGAATATGGAAAGTGCCGCCGAACCATCATCAACATCATCATTGTCTTTAAGAAGAAATCGTAATGTTAAGGAAAAAATTGAGGAAGAAGAATCTGATTATGTTGAAAATGCACAAGACGAACAAGAAGCCGATTCATCATCGGCATCATCCGATGATACAAATAGTTCGGATAGCGAAGTAATGCCACAACGTAAGAAACGTGATTTCAAAGGCAATAGAAAAGGTAAAGGCAAATCATCTGATGAATCAGATTTTGAGCCTGATGACAAAAAGAAAAGACGACGTATTAAGAAAAACTCTAGCGAAAGCGATGATGATGACGATGAAAAGAATAAGAATAAACGTAAACATATACGTAAGATTATCAAAACTAAAGATCTTGATGTTAGCACAAAGGAAGCAGCCCGTGAGGAGGAGGATCGACGTAAACGTATTGAAGAACGACAACGTGTCTATAATCAAATATTTGAGAAACCAGAAAATGTTGAAATAACCGATTTGGTATTGGATTTCAATGGTGAATCCAAGAAGACACTATTGGAAGTGGATAAGAAACTGCTGAAGAAATTAAAACCACATCAGGTGGCTGGTGTGAAATTCATGTGGGATGCATGTTTTGAAACGCTTAAAGATGCTGAAGAAAAAGCTGGTTCTGGTTGTATACTAGCCCATTGCATGGGTTTAGGTAAAACCTTACAAGTGGTCACACTATCACACACATTGCTAGCCAATTCGCGACGAACAAATGTCGAACGGGTATTGATCATTTCTCCATTAAGTACCCTAAACAATTGGGCACGTGAATTTGTCCATTGGATGGGTTTTGCACACAAGAGGGACATTGAAGTTTATGATATATCACGTTACAAGGATAAACCGACACGCATATTTAAATTATATGAATGGTATCAGGAGGGTGGTGTTTGTATACTCGGTTATGATATGTATCGCATATTGGCCAATGAGAAGGCTAAAGGTTTACGTAAGAAGCAACGTGAACAATTGCAGGAGGCTTTAGTTGATCCCGGACCAGATCTAGTGGTCTGTGATGAAGGACATTTGCTGAAAAATGAAAAAACATCAATAAGTAAAGCAGTAACAAAAATGCGAACCAGAAGGCGCATTGTATTAACGGGTACGCCACTTCAAAATAACCTGAAAGAATGTAAGTTTACACACACACACACAATAACAAGTTTTATCCTTGATATCCTTATTTGTTTTTATTTTTAGATTATTGCATGATTCAATTTATCAAGCCAAATCTGCTTGGTACTTACAAAGAGTATATGAATCGCTTTGTTAACCCCATAACCAATGGTCAATACATGGATTCAACGGAACGCGATTTACGTCTTATGAAACATCGTTCACATATATTGCACAAACTTCTAGAAGGATGTATACAACGTCGAGACTATTCGGTTTTGGCTCCGTATCTTCCGCCAAAGCATGAATATGTTGTCTATACAAATCTATCTGATTTACAGCAGGAACTGTATGAATTTTATATGACGACACAACGGGATTTGACTAGTTCGGATATGAGTGGCAAGGGTGCAAGGCTTTTCCAGGATTTCCAAGATTTGCGACGCATTTGGACGCATCCAATGAATTTGCGAGTGAATAGTGATACTGTTATTGCTAAGCGTTTGCAAAAGGATGATGAATCCGATTTGGAAGGTTTCGTTTGTGATGACACGGAAACTGAGGCCTCAGCAGCATCATCAAGCGAAAGTATAGAATCTTTTAAATCGGATATGAGTGGTGGTGGTGTTGCAGGAGGAGGTCTTGGATCCAGCGGTGCTGGTGGTAGTAAAGTTAAAGGCCGAAAGACCCGCAATGTAATGCGAAATGGTGATGGTAGTGATTTAGAGGATGGCCTTTCAGTAGAAGGTTCAGTGCAGAATCATGATCCATCCGAATGGTGGAGACGTTTCGTTGAAGATAAAGAATTGAATAATATAAATCATTCCCCCAAGTTATTGATTCTAATGCGATTGTTGCAGCAATGTGAAGCCATTGGTGATAAGTTGCTTGTGTTTTCGCAATCCTTACAATCTTTGGATGTCATTGAACACTTTTTATCACTCATCAATAGTAGTACGCTCCAATATGAGTATGAAGGTAAGGCAACAAACCATTTTTTATCAATTCATACTATATCTTATTGTATTCTAATCTCTCTCTCTATCTTTGTCTCAGGTGATGTTGGTAATTTCAAAGGAGTTTGGGAACCTGGCTTAGATTATTTTCGTCTTGATGGCTCTTGTTCGGTGGAACAGCGTGAATCTATGTGCAAGAAATTCAATAATGTTTCCAATTTACGTGCTCGCCTGTTTCTCATATCGACACGTGCTGGCGGCTTGGGCATTAATCTTGTTGCTGCTAATCGTGTGGTTATTTTTGATGTTTCCTGGAATCCATCACATGACACCCAGAGTATCTTTCGTGTATATCGCTTTGGCCAGACCAAGCCATGTTATATTTATCGATTGATAGCCATGGGCACCATGGAACAAAAGGTCTACGAACGTCAAGTGGCCAAACAAGCAACTGCAAAACGTGTCATTGATGAACAACAAATATCGCGACACTACAATCAAACTGATCTAATGGAACTCTATACATATGAACTGAAACCAAGTGCTGAACGTGAAGTACCCATTTTGCCAAAAGATCGTCTATTTGCCGAAATTTTGAGCGAACATGAGAATCTTATATTTAAATATCATGAACATGACTCACTGCTGGAACAGGAAGAAAGCGAAACCCTTAATGAATTCGAACGTAAGGCAGCTTGGGAAGAATATGAGGCTGAGAAGACACGTACTGTACAGACAGCACAATACATTAGTTATGATCGTGGCGCCTTTGGGAATATTGTCAGTGGACAATTTGGCAATCCATCTGGCAGTGTAACATCGAATAAGATATTTGGTTTCCGTTCTGATATATTGCTTCAGTTGTTGAATATGAAAATTGCTAAGGATTTCCCGGACATGAATCAGAATCAAGTCATACAATTGGTACCGAATTACCTACAAACGCTTTACACACAAATGAACAATGGTGATCCAACCATGTATAAAGATTTACTTGAATTACATCAAACAATTGTGCATCCGAGTGGCATGTACATGAATCCATTGCTTTATGCTAACCAAAATCCCTCTGCGGCTGGCTACTCCCAAGGAGCAGCAGTTGGTCAACCTGGACCAAGTGGGGTAGTAGTAGCGCCTAATCCACCTGGTTTCGAAGCAGACAAAGTATACGAAATTGAATAGAGCAAAGGAGAGCAATGGAGAATCGAGAGCAGGCAGGCGATCAGATTGTAAACATTATTATTTATAATAATTATTAATAATACATTAAAATAAATGTAATTAAGTTTAAAGTAGTAGGCATATACATATGTAAAGGTGTATATGTATGCCCATATTCAGTTGATTTTCTCCAGTTGATTTATATAACTATCATTATTCAAACTTCTTCTTGAACCCATTGATAGATGATTATTTGTAATATTCTTGAAAGACATAAAAATGTTTATGTATTGCCGAAGAAGATCAATTAATCTTATTAACGTTTTGATTTAAATTTTTTTTAATTTTAAGTATATTTTCGTTAGTGAGCGTGCTCTGATTTATACAATGAAAGATTTTATTACATTAGTTTAAAGAAGTACTTTCCTATTTAGTTATTAAAATAAAAAAAAAACTTGTCTTAACAACAATGTGACGTCCCCTCTGTTTTGTTGTGTTGTATTCATACACACACACTATCAATGAGGAGAGTTCTCTATTTATACATACATACATACAACACTATACATATATAATTCGATATTACACCAATAGTAAAATCAATTTAACTTAAATAAAATAAAACTGAATAAAATATTGATAAAAAACAAACAAAAATATATAAACGAAAATCCTTTAATTAAATTACTTATGTGTAGATAGATTATAATTAATATCATTTTGGCGGTAATTTGCCCATCATGCGTAGTTGTTGCAGTTGCATTTGTTGAACAGCACCTGGTGGCATTTGTGCACCCATTGGCATGCGTGGTCCCATTGGACCCATCGGTCCCATGGGTCCAGTCATTGAGATTTGGCCAGGTGGACGATTATGCACTTGTTGTATATCTGAGAGACAATTTTTCCAATCTTCAAGCCGGTTGTAGTGTTTGTTTAGTAGTTGATCTTTTCGTACAATTTCCATATTAAGTTCTTGATTCTCATAGTTGATAAGCATATGGGGTTTTAATGTCGATACTAGGAAGCGTTTTTGCAAAAAGAATGCTTCCATTTGTCGCGCCACATCCAGGAAACGATTGGATGTCTTTTGAACTTCTAGTTCAATTTCTTCTTTGGTAGTGCCTGAGTTGGGTTCTTGTTTGGTTAGAGAAAGCAGGCAAGCTTGGAAGGCTTCTTCGAATTCATCCATTAGATTACCGCCACCACTTTCATTGTTTGAAGAAGCCATCATTTATTACAAGTATATACTTTCACTATTATTAAATATTATAAAAATATAACTAAACTGCACAAACATGCAAAAATATAAGAGCAGAGTGACCTTTCTGGTGCAAAAATACACTTAATATCAGCAGAGTGACCATTTCATACAAAAATGCACTAAAAGTGTTGAAAAACGCAGTTGTCTTTCATTTTGCATTGCAAAAAATGCATCCTGTTGCGTTTTTATTAGTTTCCTGTCATGCCGGGCACGCGGTACAAGAATTCGCCATCATCATCGTAATAAGCATCCTCAACACGATAAGTTGCTCCCTTCTTCCACACTTTCCTTGGTATCCTTATTCGATCCTTTATTTTGGCCATTTCATAGCGTTTTTGATCTTCAACACTGATGACAATTTCGCTACTCTCAAATTTGCTTGCAAAATTGGATAAAAATGGATTCTCTGCTGGTCGGTTGCTTGTTGGTAAGCGACCAGTGCCACTTGGATTCTTTAAACTTTCTACAGCATATTGCTCCAAATTATCATTGTTCACATTGTTTGGAGTAAGTTTCAATTGTTTCAGTTCTTGTAAACGCATCTCACGTTTATCTTTAACCTTTTCCAGCAAATATGTTTCATCTTCATCTGGTGGAGGTGGTTGCTCTTGTTTTACCTTACCACTTGTTAACTTTTCTTGTTTTGACTTTGACTCTTCTTCCTTTTCTGCATATTTGGAACAACTTGTTATCAATGATAGGAATTCGTTGCCACTGGGTTTTGGTAATTCAGGGCGCGTTGGCCATTTCTCAGCCGATATGTTAAGATCTGTTGGTTTTCTATCGGCAAACTTTTTCAAATGATCCATAAGATCTGGTGGTATGGGTGTTTCACATTTACCAGAACGCAGTAGTTCCCAATTGCGTATGACAGCCTCATCATGGGCACGTATACGTTTCGTTGAACGCGGTCGCCATTTGGCATTTAGAATTTTGTCTATAACACTTGGGGTTGATGGAAAACTCTCTGCCAAACGCTCAATTGTCCATTCTTCAGAGTCTCTTGAGTGCAACAAACGTATTTGTTCTTTTTCCGCATATGTCAGCAGATTGGGTAATTGGGCATCACGAAAATATTTGTGTTTTATCATGAATTCACGAACACGATCTTGTTGACGTTGGATATCAGCTTCATAATCACGATGAGTACGATGCACTGACATAAAATCAGATTCTATGTCACCAAAGCCTTCTGGATCAGATTCAAGAGGTGTTGATTCACCAAGTTCTTGAACCTGATAGGCAACGCCAGGATTAGCACGACGTGGTAAGCGTGGCAAACATCGTTGACACGACGAATGAAAGGAACGTTGGATAAATCTTAAAGCCATCAATGCAAGTTCAACAACAATAATTATGCGGCACTGTTCTGAGGTTATGCGTCGTTCGTTGTTTTGCTTTTAAGCAATCAGCTGTTTTGAGTTGCTGCCATTCACAGTGAACAAAATGCAAAACCGTTAAATTCAAATTGCACAAAATAATAAATTCATTTTATTGTTCACAAATAGAAATAACTTAAAATAAGGTCATGGTATCAAAAAACTTGACTTATTAAATCACTACCAGAGATTATACTATCTCCGGCCACCACAATTTGAGCTCCAGTTAATTTGGCTATGAAGTCACAGGCACCAATTTCAGCATAAGTAACACCACCCAAAACATAAACGAAAATGTTACGAACGCGCATAGGAAAAATCTCATTTTGTTCACCATTCTTCACTTGGCTGGCATATGCTTTAATTCCCAGCGGCACATAATCACCAGTTGCTGTTAGGAACATTTGAAGTTTCTCCAACATACCCAATTTGGATGACAAATCCTCAGCACTTGTACACTTCAGCAACAAAGAACATAATTGTGCAATCATTGGTATATACATGCCATTGAAAACAAAACTAGGACATGCATTATTGGCATTCTTACTGGATTCTGCTCCCGTATTGGATACCAATAATCTTAAACGATTGACATTTGCTTGAAATTCAGTTTGCTGGAATTTAGGTATGGGTAAATTTGATAATAATTTCGTTGATTTAGTTATTTTTTCATCTTCCTGCAGATGCGGCAGCAATTCTGCCATGGCCAAACGATGGAAAACAATCAAATTGCGATGCCCAAAGTAATTGCAATAATTACGTATAAATTGTTCTAGTTCATCCTGCGAGATGCCAGCACACAAATACAATAAACACAGCAATCGCAGGGTATTATAACGTTGTCCATCTGTAGTGAGCATTTCATCAATATCGGTGAGTAAACGTTTGCGAGATACATTATTGAGTATATCTTCTTCAAGGGATTGTACACGTTGAAAATTCTCTGCCATCATTTCAATGACAATTTCACTTGCATTCAAATGGCGTAAGATTTTTGTTTTCATTTCCGTTATCTTGGGTAATTTACGTGCTACATAATCATGCATTTCATCCAGTTTCATGTCATTGAGTTTTTGTACTTCTAAACCAATTGCCTTGGCTTGGGCCCGTACCAAGCTACTGGCCTGGGAAAAGTGTTTATAACGATTATCACCATATATCTCATCTGCTTGAGAATTCATACGTATGCTGATGGGTTTAGTTGTTGTACTCTTAGGTGGTGGTTTATCACTTGATTCTGCTTTTGTTGTTTTCGGTTTAATTTCAAAAATTCCCAGCTTTTGTGTCGAAATTTTATTTGAATCTTTTTCAATAATGATTTCCCCAGCACACTGTTGAAAGACTTCTAGTAAGAGGCCAGAATATATTGAAGGATTTAACAAACTGCCAGCATAATCCTTATTACGATCAACTAGTAGCATAGCACCAAATTCATTTGTTTTGTTGGGTTCATTCGACTTGGTCCAAGATCCTAATTTCGTAAGCATTTTCATAAGTTGTCCGGATTGTTCACCATAACTGAACATCACATCAGGACGACCACAAATCATTTGAAGTACCCTTAAACTTTGTGCTATTGATGGCATAATTGATGTGTCTTCATCTACAAAAACACTACCAAATACTTTTGGATATTCCAAGCTCAATAAGCCTTGGTCCAAATAAATAAAATCCCAATTGTAGCGATGTAATTGCACAAGACCAAATAATCCTTCCTCTTCCAGCAAAGTATGAAAATAACAATAACAACTGGGCACACAAATAATGTGACATGATTTAAAGGCAACATCTGAACTTAACTTGGCTTGTTGTTGATTCAATTGCTTCAGTATATTTAGGAACATTTTCAAATCACTACGAATCATATAAATGTATACTTGATCCGGTGTCAAATGAATCATTTGCGCAGCATCGTATTTGTATATATGTTGGATGCCTTTTAATCTGCAACACAGAGTTCTGTTATTCATTTGTTTATGTTTGTAATGGGTGGTCCAACTTACTTTAGCCATGATGCTGTGCATATGCGTTCCAAAGGCTTAATCAGTGATGGTTCTAATATGAGATTCCTTTTGCCTGGTATTGTGCCAATAAGAACTTGTAGTTTCTCTTGTGATACCAATTGAAATCCTTGCAATTTCTTATCAAGTGTCAACTGTGTTGTTGTTATGTCCATTTCATTATTTATCCAATTAAATCACAACAAAACAAAAGACAAATTTCACTTGCACACAACAAAGTGACCATATTTACATAAATAAAATAAACTAAATTATACCAGAGAATCTCACATAAAAAACATCAACAACTAATCAACTTTTAATAGAATGATTGCCATTTATTAATAGCCTTTCTTTACAAAAATTTCAAGTTCTCTTAATATAATTAGATATTTTTTTTTTGTTTTATAATACAATTTATATATGCTTCCTTATATATAAAAGAAGTGGAATCAAAATTTTATATATATCAGTCACGAAATTGGAATCCCTTGGATATTAAATCTTTGCGTGCTTCTGCAATTTCATTTTGAAGTTCTTTTGCTGCAGCAGGACAATCATTAAAGGTAAATGTTCGATAAAGTACAGTAAATGCTGCATAAATCTATAAAATTGCATACAAAAATTTGAGAAATATCACAATTATTATGTTGAATTTCATCACTTACGCCGAACACTAGAATTGGCACAATAGGCGCATAGAGTATGTATGTTTTTAGACCTGGTAAATCTACTGGTCCTAAAACTAAAGCTGCATATGGTACGGCCAGCAGTAAAAAGTATAAACAATAAGTTTGAAAATTCGTCATGATGTTTTCTCTTTGATAAAATGCACCACGATTTTTTATAATTAAAACGTCAATACACAATCAACAGCAAGCCGATGACAACAGATGAAACAGCTGTTAATATAAAGGGAATTGCCAACTTGTGTCATTTTACACATGAGTCGTTATTGCTGCCAGATTGTTTTTCTGGTCATATGTTTACAGGCATATGACCAAAATGATTTAACAATCAGCAACATGTTGCTCGAATGCATAAGCAAGGGAAAACTTGAAAGTTTATCATCTAGTGAATAATTCATATATATACATTATTTATTTTGCAATCAGCCTCCAGTCTCTCTCTGAATTTAGCTTTTAATTGACCTAATTGATGGCTTTCATGTTCCTATGGATGTGGCTAATGAAACCCAACAACCCTCAGTCTGTCAAAATGCTTGTGAATGCGAAACGCAATTTGACAGGAAGCTAGTGGATGCGAAATTCTTTTGAACAATTTGGTAGTGAGTCACTGAGAATATCAAGTTTGCGATTGTTTATTTTTGATCGAGAGATTTTAAATATCGCTCGTTCTCGCTTATGGAAATTTCAAGAAATTTCCTGTAACAAAATAACTCTTAAAGTATTCTGCTGGATAAATTTGAAATTGTAGTTTTGTAGCAATGACTTTTTGTCTCGTGTGCACAATTTTCAAATCGTATCGAGCGCGTCTTCTAATCGAAATCGTTTGACCGCTTATTTAATATTGAAATTAAATGAATACTATATACATTTACTTGTAACAAAATTTAAATTGCTGCAAATTCATTGATTCCTTCATTTCTTTTTCCATTTTTAACATTAAAATTAACAAAAAATTATTGTTGTCTAATTTGGGAATATATTTGTGTAGTAGCATTGAATCAAAAGACTATAGGGGGTGTTGAAAGAAAAAAGATGAAGAGTCATAATAAGAAAATCAAAACAAATACTAACATATTTAAAAATATTTCCATATTTACTTATATTTCCTTACTGAACTCCTGTCTTGTTTCATGTTATGTTATGTTCGATGGTTGTATGTTTGATGCCTGTTTGATTTCAAACCGACAAACAACCAAAACACAACCAACCAACCAACTTGAATACCCACCATCATACATGTTCGAAACAGACGACTTCGTGACTTCAATGAGTGCACACACGAACAGCAGATGAGCGGAAAATATTTTTTAAAAAACTAAATAAATAGAAAATCAACAACGACAACAATTGAAGAAAACTAAAATAGTACATAATAATAATAAATTACGAAGTAAAGAAAAGAAGTGTATGTGTTGACTGGTGTTTCAGAAAGAAAGAAATAGTGAAGAGTTAAGAGAAATACATATAATAATCTACATAAAACAAAAGAGAATACTAAAGTAAATTGAAAAACGTCGTGAGGTGTGGACATGATTTTGTCTCAAACAGTTCAAACAGTCTTCTTCTGTATGTGTTGACGTGCAGGTGCATTTCGTTTTGTTTTACGGAAAGTAAAATATTTCGCATTTTTCTTACATTCGCAGCGTGTGTGTTTTTTAGTTCGGTCAATGAAAAATTATCATCATCAGCATTGAGAGAAAAGAAATACGCAAAAATTCAATAATAAATACACATAGTACATAAAGTGCATACGGTATATTTGTATATAAGAAACGACAAAGGCAACTAGGCAAAAGCAACTTACGTTATTCTGTTTGTTTGTGTGTGTGCAGCGCGCGTAAATTTTTGTGCAAAGAGAGTCGTCGTCGGCATTTGTCATCATTGTCAGTCATATTTTGTGCATCACACATAACAAAATATAATAAATAAATAAATAAATTGAATATAAAATAAAAGTCCAAGAAATTTTTAACATATATTTATGTTTTTACTGTGTTTTAAGGTATAAGAAGAAAAAAACACCCAGCATTGAAGTAAATAAATGTGTGTCTGTCTATGCATGTATGTGTGAGAAGAGAAATATAAAATATTATTATAAACAACAACAACTAAATCAACTACTTTAACAACAACAACAATAATAATAGTAACAATAACAACAACAAGATCAAATACCATCGCATATCGCATAACTAGCAACAACGAAAGCGGCAGCAAAAGCAAAGTAAACAACAAACGAAGAAGAAGTAGAAAAAAGGAAAAACGCGCATAAAATTGCGAAATTTTTGTCTTGTTTTGTTTTGTTTTGTTGCTCGAAATTATAACAAATAACAAATAATAATAATAAATAACATAATAATAAAAAATATATTATTTAAATTAAATTAAATAAACTAAAAAATTAAAAAAAAAAAGAGAGGAGGAAAACACACAACAATAATAAAGACAACAACAACAAATTACAAGGTAAGTTTTATTTATTTATTTATTTAAAATACCATAAAAATAAACTTTAAGATGTGAGGCGAAGAATTTGAATGGGAAAAGAAAGTAAAAACTAAAAAACGGAATGTTGTTGCCTTCTTTTCTTTTCATTTATTATTATTTATTCATTTAATTAAAAATTATACAGTTAAATAGGCGTAATTTGTGTAAGAATTCCATTTACATAGAAGGTGATCATGTGTTAGGTGTGTTGAGTGTGTCCTATTCGGAGGCGATTATAAGTACATAGAACGGAGTGGTTTTTGGGAGTTTCCTGGATTGGATACTACAAGGTGGCCGAACCTTTCTGATGTGCTGGAAGTCTGATTAGTTATCCTTGTTCTCCATCTTTATCAGTTGTCAGGTTGAATAAGATTGCTGACCTTTTGTTTATTTGAAACTTAAAGAATTGAACTAAATGTAGAAATTGTTGTTTGCGCCGTTCATTACTTGTTGGGTCAAGTATTTTGTTTATCAGTGTGCAGGTAGGTGCTTCTTCTTTGTGCTCTCTTCTTTCCATAGCTTTTATTACACTCTTATCTTGTCTTAGGTTAAGCTAAACTTTAATTATGTACATACATATTAGTATAAGTTATACTATATGAATTGTTAGTCTTTAAGATACGATAGACAACTGGAATTGCTTGACAGGGAGATCGTCGGTCACATTTAGTTATTTCTAAACGGCTGCTGCAGAAGCCACAGATAGGTCCTTCAGTGCTTCATTTTGTCTTGTAAGTTGTTGACAATACCATAGAGTTCTGAATTTATCATTTTCCCAGATGGGACAAGCACAATGGAAAGCACATAACCTTTGAAATTCCACCAAATGCACAGCAACTACTTCCTTACGGATAGCGTCGGCTTTGTAGTGTAGTAGTTTGGACAGGCTTACCTCGTTTAGTCCATGATCTTTTTTGCTCATTATTGTTTAATTTTTAATTTTTTTAAATTTTTAATTTACAACCAGCAAATTTTATCGAGAAGATAGTCGCTATGCGCACGTTTGTATGAGTTAATTACTCATCCAGGATGCGGAATGGGAGATCTAGTGGGTGGTGCCTATTCAGGCGTGGCGTTTGGGTGCTGTTGTCCAACAAGATCATTGCTATGTGATTTTCATGGGGTGTCTGTTGCTGTATTTGACGATTTCCTACTTTATCACTGGTAACTGCAGCTCTCGGTGGTTAACCGAGTTCCGGACAAACCACTGCGCCCCTACAATTCTTCGTAGTAGCTTGGACTGAAACCTCTGCAGTATATTCAGGTTTGAGTTGGATGCAGTGCCCCAAAGCTGTATACGGTAAGTCCATGCCGGTTATTTCGCAGGTTAAGCTTTGAATTTGTGCTGAGCAGCCAACTCATTCTTCGAAGTTTCAAGTCCAATTGTTTTCTTTTGGTCGTAATGTGAGGTTTAATAGAAATTCATTCCATTTTAGTAACATTTCGCAAATAGAAATGCGTTCAATCAGATTGTGCATTTTTTCAATAATTTGATTTAGTTTTTCAGTGCAAAACCTGCCACACCGAGGCGTATCTTTGTCATCGAAATTTCTCGAATGAAATCACGTAAACCATGTTCCAACTGAACGTTCTGATAAAGTACCTTCTCAAAAAAAAAATCATTTAATAATCTCATGTTCATGGCTTCATTAGGATTTCCAGCTTTTCATTTCTACATGACATTCATATATTTTAATTAACAAATAATAAACTACAAATACACTGATATGATTGTCAATATTCAATGGCAATTGCATAAAATATGGTTCTGATTTTAAGTGTTACTTCTTAGCGAAAACAAATGAGAAAGAGTAAAACAAACAACAACTGTTCCCTTGCCTTTTTATAAAAAGTTGATTCTGTTTTATTTATTTTTGTATTCAACAAATGTTCAATTCTTATACGAGTACTACTAAAATAATTTTCATAATTCTCTCCCTCTCTCTCATATTTCTTATCCAATGTTTTATGTGTTAAAATATTTTAATGCAAATTATGCAAAAAAAAAATGATAGAAATGCATTTTCTAGTTTGTCTCTTTATCTCTCTCCCGCCTTCAATTTCCACAATCGAGTGAGTCGTCAGACTATTCTTCATTTTACGCATAGCGCATAGCGGCGCTTCTTCTGTTATGCCGATGCTTTGCTATATTCGATGCCATGCCATGCAATGCTATGATGCACTGTTATGTGCATTGTTTTTGTTATTTCATTTTTTATGCTGTTGTTGTTGTTCTGTTGTTTTCCTTCTTCTTTATGTTTCAACCTGTCAACAGGCGACGGCTGCGGCTGAGACAATCTCTGCTTCTGTTGCTGTTGCTGTTGTTGTTGCTGCTTTAGCTGCCGCATTTGTATATAAATATGCATATGCATGAGTGTGTATATGTGTGTGTGTGAGTCGTGCGTATGAGTTGTGAGAGATTTTTTACATTTTCCACTTGTTTGTTTGTTTGGTTGTGTATTGTTTGTTATTTTTATGTTTTTGTTTTCTGCTCTCTTTGCGCTTTGCCTCTTTTTTTTTTGTTTGTAATTTTTATCTCTTTGTCATAATTTGACATTGAGCTGCCGCAAACTACACTCACACTCACTAAATCTCTCTCTCTTCATTCTTACTATCATTATTATTATTATTATTGTTGTTCATGTTGTTCTTTTGCTGTTGCTGTTGTTGTTGGTTTTGTGTACCGGTTTTTTCTTGTTTGTTTTTGTTTTCTCTTCTTATTATAATGCAGGTAAAACTTTGGTTTCTTTTTTTTTGGGTTTTGTGGTCATATTTGATTTTCTTACAAATTGTAATTTCAAATTTTCTTTTACTTCTTTGTTTTCAACTACTTAAGTATTTATAAAAGTAGTAATTTGAGATAAAATTCCTTAATTACTCAGATTTTGGTTTATTTTTTGTTATTACTCACTCATTTGATTATTGTGATGCGTGTGTGAATGCTTTCCGGAACTGATCATAAAAAGATTTTGCCATGACTCAGATACATTTGTACTTTTAAAAACTGGGTTAAAGAAATTTCATAATCAAAATCAATCAAGTATCATGTATGTATGTATTGGAATAAGATGAATGGTGAACATGATTGCTTGTTTGTATCCAAAGAGAGAGAGAGTGAGTGAGTGAGAGACACAATTTCCTCAGCATATTTATTTAAATATTTATAATGCGACCCATACATAATGCGACTCATTGTACAATCAAAGATCAAGACAATTGAGCCATGACCCTTCCCCGCTCAAGTTGAGAGAGTCAACAAGCAAAATGCCATTGTACAATAGATCACAAAATGTATGGGCCCCATAAAATTACAAGAGAACTAGTTACCAGGGCCTACTACTCAAAAACCGTGAGCGAATTGTGTCCAATCTAATATATATGTACAACAAATTTATCATTTTTGGATTTTGACCCCGATTAATGTATTTTTACAAATTTATTTATTTATTTATTCATTCGAGCGACATTCTCATGATGCTTACTGGTTGCTTCCTCAGAGTGTGGCCAATCCAGCGCCACTTCGTACGCTTAATCTGTTTCAGTATAGGCTCCTCATTTGTTAGACGCCATAGAGCCCCGTTGGAAATAGTGTTAGGCCAGAATATTCTGCATATGATCCTTAAACACTTGTTGACGAAAGCTTGAAGTCTCTGCGTGATGGAATTCGGACCAGCTATGTTTCGCTTCCGTATAGTAACGTCGATTTCACGCATGCGGAGAATATTCGCAATTTCCTGCGTCTGGAGATTTGGTAGAAAGCTTCTGTTACCTCGGTTGCACAATATCAACCGACGGAGGAGTTGAAGCAGATGCTAACAAAGCAAGGGCAGCTTTTGGCCGTTTAAAATCGGTATGGGCAAATTCCCAAATCTTCCCAAAGTAGATATGTATATGTATAAAATTTTCCTAATCCAGATATCTGTATGGACTCAAAGAGTCATCAAATATAATAGTTGGTTTCCAATTTTGACTAGAAATACTTTTTAGTCCTTGGTTTGTTTGACAACCTGACAATTGACAAATTGTTATTGAATATGGTACATGATAATTCTTCAAGGAAAGTCTTATATTTGCAGAACACATAGAAATTGCGAAATATAAAGAATCTTTTCGGTCTGTTCATTAGATAATTTTGTCCAACTAAAGGTTAAATAGACCAAATTCATTCGAATCTAGACACTTGTATATGATTTTAAACTTTGTCCTTATTATTTGTTTTAATATTTTCTAATAATCACATTCTATCTGTCTGCCAAAGCGCAATTCTTCAGAAATAGAGACACAGTGTCACTTCACTTCACTAGATTAGATTAGATTTAGTTGGAGATAACTAACATAAACGTGAATATGCAAATCAGTATGCAAATCAAATTTGATTATAATCCGCAAACCGGTATAATAACCAACCAAACAAAACATTAACTATATATAGTATAATATGTACATATATGATGATTCATCGAAGCTTAACATACCCAATTTTTGCATTTTGTTATTGCATATAAATTGTATTTTGCAATTGATTGGTTAAGAAATAAACAAATTTTCCATATTATCCATAAAATGTTAAAAATTTGAAAGCTTTATTAGGCAATTATTTTATATACATAATTGTCTAATCAATTCCATTTTTGTTTTGGATTGCACTACATTAGTTCTCATTTTAAATGGCTTTGTTCAGTTTCTTTTCAATGCTCTAAGCTTAAAAATTAAGGATGTTATAGAGAAATTATAGAAGATGATCGCAATTTGTAAATTAAGGTTGTTAGTGAGTTTTTGTATGGATTATACCTTTTGCACTTATCTGGTATTCCGAGAAATGTTTTGTGGATGACAGTCAGATGTATCTGTATCAAATTTCAAATCGATTGGTTAAAATCTGAGAAATTTGTGCACATAAAAATGAAAGAATGAACGAATTGATTGACTATGTCTAAACAATTAGTCCATATCGACCCCTTTTTGATGGGAAATTGTTCTAAAACTAACTAAACTCGTGACCTGGTATGGATTGTATGAACAATCATTATAGTTACAGAGATATACTCATTTGAATTCTATTGTAAGCGATACTCAACTTTTTGCATTAAGACAAAAATAAGTGAGCGATGGCGAATTTGAGAAAAGGAAAAACCTCCTGCTCTTTGCACATAATAATAATAAGGGGCCCGAAAGCACTGCGACCAATAAGATCTATTGTACATGGCCTATTTTATTGAAACCCTATATGTTTTTTTCTTTTGATGAATCTGAACATTACTTGGGGTTTGTTGTTTCACAATTTGTGTGGATTAATAACAGTCTCACCAAGGTGGTGAAGTCTTTGTCTAACGAGTGCAGGACATTTGCAGAGTATTTGCTCTGAACTTTCTTTATCCATTTCACAAAATCGGTATACGACAGTGTCGGAAAGACCTAACTTATATTGATGATACCTTAGGTTGCAATGACCCGTGAAGTATCCAGTCAAAAAGCGTAAGTCTTCTCTACTGAGTGAGAGAAGCTTATTCGAGATATCTTTTGAAAAGGTGAGGAATCTTTGGCACATACTTTAATGCCACGGATAGGGCTTGATATACTTTATTGGATCTCTGACACATACAACTATTATGTCCAAAAGATAATACTGCCTTCACATTAATCTGAAAGGTATAAACAATAATTTCTAAGCTGAATGAATCCTTAAATCGAATCCAAAATTGACATATGCTTCTATTCAGATTCAAGTCCAATCATTAACATTCCATAGAAACAAACTATTTTGGTGTAGGGTATTTTAATTCATATATAATTTGTTTTCATATTTTTTGTTGTTCGTTAATTTGTTGGTATAATTAAACAATTTTATGTCATTGTTTTTGTGTGGTTGTTTGTTTTGAAGCTTTGATGTTTTTTTTCCATTATCAGTGCGACATCAAATCAATCAGTTTTTACTAGTTTTTTGCTGGATTTTTTTTTTACAGAAATCAATTTCAATTTTTGCAATTAACATTTCCTACTATACAAACAAACCTATGGCATATGGTGGCAATGTCATGTTATATAACACACATGACTAGATGAATCTTTTACTTCAATTTTTTTGTATTTTGCTGTCAATAAATGTTAATTGATTTTTGTCATACGTCAAATGATGATTTCCGTTTCCTTATTATGGTTTTTTTATATCATTATTGCTTTTATTTTTGCTTGAATAATAAAAAATGTAAATAAAAAATAAAATTATATTTAAAAGAAAGAAATAAATAAATAAACGAAAATGATTTGCAAATATGTACAGTTTTATCTAATAATAAACAAAAGATAGATGGAAAGAAAGGAAGAAAGAATTATGACGCAAACATAAATTTTCACAGAAAAAAACAGAAAAGAGATTAAACCATTTCCTCCAACCCAAAATCAATGGGTGTGAAAATCATCATGTGAATGAAATACAAATAAAGACTCTATGACTATTTATGAAGTGTAAAGAAAATGACTTGGAAATCACTAATCAGTACAATTTTTTATTTTTTAATAAACTCATATTTTAAAAGAACCCAAACACAAAAATTATTACTACACACAAAATTTGGTAATCAAAAATAGTGAAAGGAATTATGACACACAAATTTATTGTATTTTTATGAAGAAAGAACAAACAAACATAACAGAAAAACAGATCAATTCATCGATCGATCAATCGATTACATGTAATAAAATTTGAAAAATTTTAAAAATAGATTGGCAAAAATTTCCACATGTTTTAATTTTGTAGGCGAAAAATAGTATAAAAGAAAACTAAATAAAACAAAACAGACACAGCATGATGCCAATCACACATAAATCATTAATCTAATTATAATTAAATTAGCAAAGATTCATTAATTTTATTTTAACAAAAACTCATGATACACATGAGTTGAAAAGAAAAATACAAAAAAAAAAAAAAAAAAAAAAAACCAACACATTTTGCTTTTACCAAATATCATGTACCATACACCATGTATTTTATAAGGTGGGGCTTAACGATAATATAGGATATTAAGGTATAGGAGACGCAGTCCAGTCCATTCATAACAGTGTATGGAAGTTGTCACAAAACAGCCTATTTCGATGCCTGAAAGTCAGGAGAATGAAGCTGGATCTTTTAAGTATAGAAGACAATAAAGTAAAGTGTTTAATTATTTGTCGTTGTCAGGTTAAGTCATTTAACCAGAGGTTAGATCACTACGGTTGCAACAAATGGTCTGTTGAGCATTGTAGATAAATGAAGATTCAAGTACTCAATTTCATATTAATAAATAAATATGAAAAACTTTAGGATCCAGTACCATAGAGCGTCAGGCAGGTAGATATGGTGATCCTGTTTGCTCTTTTTATAATGTTAATTATGGCAATTAAAAGTTGATTGGGTCTGGACTATGAGTTACAAATATCAGACTACCAACGATTCGATACACTTCAATTAAGCTAGGGCTTTGAAAATACACATAATTTTAATTATTAAACACTTCCATATATAATAGACTGTAAAGTATTTGTCTATAACTATCAGGCTAAGCTATTAGTCTATTAGTTGGATTCCGACGGCTATGACAAATGCTCTGATGTCTATAGAATACAAAAGAAGACCATGTATGCACTTGGTGACGGGCAAGTTGAAATAATCATCACGGTTCCACTTTTATTCTTCATCATTTAAACTGATAGTTTGTTGGTTCTTATATGAAGATTCAAGTACTCAGTTTAATATTAAAATATAAAAAAAGCTAGGATGCATAGCTTTAGATCAACATACAAGTAGTTATGGTCATGATTAATGTTGATTATGCAAATTTCAAGTTTATTGAGTCGTCTCAACTATGAGTTACAAATATCCGACTAAAGTCTTAATACACTTCTAATGTTTCAGATTGAAGTGTATAAAATTTAAATAGATGAATAAATGAAGGAAATTTGAAAAGAAAGAAGACATTAATTTTATTTAGTTTTAAGTTGTTTGTTTCATCTTTATCCGATTATTAATTGAATTGAAAAATTCTTAAACTATATTAATTGTTATAGTGACCTTATTAAGAGTTTTTCAAATTGGCCACATCATCATGACCTATTAAGAGAAATAATTAAGAAATGTACATATTTCATATTGTGCTAGGAACAAAAAAATTTTTTTTTTAATTTTATAAGCTACTATGCAAAAAAGAATATAAACTTAATGGAGTAGCTAAAGCTACGGGGCCTTTCGCGATCTCTTTAACAATGTTTGCAAATTTGCCTTTTGTTGAGAATCATTTCAAAGCTTGACACACATACTACATATGTATGTATGTCTTCTGCTTTTAGCCAGATTATAAAGTTGAAATCATGGAATACTCATATACTATCAGAGATATTAATAATGATTAATCATGATGAAAATCAAAACTTATTTGGTCAAACTAAAAATAATATACTTACATTCAGAGATTGAAAATGCTATGCTACGAAAGCGAGGCTGCCAACCGCTAAAGTTAGTCAAAAATCCCAAAAATCGACAATTATAATTACTTGGAAACCCTAATAAAAAATAACGTAGAATGCCGTTTGGAGCATGATCATTTGCTACGGGAGCAGAGCAGTAGCAGGAGCATCAAGAGCAGGAGCAGGAGCAATAGCACACAAAACTCTTTCGTTTGCTTTGCTTCTGATTTGCTCTAATTTTTTTTTTGCTATTGCTCCGACTATAAATAGTATTATTTTGGAGTTCTGTCAAATGCTCTTTGCTTCGTGCTTCACAAATTGAGAGCAGCAGCAAGAGCAAAACATATTTTCTGTTGCTATTGCTGATATGAAGCAAGCAATACAAACCCTGCTTACATTTTCTTCTACTGAAATAGTCTTTTTAATGATTTTTCGATATGTAAGGTTCATGAATGGACACTATGTGTACAAATGCCATGCCTAGAAGGTCTGTAGATTTGAATTGAACTGCAATTTGTACAACCTACCCAATGTCTAGTCGTCAATCAATGTCTTTACTATGAAATCTTCAAAATTAATATAGACATTTGGCAGAAGCCAAATAGCTTAAGGATTTCCAACATAAATATTTGTTTTCTAAAATAATTTAAAATTCTTTTGAATTCTCTTACATGTTCCATATCTCTTCTGGTTATTTTCAAATCATATATATTGAAATATAGATTTATATTATGTTTAAAATACTTATATCAAAATGATGATTGAGAAACAAACAGTGAGTTGCACCTACTTAGTCCTAAATTATTGTATTCTTTTTTATAATCCAAATTTTTTGATATATTTTAATTTATTGAATGAAATTATGTATTATTTGTCTTTCACATTTTTTAAAAATTCATTATTATTTATGTTATTCATTTATTTTTGTAAAACCGCACGTCATATTTGTATCTTTTGCCATTCATATTTTTGGTCCATTCGCCGCTTTTGTCGTTTGTCCATTCGAAAGTCATCAACATTGTATCTATGAAAGTAGGTATGTATGTATATGAATATGTATCTGAGTATATCTATCCATGTATCTGAGTGTGTGTGTTGATAATAAGTTTATTTTGCACGCGCGTTCGTTCTCTCACTGATTTTTATTTTAATTTAATTCGCTCGATCCGCTTTTGTTGTTGTTTTCTTCATATTCATCTTCTTCTCCTCTACTCTGCTCTACTCTTTTTAGGCTTCTTTCGTCTTTAAGTTCTCATTATTATGTGTATATGTATGGTATTGTTGTTATTGATACTTAAAAAGCAAACAAATGAAATAATAAAGTGATGCTGCTGCTGCTGCTGTATTCTGAGAGATGTTAAAGGGGCTAAGAGGGGAATTACAGATACAATGCCACATGTTGTGTGTGTGTTGATGAAAAGATGATTCGCATAAATTTGTGCTGGGTAATTTTGTATCATTTCCCCCCTTCTTCTCATTTATCTTTTCATCCTACGCTTCGTTATGCGTTAAGTTATTTTTATAAACAGAACAACAAAAAAATTAATTGTAAATGACTATGAGCAAAAAAAGGGGGTGGGGGAGCTATGAGAAAAAAACAAGAAAAATGATGTTTGTTTCTTTTAATTAAAGTGATTTTCTTATTTGCACGTAGAAGAAAAACCCCAAAATTAGGCGCCGCCATCATGCGATTTACGCTCATGTGCTTGCAGTTGAGATTTTTCACTCATAAAATTGAATTTTTTATGAAAATTCTTTAGGCAAAATGATGATATTCGTGTTGTTGTGGCATCATCATCATCATCACCATTTAGCTATGACCTAGTCACCTTTTCAACACAAACAAACATATACTACTCATAGATACTATATATATACAAATGGTAAATACATGTGGAAAACTAGAACACAACCAAAAATCACATCCACTTAACCCTGAAAATTTATTATCATAAGAGAGAATGAAGGCGCTGATGCTGCTTAGGTTAGTAGATTTAGTTAGCTCGGCTTGAATGCCTCTGGTAAATGTCGGAGTTTAAGGAATAATACAATTGATAAGCTCATCTCTGTCTGTATCATCATAGAGTTGAGTTAAGACTTACATGGTTTATGATATCTATGAGATACATATATAGAAGTAGACTAGGTACATCATAGTGCTGTTGTTTTGTAGTACACACATGTGTATGTATTTCGAAGCCGTTGGCAAGAAATTTCCTTGTGGAAATTCCATGAATTTACTGCGCTCTTCATCTTCAAATTCTCATCATATGGCATAGTCAGTCAGTCGTCAGTCAGTCAGTCGGTTGGTTGTTGAAGGAGCCCTTTATTTCCAAAATTGTTGTTCGTATGTTTTTGTTGATCAAACACAGACTTTCACTATTTGAGAGACACGCGACAAAAAGTAACCTAAAAAAGAAAAATCCATGGACAAAATTCTCATAACATACATAAAGATAGAGAGAAAGATAGTGAATAGAAGAGAGAGAGAGAGAGAGGCATAACAAAATATAGTGCCACGTTTTTCTAGCCGACGGAAAATTGCAAAAAAAAAAAAAAAATTGAAGCACGTAACTTTGTAGACATTGGCAGGCAGCAGTTGCTGTTGAGATGAGATGAGATGTGTTGTGTATTAGATAGTTAAGTGTACCATATACTATACAAAAGAAGAGATAACAGAAGGGGGATGTCTACTTGAGATTTTTTAGACTTTTATTTAACAATTTTTTATTTTTTTGTGATGTGTTTTCAATTTTGAACTAAAGTCAATGTACGATGTTAATGATGATGAACATGATGATGAACATGATGAACATGTAAAAACAAGAGCAGGGAATTGAAAGACAAGTAAATAGAGGAAAAGCTTTTATTAAAAACTAGTTGGCTTTCGTACAAAATTTTGTCAATTTCAAGCAAAGATACTACTAGTTTTTATGTTCATTGTATTGATACTTTCTTTTCCCTAAGAAGTAATTAAAAAACATCCAATAAATTTGATTCAAAGGAGTTGAATCATATATTCAAAACGACTTTCGCCAGCTTCGGATGTATTTTTTTGTTTTAATCTAGTAATTTATACTTTCGACTATCCATTGCTAAGTATTGATCTGTTAATAGTTATTGTTTTAACCCTTGGATACCGGACAAAGTTGGATTTTTTCAAGACAAACATCTGTTCACATGGCCGACACACTGATGAGCTTCCAACTTAAGTACATCAACTTTATCCTGGTAATAGGTAATTTGTTGATGTTATGGCAATGATATCTTTGCCATTGATATGTTAATTGTCATTGTCGAGAGTCGTGGTGTTAATAGGTACAGTGGTGGTCAATAAAATTGACATAAATGTCTGTAACAATAAGTTTATTATTAATAAGTAAAATTAAAGGCAATGATAACAAGAATATCCAACCGATTGACTGTGACAATGACCACCTCACTTGCTACTGCACGACAAATTCTCTAGCTGACAACGTGACACTTAGGGTAGTTGCGCAAAGCACACGTTGTATACGTGGATATCCTCCCTTTGGAGGGCAAACTAGTTGCAACTTCCGCCATGTTTATGGCGAATAGTGATATCATTAGGACCATGGCTCTCGCCCTTCATATTCTTCTGGCATTAACATGTTGTCTCATACTATTAATTTTCTTTTATATGCATTCATCCGCTGCCTAGGGTGGCCCTTCTTACATGTCTGATTTTGGCTAATATCCTTAAAGAATTCAATCAAAATATTTATGGTTATATCTTTAAGGATGGTCTTTCTATAGATTGCACTTCTAAATTGAATGTTGCCGAATTGGATGCCACGTCTGGAAATGTGGCCTAGCTTTTTATTAAAGCGTATGCAACATGTTTCCAATTTGAATATGAATCTTTATAATGTTGATTGGTAACAATGGTTTTTGTATCGATGTTTCTTACTATGCAATCAAGTGGCATGAACAGGATAAGCTTTTTTGCAGTTGTTCTGCATGCTCTGTATATAATACGGATTTGTTTTAGAATAATTAATTATTATATTCTCGTTAGTGGGAGGTCATGAGGATGAAGTCTTTTTAACCTCCGCCTGGGCATAAGTCAATGGATTAGGGTGCGTCTGCAGCTTAGTTAGTTAAGTTAGAGGATATGCTAAAAACATATCATTTTATACGTGATAATGTGCCGCTTCTCATGTTGTTGAATGTTGTGCCACCATAGAATTTGTACAATTTGACATTATTAAATCTTTGAATCCAACGTTTGTGTTATGGCCAGGGGCTCTCGACCCGGGTGCCCACTCGTAAATCCGGCTTTGTATATAATCAGCATATATGAAGAACTTCTCTATATATGTATATGAATTCTAGAGTTCCATGTTGGAACATAGGGCCACAACGAATTTCCTCCATTCGGGTCTATTTTGTGCCAGTCTCTTCACTTCATTCCAGCTAAGGCGCATGGCACAGGTTTCTAACTATAACAGTCGTCTCCAGGTGTTCGCTGGTCTTTTTCGACTACGGCTTCCTTGGGGGTTACAGTCAATCGCGGTCCTTGATAGGTCGCCGCTTGCCCTGCTTATGATCTTTTTCGGATCTCTAGATGTACTGGTTTTTGCTGGGTTCTGGCTCATAAGCCGGCGTTTGAGATAGTATTTGGCCAGTATATTTTTAGAATTTTTCGTAAACATCGGTTTATGAAGTGAGTTTATATCAGTTGCTGCCGCATTCCTCGTTTCGCATCCATATCGTAAAGAAGGTTTCACATTTGAATTGACTATTTTCAATTTTGTGCGCTGTGATATGCGTACCAAATTATTTGCAGCGACCCGAAGGCCACCGTTGCCTTTTTCATTCGGCTTTTGATGTCTTTGCAAGAACCGCCAGTAACCGAGATAACGCTGGCCAGGTAGCAGAACTTTTCTAAGTAATAGAATATTATTATTATTATTCAAGGGTAGTGTAACAATAAATTCTTAGAGTACTTAAAATTAAGATGCCATGGCGCTTTCAGCTCGAAGTAAGAGAATAAAAGAAAAGTCTAGTGTAAACAAATTGAAGGCTTATTTTCTACAAAATACTTAAAGAAATTAACTTTTGATTCAAAACTTCAGTAAAATATTCAAAATTAATCTTAGCATTTTCGAATATATTTTGTTAATTTTATTCATTAATTTTTAAATGGTTTCCATATAAGTACATACTTTTATAGAAAGATTATCTATTTGATCCTAAAGGTTAGAAAATGTATAACATAATAGCATGGATGCTTTCTAGCTTCCAATTTCCATTTATAAAGCAATTTAAATTGTGAAAATTGGGGCAGCAGATTAAAGTTAAAGTGGATCCAAAAGATCGGCAAAAAGTCGTGTTTGGCATTATGAAATATGAAAGACAAAAGTTTTCTTTTCATTTTCGGTGTCTCCCCCTAATTTCTGGACTACAATATACTCTTTTGTTTTATCAATTTCATTTAAATTTTCAATTCAAAAATTCAATGTAAAAAAAAAGAGCAGCAACAGTCGTCAGTACAGACAGTCGTCATACAATATTTTTGTAAACTCATTTTGACGTTCATTCGTTTGGTTGTGTTGTATTTTTTAAAATCGTGAATTTGCTGACGGCTTTCAAGCATTCAACAGAAAAAAACTAAACACAAAACAACTCCAGACTGACCTGAATTTTGAATCTTTTTTTCTTTACATATATATATATATTTTTTTTGATAATAAAAGTAGACTACCACTACTATTTTTTGTGTTGTGCTTCTTCAGAATATTCAAAATGAAGAAGAAAGAAAAACCCCTTTTTTTGTTTTGTACTATATGAGTATGTCGAAATCTAGCGCCGATGTTACTTCATGCAGTGTGTAATGACACCACCCACTGTCATTGCATGGACACCAAATGATGCCGGCGTCGGCGGCGCAATGCTCCTGGTGCTTGGTTTGCTTGGTGTTGCTGCAAATAGAAATTCCCTTCAAAATCAAACGTGTTTTGTTTGTTCGTGCCTCAGTTTTTTTTTGTTTTGTTTTGTTGTTTGATATTCAAGCAATTTTTTTCTGTTTCTGCTGCACTGAGTTTTGTTTTATGATGATTTACCTTTGCCTTTCGCTTCTTTCTACTTGGCTTTCTTCACAAAAAATAAAAAGAAAAGCAAACAAAAATTGACTTTTGCTTGTGTGTCGCCTTCCACCTTGCCACATTTCGACGTGCAATGCATACCATACACATAGCAAAAAAAAAAATCCACGAGTAACTAACTTGAATCGACTGAATGACTTGCCTGCCTGTCTATTTGACTTTTTTTTCCCCCCTCCTTTCCATGATTTGAAGTCAAAGAAGAAGAGTGTGACAAACAGACAAGATGAGGTAAAGTAAAATGATGCTGCTATGTGTAATGTGTTGCGTTTGTGTTTGCTGTGACTGCTGTGACTCTTGAGTTCAGAGACTAAGTTTAGCTGAATAGTAGCATACTCGTATCTAGATACAAAACACAGATGTCAAGCGTTTGCCAGCGTTTTCATGGCACTGCCACATGTGGCATTGTTTCGTTTTCGCTTGGGTATTATAACTTAGCTAGCATAGTGTTGGATTTTCATTTGTTTTTACTTTACTTTTTTTTTTCACTGTCACGCTTGCTTTTCTCACTTAGTAGTCATCATCATCGCCGTCGTCGTCGTCATCGTCATCATGTAGTCGCTTGCTACTTTAGTTTAATGATTTGCGCTTTGCTTTGCTTTTGCTGCATGTCTCAGCAATAATTTTATTTTTATTTGTATATTTGTTTTTTCATTTTTTTTTTTGCATTTCACTGTGATTATTTAAGTGTGCCTCACTTGGATTTTCGCAACCGGATATTGTAGAGTTTTTGTGTCTATGCCAGTACAAGTATTTTCCTTTCTGTATTTTTGTATATTTTTTCTGTTTTTCTATATTTTTGTTACCACCGTCACGACGCGTGATCTATTAACGTTTCGGCATTTGTCTTATGCCTCTTTGGTGTGCCGAGGGCACACGCACGTTTCGATTTAATATAATTGTCATTTAGTTTGGGCTTTGTGTTGTTTTTGTTGTGCCCTTTAAGTATATGCCTCATAATAAGCATGAACTACACAAAGACATGTCCTTAAAGACAGATAGATAGACAGACACATAGACATACAGATCATGAGCATCATCAAACGTACTTTTCATTCATTTTGTCATTCAGATACTTTGATTTGTTATACATACCTAGATGCTTTAGTTACTTTTCCTTTTGCAAAACTTTTAGCAAACTTTATGTGAAATGATGATTATTGAAGTAAGTAGATGGATGGATGTTTTATTCTGATGAAGGCTGTGACCAGACACATACACACACACCTTTTTCAATATTCGACATTTTTTTTTCCTTTTTCATCTTAATTTTTGGTATTTTTGTGATTTTGGCACGTGTCCAAAATACAACAACAATCAAAATGCTGCTGCATTCACTACTCAACAAACGTACAACGAACGCAAGTAAATAAATATGAGAATTTTTTACTTTACTTCAACGAGTATAGGCCCCCCTACTTTCCTTCAATCTTTTGGATTTCCTACCACTAGATTTTATGCCTTCTTTCCTTCATCATGATCGACATCATCATCTTCATCATCGTTGACGTCGTCGTCTGTTGTTGTTCTCGTTCGTTCATTTGTTCGGCCTCGCTTGGTATGCTTTTAGGGTTAATAGGAATTTTCTTTTATTTTTTTTCTATATATAAGAATTATTTTTTTTCTTTCTCATACTGAGTGGATTGTGTTTTTGATGATGGCCTGGCGGTGGCGGCTGTAAGGGGATGGAAGCTGATGTATTTTGTTCAGATTAAAATGCGTTTATTTAATATTTTATTTCATTTCGCATTGTTTGGGAATTTTGTAGCGACCCGTGCACCGTGTTTTGAACCATTGTTGTTGTTTGTTACTGCACTTGATTGAAAATTGTTCAAGCATCTTTTCAACAAAATTCAAATAAAATGTAATAAAATAAAATTGTATAAAACAAAATACAATTACAAAAACAAAATAAAATTCAGTTCACATTTATGAGAAATTTTTCGTAATGGGGTGAAAAAACCCCAACTTATATCTTTTGTTGTTTGAAATATTTCTTATTATATGAAGACTGTTTCTTGAAGCTCTTATGTCGTGATGAAGTCAAAATATTTTGTTGTACAAGGTTGTTTTTTAATCTCATGGAAGAAATTGCATGCCTACAACACAACCACCATTTCTGATATGACATTGTTATACAAATCTTGAGAAAATATCTTAAAATCGTTTTAATTTAACCACTTAACTTGATAATGTTTATTTCAATACTCTTTGCTGTGGTAAAATCTAGTCAAATGATTTCTGTAACTCTTAACATATTGGATTAAACAAAAGACTGTTGATAATAATAAAAATTTTGTTGCGAATTTTGTATGTCAGCATCATACATTCATTTTTTATTACAAAGTTGGTCCCATAAAAAATTGATCAAGATCTGATCTGTTTGTTACCTCAGAAATTTTTTCCAGGTGAACCGATTTTGATGATTCTTTTTTTTACTACAAAGCTGGTGCTTGTCATGTGGTTCCGTATGAATTTGATCAAGATCTGACCAGTAGTTATCTGTTTGTTACCTCAGAACTTCTTTCCAGGTGAACCCATTTTGATGAACCTTTATATATTTTAAAGCTGGTGCTTGTCATGTGGTCCCACATAAATTTGATCAAGATGTGACCAGTAGTTATCTGTTTGTCACCTCAGAACTTTTTTCCAGGTGAACCGATTTTGATGATTCTTTTTATATCTTAAAGCTGGTGCGTGTCATGTGGTTCCGTATAAATTTGATCAAGATCTGACTAGTAGTTTTTGAGTTATCCTTAATAATTCTCAAAATCAAGTAATAGTCATATTTTCTTTCTACATCGCCATAATTTCATCAATCTTTCGTCAATCTCGTCTTGTTCCGAACGTTCCAGGCATCATTAGCCGATCTCTCTGATTTGATTTATCATAAGCTGCTATCTAAATATTACGTGACACGATTTTCATGTTTTTCCCTGTCCTTGTCACAGATGATCACAAATAATTATCCTGCCATATCTAGATTGAATTCTTTGAGGACGAATATTTGGTATGGAAAAAACCACTTGCTGCCTCATATGTGATTGCTTGTATTGTGTTGAAAATTTATAGTATGATGGAAAATATTGACCAAAAATGCCACACGGTCGTTTCAACAAGTATGTCTCGACACTGGAGCAAAAACTAACGTACGAAACTAGCTACAAATATGATGACGAATTGTGATCGAAAAATATGTCTCCTCCTCCTCGATACACAATGTCATACTTCGCTAAGCACGACCCCTTGATAGTTTCCCTTAGTATCAGTTTTCCTAATTCTTGGATTTATCATTGGGAAAATAGGTTTTTTATAAAATATTTCTACCATTTTTAGTAGTATTCTCCTCAATTTTTTTTTTTTGGAAAAAACCCAAATGACTTTTTAAAGGTCTTTAGGTCCCGATGATTATAGTCAAAATCAGAATATTCAGTCAAAATATGTGTTGACGCTTATTCTTATATTTTTGTTAAAAGTCTGCTAGAATCTAGAATCTTGAATGTCAATTAACAATTAGTTCCTTAAAACATATAAGTGAAAAAATATTTTTTATTACAAAAGTTTTAAAGTTCTTTTTTTTTTTTTTGGAAATTTACCTTCTATTGTTATCTATGATTTGAAGGTACTATTACTACTATCTCTTGGAAAAATAATAGCCTTGAAAAATATCACACCCTTTAGAGGTCTTTAAGTTTCTCTTTTTCCTTTAAATTCATTTATTTTTTGTTTTACCAGTGTGTGCCCTAGTTTAGTTTATTATGTATTAATAAAAAAATTGTAAAAAAAAAAACATTGAAATATGTGTGTTATGTCCATTTATCAAACTCTTGCTACAATTTATCAATTTCATAATCTTGAAATTCAATAAGCTTCATTTTACTCACACACATTACATGGGCATACATACATATGTACGTACATATGTGTATATTGCAATTGAACTCTTCAACAACAAAATAATAAAAAAAAAACCAAAGTACAAAACCCAAATTCAAACTTAAAAATTTGAAACCCTAAGAGTAAAAAAAAAAATATAAAATAAATGAAAGCACCAAAAGTATCCAACTGAGTAGTACTAGTGAGTGAGTTCACCCATAAGCCACCATTCAATACTATTATGCATTACTCATCGTTTTCATGTGTTGAAACACAAAATGTTCCCACTAAAGTAAGTAACATTGAATGTCGTCATTACCCCAATTTTCTATATTTTTCTATACTTTTTTTTTACAGTTATTTATAGTTCAAATCATCAGCAACAACACTATTTATCTTATTCATCAACAATGTAATGCAACATTTTTCTCTCTTAAGTATTTGATGCTTATATTATTGTACTAGTATCTGCATCTTTCATTCATTCATGCATTCGTTTTCAATGTAAATGCATTTCAGAAAAAAAAAAAAAATGCATATTGATAACCTGATGAAATGTTCAATATTTTCTGTAATATTTACTTTATGGTTAGCTATTTTTCATTATTATTATTTCTACTACTACTAATACTACTTTATACTGTACCACGAGTGTATATACAAATATATGCACTTAGACTTAGGACTCGGTACAATGACCAAAACCATTACTGCTTCCCCTTTTATTTTACATATTTTGGTTTGTTGGGATTTTTGTTTAAATTATCAAAGTTCAAATTGAATTTAAATTGAAAATACACAACTACATTATTTGGATTTTGTGTATATTTTTATACATATATTCTGTTTGTTACTTTAAAACCAGTCACGAAATTCATGGAATGAGTATAATGGAAAATTTTGCCCATTTGCATCATATTCAATAGATATTCTCTATTCTACAATAATTTTCTTTATTTCCACCTGTTTCATTCCATGCCTTTGTCCTTTTCTGAATAGTGATTAACTTAACATGAGAATATTAAATAAGAGTTTTTGACACATTAATCAAGTCAATAAATTAGGATATCTTCTTTTAAGGCATCCATCAATTATCAGAAAGATAAGAAAATATTGTAATCTCAGAACAGAATTCTTTGAATAATATACAAAACTTTTGTATAGATAAACCTTAAGTTCAAAATACTAAAACCCGACTACTATAAAATCACGCTCAAGAAAATATTCTCATTTGAAATTGTTATAAACAAACTATGTATTCAATCGTCTATTAAGTAAACTATTTACACGTAATACAATATTTTAATGTATTTAATACCTATTCATAGTGATGTTCAGAGGATAGCAGTGCCACCTACCCTAACACAGCAATACATTCTAACAGTAGTAACGATCGCTTGGTATGTGGGTTTAAATATGTATTTATCTATTGTTTGGACCTACCCAAGTGGCATATTTTCATTCAAAAATGTGAAGCCACATATCCTATAACCAGCGGACAATGAAGACTCTTCCAACGATACCTCATTTGTCACGTTATGATAGGTAGTTTAGAAGTTAAGATGGAACAGATGAACAACCATACATAGATACCGGTCAAACACAAACACATAATCATAAAAAGAACAAAAAATCAAATCGGAACTTATTCTCATACCCATCTTATACAATTTATACAGTGGTGAGTAAATCATATATCAGTACACATACTCAGGCATATTTTTTTATCAGGGGTGCCACAAAAAACTCTTCCTCCACCAGATTTCCGATTTTAGGTTCCACAGAAAACTCTTTTGGGAGTGTTTGATTCCTCCTTTTGTGTTTTTATGCTGACAGCCCTATTAACATTCAGTTCAAGAGGTTTGGTTATTCGATAAAATCACCGAGTGGCTGAGTGGAATGCAAAACTCCATATGACGAAAACATTAGAGTTTTCTGTGGGACCCCCTATATTTATTTTTCAACATTGGTACTGCGAATGTTATTCCAGTTATTCAACACTCTGCCCCAAAGAAAATCTTCCGTAGTGGGCGCTCTATAAAATTTTGGAAACTTCCCCTTTTCCAATGGCTTCAAGAGTTTCACTCGGATTGAGTTCAGGGCTTTGGGCCGGCCACTCCATCAACTGAAATTGTGATTCTGACCGCTAACTTTGGGTTTTACGAACATTACGCTTTGACTGGGGAATCTCTTTATGTTTGGGATTCGGAATGACGTTCATAAAGTTGCTTAAAAAGTGCATAGGTGGGCTAAAATGTGTAATAGTGAAATGAATATTTGTCTGCTCTCAACTACCAAATTATTAGTCCTGAAAATCTATAAATTTTGATAGATTATGAAGAATGTAACTACTAAGGAAATATATTTTGATATTCCAACTCCAAACGAATTCAAATGGTGGATAAAAGTTTGTTCATAATTACATTTTATAAAGTTTAGTAGCATTTTTTTAAGATCAATCAACTCTTGACGGATAATTTTCTATTATGTCACATTATCTCTTAATGGCATTAAATGTTATATTTCTATATATATTTCGAATACTTTGTTCATTCTTATGAAAGCTTGTTTTTTCCAAAACATTCGAGCAATGGGAAGCAAAACTTAGAAATTAAAAAGAAAAACTGCGTCCAAAATCGAATAGAAAAATTGTCAAAAGTATTACATTCTCTCCATCCGAGTATTAGATAAATATAAAAATTCTTCTATTGTAAACCCAATAAATCGATTGATTAAATTGGTTTTTTGTTACTGTACTATGCTTGTTGTATTTCTCAACACTGTCTGCTGATATTATTGTTTTGTTAGTAGAATTGTATTTTTCTATTGTATCTTTTTTGCCAGTTTCCAGTTGCTTACTTATGGATCTAATGCTAATGCATGCATGCATCGATAAACCACAATCAAGGTCGCATTAGACTTTAGAATTTGTTTGAGTGGCTTTTTGTTTTGCGCTACTATGAGAAATCGTAAAATTGCAAACTTTTGACGTTTTTCCTTTGGCCTTTTTGTTTTTGTTTTGTTATTTAAAATTTTATTTTTTTTTGTAGATTTTATTGTTGTTAGCATCATTTTTGTTGTACATCAAGCTAATTGAAAAAAATATCTTTTGTGGCTTTTGGCTTGGAATTCTATTTTTTCGCTGAGTTTGATTTTTTTTCTTTCTTGGCGTTGCCTCCAACACCACACAGATACAGATATTTTGTTGTTATTGCTGTTGTGGTTATAATTGTGGTGGTGGTGGTGGTAGTAGTGATGGTGATGGTGATGGTGGTGGTGTGGGCACACATAATCTTTTGCTGTGTGTTGCATATTTTTATTTTTTTTTTTGTTTTGTTGATATCTAAATTTAGTTTTTGTTCTAAATTTTTGTTTCCCCGCATGTTTCTGATTGTTTTTGCTTACATATATTCTATGGGGTCAAGGTTGAAATATATTGAAAGAGCCGAACGACGACGTCATAATAATAAATAAAATAAAATAAATTAACTTTGACATTTCATGGTATATGTGGTATGAATGCATATGGTATGGTTGTTATTGAGTTTTATCAAAAGATAAAGTATTTAGAGAGAAGGTGTGGTGTATAATGTCAAGTTAAAGGAAAAACAACTGAGAAAAGTTTAATACATGTGTTACGTTATAACCTGCTGAACTCAAGATAGATCTGTATACTTTTTGTATATAATCCTCAACAGGAAAATACTACATAAATTTCCATACAAAAAATTTTATTCTTTTTTTAACAAGAAGTTTTTTGTTTTATACTATCTTCTTTTCTCTTTGATATGATTCTATTCTTACTTTCTCAGATTTGTTGTCATATTGTATTTGTTTGTCTTCAGTTTGAGTTGCTTTTTTTTTTTTTGTTTTGTTCCAACACATCATTTCTCTAAGTAAAATCATAAATTTTACTTGAGTTTTGCTATTTGTTCACACAATGCTCAACTCATATACATGTATACATATGTATGTATCTATGTATGTGTATGTACATATTTGCATATCAAATCATGTGTTAAAATGCATAAATAAACTTTGTGCTAGTTTAGTTTTTGACACATTTCTATTGTTTAAGTGGTAAAGTTGATTTTTTATTCTGTTTTCTGTTTTTTTTATGGATTTGTTTTTTCCATTTTTCTTATTTACAAGATTACTAAGTAGTATGAGTGAGATGTGAGATGTTTTTAAGAGTATCAGCATATACTTAGCATTGTTTGTAGTAATGATTTTTGACAAAGACCTAAAGTTATTAATTCATTCATTTGTCTAACTGACTGACCTTCTTAAGGTTTAGCCTTTGAATGAAGTTGATTTCAATGATAAAGTTTCATAAAAGATGAGATATCTTTTGTGTCTTCTTAAAAAATCTGATTAAATTAAATCAATCACATGATATTTTATAATGTAAAAAACTTTAAAAATTTGTATAACACACGTGTATAATAAAATATCTACTATGCAAAATTTCAACTTTTACATTGTGGTAACTCATAATACTAAAAAGAAGTGATAGTTTCCAATGCTAAAAATTAAAGATTCCTAATCTTAAAACTCAAATCTTTTATTATTTAAAACTTTATAGTTTTTTGTTGTTTTTGTTTACTTGACCATGAAATTAATAGGCAAAAAAAAAAAAAACAGAGTCTCTAATGAGCTATCATTTAACATCTGAAATAAAAAGTAGAATACTTCAAACAAAAACCAGTTTTTCTTCTAATAAGTTTTGATGGCACTTTAGAACAACAGACACGAGTTTCAATGTTGAATTGAAGAAAGAAAAGAAGTAGCCAAGTGATAAGGTATTATTACTTTATTGAGTTGTTTGTAACTCATAGAATTTTGGAGATTAAGAGATCCATTGAAAGTGTATAGTATGGGGAAGCATTAAAAGCCTAACCAATTTACTATTCGAAGTGTGGGACTTAACTCACCCATTAAACCCTATCGCCCCAAGTCCTACAGTCCCCTTGGCACTACTGCTAAGTATTACGTAAAGGAAGATAGAGGGAGCATATCTGCTCAAAGTCTGCTTCTACCCATTGTAAACCAGTTAGAACTTCTTGTCGACATCAAACTAAGGACCTAATAGTTCAACGTTTGTCTGAACTCGTAACTGTTCAACTCGCAGCAGCTCTGACATGATTTGAGCTGCCGCCTGACTTACCACATCCCAGTTCAGCTTCGATTCGTACATATGCTGCAAGCAATTCGCCACAATCGTGTCCTCGCCAAACGCTGCTGAGACCATTGACCTGACAACAATAAATCTCGGGCAATGCATGAAGACGGGTTCAACATTCTCGTGTTCTTTAAAACATCCGTTACCACTCAGGAACTGCGCAAGGTAATGGTTGACCTCGCCGAACTTTCTGCCGACCCATTCTTCGACGTTATTAATGAGCCGATGGATCCACCTGCCTTTGTCAGAACTTCGCCATCTCCGCTGCTACTTCATCATACTGAGATAACTTTCCAGTGCTCCCTCTTAGCGACGAACAGTCGATTCATTTCTGCCACAACTAAGTAAGAGGATATGTAGGATAGTAAAGGAGGGTATAGGATAGTATAAAATAGGATAATATAGGATAGACAGACTGATTGCCAAAGGGAGAATTCACCCAACAGCCTGCTTTAAGCTTCAGTGTTCGTCTTTGATCATACCGGTATGGAAGACTCTATCATTAGTCTAAGCTACCACCGGTACTCACACCTACTGAACCCAATGTGTCAACCCAGCAGGGAGAATATGTTTCATCCAATTTTACACAAATTGTATTGATGAATATGTCATGTAATTTCATTCATATGAATCGTTGGTAAAAAACCAAGTTCTTATGAGTTTATATAAGAAAATTTAATGAACACGAACTTATTTAAAAATTCTTTCTATGGGATCATTCATCGCACTATTTGGCATGACTATGATTCAAATGACTCTGTAACAAGTTCTTTCTAGTGTAAGGTATATAAACTTCGATGGAACTGAAGTTAATGTTTAGTTTTGTTTCTTTTTCCTGTTGATTTGGTTCTTTAAACTACTTTCAAAAATATTGTGATTTAAATGAATATAAATACATAAAACTCTTCAAACAGAAGTATGATATTTGGTTCTTTAAATATTAATTTATCTTTTCTTATTAATCTTCTTAAACTTAAAAATCATTTAGAACTCAAGATGAAGTTCCATAATATTGTATTTTAAACAATATATTGTAGATCATTGTTGTATTTTTATCTACTAAATATTGCTTATACTATTTACTAAGAGTGTTTGTCTTATACGAGTATTTATAAGAAGCTTTTAAGACTCTTTTAAGACTTTTGTATATTAAATTTGACTAATGCAATCTTTATTGTCAATCTCATAATAATCATATTTTGACAGAATTACATTAAGAAAGAGTGACCCTTACAAGTCTTAATATTATATTGTATTTCCTTGCATGAAGCCTATTAATCTGTTCATGCAATAAGCCTTTAAGATATCTGATAAGCGACTTATAAAAACTCTTATTTTATATGACAAATTATAATTTCTTAATTTGGGAATCATTACATACATTCTTTACTTATGAATACTTAGACTTACACTCAAATTATTTACTTCCTGTTAAAACTTTTACAACTTTCTTTTTTACAATACCAAAATGTTTCTTCTTATAATTGGTTTAGGCAATTTTAAAGTTTACACATGCCTCCATTAACATTTGAACATCACAATTACCATCTCACAGTAGCATATCTTTTTTGACTTTTCTGACATATAATTACATGTTTTTTTTTTCAAACAGATTTTATGCTTACTTCACTTGAAAATTATTTAATTTTTTACTTTTGCATTACCAAAGCTGTCAAGTCATTTCATCTTGAAAACCTCTTAGTATCTACATCTAAACTAAACCCTTTCTGCACTGTTTAACCCAAAAAAAAAAGAAAGTCAAACTCTTTAGGGGTTTCCTGAACTGATTAAAATGTTAATGATAAAGTTGGATAGCAAAGATTAAAAAGAAGAAAAGAAGCATACTCATTTGTATTTGTTTGTTTCATGTTTAACTTCACTTGTGGAATGTCAAAGTAAAGTAAAATAAAGTAAGGACACAACACAGCATAACACAATGATGAAAAACAAAAACACAGAAGAATTACCTTACGGCCATAAGTTGGAAGTGCTTTACATTGCTTTACTTTGTTTTTCTTTTCTTTTCATTTGTATAGATGTCTTTCAACACTGATACTTTTTTCCTCTTAGCTGTTCTTTTTTTAAAGATCTTTTTTGTTACCCTTCAGACTAAATGTTTATAACAGTTTCCTAATTATGTTTGTAACATAAAGTAAAGAAGAAATTCGAGATTTCAGTAAGACAAGTATTCGAAAATTATTGAATAAATTGAGTGTGCCTTTGATATTTTGAGCATAATATTTTTACCATTTATTTTTGATTTAATATTCCTCAGAAAAGGGTTATTACATTTTACTATTCTCTCAGTAAAGAATGTTGGAAATTTTTATCAAAAATACATACATGGCATAAAGTATTCAATGGCGTGAAGAATGTGTGAAGGTTATTGTGTCTTAATTCTGACGATTTTGTAGATATAAGAGTTAGAATACTCGTTTGACTAGATCTTGATAACGAAAGTGAAGATATTGTGCTTTTTGTATAGAATGTCTTATTATTACAATGGTTATGTATTTCATTAATTAAAATGGAGTGTGTGACGATTTGCTTGATCTAGAGTCTAGATAATAGATTTCCGAAGTGAACGCTGGTAGCTTTCAGGATTTACAGGGGGTCAGTGGAAGTCTCAGAGTAAATTAAGGAAATGTACATGGAAAACGGCAACAAATTCTATCTAAGAATAAATAAAAAAGAAGTAAATAAGAGTATTTTAAAGCTCAAAATGGGCAGTTACCGAAATAAGTTTGGGAACCTATGATCAAGAGCAGGGTTGTCCAACCCGCGGCCTAAGTGAAGTGAAGTTTGAATGTGGCCCAATGCGTCCAAGGTGGTCGAAGGACCATATAGTTATTTCTTTGGTTTTTTTTTGCTCGTCAACTTTCTTTTTTTCGTGTCTGCAGCCCAACTCATCACAGATTCTTTCAATGCAGCCCAGGGAACCAATTAGGTTGGATAGCCATCATCTAGACCAGGGCTGTCCAACCTTTTGTTTCAGTGGGCCACATTGCAAGAATCCGCATTGAGTTGGGCCGCATTGGGCTGCATTCAGACTTCACTTGGACTTCGAGTTGGTCAGTCCTGATCTAGATTATAATGCCAATCAATGAATAGATTTTGAGAACGATGAACTGATGTTGTATTATATATGTATGTATATAAAGTCCTCTGGTTCCATGGAGGAGCAAAAGGCCACAACAAGTTTCCTCCATTCGTTTCAGTCAAGCGCCAACGTCTTGATTTCGCTCCAGATTCTGTTGGCCTTTATCACGTCTGCTTCCATGTTTCTCATCCAGGTCTGCGCGGGACTGCCTCTTCGCCGGCTTCCTTGCGGGTTCCAGTCGATTGCACAACGGGTGATGTCGTTTGATGCTCTCCTTAAAACATGACCAAGCCAGCATCATTTCCTTTTTGTTATTTTCACTCGCATTGGTGTTTGGTTGCTTCTAACCCACAGATTGGAGTTTGATATGGTAACAGGCCAGAAGATGGGGAGGATTGTGCGTTAGAATAACTGATGATTGTTCAAATTTCTTTACAATGCAGTGATAAATTCTTAAGCAAAGCGTATTAAATATTCTGTATAGACAAAGATAATAATTTTCCTTTATTATTTTTAAACTTAATTTTATGTTGTTATTGGATGGAATACATATTGTAATTATTGTAGTAGTAGTACGAGTAGTTGGTTGGTTGGTCTTTGTTATTGTTGCTTTTAAGTTGCCGTACAAAAAACAAAAAAAAAATGTCTTTTTAACTGCCTTTTTCAACTGAACCCCCACGTCTTCTCTCTCTCTTTGCACCTATTCTTTGTTGCTCTTTTTGTTGTTTATTTTTAGTCTCCTTGTTGTTGTTGCTGTTACTGTTGTCTTTATTTAAGTATCATTAAGTTTATGCATAATTAAAATAACAAAACAAAACAAAAGTAAAGTTAAAAAAAGTGCAATTATGTTGTACTTGTATCAAGATCAACGCATTTAATAGAATAAAGAAAATGAAGAAAAATTAAATGAAAATGTATAGAGAGAGGGGAATGTAGTGGTAGAGAAGGGAAGGGCATAGAACAGAAAAAAGGGTGTGTGCTTTATTTGCTGTTGTTGTTGTTGATGTTTGTTACAAGTCTAAAGTGTGCTCACCTAGCATTCTTATTGTTATTGTTAATATTGTTTTTGTTTGACTGTTTTGTTATGGAGGTACACCATCCATACCCACCTAACCGCCATGTCTAAATTGCTATGCTATGCCATGCTACTCACATTTAATTCATCATTTATTCTTTGTTCTTGTTTATTATTTGTTGTTTAGTGTTCTTTGTCTTGTAACCAACAACTCTTCATGGCTCCAATGTTTAGCTTTATCATACTTATACGAGTATATGAACACGTTGAATCTGTATAGAGTACAGTGGTATTCATAGGTTTGTCCATTTGTCTATATATACAATTGTTGTGAGTGAGTGAGTGCAATGAGCTTAAAAGAGCGGAAATCACGTAAAAATCAAGATGTGCTTGGTCGGTCAGTAACATGTCAGTGTCGACGCCACCATCACTATCGTCATAGATATAAGTAGATAGTCATTGTAATCATGATTATCATCAACATCAACATAATCATTATGATTTTGTTGTCATTGTTAATGTTGTCATGTATAGATTCTATAATCATAGTTAGTTTTGCAACTATTGGGTGGTTTTTATAGTCTACTTTACTTGTATTGCTTTGAATTCTGCTTAAAACTTTCATTTAAATATTTGTGTATATATGATTAAATGTTATTTGGAGGGACAGGAGATACAAAGATTGATAAGTAATTATTATTATTTAAACAAATTATCATCATTTTCTATAAAATTATAAAGAGATTTTCCAGAACAACACTAACTTATTACATTATTTTTAATGATGTTGTACATCATATATGAGCACCCATGTCTGGTTAACCTACTCTGTTGAATTTCCATCTCTGTTCACCTTCAAACCTAATAAAAATTCAAACAAGTATCTTTTAAATGAGGGCCTAAGGAACCCCTATCTACTATTAAGTATTATCATCACAAAATCTCCTACTTTAGTTAAACTTACCTCTTTTTTAATAAAATAATCACTATTTTCTTAGAAATCATATACTGATTTAAAGAGATTTTCTAACACTAATCACTATTTATTCATTAACAATAATTAATCCATGTCATACAGTAGTATATGATATATGTATATCATCACAAAATCTTCTCTCGACGGAAGAATACTTTTGTTAAACATTTCCTTTACTATCCTTTGTGTTCAGGCGCCTCTTTCATTTCACTTTTCAAGCTTTCAGTGTTGGAAGACGATGGATACCATGCATGTACATACTTATGTATGGGTATTGTAGCATACTATTATTTATGCTAGTCATGATGAATGACAATTATAATCGCATTCATATGTTAACTATTTCCGTTAAATAAAAAATAAAATAAAATTTTATATACGAAAAAAGAAAAGAATAAATACACTTATATAGCGCCATTCATCAACGTTTGCCACCACCCACCCCCCATGTGTGCATGTGTTACCCCTTTATTATGTTGAATTGAGAATTAACACACTCAATCACATAATACTACTTCATAGAATTGAATTAATGCGCGCACTACAAAAAGAAATAAAATAAAATAATAATGTTTCAACAGCACCACACAACACGCAAATCATTAACAAAAATTGATTTTCTCAAACTTTGCAGCATTTTCTTCTTTATTCTTCTCTGCAAATTGAACCGAAAATCAATCTTGCAATGCCAAAAAATATTGTAGCCAACTCCATAAGAAGAAGGTAGTCATTAGTTGCAGATACTCGCAAAATTTTATTTTTGGCATCAAATTGACGAAAAAAAAAAACAATAATAAAAATGGATGGATATACATAACTTTATGAGCTTATGAGTGTGTTAACATCGTGACATAATAATAATTATGGTCTATAATAATAAAAATTGAATTTACATAGCACTAATAAAGATGTGTTCAGCTCAGCAGCTGTCAGCTTGTTGTTTATATGCTGTTTGTAATTCCTTATGTTCGTCTTACTCAAATTTTAGAGTTCTGTACCCAAAGGGTGCCAACGGGACCAATGCTGTCCGTCCGTCCGTCAATGAGCTCTATCTCATCAACCGTAATAGATAGACAGTTAAAATTTTCACAGAGTGTGTAATACAATTGCCGCTATAATAACAAATAAAATAAATTTAAAAAATTAAAGGGGTCCCATACAAGAAACATGTGCTCCAATATGCACTGCGCTCAGTTTTGACATTATGTTTCTCATTTTGATTAATTTTACAATTTTTAGGTAATGCAGGGCGCTCATGATTTTTCAAAAGTTCACCCAGAAGCTTTAAGGCACATTGTGATATCTGATAAAAAGTAAATGGGTAACGAGGCTCGTGAGGGGTAAGAGGTAATCAACGGTCATAGGTACACGCTTTACGTCCAACCAATTTGCATACATTGTATTAAACCTTATGCGATGGTACGGAACCCTTCGTGTGCGAGTCCGACTCCCGAGCGATTTTTTTTTTAGTAATTACAATTTTCGATTGTGTGTAGAACAAGACCGAAGGAAAATAGAAGGAAGATCCTGATCAAAGTTAGCAATTCGCTTTATACCCAATGAGTTGAATGAAACCAAATCAATCCTATTATATAAAAGGGTTCATTAAATTTATTTCTGCCACATTGAGTTTAATTAAATTTAAAATAAAGATTTACTTGGCTATTTACAATTGGGACAGTGACAATCATCATGATTCCGGTTGTAGCTTGAGCCGATCAATCATTCATGATGATTAAGTTCATTTTACTTCTTTTATCCAAACAAAGATCTCCTTTTAAGATCTTCCTCCAATGCATCCTATGATGTTAAAACATTCAAGGTAAATCCAATAAGTATTAACTCAAAGCCAAAGCGCCTTTTGAACTTCTTTTGTTTTGTTTAACCCCCCCTCCTCCAAATGTTACCCACAGAATTACTTGGTTGCTTGCCTGCCAGCCTGGCTGATTGTTGTATTTAACCATGGCTGGCGCACACTCTATCTACAACCTTCCAACTATGGATTGTATGGACTGCCCATTATGTATATTCCACGCTTGCATGGCACTTTGATGAGCCACATCAATCAGTTTGTGTGCCTGTGTCTGCCTTCCTGTGCCCGCCTCCAGTTTGTCCTGTTGTCCGCCCGTCTGCGTGACCAACTATTGTATTTCCTCCATCAATACGCATTTCATGTTGCCACTGCCGCGAGATTGAACAAGAAGAACAAACAATCACAGATCCTATTGTATCTCTCTCAACTGACTTTTCAGCACGTCAGATAACGACCAACGACCAATGACTACGACGACGATGGCGGCTAAGAAAAACTTGTCTTGAAATTTATACACATAATGGACTTTTAAATGCAAAAAAAAAAAACAACAAAAGAAGTAAAGAAGATTCAAGAAAAGTTTCAAGAAGGAAGAGAGTGAAACAATCTTCGTCGTTGCGAACAATCAAACGTTGTTTGTTGTTTAAAGGCCCGCAGCGTTACTTCGCCTTCGCCCACAAATTGGCAGCTTAATGAACGCACGATTGAGTAACAGAAGGACAGAAGGGACTGACTGACTGACTGGCTGACTATGAGTGACTTTAACTCGATTCGTTGTGGAGTTTAAAGTTAACATAAAGGGAGAATAAGAAGAAGATATACATACTAGTAGAAGTAAAACCCTTGATGTTGATGCCAGTTCGTGAGGATGATGTTACAAACAACACAACGAACAAACAAACAAATAAACATACGAACGAACGAACGATTCTTTTATTGTGTTACAGATGCGGCGCATGCGCCCCTTCTTTAAACGTGGAAGACAAGACAACTCAAGTCATCATCATTATAATCAACATCATTATCATGATCATCAAATTTAACATAAACATCATCAATGCAAGCAGTTAACTTGAATGCGCGCTTCAACAGTTAATCACGACAAAGTCCAAGTCAAACAATAACAACAACAAGAACTCGAACTCAAACTCCTCAACAACGACAAAAGAATGCCAGTTGGGGACCCTGCATGCTGCTGATGTTACTACAGAGACGGCGTCGTCGTCTGGATGGATCTGTGAATTCTCAGGTTTGTCCGCTTGTCCGTTTCTGTCTGTCGTTTGTCCATATGACTAGATGCTTCTCTTGGTTTTACTTGGGGATTGTTGTGGATGTTGATGTGGCATAGCGGATTAAGGTCGCCATAGCAGAGAGAATCTTGTAGTACTTAGTTCACTCTTCATGCTTTCATGCTTTAGTGAATGGACTTGATTTTTATTTTTTTTTTTGTTTTTTCGGTTTTGGTTTGTTCCACGGTTTGTTTGTAATGTCGATTGTTGTGATGATGCTAAAGCTACTCCTCATAGTACTTCACCTCTTTCAATGCTCTGCTTGCCCTTGTCCTATTCCTCTACTATTCATGTCCAACATTTTAGTGGCGTTCGCGCTTTGTTTGTTATTCTACTGAAAATTGTAAAATTGTTTATAAATGCAGCAAGTTGTTGTTTTCTGGTCGTAGTTGTTGTTGTTGTTGTCTACAGGCAATATTTGTTTGTTGTTATATTGTCGATGTTGCTGTTGCTGTTGTTACTGTTGTAGCCTCCCTTTTTGGCGGCATCACATACTCCTTAGTTTATGTTTATTGTCTTAGTTTGAACTGGTTGATGATGATGATGATGATGGTGGTTGGTTATGTTGGTGCTGCCCTCCACTCTCTGTGTTTTTTTTTGTAGGGGAATCTGTTTTGGTTTGATTTTATTCTTGTTTATTAAAGTGAAAAATCGTGAGGAACATACTCACTCAACCAACAATTTTGTTGTATTTTGTACTTTCCTCCTCCTTCATACTACATACTTCAATATCACTTCTTCTTCTACTATACAACTTCTTCCTGTTATTCTACTTCTTTTTTTTTCTTCTTACACATTTTAAGTACTTCATTTGCTTCAGGTCGTCGTTTTGTCTGGAATGTTGAAGACTGAAGACATCACACACCGAGGACTTCTCTTACACAGAAAATAAATTTAAAGAAAAAAAACACAAATATTTCGTGAGGGTAATTAAATTTTTTGAGTTTTTAATAATATGGTTGGAGCAGGAACTTCTTGGGCTTTCTCTTTTTTTGTAGAAGCTCCAATTATTTTGATTATTTTTAAACACATTAAATTTTGGGTGAAACTTTCAAGAAGTTACACTTTGCAGATCATTTTCTGCATCAATAATGTACTAATATTGAGTAATCAAATTTTGGGAATTTCTTTCAAAAGTTATGTGTCTGATAATGTATGTGTAGGGCTTATTACTTTTAAAAGTAAAGTAGTAGGTGTTAGCATTGGTCCATGATATGCCAGAATACGGATATTGGTGCTTTTTTAGTGCAAATAACTATGGGAAGAAGTTGTTATAATCAACTCCCCACCAGATTACCAACTGGATAAACGGAACTTTAAGAAGCATTTTTGAAGTATGAACATATTTGGGGGTTCTAGATGAGCCATCCCACAGGATTGCCAACTACAACTCTTCCTCTCACTTATACTTGTAATAAAAAGTCTCAAAAATCACCTTATTTTGGGAGAAAAACACTTAAGCCTGCCATCCCAAAAGAGAAGAATTTTAGAATTCGTTTATTAAGTCCAACAGAGAAGTGTTTGCCAACTCTAGGAAGAAGCGAAGAGTGAGTGTTCGTAAAATTCGTTTATAGTATTCAGATTCTTAGAGTTTTACATACTTTAAGTTCTCTAGTTAGTGAGTTTAGGCAGACTGAGATGAAGCCACTATTGCCATATATGCCGACGACACAGCCGTCCTTGTAAACTATTTCTCGGCCCAGGAAGCTTCAGAGTTATTACAGGATTTCTTGCAAAGATTCTACGCCTGGACCAAGTGTTGGAATATTGGAATAAATGCAGAGAAAATGGCAAATTGTGTTTTTATATTGAAGCGTGGCTCTTCTCCAGTTGTCAACTTTAACTCCAGTATCATTCTGCAAGTGGACCAAGTCCGTTACCTCGTACTGATCCAGGACAAACGTCTTACATGGTGAGCTCACATTAAAGCCATCACCGCATGCTGTTCTGCAAAATTGCGTAGATTGGTTGATGCGGCCATCCAGTATATTGTCGCTCAACAACAAGAGGACAATTTACAGACAAGTAGTGGCCCCTGTTTGGCATTAAGCGATACAAATATGAAGTACCGCTGCTACCAGCAATATTCAAGGAGTTCAAGGTCCTTCGCCATTCATCTGGAGCTCCTTGGTTTGTGCGCAACACTATATCTAGTTTTCGTATGAGTCAAATATCTTTTAAAACACTGTTCGAAGGTTCAGGCTCATAGATATAATGGAGATATGACTACTTCACGAGTGTGCTTTAACATACAATTTTACAACACTGAAGAAGTGTTCGGATGAAGTTATAATTTATATGAATTTTTTGTTTTTATGAAGATCTTAATGTTTGATTAAGTATATTTTTCTGTGTGCATTTTATTTGAAAATAATGTTTTACAACACTATAAAATGATTACTTCTACCCTAGAATGAATGTATCCATTAATTGTTGGCATTTACTTCGCATATAACCTTTAATGGATCAGTTTATTTTGTAGTTAAAACTATTGAGATTATATATTGTACATACGAGATACGAGTACCGACAATTTTCTTATATAATTCCGATCAATGAAAAATGCTTGGTTTGTTATGTGTCTGGTGCAATGTGCTTGCTTTCAGTGTTGTGTTGTCTTGTATTGTTGGTGTATCTAAAAATCCAACACAACCCAACCCATAATTGAAGCTACAACAATAAGATTTTTAATGTTGCTTGGCATTTTACCGAAGTTCCCTTTCCTTTTTGGCATGCATCTGTTAGCTTGGTCTTTATCTTTGTTTTCGTTGATTTTTAGAGTCATCATCATCATTTTCATTGTATGCACATACAAACATATCACACAACCATACATGCATTTGTATTTGTGTAATTTTTGTATATTTAGCAATGAGCACAATGAGCAAAAGAAAAACCATGTAACATCATCATCATCATCAAGCGAACCAGCAACATTGCAACTATATACTAGTAAGATTCTCTTGGCAAATCATGCTAAATGTTGCTGGTGTTGTTGTTAGTATCTCTTTGAATAAGTTAGTTAGTTTTATTTGTTTGGCTTGAATACCAGGCCGGCTTTAACTATTATCTCTCTCTCTTTCTCTTGATGTGTTTGTCGCTTGAGGTTTGTCTGTCTATCTGTCTGTCTGTCTATCTATCTTATATTCAAGTGCACCAAAAGCCGGCATTCAACTTGTCTGACGACAAAGACAACTATGAATCGACTCAACTAGATTCAACTAAACTCATACCCCAGACTCATGGTCCTAAAACATTCAAGAGTTATGCATGCCGCATGTTTTCGCCTTTTAAAGCTCACACGGCGCTCAATGATTCTTCTTATACGAGTACCAAGTTAACTGAGCTGAACTGCTGTTACTGTTGTTGCTGCTGCTGCTGCTGCGATTGCGGCTGTTGTTGGTGTTTCTTAATATTGCAACATTTAAAATGCTTTTGTTTAACTTTTAAGTAAATGAGGTTGATGATGTTGTGTGTTTGGGTGTTTAGGTGCCCTCCGCAAACCAACCCGCGAACTACTTGTCTCTCGTCTTAAGGTATTTGAGATAATCTTGGCATGCAGTGCGCTTGTTTAGCTCACTGAATGATTGTCCCTCTGACTGTATCTGTTTGTCGGACGGTCGTTTTGACTGTTTATCTGTCTGTCCTGTCCTGTACGTTTGTCTTGGTTTGGCTTTCTTCTTTGGCTGGCTTCAACTTTTGTTTGGGTTGGGTTGGGATTTGAGTTTGTTTCGACTTGACTTGGCCTTTAGTTTGTTGTTTGGGTCCAAAATTTGCTTGTTCGGTAGCTCACCACCAGCACTGTCTGTCCCGACTGTGCTTCTTTCCGACTCATCTCTGATCCCTTTTTGGCTTATTTTATTTCATTGTTGTTGCTTGGATTTTTAGTGCGTTTATCTTCATTATGCCATTGAATTTATTCATGCATCCATATTTAGGAAAATTACATGTTCGCGATAAGGATTTCACTCTCCATCTCTTTGCCATTCATCGAAAGATGAATCAACCTTAACTCAGTTTGTTGACGCTTCTAGGGCGGTTGCGCTCCTACTTTAGTTGTTATTTTTGCTTCTCCTGCTAGTCTCAGTCGTCGTTACTTCATCTTCAAACTAATTAGTTGAGTGTTGTTTTGGTATTTCTGTTTTTTTATTCCTTCTTCATTTTTTAGTTTATTTTTTAGGATTTCTTTATTGTATCTTTTTTTCCAAGAAGGAGAACTTAGTTTGTTTCTTCCTTCCTTCATTCATTCAGTTGTTGCTTCCTTCGTGATTTACGTTTTCAAAAATCATTTGGTGCATGGGGAATTTGAGCGCCATAATTAGATAACCATAGTGAACCCAAGTGAAGCAAATGAGCCAAGTACGTATTTGTTTTAAGTGGTTTTTGGGCGCGTTCGTGTTGAAAGAATTGAAGTGGTTTTCCGTTTATTTTTGCATATTTTAAAATTTGCATTTCATTGCAACAAAAATTCAATTGCAATTATATTTTTTTCTCTTTCAAATACTTAAAATTAATTATGCAAATAATCTAATTACAATTTCAATTTATTTTTCTATTTACAGGTGAGTTTCAAGAATATTTAACCAAAAAATACTATTTAAATGCAATGATTTTGTAAGTATTCTCAGAATAAAATAGATTTACTGATTAAGCATCTTTATATTTATTTAGTTTAATACATGTAATTATGAATTATGAAGTGGTTGTTGATATTGAAACTCTTGTATGCAGAAATTGTATCGAAAATGCTAATTAAGGGATTCATTCCCGATTAAATGATCTTTCTGTGATACAATTTCACGATATTTATCAATTTTATAATGTCTTATTGGTCTAAACTTAAACCCCATTCATAAATTCCATCACTGTATCTTCAAAATTAGATAGTTATGGACACAAATTGACTTAATTTGACATGTCCAACTGGTCAAAAATATTTAAACTCTTATAGGTCTTCGAATGACAATTTGTGTTGAATATTCTATATATTGTGGCATGTAAGGTAGAGATGAGCTAAACAGTGGCACAGTGATTCTAAACTGCAATTGAGTCACAGTCATTTGAAGGGAGAGACACAGTTTACTTGATTGATTGTGAGTCACTTTAAACAAAATAGACTATGTCTCTCCCTTCAAATGACTGTGACTCAATCACAGTTTAGAATCACTGTGATTTTGAAATCACTGTTTAGCTCATCTCTAATGTAAGGTATATCTAAATATTTTTATTGTAGACGTTGTTTATAATTTCTTACTATCTTCTTCTTGATTTAATGTTGATCGTTTGTTCACTGTTCGCCCACGCTTTTGTTGCCGATTTGCACATGTATGAATATTATAACCCCGTTGGCTCACTGCCACTTCCACTAACTTGATTCCTATTTATACGCTTCAAAGGACAAAACAATCAATTGAAATTCATCAAGAAAAAGACTGACTGACCCATCAATAGAATAAACCCATCGCAAAAGGTATTTGATAAGTACTTGGTGCTTTCAGATCCTTGATTCAGCTAACAGTTCCAAAATCATACAATAATTTACGTTTTGCGGATCACAGAAGTTTACATTATTTTCTATGAAAGGGAGGCTTCTTGAACACAGTCACTTCACTACGGCTACAATTCTCTAAGGAACGTTTTTTCAATAAGTAACATCTTCATCAATCTGGATATGCAGTAAATTTTCGAGTCGGACATCAATATCACTTCTAACTATCAAACTAAGGATACTACTATATTTATGACGCATAGAGTTTTCATGCTAAGCAACTCGGTGTTCTGAAAAAACTGAGTCTAAGACGCATCGTCAATTGTTATTGTCTTGATGATTCTCTCTATCGTTCTCAAGTGACCAACGACGATCAGTCGTGTTGTCATACACATTTGTGTAATTCGGGCAACAAGCCAGGAAAGCAACCGACTTAAATGTGCTCGGAAGTATTTATTTTCATAAAATGTTGGCTACAAATTTGGCTCCAGCCTACTCAACCTTCTAATACATCCAACAGTGGATTGACTCCATTCAAGATCTCCACAATCAATTAAATTTTGTCTTTAAAAGAAGTCATTTATTTTTATTCTTTCCAATATTCAAAATTTTAAAGATGCTTACGTTCTTGTTAGAAAATGTTATCTGCTCTTAACATTCATAGAAATTTTAAACTACATAAATGTCGGACTCGGTATCTTTTGGTTATACTCGTATTTGTACTGAGTGTTGAAAAGTGCATTTTGGTTGAATAAACGCGAGTACATAGTATCATTGTTTGAATATCTTAAGTTTTTACAAATGCAACTATCAGGCAGAGCTCAAACAATTTTGTTTTAGTCAGAAAGATATCACATTAATGTTTGTAGAAGTTGAATAGTTATAGTTATTATGAATAGAGTTAGCAGCGAGTATGGAGCACTGTGAAATTATTCAAAGAAAGTTCTCTATTTCTTCAACTTTCATAAAGCGAAAAAACATTTGCTTGCATTGCTTTTGCAAAAGAAAAAAAATAAAACTTAATGCAGTTCAAAGCAACTTGGCACTTCTAAGCTGGTGCTGCGGCTCATTGTATTTAACACCATCAACCAACCATGGGCAGCAGAAGCAGAAGCGACAAAAATGGTAAAAAAAAGAGACCACAATGATGTCGACTTCAAACGTCTCATTTTGGTGGTGGTGATGATGATAATAATACTGGTGATGATGATGGAGTCTCCACATAGAAAATGATGCTTTAGCATAAACATGATGCTGTTGCTTTTCCTATTCTGATGTTGAACATTTCTTCTATTGTGCGCTTAACTAAAGCCTCTCTTCTGTGTATACCCAACCCAAAAATAGAATTCTTTATGCGGGGCGATTTTGTTTTTTCACTTCTAATATAGTGCAAATATGTAGTAGTACTAGTAGTTTGTAGAATGAATGAATGTTGTGGTCCAACATCATCATCTTAACCACTAAGAACAAATATCATTTACAGTTTCTACTGACCCAGTTCTATTCTTTTCGCAGCGAGCAAGCGAGTGTTGTAAGCATGCTTTATTTTATTTAACATGTGGGTGCTGCCACCAAAAAAAACACACATAACACACAACACACAATATACTCAGTACAAAGCACAAAATCAGGATCAAGAAAATAAAGAATAAGGGAGATGAGTTTGGAGGATTGAAGATGCAATATACTACATAGTATATGAAGTTGATGATGTTGCATATGACGATGATGTTGATGTTCATGCACTTCTCTTTCATGCATTTATGCAAACATTTGTATGAATGACAACGAACTACTAGTGAACTAACGAAGGAACAACAAACTAAAGAACGACGAACACATTCGCGCCACATATCAGCGAGAGGCGCTCACGTACGCAGTTTGGCAACTCCGTTGCCTTGCCCCTTGTGTCTGTTGTCGTTGTCCCTGTTGCCAAACGAAAGATGAGATTGTCATAAGCGTTGTCGCCACAGTGACTGGCAACATTTTTACATTATGTAAACTTCCTTTTCATATGCAGATGTTGCTTGCTATCCTGCTTCCTTGCTGTGTATGAATAATATGAAAAAAATCCACTGACGCTTGGACTATTAAATTTCAATTATTGTTATTACATTTTTGTGCTCGTTCAAATTCAGCAGTTTACTACTATACTATGAGAGATGTAGCTTAGTTCATTCACATATATAGAAACAGATATGTGTGTACATAGTATGTATGAAATGTGATGCTTTGTGATTGTCAGAACAACAGTCACTGCCACTAACCGCAATCACCAACATCATCATCATCATCAGCATCACCATCTTTATAATCATCATTTTTATGCCAATGATGACAACGTAGACGCCAAAAGCAACAAAGACAAGTGTTGCCATTTTGTCTATTGTCTACAATGAAGTATGTAGATACTACATAGATACTTTGTGTATGCTTGTGCTTGTGTTTGTGTGTGTGGTTTATGTTTGTATATGAAGCTTGCAAGTTTAGTATGTCATTTAATAGTCGAAAAAACAAACAGGTTTGTTGACTTTTTACAAAGCTTCTTCATGACAGAAAAAGTCAACTTTTTTTTTTAAAGATTTTTCTTTGTTTTTTCGTCTTCTATTAAATTTAAATCACAACCAAAAAAATTGAGCATAAATATACTATTTATTGTCAGTGTTGCCAACTTATGAATGTATGTGTGTCAATAAGAATTCAATTCATTGAGTCTTGTCTTCAGCATGATTTTCGTTCTCAATTTTATTACTTCATGCGCTTTTAGGTTTATTGTATTTATTATCTTAAATATAGGTTAACTACTCTACTCTACTCTAGTCTATTTGACTCAGTAACCCTATCTATCTATATTGGAACAACTACTTTGGCAGTTAGTTAGTTTTAGGTTTCACGCTTCATTGCTTTGCTGCTGCTGCTGCTTCTATTGTTGTATGGCATGTAAGAAATGTGAAGACTATAATTCTGTTTTATGTATAAATCTACTACAACACAGAGTATTTAACCCATTGATTTTTATTGTCTCACAATGGATAAGAAGATAATCAATGTAAGCGAACAAAAAGAAATAGGAAACAAAAACCAGAAATATTACTTTTCTTTTGTTTAAAGAACAGCAGAAGGCAAAAGAGTGGGGGAGAGAGGGTGATAACAAAACCATAGATTGAACAGAAGTGAATGGCATGGTTATGGTATAATGTGAATGATTGGCTATAAATAACCTAGCATATATGTATGTATGATATTTCGTATAGTTTTATTTGATGAGGTCATTGAAGATTGATTGGTGGGTTGTGCTGTGAAGAATTAAAGGCAGCCTTAAATACAACAAAAGAGGCTTGGCATTGATATATGATTAATACATGCTAAAGTGTAGCATTTGTTAATGACACATTCAATTATGGTAGATGACATTAGCACTTTATAAGAAACTAGCGTAATCGAACGGCTACAAATGTCAGATATCAGATATGCTTCTTTTCTTAGCATCACTATATTCTCTGTATAACAGTTTGAGTATCAGCAAAGAACATGTTTTGAGTATCAGCTGTGAGCACAGTTTGAATGGCGCTATACAGTTTTGTATTTTTTTTTTGGGCACCTGGCCTGGATATTTCAGTTAATCCTAAAAAATTACCGGACTTAGTTATTTATAAAGATGTAGCCTATGACACTGACAACATAGCATTCTACTGGTGAAAGAATTTTTAAAATCAGATGAATAGTTTCGAAGATTACCTCTAACATCAAAATAAACATTAACTCTTTATAATAACATATTAGTATAGACTAGCATTACCGGCGCGTTTTGCTACGCCCTCCGATTTGTTGTTAGTGCGTGATTTTTGTAGTTATGGCTTGAGAATAATAAGAGTATAAGGATCCTGAGATCCACACCAGTGGCTTTCGGCCCATCTTATCTTATCCTATCCTATCCTATCCTATCCTATCCTATCCTATCCTATCCTATCCTATCTTATCTTATCTTATCTTATCTTATCTTATTTTATCCTATTACGTGATTTGTGTAGTTATGGCTTGAGAATAATAAGAGTATAAGGATCCTGAGATCCACACCAGTGGCTTTCTGTCCATCTTATCTTATCTTATCCTATCTTATCTTATCTTTTATCTCTCTCTCTTTCTCCCTCTCTCTTATCTTATTTATATCTGTTATCTTATCTACCTCTGCTATCTTACTTCTCTCTTTTATCCTACCTCTCTCTGTTATCTTACATCTCTCTGGTATCGTATCTCTCTCTGTTATCTTATATCTATGTTATCTTCTCTCTCTTCGTTATCTTATCTCTATCTGGTATCTTTTCTTTTCTCTGGTATCTGAGAGCCATATTTTAACATCAATCAAGTCGTCTTTGTCAAAAATATCAAATAATTATGTCAATATTAATAATTGATTTGTCTGATTTTTCTATTCACCATGAAAGTTAGCACATACATTTTTTTTTTTTTTTTTTTTTTTATAAATATATCTCTAAGCTTTATATACAAAACTCTATCCCCCAATTGCTCGACAAAAGCAAGTCCAATTCACACCAAAAACACTTTCCAGATTATGCTAAAGATTTCTTCAAAATTTCATCAAAATCTCTTTAGCAGTTTCGGAATCTATAGGGAACATATCCAACCACATACAATGTCTTTGAAATAAGACGATAAGTGTATATATAATTCCTGCTTAGTTTGAATTGAATACACTAAAGAATAAGCTTCCTCATCAGATCTATCAGGAGATTCTAAAATTCTCTCATCTACAGGACTGCTATTGGGATCTTCATAGTCTATATAGTATTCGGAGGAGACTTAAAAAACCAAATAAAAAATGGAAAGTTCTTCTATTCGAATTAATCGTATAACTTTAACCTACAAAGTCTTTTAAAATTTTGTTTTTCGTTAAAATTAACATACAAAAGTTTACATTCTCAAAGAGTTTCATTAAGTATCTGAAACATTTTAAGAAAACAAAAATCTATTTTAAATGTTCATACCATAAAGTTATTTAACAGATGGGTGTATATACAACTAACCAGTTATTTTGCCTGACCTGTGTGTTGAACTCATTTGTTTTTGGTTATTTTTATGGGTGTTTTTATGTGTTTAAATGATGCGACCACAAATTTAATAAACACCTAAATGCATGATTGACAAACTGAATGAATGTCTTGAGTAAATGTCACATTGACATTCAGTCAATGACTGAGTAACTTACTGATTAAATGGGTAAATGTCATAGCAATCGGTCAATCTTTGTCTTATGGTAAATATTGTATATTGAAATACTTTGTATATATCAGGGCATTGCTCTCCTCCTCACTTTAGTGAAATCAAGTCAAATCGTGTCGATAACCTATGGCAAAACGTGTCAACAAATATACGGTAAAAAAAATAACCAAAAATCCCATAAAATTTATTATTATTAAATAAACAAAAATTCATCAAATGCATAAATAATAAAAAAAAAAAAAAAAAAGAGTTTGTGTTTGGGTTTTGTAAATTTTCAGGTCCATTTCCTTAATGGGCATAATGAAAAGTGCAAATAGATACAAATTGGCAAAATATTTATCAAGTTAGTTATTCATTCAGTCAGTCATTTGTTGATAAATTGATTGCTTGTTTTTCACACTTTTTTATTTTTATTATTTTTTTTTTTAAACTGATATTTCTAGTGTGTGTATGTTTTCAGTTTCTGGTTTTATTTCCATAGTATGGCAACGCTCTCAGGCAATCTAGTACATGTGGTGACTGTTACTGGTGAAGTTGTTGTTTATGGTGCTGTTCCTATTGTCGTTGTCAGTGTTGGTGAATTATTGAAGCAATTAATTTTCTACAAGGCCTTGTTTGTTTGTTGAGAAAATTTACAGTTGTGTGTTTTTCACAATTCTCTCCAAAAACCAAAAACATTGAAAACAAGGCGCCTAACCAACCAACCAACCAACCAAACGACGACTGAGAAATATTTTCAGAAATGCTTTTGCTTTCCAAAAAAAGGAAAAATGTTATAATAATTCCTGCGGTGGTTGGGTGATAGTCATTTGTTGGTGGACTTCATTTCTCCATGTCGTCGCTTATGTCTGGTGATGCTTTTACTTGCTTTTATTACAATATTTTCTGCTGTTGCTCTTTTGCACTTCACAAGTGAATATAAATTAATATTCAAACACAAACACAGCCTGGGCCTGGACCTGGACCAGGGCACGACTTAATGAAAGGTTTATTATGAAAATATTTTGGTTTGTTGCAGAAAATTCCTATATAAATTTATATATACTATTTTTTCACTCGCCATCATTTACTCACTCACTCGCACACCCACCCACACTTTGTCATTATCATCAATATTGTGAAGGGTTCAAAGGTTTAGTTTTTATTTGTTTGTGGGTAACCCATCATTTGAGTTCAGCTGAGTTCAACTTTTGTTTATATTTTTGTAATTTTTCATCATGATGATCAAGTTCATTTTATTTCATTTATTAGAGTTTTGTTGTTGAGATTTTTCATAACATTACTACATGGATTGTTTTGAAAAACATACTATGATTTTTTCAACTTTGCCATTTTGAAATTTATAATTTCATTTATTTTATTTCCCCGCCTGTCATTTGTTAATTAATCAAAAATTTTAGATGGAAACAAATCTAGTCATTATACTCCTGTATTTGCATAATAAATTATTTATTTATTTATGTATTTTTAACTTTGTTTATTATACCCGTACAATATAATGAGTTCTTTTCATGTGGTTTAGGTTTGGTGAATTGTGTATTTTTTACACACGCGATTAAGTAGTATCAATTAATAAAATTAACATAAAATTAGCATGAAATTAATATTTATGATTTGAATACATAAATAAAGAATAATATTTTTGTTGTTTACCAACACTGCATATGAATTTCATGTAAAGAAAATACAATATGTAAAACATGAAAAACAAATTATAAAAGCATATAATATTTTTACTGAACATTTTTCTCATGGTTTATGGGTTTAAAGCAACGGAAATGTTCAAGGAAAAGTTTACAACCAAGGTTCCAATTATCTTTATGATGGCAAAAAAGGAATTTAAATCAATATAAATGATTAATTTTATTAGGATTTTAATTAAATTTAAGTAGTTTGAATTTTTCCAGTATGCATAATCTCTAACGTCTTATTCTATGAAAATGAATCTCTCTAAAGTGTTGCTAAGCGCCAAATTCGAGAACGGCTTGACCGATTTTGATGATATTTTTTTCGTTGTACTTAAGGGGTCAAGTGGATGGTTATCAGCTACATTTGTACCCGGTAGGTAGCGTAGTTTTGAAGATACAGATAGTTTTTTTTTACTTTACCAAATATACTGAACCAATTTTAGCAAAAAATAAATGAGTCCTCATGCATTGAGTAGCATACTTATTTTTCTCATATTTTTATGGTAAATATACTTTCTTTTTAGTATTAGCTTTGCTATTTTATCAAATTTGTATTGTTGCAAATAAGTCCCAGGGACAGTCACTGAGTGTTTGCGGAATTAATCTTGAAAACCCATGATTCCCGTATAGCCAATTGTATGTTGCCCGTTCCTTTTTAGAAAGCCTTCAAATTTGTTTGTTGTCGCGCCAGGTAATCAATCAAAAAATGTCATTTAACAAAAAGTATTATAAAAAAAAATACAATATCATATATGGTACTCAATATTTCAAGGCACAGAACGCATTACAACGAGCTCTTCATCCACTATCTACAATCTTGACCAGAATTCTATAGCTCTTACTTCAGGGGCGTAGCAATGTGCGCCGGGGGTACAAGTTTTATGTAAAAATCGTTGTTTGTTTGTTTGTATCCTATGTGCTGCCATACCAATCATCTGATTACAATAAAACTTTGTGAATTTGTTCGTAATAGTTCAAATTAGGTTCTTATGTAATTTGTTAAAAAATCACACGGTAAAGTTGGAATTATCTACAATCTTGACCAGAATTCTGTAGCTCTTATGTCAATGTACACCGGGGGTACTAGTTTTATATAGAAATCGATGTTTGTTTGTTTGTATCCTATTTGCTGCCATACCAATCATCTGATTGCAATGAAATTTTGTGAATGTGTTTGAAATAGTCCAAATTAGGTTCTTATGAAATTTGTTTATAAATACCCCGGAAAAGTTGGAATTGATGGATCAGATTTTGCATAGAAAGCTGATATTGAAATCAATCATTCTGATTGTTAGTTTTTAGAATGAATATATTTTGTGGTAAGCCCTCTTCTCTTTTTCATCATAAGTAAATTGTACCCGTTCAAATCCGGGCCGGGTCAATAGTACGAAATATTAAAGGGCATCTCAACACATTCCAGTCAAATCTATTGAAATGATATGTAGTAAAAATAAATCAAAAATTATTAAAAGCAATGATATATCATCCAAGGATCTATTGAATCCAATTATGAAGATCTTAGGAAGAACTCAAACATTTAAAGATCCATTCTTTATATACTTAGAACATGTAATGTTTAGAGATTTAAAAATGCAATGAAAATGATTAGGACAGAAGATTAGATTAGAGCATGTTTTTCTCAAACTCCCTTAGATATTAACTTACGGGGGATAGTAATTTAGAGAAATCTATTCCAATTACATAACACCTAAATAAATCTTTGAAATGTAAGACAAGATACTTGAATACTTGATTCTATGAGTATTAAATATTAATTAAAGACAATAAAGTACTCAGCCATTTGAAAGACACTAAAAATCACATCACATACTAACTACCATATTTAATAAAGTCATTTTTCTTTCTTCAACAAAAGAAGAAGGAATAAATAAGAGAATAATAAAATAAATAAACTTTTTGATGAATAAATTAATGGCTTTGACTTTGTTGTACTAAAATAAAACGAAACTAACGAACGAATGGAAGAGGAATTCAATTAAAATAACTTGTTCGACTTGTTTTTCGTCTGCCTTTCACTTATTGTATTGCTGCCTGCTGCATTTTGCCATTTGTAATTCCCTTTCATATTAGAGGCAGCGTCCGACCGGCTCTGATTAACAGGGGGGGTGCCAATAACTATTTCCCCAAAAATAAACCAACGTCATATACTCTCAACAACATTACTTGTGTTGCTTGCCTCCAGCATCTTCTGATACTAGTTAAACTCTCTTCCTGAGCTCTTTCAAGTAACCAATCTACTTATTTAGTTGGTTGGTTGGTTCCGTTTCCAGCAAAACATCCGTTTTCTTTTCTTTTTTTTCTCTACCAATTGCATCCCAGAGTGTATTTACGTTTTAAATCGCGTTTCTTTAAATTGGGTCTGTCTGTTTTAAGATACTCTCAGTGTCTCAGATGCAATTTGCTTAATTTATCTTTTTATACCCTGTAATTATAAATTGATAAAGGGTATATTGACTTTAAGCAAAGGTATGATGGTAACAGTTAAGAATTAGGGGAGAATGTATTCTTGATAAGCATGGCAAGATGAATTGAACTAGAAGAGTCCTTTTACCATATATGAGTGTATGTTTGTCCATCTTTCTCAGATATCATAAGAGCTAAAATAGCTGCCAATTGGTTGTATATACTCTATATGTTCCGTGGCAGATCAAGTGTGTTATAAAGAATGTATAAAAACTTTAAAAATGTTTAATTTCTTGTATGAAGATAACCTGTTAAATGATGGTAATTTGAACATATCTCTTCCTCCTCATAGAGCTCCATAATAAGAATAATAGGTAAAAATAGTAATAGTTGCTTCTTAACCAATCATTTGTCAACATTTAGATGGTTTCATCAAAACCCTTCCTTCAGAGTGTAGTGTATAGGGTAACTGGGTATCCAAAAGTCGAGCCCATTCAATTACAGAGCCGCCCTTACTTGCTTTATTTTTACAACATTAATTTGCTTGAATAGCGCGCCTAATTTTTAGCTGGTGTTGCTGTTGCTGATGAGATTCTCTGTAAAACTTGTAAAGAGAATTGTTTAGAGTGTCGTGTAATGGAAGACGGAAGAAAGAGTGAAATCCACAAATTGTACAAGTTTTGAAGCGGCTATTAGTGTTGGCCGAAATTTTACAATATTTCAAACTTTTTAAATTGTAAAAAACTATTTTCTTGATTTCGAATCATTGAAAAAGTTTTTCTTGTTCATTAAATTTCTTTCTTTGGTTTTTATAATAAAATTAGCCATGATTATTACACTGCTTAATGACTTTTAAATGCCATCTTGATTACAATGAAAAAACAATCAATCATCAAATTGTTTGTTTTTCTTTCTATCTTTCTTTCTATTTTGTTGTTGTTATTTTATCTGATATTGTATAACAAAAATATTCTTATCTAATGTTTGTGTTCTTGTCTTACCATTTGACTTTGATAAACATCAGAATATGGTATGTGTTTATCAGGAAATTGTTAAAATACTTTTTTTTTAACATTTACAATAATAAATAATCTTGAAAATGAAAAATCGTGTTCTGGAATATTTTGTACACAGACCTTGACATTATTCAAACAAACATTTAACCATATTCATTCATTCTACAAATATACATAGTAGTATTTCTTTTCTCTTTCGTTTGTTATTTTTCTATTTTTTAATGATTTAATTTTTCTTTTGAGATTTTTCTTTGTTTTCTGATTGTTGTGTTTTATTTGTTTATACTACTAAAAATTATTAATTGTTTATTTATACACATATATGTACATATATCCGCATATAAATTTTGCTAAATTTTTCTTTTGTTTGTTCTACTCAAATCGTGTGAGAAATTTTTGAACAATTTATTGTAATTGAAATATCAGCAAGTTTTGTTTATTGAGTGTGGGTCTGTATGGCAAAGCCATGCTGGTAGGATGGAATTGAATAATAATGTATAAAAAAGAAGAATGGAATAGAATAGGAAAAGATACGGTAGGATAGGGTATAATATAGGATAGGATATAGGATAGGATATAGGATAGGATATAGGATAGGATATAGGATAGGATATAGGATAGGATATAGGATAGGATATAGGATAGGATATAGGATAGGATATAGGATAGGATATAGGATAGGATATAGGATAGGATATAGGATAGGATATAGGATAGGATATAGGATAGGATATAGGATAGGATATAGGATAGGATATAGGATAGGATATAGGATAGGATATAGGATAGGATATAGGATAGGATATAGGATAGGATATAGGATAGGATATAGGATAGGATATAGGATAGGATATAGGATAGGATATAGGATAGGATATAGGATAGGATATAGGATAGGATATGATATATGATAGGATATGATATATGATAGGATATGATATAGAATAGGATATAGAATAGGATATAGAATAGGATATAGGATAGGATATAGAATAGGATATAGGATAGGATATACGATAGGATATAGGATAGGATATAGGATAGGATAGGATAGGGGATAGGAAATAAGATAGGACTCACCCACTAAACCCCATCGCCCCTGTCCTATAGTCCCCCCGGCACTACCACTAAGTATTACGTCAAGGAGAAAAGAGGGAGCATTTCTGCTTCTACCCCATGTAAATCAGCTACAAATTTACGTTAGAACTTCTTGTCGATATCAAACTAAGGACATATTACTTCAACGTTCGTCTGAACTCGTCGTAACCGTTCGATTCGCTGTAGCTCTGGCATGATTTGAGCTGCCGCCTTCCATACTGCGTCCCAGTTCAGCTGCGATTGATACATATGTACATATGCTGAATGCAATTCGCCACAGTTGGTTCCTCGCCAAACGCTGCTGCGACCATTGACCTGGCAACAACAAATCTCGGGCAATGCAGGAAGACGTGTTCAGCATTCTCGTTTTCGACAGTAGGGATCATCATCATATCATCGCTTATGCAGATATTGTCTTTTGCACATCGGTAGGATAGAAAAGATTAGATAGATAAGCTGTGAGTTGGGACTGATCTTGCTTTTAGTGTTCGTAGGCGAACCATAACGTCATATAAGATCCTACTGATAGTCCTAGCTACCTATTGCATAGCTTTCTGAGTACTTACTCATACTGAACCGGCTTACCAGGACAAGGGCACAATCCACAAGGGTGAATTGTTTGTCTCTTGTATGAATTTTCAGGGTAAAATATTGATGTTATAATGTCTTGCATAAAAATCTATTTGATTTTTGTTTAAACATAAAAAGAAGGATTTATTTTGGATATAAGAAAATTGAATACCAAATTTGCAAAGGCTTTGAAAGAAGTCATAAAAGTATCTATTTATTTCCTTAACTTTTTCGTGTTCTATACATTTTTTTTTTCTATTTCATTACATTTACCTTTCTTTTGTGTAGTCCCTTTGGGGATATTCTCTGAAATCTTAGTCTGAAGCTTGTCTGAAGCTCAATATTTCAACATCATTTATAAGCTGGTGTATCATAGGATATTTTTTCTAATTTAAAAAGGAAGAAATGAATAGACTCTAATTTCATAATAAAAGGTTATTAGAAAGGAAAGTAGAATATAGTAATAATAATTTCTGCTTTCATGGATAAAAGGTACAAACTAACAGTTCCCTTTGGGGGCCTTCCCCTCCAAGTATAATAAAAAAGTTTGAAATATTGTAATTAAATATTTATTTATGTATCTGAAGCTACTTAACAATATTTCAATAGAATTGATTCCCATTGTGGTTTGAATTTAAGTTTATGCCACCCACTTTTATTACTCGTATTATTATATTATATCACAAAATTTATTGTGGTTTTTTGCAATTGTCAATGTCAACTAGCAATAAACTTAAGCTGCCAAAAAAAAAACCATTACTTAAGATAACCTAACCAATCCCCTATTTTTTTCCATTAAATAAAATCTGAAGACAGACTCAAAGTAAAGCAAAAGAAGATTTCATTTAGATTAATTTATTATTGTCATTGATGACTTGAAAACCTCATGTAACAATTTACTAATTTTTTGGTTAAAGAACTGAACCGAACCGGATCGAACTGAAAGAGCAAATACAATAAATATGTTTCAGGCAAACAGTTCTTTATGAAGAGACACCAACAAACCATTTGCCATTGGCAAAGCTTTTAATAAACCACAACACAAGAAAAATGAAAGAATAAAAAAAAGGGCATACATGATTACTCATTGGAGGGAGGTAAAACCTAGGGAGGTAAAATGGTGAAACCAATCAAAAAGAGATGAGGAAGCAACAGCAGCTAGAAATAAAATAAAACACAATAAAAAATACACACACACATAATAAAATCAAAGCCAAGAAACAGCCGCGACGAGACTTGAATTTCTACGCAATTTAACACAAATCGAAGAAGAAAAAAAATTATACACAGTATAAAATAAGAAGAAGAACAAGAACAAGGAGACACATTGAGTTAAGATATGAAATAAAGTAAAGTAAAGTAGAGCAAAGTAGAACTGAGTTGAGTTGAGTTGATTGGTTGGTTGTTGTTGGGGTTATGGGTGGGAGGGGATGGGGGTATTGTAATTCAAAAGGAAATAACAAACACATATAAAAGTAATAATAAGAAGTAGAATAACAACAATAACCAGAAGAAAAAATACACACATAATAAATACGATAACAACAGCATCAGCATCAGGAAAAGTTAACCGAATACAAGTACTAAACAAGTATATAAATATCTCAAGTTTTCTTCTACTATGCTCCTCATCATTTACTGTATGCTTTTGTTCAGTTCAGTTCTGTCAAGTTGGGTTTTGGGTTTGGTAATACTTCTTTTTCTTCTACTATGGAGATGATGATGATGATGGTTCGTTCATATGAAAAATAAAAGGAGTTCAAACATTTTGTGACGAAAACGATGAATATGATGATGACGATATATGTACTTACTAAGCCAATAATGTTGACAGGCGAATGGCAATAATGATGGTAGTCATCAGGGTAGTCAACGTAACATAACAACATACAATGAGGACAATAAGAAAAGCAGGAAATCCCTACAAATAATAAAAAAAAGAGAAAAAAATGCAAAGAAAAACTCATTTATTATCGAAAAGTAAAAGAAAAAAGAAAAGATTTTCATAGAAAGAGAGATGGAAAAAAGAATAGCAAAAAGAAGATTTTTTTGTGCTGATTTTTTGCCACATTTTACACATCATATGGTTTATTGTTGTTGGATTTACGTCACTCATGTAATCATGATTTTAAGCAGTTTTTTTTTTTTTTTGCTTTGCCAAGCTTCTTGCCAACATTCTTTGTTGTTGATAGGCAACACTGATAATGATAATGCTTAGGGATAAGATGATGCTTAAAAGAAACACACAAAAAAAAAAAAGGATGCTCTTTCTCCTCTACACATAGTCTACTTGAAGGAGGCCTAAAGTGTTTTCCTTTCTGGTCAATTCAACATGAAATTGTTAAAAATATGTATGTATATATACTATGGTCAACTGATTCTTATCATGGGTTTATTCGCAAGTATTTCAAGTAATGTGTGATGCTTAATCTTTTGAAATTGTAAACTCCTCTAAGCAAATGACTATCTTTTGCTTATCTCATGGATAATGGAATGAATAAATGGATAAATGAAGTGAGGAATCATTTCTCTCCCTCTTACTATATAATTTTCTGCATTTGGGTTAAAGAGTTTTGTATCTGTCTGAATTTGTGAAACATATAATTTGTGTCCATAACTAATACAAAAAGAAATCTCCTCTCACATGAAATGTAATTATTTTTAATGTTTGTTGGTTGAGTTGTTGTGGTCGTCATCGTCACCACACACTACTTAACTCGTTGCACTTATAACAAATTTATGCCATTTTGTTTCTACAACACAATAGTGTGTGTGTGTGTGTGTGTGTGTGTTTGTGAGTGAGTGTTAGAAAGCATTTAAAAGAAAGACAAATGAAACCTGAAAAGAAAAGAAAACAAAATGAAACAAAAAAAATCACTGCGTGAGGGAGTTAGGTCTGTAATAATTAATTTTTATTGTCAACAAGGCAAAAAAAGCCAGAAACAAAAAAAGAAAAAAAGTTCTAACTGACAAAAACAAAGGAAATAAGGCAACACTTATCATTGGTTCACCGAAACATATATACCTTACCTACACACTTCTATTTTTGTATTTAATGAGTTAGTCATCATTTGTAATAGGCATGTGTGGAACCAAGTGATTTTATATGAGGGAGTACCTCTTTGAATGATTGGAGAAAGAAAGTCTTAACTTTTATTCATCGCTCCTCAAACTTTTGTAAATTTTAAGTCAATTGTCCTTATGCAAATGATTTTAATTGTAGTTGGTTATTGAAAAATATAACAACTATCCATGATTTAAAGGGAATTTAATTTTCCAGTAATCGGAGAACTCTAATTTTCCATGCAACACAACTTCTGACCAGATACTTCGAACACTGAAATCATTGCATACATAAGCAAAGCCGATTTGATGGAGTCTCCAACTCACGCATTCCCTGCAGTATGAATCACTGGTCAGAAACTGGGTCTTGCCTAGTCCCTTTGGAACCAGTATTAGATTCAACTATCTCCTTTTTCATGTATCAACTGATGAATATAAAATTGCGATGTCATTGGAAGGGGTCAACTGCCACCAGCTGCATTACCGTTCTCCACCTGTGTCATCAGTCATTGACACCACCTGCATTTCCCAAGACTAGTGAATTCACTAGCCACCAGTAATGGGAAAAGGGGGTGCTGTTTTACTATGGAAACGCACACTTACTGGTTTGCCTCTGCATACTGCAGGGTTACAAATATCATGCCAAAATGATAATACCCTTCCTGACTAATGTGAAAGGTATGAAAAAGTACAAATGACAGCAAATGAGAGTTGCTGTGTTGAGGTTGTCTGTGCCGGTGTGTATGTGTCTGGTAGAAAGTCAAATCTCACACACAAATGCGGTTATAGTGTTGTGTAATGCTAAAAAAGTGACAACAAAAGACGACAAAAAAACCCCCTCCCCCATATAGTTAGTTGTAGGTCTTTTATTTTTCCTTTTTCCTTCCAAAAGTCATATATGGTAGAGAAAAAAAAAATGTTTGAGAGAAAACCACAAAGTTATTTGTTTGTGGTTGTGGTACACATCATTTTGCTACCTTGGTTAACAGTCACAGCACCAGTCCTTGTCTGGTTTTTGAATATAATTGGGTTTTTCCGGACAACATCAAAGGGTGGCACTATTCGCACGCTTTTTTCACAAAGAAACGTTTGTTTTCTTTTTTTTACTGTGATGTTAGTTAGTGAGGGAGAGTGTATGGATGAGTGAATGTGTGGCATTGTGTCCATTCACAATGTTACGGAAAAGTACGATAGTAGAGGGTGGTGAACATATATATAGAGAGAGAGGGTGGTGGGAGTGAATGAATATGTTTTTCAGAAAAACCTCTAGCGACCACGAAACCATGACACAAAGAATATTCTCACTAAGTGCGTATGACAATCACGTGCAAAATTCTTATTGTGGAAAGGAGGGGGACTATGAAAAGTAAATGAAATAAAAAAAGAAATTAGGAAAAATAGTGAACATTTTGGTTTCATCAAAAGCTTTAAACCCTTCACATAAATCGGTTATTTAGTATCGATTCTTTCACTTTTCTGTGATAAAAATAAAACCTTCTGCGAACTGCTTTTTGTAATTGGAACCTCCTTAGGTTCATGTAGGAGTTTTCATTCATAATTGCAGCTCAATATCTCAAAAACTGTTAACCTCACATGCAAATTGGAAAATCGATTTGAAGATTTGTTGGATCCTTAAAGTGGTAAATTGTTAAGCACACATACTAATTGGAAAGTTGTATTGAAAGAATCAAGATTCGTAAATTGGTAAACTTAACAATGTTACAAACTTTTGCACAAATTCCATATACCATTCATTAAAGATAAAAAAAAACTATTAAGGGAAACATGTGGACATCTGTTGACAGACAAATGCGACACAAGTTGATGATGACAAAGCTTGGAAAAATCAAATCATCATCATAAAGGATAGTGTTAGTGATATTTCATGCGTTTTGTGGTCTTTCACTTTAGTGATAATGATGTTAATGATGTTGAGGTTGATGCTGATGATGAGTCGAGTAACCATTATGGCTAGCGGATTTCACACCACCGGATACATGCACCATCAACGTCCGGAAGTAATTAGGAACGTTTCACTTTGTTCAATCTCCTTTTTCTGCTGTGTTTTTTTGTCTGCTCCTCTGGAAGACCATGAAGAAGTACAACTACTTTATGTTGAGTTGTGTATGATGACAGTTAGACTTACAGCACAAAACCAGCATCAATCATAATCATTCTTAACATCATAAGCAGCATTTGGTTTTTGCGTGCTTTTATTAGTTGCGAATTCCTCATATGCTCTCACCACACGTAGTACATTCTCCCACACACTTTAGAACACTTCGAGTTTCAACAGGAGACAGACAACAACATCATCACTTTACTTTGCTTCTTGGCAATGTTTTGACATACCAGAATGTTAATGTGAGTTTTGTCGACTGGAAGAATATGATGTGGCTATACATTTGATCAAGTCCTACATACTTGTCTTCTTAGTGGCCTATGCCTGCCTGTTTATAGTCTGTCATATATGTTGAGTAGAGGCACAAATGTCTAAAGGCATGTGTACCACTAGATGTTTTCCTTTTCTTACTATAATGACAAACTGAAGAAAAATTTGAAAATATCAATGGTGTTTCTTTTTTCTAAACCAAAAGCAAGTATGAGCTTAAAGAGAATATAAAAGAAAAGACACAAAAGCCAAAGGAAGTTGGAACTGTGAAACAGCCTAAAAGCATGCTACATTACATATGAATTTCTCTAAGCACAGAAAGAAAGATAGATAGACGTTAGTATGAGAGAAGCGGCACATGTCACATAAAGTCCTGTGGCATTCACAATGAAATTCATATGACAGAGTATGACTTTTGTCATACTGTTCTCACTTAATGCTCCTCCATCATCTCGATCATAGTACATTCTTCCTTTCTTATATGGTATTGTATTTAAATTCAAGTGCCGTTTTTCATACTCTCCCTTTTCTCTCTACTTCTGTATCTCTATCTTCTGCTTAAGGTATGGTTTTAATGTTGAAGTTCACTTGCCTTCTTCCTGTAAAATGTATCTACTTCCTTTCTTTTCTTATCTCATTCCTATGCTTTTCTTCACTACTGTTGTTGTTTACAACTTTCTACTACTTGAATATTATTGTTGTTGTTGTCGTACTTTACACTTGTCTGGACATTTGATTAATGATGCTTACGTGTCTTCGTCATCATTATCAACAACAATTTAGCTGGCTTGCTTGGTGTTATTCTTATTGTTGTTCATGGGATTTTTCATTATATTCATTCGTTTACTTTTTTGTAAATTTATATACAATTTTTTTTTTTACATTCTCATGCTGCTGCTGCTGCTGCTGCTACTATTGTAGTAGCATTTTCTTTGTGTTTATGAAAAACATGTTTCTTTTTCTTGGGCTTGCGATGTGATTACTTGTGTTTCTGTTGCTGTTCCTAGTATTATATGCTGTCGTGTTGGCAACACTTTGAAGTATGCGGCGCACCTTTTACTGTTACTGAAAGCTGAAATCTCCTCCTCTCACAGCAGATTGTTATTGTTGTTACACTTGAAACGCTTTACCTTATTTTTCCGCTACTTCAACTTTGACTGAACACATTGAGCTGAGCTGAACTAAGTTGAGTTGAGCTGGATTGGATTGTATTTGTTATGCTAAGCTAAGTTCAGTTGAATTCTACTTGGGATGGATGGGTCTGTTGGTTGGCTTGGGTTGGGTTGGTTTGGTTTGGTTGTCTGGGGAGTTTTTCCTTCATTAATAAAGTGCGCTCTAAATGCTTTTCTTTGTTGTTATTGTTATGTACCCTAGTATGATGTTCCTACCTATGTATGTATGTTTCTTCTTACAATATTCTTCGTATTTCCACTTGGTTTGACATTTGTCAACAGCTTGAAGTATGCAATGGTGACAACAACAACTGGCTGAATGGCGCCGTCACTGTCGCCATTGTCATCGTCATTGCCTTGCCGCCTTTTTAGGCCCTGAGGCATGACAACTTAAGGCATACCATCATCATAGCTGCCTAATTAAGTTTGAGGCGCACGTTTGATGCCTGAGGGATTACATGCTACATACGATGAGTACGACGAAGATGTACTCCTTTAATAATAAATATATGTATATAAGTATGAAGAAAAGCGCATTTATAAACAAGGAAACAAAATCCCCAAACTCTCGAAAATTTCAAGGGTTCATAGAGTATTGTTTGCTTTGATAAGAACCTAAGAACAAAAGCACAAAACACAACACAAAGTTGCCCTGAGTCATGCTAAAAAGCAAAACAAAGCAAAGTAAAGTAACTTTTATTTGTATCTAAGAAATGAGTTGATATCTAAGAGTGAATTCCAGTGTCTTTGTATTTATATGTACTCATATGTTTTTGTGTTTGTTGATTGATTTTTAATTACCTGCTTTTTTTTACCATTACTTGATTAGACAAAGTTCTTTGTTGTGTGTTCATTTAACAATCTTAATGAATTTGGTCTATAGAGAATGAGATCTTTAATGTTGATATTTTATAAATTTTATTGTAATATTTTGGGATTTTCCCATGCATGAAAAATATATAGATAAATGAAATAAAAATAACAAATGTATATATTTATAAAAAAACCTTATATAAAATATTCAATAAAATGTGTAAAATGATATTTTAATTGCTAATCAAATGTAATAATATTATACTATTTTTATTGTTTACAAATAGAACTTCATTAAGTAACAATTATTGTCAGCACATGATTTAGAGATGTGACAGTCTATAGAAAATTAACAATTTTTGCACAATTCACCATTTCAAATAGTATAGAGACGTGATAATGATGATAATAATAATGAAATTGATGCCATTCTAATACATATTATGAAGAGAGAAGAATGCATTTAATTCTTATTGTGTTGACCTTTTTTTTTTCCTATCCATAAACATTTGTGTTAATGAGTTTTAATATAGTCACGTCGTCGTTCGTCATGAGCCAATGTTTTTAGTCATTCAATTCAAGTCACGTGTGCATCTCTAAATGCTATAGATATACGAGATTGCGATTTGCATGACAACAATCACTTTTAGTTCCTATTATACTTATTAACTAAGCTATAATTTTTGCATCTAAATACAATACATTTTGATTTTTATACCCTTCATAGTTAACGAGAATAGATTGTATTTTATTATTGTCATTATGCAGTCACGTAATATGAGATTGTTGAAACACAAAATTAATTCCTCATATATCTTTTGTTCAAAATACACAAGAAATATTTAAACTCATTAGCTTGTTTGAATATGTAAAATCAAGAAACTCATACACAAATTTGATCAACAATCTACAAGATATCTACCTACTATCTAGATCTCTTTTTCTTACAAACAACACATACTGTTTTAGTCACTGTCTTTTCATTGAAACACAGGGCCTCAATGCTTATTTTGGTTTCTGTAATCAATTTGATTTAAGATGATTAGGGGATTGGCCTTCTGCATCCGATCCTGGATCCGGGGCTGCCGGTCTGCCTCTTGGTTGGCAAGGGCGTAGGAATTTCCTCCTCGCTGATGATAAGGTTTTACCACCTTTACTCGTACGTCAGAGCCTCGTTTGTGATAAACTTTGGGAGGGTTAGGCTATATGTTCGAATCACCATCCACATTTACCAACCCAAATATAAAATATAGAAAGATTTATGGTTACTATTAATCCTTATTTACATTTATCGAGATTGCAATATACTAGCCAGCGAATACACTATTTGCTAGTGAACTCGCTTACGGTAATCATGTTGACTAGTTACTAGCAAACTGTAAACAATCTAAGAAAAGTAGTAGGCTGGCATTCTTTACTCGCTACTCATTGGTTGTTAGTACTCTCACACACAGTAAAATCAAAGTGAAGCGAGTATTTCATTTGCTTACAATTTGCTTTAATAATAAAGGTCTTGAAACTTATGGTGGTGGAAACATCATAAACTGTATGTGAAGATAGAAATTATCTAAAATTATAATTCAGATATTGAGTTAACATATCACTGGAAGGAATGATAGCCTTTATATATGAAAGACTGGGCCAATAGCCTTTGTTGCTAGTGCTCCATACCTTGTTAGCTTGTAATTTTAGATTAAAAGTCAACAACAAATAAATAATTAAGTTATATATATGGATGGGATCAGTCGTAACGATTTATGTAGACACTGTAATGAAGAAAAGGAGTCTGCAGATCACTTACTATGTCACTATGAGAGCATAATCTACTCCACTACCTGGGTAACCAGCTCTTGGAACCTGTGGAAATTACAGATTTGCCTCCAAAGAAAATCTTGGAATTCCTGATGAGTATCATAATCTCTGAGGAACTGTAATTACAGGTGCGGTCACAATAGCCTCTCTTGCAGCTTCACTCATGTGGTGTTCTAGTTCCCGTCCTTCCCTTAATCTATCAGTCTATCTAATATATGGGAAACTATCTATATTTTCAGATAAGACAAAAAGACTCAAGATTTTAAAGATATTCAAAAATTAGGGGTACATTCAATTAATCAATAAATAAAATCAGGATCGTTATGAATGATATAATTATGATATAAATTGAAGTTAGTGATTGATTTCAAGGGTCTTAAAACAACAGCTGATATAATCGGATGAAGACAGCCTATTTAGTTGTTGTGTCATGAATTTGTTGAATTCTTATGATGGACAATTACAAAACTAAAGGCTTATCATCAATTATAACAAAATTTTAGAGACCATAGAACTCTATTATTGTGAACAAAGTAATAAAAAATTTGAATAAAATCTGCATAAAGGAGGGGGACTTCATTTAAGGTATGACAAGTAAAAATCAAATGAAATTGTGATAACTCATAGCTCCTCTTTATTGTGAAGCTGACGAACTAGCCAAAGAAGGGTCGTTACGTGAGGATGTAACGTCTCCGGCTGGAATTCCGTTAGCAACAGTGTTCAGTTCACTGTCAGAAAATTCTACCAAGTAAAAGCCAATACTCTCTGGGTAGAAGAATGCACTTGCAGCATAGCTAGGCAAACCTGGTCAAATATGAATAGAAAACGAACCGGCCAGCTGCTATATCTCGGCAGAACCTAAATAAGTAAGACTATAAACGTAGTAACGGGCCATTGTGTCATAGGCAAACATGCTGGCAGATTTTTGTTTCCTCACTACGATTTCTGCAGAAGCTGCGGTTCGGAAGAGGAAGAGGACACTGTGCTTCACCTCATGTGCCAGTGTCCATCCCTCGCCAGGGACATAGCTAGGTTCATTTCGGAATCCAAATCTTTGCTGGTATATCAATGGGCCATACTCTTTTTTGTGCCTAAGTGAGCCTCTCGTCTGAGGGCTGCCACCAACCTAACCTAGCTCCTCTTTATATTTTATTTGTGTTCATAGGAAAAAGGGTATTTATTTTTGATGGAAACCAAAATTAATTGGTTTTTTTCTTTTTCATATTTATTTATATTATTAATTTAATTACTTTCTGTCGTTTTTATTTTTTTTTTGTATAACTTTTTATACGTGGCTTGGTTTTTTAGTTTTTGCTTTCAATTTTGTTTTATATAATTTTTTTTTTTTTTGTGTTTGGTTCTCAGTAGTTCATTCTGGCGTCAAGTGTTTGATACTTTGTATGAATTACTAGAGCGGAACTTTACATTAAGTTGGTTGGTGGCTTAGGTTGGCTTAAGTTGGGTTGGGTTGGGTTCGGTAAGGTTGGATTGGCCCAGCCCTCTGTTCTTTTATGTTTGTTAGCTAGTTAGTTAGTGACTTAGTTAATTCTATAATAATTCTGGTTTAGTTGTACTAGTATAAAAGAGCGCTTTTGTTAAATTCTAAGGCTATACTACTACATACTTAGAAATGTTGAATGATGATGATGATGTTGTCGTAAAAAGAAAGAACCACGAAAAGTGCTTCAAAAATTATTTGTGCATATTTTCCAGTTGGCATTCATCAGTGTGTATTTTTTTTTTTTTGTTTGAAAATGAAAGATGTACAAATTATGTACATACTAGTAGAACATCAAGTTGTATATTATGTAATTTTGTTTTGAAGAGGTTTGCTCTAACTACTTTTTATCTCTTACAACATAGTATCTTTAGAAAAAATGACTTCATATTGTCAAAATTATATGTAGTATGTGAAATCATTAAATTCGCATTTAATGAAATCATTTGAAGCATTAACAGCTAATAAACTGTTATGGACGTTGACTGCTATTTACAAACTAGTTGGTCATTGTAACAACTGACCAATGAGAAAGATACAAAATGTGCGATTTTATGTTGTGACATGAATGTGTTCATTGAGCAGCAACAAGTTCCATCTATTCACATCCATCCATCCAGACCAACAAACGACACACCATTATTGACTTTATTACAATTTCTGTCTTTTTTTCTTGTTAATTTTAGATTTTAATAAACTGTGAAACATAAAAAATCTTAATTTATGTGTTGTTGTTAGCAGAGCACACACACACACACAGTAGTAAGTGGTTAGGTAGAGCCATCATAATCATCATCATGGTGCTACTGAATCCTGTTGTGGACAACAAAATTACTATTGCTCAACAACAAGAAGTAGTATCATTAAAGTAATTTTGAAGTCATCAAAGTAAATGTTGATGTTGTCTGTCGTCTGTCGTCATCTTCGTCGCCTTAAGCTTAAGAGAGAAACGAGTTCGCTTTTGTTACAAGAATTTGCTAATTAAAATTAAATTGAATGTCATGATGCATAAGATTTGTGAATAATTTTGTACAACATACTACTACTACGTACAGTAGTTAAGTTACAACATAAGGAGTTAAGGAGTTATGTGGTAGTAGTGTGATGATATAATGGAATTTGGAGATTCTTCTGTCTTTTGTTATTACTTAAGCTTTTTAGACATGATTAGCTTAACATGGAATAATATATTAAGTTTCATGAGAACAATAAGATGTCTATATATTGTATTATTTCGGTTGTTTATCAACTTTTAATTTAAGTTTTTAATTAATATGTTTTTTAACAAAATACATTCTTCTCTCCTGCCTATAACTTAATCTCCAGTTGAAGGAAGTGATTAGTATTGTACACGGTTCAATTATTAGAGAGTTTTTTAAGTTATTCCAGTTGGTGTTTCAGTTCATTATTTCAAGGTCTATATATCCCTGTAAGTACATATTATTATCTACTTACAATTGTCTAAAGATTTCTATTGTAATATGTAAATCTAGAATTTCTAAACTAAACTAAAACCCATGAATGTTTGATCATTCACCTGGGTATATTAGTTAATACTTATTAGTGTTAATTTCCCTATATTTCTCTATATCTTCGCTTTTATACAATATTAAACAATCTAACTATAACTTGGTTTTTCCTACTTCAACCATCATGCATTCAATTCAATGGTTCAATGAAACACTACTCCTAATATACAATACTGAGTTCACTTTCCAACACTGCATTAAACATAAACTTTCATTATGAACACAGAGCATATGCTTCTGTTCTAGACTTTGTTGCCATCCTAGTCATCGTTCTCATTCTCGGCGATGTGGTCATACATAGTAGTAGTAGTAGTAGTAGTCGTAGATGTTGCAAATCGTTGACTTCTAGTTATTACAATATTATTGTTGTTGTTGCTACTGTTATTGCTGATGTTGCTGATATTGTCGTCGTCGTTGTTGTCATTGTCGTTGTCGTTGTCGTTGTTGCCTGCCATCATCATTTATATCCCTCATGTTGCGGTTTGTTGAACAAATTTGTCACATGTTCATCACGCGTTGCCAAAACATTGTAAACGAACGAACTAAGAGGATCCTTAAATCCAACTGAATAAGTGTGTTGAGTTGAGTGAGTGTTTGCTTTAGTTAGGGGCACAATTTTGTAAAACTTGTTTAAGTAAAAGTTGTGTTTATTGCAACTGCTGCAACAACTTCTACATACACTAATACTGTTTTACTTTATTATTGTTGTTGATGTTGCACATGTTGCTGCTGTTGTAATTTTGTGGCTTTTAATTAAACGCTTTTCCTTTTCTTAATTGGCGCAAAAACCCTTGGCAACACAACACAACGCACACAACTTGTTAATTCGCATCAAGTTAACGCTTCAAAATTCATTTGTGTAAGCGAACAACAAGAAGAAAAATTAAAAATCTAGCAAAATGTATCTAATTTGCAATATACATGTAACCTCCTCTCTCTCTCTCTTTCACTATCATGTTGTGTAAGTGTGGTGTGAAATAAGTAAAAAGAAAAATAAAAGAAGGGAAGAAAGGTGCTGGCGAATGAAACAAGTTACTCATTTTTTTTTTTTTTTGTTATAAATGCAACAGTGAAAATGATTTCGCGCAAACGTTTGCAATAAAACTTTATTGGTAATAGAATTTTTTTCATCTCTTATTGCAATGTATTCATGTTTTACGAGGGTCATTCTATAGTTAAAGAGACAAACTAGTGTCCCTGCAGTAAGCTTGTTGGCAGTACTCCCCACTTCGATGGTAATTAATTAGTCTCTTTTTGTTTTACGGGTGCCTGGTGAATTTAATAGTCGTAGGTAATGCAGAGGTGAATCAGTAGGTGAGAACAATTTAAAGGTAAGCATTTGTTTACTCTAATTCAACTGGTGAAATTATTGGTGAATGGTATTCAAGCGATGGAAATTAACTCCTTCCAATGACAGTACCGAGTTCAATTCACCAGTTGTATACATGTAAAAGGGGATAGAGTTGGCACTAGTACTGGTTCCAAAGGGACTAAAATGTTAATATTGTTGTCCATAGAAAGCCTTGTCTTGTCTTATTTTCTGAACAGGTTTGCCCAATATATGTATTAACTTCTTTGACATCTTCATTGTTGCTGATCATATATCTGAGATCAGTGACATTAACTTTGTTCTGAGTAAAGACCTAACCTAACCTAAAGTGGCAGATTTGCAGTCATGGCCGATCAAGGCCCCAGGCCATGTAGCACCCATCAAGAAAACAAAGAAACGAAAGTTCTCCAGAACTGTTACAGGCGGGAGAACAGACATACATACGAAGAGCAATATCCACGTTTGGGTAAATTTCTTGGAGACCTTCAGTACATAATCATTTATAACTATATATAATGTGTTTTTTTCACAATTGGCGGCCAGATATTAGGGCGGCCTTAGAGCAAATGCGCCTCATATACTAAGCTGAGATTAAGTTGAACCGTTAATAGAATGCTGTGTTAATTGAGTTAAAAGATTAGATTTTAGCTGATCGGAAGAAATAGAGTTGGATAACAGGTCGTAGTATAGGTTGTATGCTTCATATAAAACGTGAAATGGGTCAGGTCCCAACAAATATAGGTGAAAAATTCCTTGTAACCCGAAAAGAGACATTAAAATGTATGCTAACAAGCAAAGCCAACAATGAGATTTTGAAAGAAAGTGAAACCAAGAGTTGTTCTACGACTGTATGAGTTCGTTAGGTGGATTAACTTAAGTGGTCTTAGTAAGATGGAATGTTGATGATAGGATCCCAGTGTAAGCTACGCAGTGGATCATTGAATGTGTTGTTTAACTAATGTGAAAACGTCGCCATTGTTAAATGTCAATTTGGGATTATAAACGAAAAATGTTGTCCTTTAGTTTATCAAATCTTATACCAATGATGGCAACCTAAAGTCATATAAGTACTGAACTATTACCTTCAACAAACTCGTGTAGTACTATTACCATATTTGTCTTTGTAATGAATATGAATGACCCTCGTATTTTCATTGTTTCTATGTTCAATCGTTTATTGTTGTTGCTGTTGCCTTCAGCTATTGGTATAATTGCCATAACGCCAACATTTAGCAATACTAACAATAACAAAAATATGCTGCTACTGTTTCTATTTCTACTGCAATTGCTGATGGTATTGATGTTGTTACTATTGCTGCTGCTGCTGCTGAAACATAACCACGACGTTCAACACTTGCTTACTGACTTTATGTTATTGGTCTTGTTGTTGGTGTTATTATTACTACTACTACGGCTATTGTTGTTGCTGATGTTTATATTGTTGTTGTTGTTGTTGTTGGTGTAATGTCTTAATCATTGCCTTTCATTCGTTTTGTTGGTGTTTTTTTTTCGACACCTTCAGCATTTTCCATGAAAAACCATTTGTTGTTGTTACCAGCAACATATGCGCATCATTGCATTTTTCCAACACTGCTTTCTTTTTCAACTTTATCTCCTCTCCCTCTTTTCTCTTCTTCTCTTCAGTCCATACATTCATTCATTCATTTTTCTTTTTATTTGTTTGTTTCTGTTTCTGTTCTTTTTTTTTTATATTTCTTCCGTGTTATTTTTCACTATAAATTCGCTTTGACTTCCTCATATGTGCTCACTCGCCTCGGTTTCGTATTGCATCAAAACTTCTAAATTCTTTTTTTTTTGTTTTTTTAATTTATACTAGTCTTTTTCAAGTTTATTTTTGTTGCTATTGTGTTAGCAACTATTGTTGTTACTACTGCTGATGTTGCTACAATATTAGTGCTGAGGATGATGATGTTGCTGGTGCTGGCTGTTGGATGTTGATTATCGGTTGCATTGGTTCTTCATGTGTTCTAAACTCATTGACGCGTGCATGCGTTGGTTGGTTGGTTTGTTGCTTGTTTCCTTCCGTTTTTAATTGATTTTGAATGCAGGTGAGTGTATCTGCAAGAACAACATCAACAACAGAGCAATATCAGCACAACAGCAGCAGCAGTAGTAGCAGCACAAACCATTGTATGCAGCAACAACCATCATAAAAATGGCAATTTGGTTGTGTTTTTATGATGAGTTTGCTGCAGCATTTGCAGCTGATTAGCTTCGTTCTTGTTGTGTTGTGTTGTGTTGGGTTGCTTTCCATTGCCTTGACTTGGCTTGGCTTGGCTTAACTTAACTTAACTTGAATGGAGTTGAGTTCAGTTGATCTGAATTAAATTGAATTTGTTGCTATTAAAGACCAAAATATGTATACCATATATAAATTCTTATGTGCATGTGCATGTTCATTTGTTCATTGGTTCCTTCTGTAGTATTTTCTTCATGTTTCTTTCTTCTTTTCAGTTTTTTAATTAAACTTTGAAACATTAATGTTGCACTTGCGTGTTAAATTCATGCCAAAATGTGGCCTTAATGAAGTCGTTGTCGACGTAGTTGCAAGTTGTTGTGTGTTGCACTTTGATGTTGAGCGGACCGCACTCCATTCATTTTTGCTTGTGGTATTAATTGATTAAAAAAATTGAGTTTTTCTTCTCATTTTTTATTTTTTGTGTATTTGTTGTAATCATAAACTTTTATTGTAATTTTTGTTTTTTTGTTGTTTATGTTTATTTCTTTAATTAATATGTCAAGTGGGTTCGGCGGAGGTGATTGTATCAAGATTGATGAGCGTAGGATTTTCGATTTGATACTAATTATTATGAAGTAGGCGAAGTTTTAATGAATGAACAAAGCAAATTATATCTTGTTGATAAATATAGGACAATTCTCGGTAATACGATATCAATTAACTGTCTATAAATGGATCAATGAAGATAAGAAGAGGCGAATTATTACATTTGAAATAAACATTCATAATTGGCAATCATGCCAATTTGATTTCACTTTACCTTCTACTTTGGCAAATACATGAAACATAATCATTTGATAGGTCCTTGTTATTTAATATTTTAATTGTCCTTTCCTTATTCTTCATGCTTATAATCCTCATCTTCATTAGCAATAAAAGTTAGTTATATTATTCAATCTTGTCCATCACTTTGCATCGAGCTTTGATCTTTATCAATATTAGTAAACAAAATCAAAGGTACCATATCATTTTCGTTGTCCAATTTAAAAAAAACTAAATCCAATAGCACAATGCTTTTTTTTTTGACCAATTGATGAATCAATGAATCAGGGTCAAAATTTACATATTCTAAATGATCACGTGTTTACTTCTGGTCACAGTCTTGTATTCTACAAGACAATGATTCGTGTCACAAAGCCAAGATGATTACAAATTTTCTAGGAGATTTGGAAATAAATATTGGCCACCACAAAACCCTGATTTAAATGTTATTGAGAATGTGGGGGCTTATATAAAAAGAATATGAAGTCCATGTTTTATAAGAATACGCGAGGGGAGGATAAGTGTCCACCTTGGAACTGCTTTCGCATTACTTCAATGTGGTAGCCTCTTCTGTATTCATTCATATGTCGACTGTAGTTCGTGCGTCCAGGTTCCGCTTCTTGCATCTCAGCATGAGCTATTCAATTTATAGAAAGCCGGTATCTCACGAATAAATTGTTCAATATTGGCTTCTAGTCCGTCAATCGTTGCGGCCTTGTCGCTATAGACATGAGCCTTAACATAGCCCCACAAAAAATAGTCTAGAGGCTTTAAATCTCATGACCTAGGCGGCCAATTGACCGGCTCCAAACGTGAAAGATAAACTGCTCACCGAACTCGCCTCTCAATTGGGCAATTGTTTCGTGTGCTGTGTGACATGTGGCACCATCTTGTTGAAACCACATGTTAGCCAAGTCGAGCTCTTCCATTTTGGGCAAAAAAAAGCATCGTACGGGTCGGACCAATGATGCCGCCGGCCCATAATGCACACCAAACAGTGACTTTTTCGGGATGCGTTGGTAGTTTTGCAATGCTTTTGGTTGCTCTTCAGTCCAAATGCGGCAATTTTGCTTATTTACGTATCCATTCAATCAGAAATGAGATTCGTCGCTGAACACAATTTTTCGATAAAAAATTGGATCTTCTTTCAACTTTGCCAGCGCCCATTCTGATAATAAAATTCAATAATTCGTAAACGCTGTGTTTGACAGTAACACAAAGCACGTAAACCGCGTCAGCTGTTAAAAACAGTGTTGCCAAAAAAAAAGTTGCTAAAAAATCACCCGTGATTTATAGTATATTATCATTCATGTATCCACATATTATTGTACAATATTGTATATATTTAAGTTGACATTCCCAAATGACTTTTTGCTTGCTAAGCAATATGAATTCTACAAATTTGCTGATTATTAATAATTTTAATTAATCTTTATTTGAATTTAATTAAAAAAAAAATTATAAAAATAAAATAAAAATAAATAAACATTTTCTTCTTCTTTTATTTGCAGGTAATTATTATCATCATCTTTATACATATATTTTTGTTTATAATCCACAAAAAACAAAGAAAAATACAATATAAATATCTAAACCAAAAATATTGTTTGGAATATGGTAAATATTGAATTAATTGTATATAAATAATAATAAATAAGAAAGAAAAAAAAACCAAAAGAAAGGATTATAAAATATGCATATTTCATGTAAATATTTATATAAAAAATTATATAATTAAAAAAAAAAAAAAAAAAAAGAAATTAAAAAACGCAATCATGATGTCTTGATGCGTTGATTCAATGAATTTGTTCTTTTTGTTTGTTTGGGTGTTTGTTTGTGTGGATGGCATACATGGCGTATGTTTGTTGTTGGTAAATATTGTAGTATGCACAGTGAAATTGTTTTTTTTTTGTGTGTTTTTGTTTTTTATTGCGGGGGTACACACACCCAACTTTTTTTAAAAAGATAAAATAAAATAAATTAAAATAATATAATAATAATAATAAATAATAAACTTGACACAGTTTTTATTTGTATTTATTTATTTTATTTTATTATTTTTTTGATTTCTTTATTTATCTATGTATGTGCATATATAATTTATATTTTTCTTCCCCGAATCTTATAATTCATTTTCATATTATTTGGTTTTTATTGTGTCATTTCCAAGATTATTGGATTTTTGTGTCTTAAATTATTATTAAATAAACAATTAATTGAATATCATCAAAATTAACTTAATAAATGACACGAGAAATTAGTAGTCTTATGTCTTCTAAACAATAATATATACAAATGTCTTGTTGTCTGTCTTTTTCTGACTGACTGTTTGTCACTCATCATCCACCCCCCGATTTTTGTTTATGTTTATCTCAAGTAGTATAGCACATATAAAAAATGAGCTTATGGGCTTAGAAAGTCAAAAGCTTTTGTCAGTCAGTCAGTCTTACACATGCTCTACTTCTACTCACATTCATACATATGTACATATTTATCACACATCAACTCATATCTTATCCTAAACTTGACATTACCTACCCATCTAAACACTCATACTCCACTCCTCCTATGTATTCATGCATACATATATTGTAGTATATCCATCGATCCCACCAGTTTTTTGTTTTGCACCATTCCTCCACTTCATTTTAGTATCATAATACTAAACTAATCCAATACAAATTTTGTCATTGATGCTGCTGCTTTTACTTTACTGTTGGTTGGTTGGTTGGTTGCTTCATTTGCATAACAATTGTTGCTTGGCTTGCTACTCTCCATGATAGAGTACTATAAAGAGTGTGGGTGTGAGAGAGTATCTGGTGGTGTTAGTATTGTTGTTGCTGCTGATGCTGGTTTCTTTCTGCTTCTTTTATCATTTTTCTTTACACATGACAGCTTCGTTCGTTCATTTGTTCGTTCGCTTACTTTGCCATATCTAATTTTATTATTATCATTGTTAATATTTTCTTTGCTCCTCGTGTTTCTTTTGTAAATTGAAAACAAATTTAAATGTTAATTTGCGCTCATATTTTAATTTTCCTTCTTCTGAATATCAGAAACATACACACAACATACAGAGATAACAAACTGCAAAGTGGGGTGACAGTAGTCTTCACTGTTTTGAATGTCAGTGAGGGAGTTAGTGAGTGATAACTCGAGCAGGAGGCAGACCATTTTATGTCGTGGTTGCTACCAAATGATATTTTTTATTTTTTCGTAGATAATTTGCATATGATAAATTTGAATTTAAAGCAGCTACATCTATAGTTATAGCTATAGCTATAGCAATGGATCTGGTCACATGTGCATGTATAATAAGAGAATGTGATAAAGCTGAAGTATGTACTGTATTTTTGTTGTAGTTTATTCCGTTAGTGTCATCTTGGCTTTTGATATGTTTGCACTAGAAATGCATTCAACTGCATGACATTGACTTAAAGCAATCGAATGAATTCATAAAAAGAGAAAGAGAGAAGAGTGAAAATGCACAAAATAACAAAAGAACTAGTAATATGGAAGAGTAATGCAAGTGAGCTTGTGAAACTCAATTGATGAGAACTGTACAAAGAGAGAGTGTATGTTGTTGTGTTTGCATTAATAATAAAACTTAATAAAGTTAAAAGTTTCGCTCCTATGCGTGTCTTCTGCCAATGAGTATGAGTGCGTGTGTATGAAAATGCCAAGCAGTGGACATATACATACATGCATATGTTGTTACTCAGAGTGCAATGCAAGAGTACAGGGAGAGAGTGGAGCATTGTTTGTTGTTTTCTTGCTTCATACGCGTACGCATACTCTTTTTGATTGTTCTGGTTCTGGTTGTTGTTATTGTAGTAAATACGATTTATTAATGCCAACGCTTGACAAGTGGTATTGCGCTTGACTTGTCTGTGTGACTCTCGGTAGAGGAATCTGTATAAGTGACAGGTCGTGTCTGTCGGTCTCCCTGATAGAATGACTGAATACCGGCTGTTGTTTTACTTTGTTTGTTGTCTTTATTATTGTATTATTATTTTTATAATTTTGATGCAGCAGCATCATCATCATCATGTTGCAACTGATAAAGTTGCTGAAGATGCCATCATGCCATCTACACTGTGATGTGCTGCTGTTGTCACTATTGTTGATTATGTTGATGTAAATGCCTTCATTAATGCATACATTTAAAACTCATGTATGTGAGAATGTACCATACATATACGAGTATATGTGCTCTACATGTTTATATACATAAAACAAACAGACACTTGCAACAGATGTTTACTCTTGGACTGGACACCTTCAAAATCTGTCTGTCCATCAATCATTTTGTCAGACTCTTTACATACTACATAGATACTTCCATATGTATTCGACATAAGTACATAAATATGCATACATGTCTTCTCAAATGATAATGATGAGTTGTTGCGTGAGTTGCCCGCGAGGTTTTATGTTGTTTGAAACATTCATTCACTCACTCATCTAACTAAATAACTATACATAATAATAATTGAGTGACTAACTGAATGATTGACTAACTGTCTGACTGACTGAATTATTGGCCAATAAAGTCATTCATTCGTTTATGATGTTTGCTTGTTATAAATTTGTTATTATTGCAGTATGTATGTGCATATTTGTATTTGCCTCTTGGGAGATGCCCACAAACTGTTGCACGCCAATACACAAACATTAATAACAATAATTTTGTTGTAAACAAACAAAATAAGTAGCTTTATTTCATTATATTTCTGATTGTAATACAGGGTGAGTCAAAAAGGACGGACGTTTTTCAAAAATTCATAAACTTGTTAAGGATCATTGAAAAAAAAAATTGTATTTGGGTTTTTAGAATCGTTAGGTCAAAGCATTTAAGAATGTCAAATGTGGAAAACAATATCGGGCATGTGGTGACCCCGACCGGCGATGCAGCGCCGAAGCCGTTCCACGAAGTTTGCGTCTGCTCTCTCGAGCATTTGCCGGTCGATTCTGGCAGTTTCCTTGCGAATCGCTTCCTTCAATTCCTGGAGGTTTCGAGGCTTGTGTGTGTATACACGAACCTTAAGATATCCCCACAAGAAAAAATCGGATTTGGAGAGATCAGGTGACCGATGTGGCCAATTAATGTCCCCAAATCGGGAATCACACGACCAGGGCTGCGCATGAAAGCTTGGCGGACCGTCTAAACATTTTCTGGCATTCGAGCCGTTCGTGGACGCCCTGGGGGACGTCTGTTGCTCAAAACACCTCGGGTGCGAAGTGCTTCTACCCACCGAAGGATCGTGTCACGCGTGGGTACTCTTTGGTTCCGATGAATGTTGAAGTGGCAGCGGTGATCGACTCTTTATTTCGCACGCGGTGTTCCAACATACTCAGGACCATGGCGGTGACTGAAAAAAAAAAAAATGCTATTACTGGACGAACATAACGGTACCAACCCCTCACCCATCGGCCCTTTGTGGGGGAACTACTAGCCATTTCAAAAACGTCCGTCCTTTCTGACTCACCCTGTATAATATTATTCCTTTAATCTTTAATGCTTTTTAGATTCTTTAGATACTGTTTCTTTATTATAAAGTTTTTCCATATCTTTTTTTTTGCTACCCTTGAATGAATACTATATCAGTTGCATAATAAATATTTTTCATCCTTTTTTACTTCTATCTATTGCTAATGCTGCTGCTGTTGCTGGTTGTTGTTTTCTTTTTATTTCCAATATTAAATTACTATTGATTTTGTTATATTTTATATAAAAAAAAAAAACGCTCATCATCATCAGCATTCTCATCTGTTAGTCAGGTTCTAGTTGCTGTTGTTGTTGCACTTCATTAGCGTGCCAATCAGTATCTATCTACAAATACTACTATATCCATCTATAACTGTATATTTACCTATGTATATGTAGTACTCTACCTATTGCTGCTATTGCTGTTTGTTTAATCTAGTAGTTGAAATTGAAAAATGACTTGAGGCAATTCTTCTTTACGGTAATCACATTTATTTAACTGTTTCGCCTTGTCTGTTTACCTTTAATTTTATCATTTTATTATTATTGTGCAATTGAGAAATGTAAGAATCAAATCAAATGTTAAGTGTCATGTGAGTGAATTTATGATTTATTTACATTTGGGTGTAAAGTAAATCAAGGCTATCTATTGATTTAGGAGTCTTTTGTTGCTTGTTGCTTTAGCGATTATCTGTTAATTGAATTTCTCAAGTATGTATGTATACCATAAGTATAGTCATTGAATTAACTATGTTTATTTATTATTTAATTAGATAATATTTTAGTATTTTATCTAAGGAAATATTGATGGAGTTTAAAGATAAAATTTCTTTTTCTCTTTAGTAAAGTCAAATGAAATATTATAAATTTTTCCTTATTTAGATAATCTTAAGAATCTTGACAACCAATGCAATTTATGTGGGGATTAGATAGTGTCACATTTTTTTTTTTTTTTTTTTAAATTATTTCTTTGACACTTTTCTAGATAAGATTTTCAGCATTAAATAGGCTTAATTATACCATGAATAATAATATTTATTTATTAAATACAAAATCATTATGTCGCTTCATAGTAAAGTAGAGTTTGTAAAGTCAATCTCTAAGTTAAGTGAATCTTAAATGACCGTGAACAAAATTCCAATTGCTTACAAGATATTAAGGAAAACTTGAAAATATCATAAATTAATCTCAAGATTCAATATCATAAAGGCCTTGTTTCTATAAAAACAATTGTCTGAGCTTAGAAAATGTATTGTTTTAATTAATTAATAATTTAATAATAATAGTGGCTTTACAGTCAGCTAAGATTCGAATCAATAAAGATGCGACTATTGATTCGAGTTCCATTTGACAACAACAATAGGGAAAATGACAAAATTGAGATGTTGTTGTTGTAGATGTGATTCGGTTGAGAGATTTTAATCTCAAATTGATATGCTTAGATTCGGTTTTTTCTAAGCAGTGTTGGGCAATTTTTCCGTGTAAGTTGGCAGTATTTTGATAATTTTGTCGTTTTTTGAGATTGTCAGGTGTCTTCTTCTTCCATTTTTGTTGCGCGCCACACATAATCAAAACAAAAAACAGCTGTTCGTGATGCTAAAATAGCACTGTAAAGCACTAAACCGCATCTTCGTGATACAAGGTACTGTAAAGCCACTATAAGATGATTGATAATAAGAAACACAATTTTTGTTTAGAAATTCAACTTTATTCATCAACTACATACTATCCTTCTAGATGATAATACATTCATTCCAACGCTCTTTGAACTTTTCGATGCCTTTTTGGCATAACGATTTGTCTTTACACTCAAAATAGACCTCACTTTCGACAATCCCTTCTTCATTTCAGCCAAATTTCTTTCTTTGAAGCATATTTTTGGTGTCTACAAAAGTCAGTAGTCTCTGGGGATTAGATCTGGAGAGTAAGATGAGGTGAGGATGCAATTTAACCATAATTTTCATGGACATGTGACGCGGGGCTTTGTTTTGGTGGAACAGCAGTTTTTTCTGTCATATTAGCAATTGATAGTTTTAACTTTCTCAAGAAAGTCAATAAACACAATATCATGCCCGTCCGAAAATACGTTTGCCATTGCCTTCTTACAGCTGACATTTGAGTTTTTAGTTGTTACATACTGATGCAAAAAATCATTATTATCTCTAACAAAACAGCGCTCTCAATCATCGATACGTTGTTCTTTTGATACGGTGTGATCAAACGCGGCACCAACTTTGATAACAACTTACGCATGCTCACATTTCGGCTGTCTTACTAAAAGTCTCTTTTCTAGTAAGGAAAAAACTCTTAACAAAATATACAAATTGCCTTCAAGAAAGATAAAATCTTATAATCTTATATTGGCATATGTCATAAAAAGGAATTTTCATTAACATATTCTTACGAATTTGTGGTTCTTTACCTGTTTTTGGTGTCGTATCTGGCCTTGCATATTAACATATAACGAGAATTACATTTCATTAGACCATTTACCAGACAATCACCACTTTCCGTTGTTCCAGAAATAGTCCTTTTTCAAAGTTTCACTCCTTTTTTTACAACTCCATTAGCGGGATTCTTTTCTTCAACTATCCTTCTCTAGCTTTTTCTTAGTTAGTCATTCCAGATGCTGCTTCTTTATCAGTACTTGGCAGCAACTGTCAATCGCTACGATTTAATGTACCAATAAAATATAATAATCACAAAGTATTTATGAACCAAAAAGAAGGCTATCATTGGCTATGCCAAAGAAATAATACTCTTCACGATCCACAGGGTTGCATCCAACCTTCCTTTCTTAGCATCACTATATTCTCTCTGTTACAGTTTGAGTATCAACAAAGAGCACAGTTTGAGTATCACTTTTATTGTACTTTTATTCTTTATAAGTTTGTCATTTAATTTGGGTTTGTATGGGAGGTACCCCTCGTGGTAACCCTAGGATCATGAAATTTACATGGTTAATGAATATATATCAGAAACTTATAGTGTCCAAATTTCAGTTCGATACGTCAAAAAACAAAAAACTTTTTTTAATAAGAACATTAATTTAAAGGGGGGTTTGTATGGGAGGTACCCCCTACTGGTCTGATTCGGCTGATTCCGACAATTTTGCAGCGTATGATAAAAAGATACATATGTGCGAAATTTCAGCTCTCTAGCTCAAAAACTGAGGGACTATATATACTTTATGTTGTCTTCGATGTCTCCTTCTGTGTGTTACAAACTTCAAGACAAACTTATAATACTATTCACTCCCGTGAAGAGTATAAAAATCTGTTATCTCTGTCTTATAAAGTGATAGAGATGAGCTAAACAGTGATTTCAAAATCACAGTGATTCCAAACTGTGATTGAGTCACAGTCATTTGAAGGGAGAGACGCAGTTTACTTTGTTTAAACTGTGATTACCAACTGAATCAAGTGAGTCACAATCAATCAAGTAAACTGTGTCTCTCCCTTCAAATGACCGTGATTCAATCACGGTTTATAATCACTTTGCCACTGTTTAACTCATCTCTATAAAGTGATAATACATATAAGTCAAAACTCATGTATACTTCTATTTAACATCAAACAAGCATCTCTTGAATTATGTGCTACCCAACATCTTAACAGATGTATATTTCATTATTTCGCATTTTCTAACAATAAAGTTTTCTCTATGCCATTTACAAGATAAACTACTGACAATATCTATTCAATTATGAACAATAAACAAAGTACTTATTATAACTTTCTCACAACAACAATTTACGCATAAAGTTATAGCAATTATAATTGTATATATTTACACGTTTTTTTTTTTGTTTTCTTTTCAATTGTCACATAAAATTATAAAACTCTAATGATGTATGTATGTTTCTGTTTAATTAACTTAATAATTTCATATTGAGAAGAAAATGACAACTGTTTTTCTTTTCATTTAATTTTTTTTATTTACACAAGAATTTCAATGGTTTACAACTAACTAACTAACTAACTGTGTAAATGATGACCCACATTGGGTGGGGGAAAAAAAATATATAGCAAAACTTTCATAAATCTTTATGAACATTAATAATGTTTATTACAAGAGAGAAAACGAGAGAGAGAGGGAAGAGAGTCAAGTGTTTGTGTTTGGTTAAATAAAAACATCCTTTTTTTGTTTGTAGTTTTAAGACTTGAAGTTTGTTTGTCAAAAATTTGTCAAAATTATTCAACTGTAAAGAGAAAAATATAACAAAAACAACAACAACAAGAAGACAGGAAAAGAAAAATCTTAAATATATTTATTTTATCCTAAGGATAATAAACAAGAGAGGGAATAGAGTAGAGTAAACATGAAATTGCACATTTTTAACATTTTCAACTTTTCTCCTCCTCAATTTTATTTTCGTTTAATCTTTTGCTATATTCCTTTTTTTTCTTTTTTTTTAAATAAACAATATTTGTTACTTTTATGGACTAATAACAAACTAGGGAATGAGGAAAGATAAATAGGGAGAGAGCATCCTTTGAATTTTGTAACTAAAGCCTCAAACTCAAAGGATTCTTTTGATTCTAGAAGTTTAGTTACAACTTTCTCTCTGTCTTTGGCAGTTTCACATATTTGGATAAATAAATAAATAAATGAATGAATGAAATGTGGAATGTTAGGTTTTTTGGGGGACCTAACAGTACCTAACCTAAAAAACCCTTATCAATTTCTCTATGCAAACACATTCTTTTTACCAACAACAAACACAACACAAATGAGATTTATGACAACGACAAGTGGGTAGATAGAAAGTACAGTAAGACTGTATCTCAGATGGGGAATAAAAAGTGGGTGTTTATGATTTGGATTTAACCTTTTGCACTGTTATTTTTTGCGTAAGTGCCTTGCAGGCTACTTGTGTCTGTTTGTCTGCCTATAGTTACTGTTTATGTTGTCCTGGTTTGGTTGAAACATGTGTCCGCATTCAAATACTTTTTTGTGTTTGTGTATGGTACATGTAACTGTTTCTCTATGTTTGTGTTTAGCCATAGGGATATATGATTCAAATGTGGTAAAGGATAGTGGTATATATTGTAATTTAGCTGGGTAAGCAATTCTATCCTATCCCATCTCATGTTTTCTTTGACTATACTGTCCATAGAATATAGTAGAATGGAAGTGTAATCATGCTAATAAAAATGCTTTCTTAGCTAATTTACATAAAATGCTTCATTCTCCATTCGCCATTCGCCATTGAACAACTGTGAAAATGGCAACAAATATTGTGAAATATTACAATAAAAACCCAATTTCTCCATCTCCATTGCTACTTATGTATGTGTGTTTGTTCCTTTAATATTATTTGAATACTTTGTGGATATTGAGAAATAAATATTTGATTTGCAAATGTTCTTTTTTTTTCTCTCTCTCCTTAATTTTTATTTTATTTATGCTTAGTTGAGCATTAGGTGAAACTTAGATGGAATGCAAAATTTATATATGTTTGCTATACTATATATAGAAACATCTTGAGATTTTCCATAATTTCATATTTCATTTTTATATATTTTGTTTTATTATAGTTTTATTGCGGTTGAGTGTTGATTTTCCTACCACAATTTGTGAAGTGAAGAACTTGTTTTTCCCCCTTTTTGGTTTTTTGTAATTTTGTATTTTCTATTTAAATATGTTTATATACATTTATAATGTGTGTCAACTCTTTTGGTATTCAGAGAAATAAAAAGTTTTTAAAAAAAGTTGACAGATTTTTTAATCTCCTCTCCTTCATCGCTTAGTAGGTTAAATTTTTTGCTTTCTGTGTGTGGTTTTTCTTGTCTGTCGTCTGTAATATAATTGCACTTGTTGAAAATTATTATAACCTCATCATCATCATTATCATAATTATCAACATAATCAGGATTATCATTATCAAAGCTTTCCTCATAGTTGTAAGCTTAGTTTAGTCAATGCCACTTAAGTTTTTAGCAACAAGTTTCTATTTCCTCATTCCTTCTTTTTGTTTTATTATTAATAATTAAATCCTTTTAGAGTGATGAGTTTCATTGTGAGTGGCAAAGTCGGGAAAAATTTGTTGTTTTTTTTTGCTATTTGCTTATAAACTGACTGAAACTTTAAGTGCTGTAAATCCCTTTGAAAATTAAATTAATATACCATAGAGTAGTTTAGTAGTAGTTTAGTTGTTTCCTTCAATGCAATGGAAAATAATGTTTATTATTAATAATTAAAAGTTTGAAAAATATATACAAATAAAAGGGGTGGTTGACAATTTAATAAAATATTTTAAGTGGGTCACCGGAACTGTTTAGAGCCTTAGTATTTCATTATACTAACTTTCATGCTTTGCCCACTTAAAAGCAATCTGTCCATTAGACGATCTTCACAGTAGCCAGGTTGAGGTCACATTGTAGGATGGTGTTACGAACATACCATTCGCAGCCAGTGAGTAGGCGCAATGCTTTGATTTGTAGGGTCTGTACCAGTTTGCAGCCATACTTCAGACTTGTATACCATATAACCAGGAGGGCGCAACGATTTGCTGATCCAGTTGGCTTGTTGTGTAGCATTAGTTTGTTTTGATGTTAAGAAGCCAGTAAAGCTTCCTTAATCTAGCTCTACAGGTTCCAATTACCGGGTTATATGCTCCCTGAATGTGAGCTTTTTGTCGAGGAGAATCCCAATAATGCAAATTGACGCATCGCTGTGCTGCTATGCTGGATGTAAAACATTACATTTGTCCCCGTTGAGTTTCATATTCCATTTTCTGACCCATTCTTCAAAGGTGTGAAGGTGTATTCCTGCAGACCATCCGTAGCCTTGCATTCGTAGCTTGTAGAGTATGAAACGCTCACATCATCGGGATGCAAGAAGCATTTTCTCTGGTACCACCTGACATCAGTAACTTAACTTTTTATGAGAGTGGTATAGTTTTTGTTTTCACAAGTATTTTTCGAGTGCTGCATGCTTCAACTCCATAACAAGACTTTGTAACGGCCATCAATCCTGAGTTAATTACTTCTTGATAAGTGCTCACAATATAAAACTCTCTCGAATTTCATTAGTTGCAGTGCTGTTAACTTAATGATTGATAAAATGACAAAAGATGAAAATTGAAAATTAGCTTGTTTTTGTCTATCGATGGTTAGATATAAAGATTATTTTTGAATTGATATTGGCGGTAATGCTTTATGTTTTTATTGTTGTCTTTTGCAGTATAACTTGTGTCACTCACATAGTAGCAAAAGAACGTAAATTTCAGTTAAATACAACATGTGAGAGATATTTCGGGCGAGCTAGCAATAGGATAATCATTTGGCTTGCTATGATCTCAATGTCCATTGCATCGTGCACTTTGTTAAATGTCTAGAGGAATAGATAATTTTAGATTCTAACAAGTAGAGAGAGACTAAAGTGACTTACCCCAACAGCAACAGTATAATAACTACTACAATCCGCGACCAGCTTATTCAACATAAGCATATTAAATTGTGGGTCCCTGGCCATGCCAAAATAATTGGCAATGAACTAGCTGACTCCCGTGCTAAGCTCGCCTTAAAAGAACCATTACACACAGTTAACGTATTTGAAAAGGCCGACATCCTCCGATTAGTTTAAGCTCATATACGGGAGAAAGACCGGATTTCTTGGGTTAAGTCACCACTACAATTATTAAAAAAAATAAAATTTATTATTCATCCGCCTCCGACTCGGTCACACCTCCCTCACTCATCAACACCTATCGTGCGGCCGCAACTACGATACATGCCCTCTCTGCAACGACGTTGCAACTGCTCTCAGAATGCAATGGAACACATCACCTTCGAGTCCAAACCAAAATTAACATGGTACAGCTCCTGGGCAGGCCAAATCTTAACAACATAAACTCGATCTGAAATTTTTTTAATTCCACTAATTTGGTAAATCTTATATAACTAACATTAATTAATCTTTTACTTCAATTTTATTTATCTAAGAGCTGAAAGCCATGGCAGCTAGCGCACTTAATTCAAAGTAGTAGAATTTATTTTTTTTTATTCTACTTCTTAATAACAATAAAGTGACTTTCGTCAATTTGCAAGTCCCAAGACTTTGGATTTTTTGGACTCTGCCAGATGGATTTTACAATCAAATATATCAACTGCCTGAGGTGCAAGCAGAGATAGTCAATTTTAAAAAGCACCAAGTCGGCAGAATACAATAGAATGTAAGAGTTATAGAAGCGTTTGCATTCAAAGGTATATTGAGTATAGTCCTGCTCTCTATAATTCCATGTCATGAATTCATTTCTGACTATGCTTGATATGCTTAATATTGTTAAGAAAAGTAGTGAATGAAATTATAATTGAGAAACATTTTCGATGGCCTTTAAGAAGTAACATTTTGTAATGAAAAATACAAATTTGTATGCTTTGAAATTGTTTGTTGTTCAATCAAATAAGAAAGAAATCAAATGTAAAAAGTTTGAACATTAAAAATTGGAAATACAAAACATTTTTTGTTTAAAACGCTTAATTAATTACAACATTTTCAATTACAATACCAAAAAAAAAAAAATATGTTACAAAAGACATATGTACATACATATGTCTCCATTGAGTAATTTCACTTAAACCAAATAAAGAAAAAAAAAAAACAAAAAAATATTTAATGGGCCCCCAAACAATTGAAAGTTAAGTTTTTTTTCTTGTTGAATTTGTTAAGATTTGTTTGAGGCATTAACTATGTTTGTGTTGTTGTTGTTGTTGTTTGTTTTTATTGTTTGTTCAATTTCATGTTGTTGTTTTGTTTTATTACTCGTATTATTTGTATTTGTCATCATTATTGTCATTGTTTTGTCTTTCATGGCTACTGTTATTATTATTATTATTGTACTTGTTGGCGTCATTGAGTTTGTCTTGGGACTCTATCCATCCATCCATCCAACAAACAATAAACATAGGCATCCATTCATTCCATTGTCATGATGAAGCATGCGTTGTTCGTTGATTTTGATGCGACTACGACAACCATGTTGATGCTTGATTTGATGAGACAACATGTGTCAATATAATATGTATATATGTCGATATTATGTCTGGAAGAACTTTGAAGCAACCACAAATTTCCTATAAGTAAACACTTGCTGAGCATTAAATGGCACATAGAAATGTGTTGAAATAACTTGATAAGATGCATTAATGTGAAATAATTGAATGAATTTGGTTGGTTTGATAAGTTTTAGGAGTCATAAAAAAAGAAGAGAAGATGTTACCTTTTGTTATTGTTATTAGGCATCAATATCATTACATAGACTTAGATAGGGAAAGATACCTAAAGAAAGTACATATTTGTTGGTTGTTAAATAAATTATTCAAAGCAATAACAAAATACCTAGAAGATATGGTAAAGATGGAGGTGAAAAGAAACTTTTCTTTGTAATAACATAAGTCAATGTAATACGATTTTTACAACTTTATTCAGCTTAAGCGTCTAAAAGTAGACTACATTTGTTTTTACACAAAAATTTTACGCTTTACTGATGACTGAAGAATGAAAGAAATAGGGTCCTGGTCCTTTTTGTGTGTATGTTGCAAATTAGAAATAAAAAACACAATTTTTCTCATTGAACAATTTTAATTGTAAAACTTTTGTCATTTAGTACTTGTCCAAGGACAGATCCTTCCGCCCGATACGATCGAATGGTAAACGCATAAAACCTTAAGCCGAAAAGTATGTTACAAGTTTTTTGTTTTGTTTGTCAAGAGTTGCATGTAAGCGTTGAAGCATTGAATTTACAACGGACGACTAAGACGACGATTTTCTATTCTTTTTTTTTTTTCTGAACTTTTTATAAACAACAAAAGATTTTCCTTAACTTAATTAGAGAGAAACGACGACGACGACATTCATTTGAATTGAAAGAATTCCTATTAAAGATTGGTAAAGTAAAAAGGAATGGAACGGAAGGGAAGCTGCTTTCACATCAAACAATCATTACTACAATTGGCAAGGAAAACTTTTGGTTATTTTTTTTCGTAGTTTTAATTTTCTATTATATGCCACAGTTCACTAAAGTTCATTGCGGCCAGCCAAGTAGACCATTGAAAATTTCTACAAGAAGAAGTCTAAGTGAGTCTGAGTTTGAGTCAAAGCAAATGGAGAAACCTCTTAAACATTGGATGAGGAATGGAATAGAATAAATTCCTGGCTAGATGGCTGCTGCATTGCCAAAGTTAAATTGTAGTCGACCAAAGTCACTTTAGTTTATGGTAGTGTTGTGTAGTTTAGTTGTTTTTATTGCTAGAAAGTTGTTTTTATAAGTCTAAAACTGACTTTGGTTTTTTTTTATTTGGTTTCTTTTTCGTGGTCTAGGACACATTTTCATTCTTCCATTCTATGATGTGCTTCTTGCACTCACAACTTATAAAGAACTTATTTTTGATTTCATTTAAAGTTGGATTTTTAAAATAATATTTCTTTACTTCTTAATTTCTCATCTATTTTTCTTCTTGTTCTCTATAGTAATATGAGTAGAATCGCATTTGTTCGGGAGTTCACTCAGAAGCCTTAACGCTTATCAATGCCTTATAAATTGTGAATGTGTAGGGGGATTGTGAGGGGTAAGGGGTAATACACTACTGTCCAAGGTCGTTTCCAGAGATCACCTTCTTCTTCTAAAATTAATGTGAGAAGTTCACGAACAGAACATTTTGCCAAACTACCCAACTCCTCGAATTACGGTTTCCCGAGAAAACGGGCTCGTCTAACAAAAAGAGCAGGACAGTGACAGGGGAAGTATTGGACTCTCTCCGGTTCCTCCTCATCTTCACAGCTACTACAGAAGTCATGATGTGGAACCTGTATCCAATAGGCCATCAGCCTGATGGTACAGTGCTCCGTAATAACTCGTATCATCGTCCGAATGCTTTTCTTGTTGAAGTGTAGGAGCTCGGAGAATCTCTTTGGTTAGTAGCAAGGCCAGAGTGTCCTACCGACACTGCAGCCAGGCCCACTTATCCACTTTAGGCTTGCTAGATCTCTTGTTTTTGCTTCCAGTCCGAAGAGGATATCCTGTAATGGTCTATAAATATCGACAACTGCTTAAGTGCAGTGCCGAGCCTTTCCTGGCACACTCTTCCGCCATTTCATTACCTTGAAGACCAGACTAGGCACTCAGATAAGCGTGATTGAGTGCTGCCGAGCTTGGTTAAGAGCTTATACTGAACTACGTATGGTTTTGCTCTTGGTTTCCTGACATTTACTTAGACGTTTATGTATATAATGCGAGTAATCAGTTTGATTACACCAAAATCTATTCGACTTTTCTAGATATTTCATCCATTAAAACCATAACAGTTCATTTATTTTGTTTAACCCTTTCATAAAATTACTGAAATATTGAACTATAAATCTAATACATAGGTCGTTACCATTATGTATGTAGGCCTCGAAAAACCTTATGGGTCAACATAGGCATCTTATAGGTATCAGATCTACGAGCTTCATTGTCTGCCGTAAGTCTGAAGAGCACAGTAAAAGAATCACTGGTCGAATAGCTTAATTTCATATTATTACTAGCGTTGCCCGGCGTGCTTTGCTATACCCCCGACGTGATGTTAGTGCGTGATTATTGTAGTCATTATTCTTGTCAGAATTGTATGCCGCTAACATTAAATTTAATGAGTGAAACGTGATCTATTTGTATCATTGTCTTTCATTGCAATGTTCGATTCTGTTTGCTACAAAACTTGGTCGTAAAATGTGTAAAAATGAAAGATTACTCTATTTATACCGATTTTCATGGCGAACGGTTCAAAGGTGAATAAGGTGATCTCTATAGCATCATCTACTAGCAAGTTACAATAAAAAAATACATATGTGTGTCAATTTTCATGGTAATCGGTCAAACGGTGTCAGAGTTTATCGATTACATACTTATTTGGACATCCATTTTTATATGTATATAGATATAGATAAACCTGAAAGGTATTTAGTATTCTATAGAACTGGAAATTGGCAGTAAATCCATTTAAGTCAAATATTTTAATTTTGCTTGGAGCCTTCAAATGCAAAATCACAAATCAATTTTAATTAAGATTTATAATATTGTAAATAAAATTAAAGTGTTTGACAGCTTTTTATTTGCAATTTGCTGTTGCTGTCATCCTTGATTTTTTAATACTCATATTTCTTTTGTTTTGTTTTTTTCCAATATTTCTGAAATTACTTTTGTCATATAAGGATTTGTTTACAGTAATACAGGATTATGAACTATAAATTGGGGTTTATGAAATGCTAATAATAAATTTAATGGATTTTCAAGTGTATTTAATGATTTCGATTTCTGTTGTTTTTGACATAAATTGTGGTATTTTTTTTTATAAACAAATTCATTAAGCTTCAATTGTGTGTTTGTTTTTTAATTGTTTGTGTTTTCTTTTGTTATTTTTGTGGTTGTTGTTCGTTTTTGATGCTGTTATTGTCAATTGAATTTTAATTGTGCGTGTTACTGCATTTTATTAACAACCAATTACAATTGGCATCAATGCAGAAAATAAACAAAAACACCATGAAACAAGAATGATACAAAAAATAAATGGTATAAATAAACCAACAATAAGATATAACATTCGATTCGGTTTTATCGAATCTGGCATACTTTTTTGTCTATTTATGATGGATCTTTTGAACAGTTAGACATATGTACATACTTCTATTGATCTAATCTGTCCAATTTCGAATTACAATGTAATATGTCTTTCGAAAATGATTCATTTGTACCTATTGTTACTTAAAAAGGCAACGTTTTTTTATGCACACGTTAACTTATATAGGAACTATGATAAATTGATTTGATCGAAATTTTGGAATATGTTATACCAGAGACTATAAATTTATTTAGACTGAAATGAAACTCACTCAATTGTCCAGTGCCACTGTCTATATAAATGGATAGTCTCTGGTTACACTATTGAAAGATATTTCAAATCATATTGTGAACTGTTTCCCATTCATAATTGAAATAAAGAAATATCATATGGGAATATGGTTTTTTGATAGAGTTTCTTATGACAGCTATCACTTACCAAATGTTGGTCTAAATTGTGATTCTTTTGTACCGTTCTAAAAAGATTCCTTTATCACTATATGATAGATTGATTTCATTGAATTTCTTTATGGATTTGTTGTATTATTTTATAAGTATACAACAGTGTGAATAAGATGATGTAATCTTACACCCTGCAGTATGAATCACTGATCCAAAACTGGTTCGTGGTTAGTCCCTAGTCTAGTTTTAACTATCTCCTTTTACATGCATTCAACTGGTGAAATTATAATCTTGATGTCATTGGAAGTGGTCAAATGCCTCCGCCTGCATTACCGTTCTCCAGCCGTTTCATCAGTCATTGCCACCGACTGCGTTTTCTACGACTAGTAAATTCTCTAGCCACCAGTATCGAAACTACGACTAGTGAATACACCAGAGTTGTGCAGCGAAGGCTTGTGCTTATGAAGTGCTTACAAGCAAAAAAGCAAATTGGGGAACCAAGCCCGCTTGAGCTTGTGTATTGTTTTGCTTTGCTTGGCTTGATAGGCTTAGTGTATGTTTATAGTACTTCACATTTTTACATTAAAACAAAATAACAAAAGTGACGTATTTGTCTTTCGTTGATGCTACAGTATTGTGTTATTGTTGCTAATAAAAAAAAAAAAAAACAAAAAAAAAACAATAGAAACAAACATGTGATGAACTACAAACATACACCAAGCCAAGTCAAGCCTAAGCAAGCCAAGCAAATCAATACACAAGCTTAAGCAGGCTTGGTGGTCTCTGCGTTCATGCTTGGCTTGCTGAGACTTATTTTTCTTTTCCCAAGCCAAACATCATTATGATGTTCATTGCACATCTCTCAAATACACTAGCCACCAGGCAATAAAAAAACGGGGAGTATTGCCACCAAGCATACTGCAGGGAAAGATTAGACATGTGTAGATACATATATTGTAAATTCTTAATATGGTTTTGTTAAGATATACAGAAGGGGTCAATTGAACATCTTAATTATCATGACGAGTAAAACTGACAACTTTGAATCATTTTTGACTAAGAACTAAATACTTATTCATAGAACAACAAAATGTTTCTCCAAAAGAGGTAATTGTATTTTATTATTACTACTACATCGTCCAGTAATCATGGCTCCTTAATATTAAAAGTATATTGTATGATGAATGGTCTGTGCCAAATTTCTGTTAAATATATAGTTCTTAAACTGAAACAGAACTTTGCATTGATACTAACATAATAGATAGATATGATTAGATAGATCGATCATTCGTTACTTATAAAAAACTTTTTAAAGTAATTATTTGGTGCACATAATGATAAACTGATGACATCTATCATATTTTATTTTACTCTGGGCTATGTGAAAGGTATAAAAAAATAGATAGAAACTAACAAAATTTATTGTTTTCAATATTTTATTGTTTTTTTTTTTTTTTCTCTAACTTTTACATTGCACAATAAATGGTCTTGTTTTCTACCATAAATGCATATTTTTTTTTGTATGCCTTGTGGATTGTTATTGTCAATTGTACTATTTGTTATTGTTATTGGTTTTGTCTATTATTCATATCATATATTTCATTTGTTTTAATTAATTCTAAATTAATTTTAGTGTAATTTATGCTATAAATTTTAGTTAAATTTTATTATTATTGGCTGCTAATTCAATTCAATTAAATTGGAATTTACATTTATTTTTTTATACATAATAATTTTTAATTTAAGCACTCACATGATACTCGTAGTCATGATGTCAAGATAATCAAATTAACTGAATATTAATACTATCTATTGTAATTGTTATTAGATATTTTATAGGTTTTTTTTATATAAACAATATATAAAAAGTGTAGTGTAGTTTTATCTGCAAATCAATTCTTTAAATATTAAAAATTATTATTATTATTATTCGTGTGATAGAATTGGAATAAGTTGTGTATAATGATATTAATTGAAATTGTCATGTCACATTTTCAAAATGAAATCAGATTACAAATATATAAATATAATTGGTTTTATTTTGACAAATTTCTCGCTATCTTATTTATAAATGGAGAAATGTTTTAGATAACTAATCTACTTGTAATTAGATACTTGACAAAGTAATTGTTTGACTATCATATTGTAGATTGTATTGTTTTGTTCTATAATTGAGCTTCTCAAACTAAGTTTTCATACAATTAGATATTTAACTACTGAAATCAAATGATTCATAATCTGAATAGAGTTTTTGCCATTCACATTATTCATTCATTGTAGTAGTACTAGTTTCAGTTTGTTACTATTCGCTGTGATTTTTAAGAACAATAAATGCTCACTGTGCAATAATGGCCTATACTAAAATAAGATAGGATATGCAGGTATCTAGACTTAGAGACTGAGTTCATCCACGAGTCTAACGATTCATTTTGTTTCTTGAAAAAACAGGGACAGAGAAGTTGACAAATCTTCATATGCTTTTGAATCTAACCCGCAGAATTGACAAAAAGATCCAAGTCTCATAAGTGGCAAATTTACCAGACTGCCCAGAAATGTTGGTGAGGAACATGCATCCTTAGCAGTGCCCATTAAGACTCCCGTCATCATAATAATACAATTCTTAGTAAGGTATGAAGTTGAGTTGGTTTAACGTGAACACCTTTCATAGAAGACATAAGACCATGGTGTCGAGCAGAAGTATTGAACGTTAATCGGCGTCCCCTTGAATATAAGGTATGGTATAGTCAACTTAGCGTTCTCTTCAGTTGGTAGCATGGTCAGAGTGTCTCGGTTATATTACAGCCTTGTTTATGTGCCCATTTTGGTTAATATTAATTGACTGTGATATTGATTTCACTCTAGTATAAATTATCTAGATGAATTTGTTTTGTCTATCTCCATTCCAAATGAAACTCAATTAAATTAGCAATTCATTTTTATGTTCCACTGTACTATATTACAGTGACTCTCCATCCCCATGTTCCACTGTCCAATACACTTTATTTACTTATATGCGCTTACCACCCTATAAAAGTAAATTGTTTATGTTGCTTTTGTGTAAAATTTAAATTTCTTTTTACGCACAATTTCACTTTAACTTAACCTAAGACATTTATGCATTCATTCAATCAGTAGACGATGTATCCATCCTATGTCTACTGACACAAGTAAAGGTATTTAACTCTCATTCCTCATTCAATTTATAATAAGGCAACAATTTTCTTTGCTTACGCATGTTTCATGTTTCCATACATTATTATAAGAATGAGTTGCATGCAACATAATAACGCACAATATAAAACATGCTTTAAGATACAATTCAGGGAAGTAAAAAAGTCTAAGTCTCTTGCTCATTTTTAGTTTTAATTAAAAAGTACAACCCTTACAATGTTTTGATACAAAAAGACAGAGGGTCCCCAATTCCAGTGGACTCTATATATCATCGCTTCATTTGCTAGTTAAATGTGAAAGAGAAGGGAATGCAAGAGAAGAGTGGCGAGGCGAAGCGAAGAGAAGAAGGGGTTCGACAAGAAAATATTGTTGACAGTATTAAATTAATTTCACCCTTGGGGTAAAATGATGCTTCTACTGCTACTGCCGATGTTGTTGTTGTTAACTCTGTCCTCTGTTCTCCACTCCTAAGGAGTGACTTGTTTAACCACATCAACACATCCCATCAGAAATTTACGCCCCAAATAAAACCGCATACACAAACATGTATGGACAGACAAGCAGGCAGACAATCAGACCGACAGACAGATAGACAGACAGTCAGTTATGTAGACAGACGACCATTGGAGACAGTACTAAAATCACTTGAACTGAACTGGTTCATAGGTGACGACATGGTGGTGGAGACAACATTGAAAGGGAAATTGGAGTCAATGGCTTGCTGCTGCCTTTGCCTGCCATGCATGTTTTGTATCATATTTGGCGTTGATAGCCTTAGGGATTTTGAGTGTGGCATAAAGCGACCAAATAAGCCAACCAAGCAATTAGTGTTCTCAGCGATAAGCCACGGTAACAAATCCACTTAACTTCTTCTTGTAGTATTTAAGGAGTTGGGAGTTCTCCTTTTGCCATTGCCATTGTTGATTTATTTTTTCTTACATGTTTATGGCTTATTTCCTAGTCTCATATACGGTATTTTTGTATCCTCATTGTTGTCTGCGTAATAAGTTTTTCCAGTTGAGAGATGAGATTATTTCATTGTAGAAAACTCAATCATATCATTAAAAAATAAAAAAAAAGAAGAGATTGCAATGATAATTTCATTTAAATTATCAGACATGTTATTAACCTTTTATTGTACTGTACAATAGTAATACGTAGTAGTTGGTTTAATTCGCATTAATCAGGGAATTGTTCTCCTCTATAATTTACACAATATTCCCATAGGCAGCGGCACATTTCATTATTTTGCGGTGTTTTTCTTTTTTATTTTTTTTTTTATCGAAATCATTTCCCCTCAAACCACAAATTATTATAATAAAACTAACTAATTTTTGTGATTATTGCGGCTCGGTCAATTTTCTCATTGTTGCTTTACCACCCTTTTTCTTTGGATCAGTGGTTCATAAACTATTGTATATAGTAATGAAGATAATTTCATAAGAAAAACTTAAGTTCTCATCGCCAGAAAGTCATTCTGACGGCCTAAATTTCTTAAAGTTCTTTGAAAGATCGTGTCGTTAATTCTTCTTTGGTAACGCCATTCGTTGTTCACTCTCAGTATTAGTACGCTAGCAACTATTTTCACATTCCTTTTCATTTTTGTTTCTTTATGAAGTTGTGCATTCTGTTTGTATCATTCCGCTTCCATTCTGAATTTCGCATGCATCCTCACTCTACGCAAGCCGGACGATTGAACAAAAAACGAAAGGCGCAAAAGATGTGTTTGTTGTTCCCCTTGTCAACAAACAAATGTTGCGAGAGAGAATGCAGTCACAGGCAGGCTGAGTGTGAACAAGGTTAAACATTTTGTTAGGCCTCAAAAAACATTTTTGTTGAGAAAATGGGGAAGGCTTCTAGATCAACATGAGTATACGAGATTAATTAGTTGGAATATATGTTTTTAGAACGAAATAAAAAATGCATTGGGTTGGGATTAATTTCAAGACATATTGTTATTCAAGAGGCAGTCCTCAGACTACTAGCATAGAGTTTATGAACCTCTGTTTTGGATAATTTTACATATTTATGGCTTCAATTTTAATGCCAATTTAATATGACTACCGTTTAATTTTGTGTTCATTTCAATGAATATTCAACCAAACTTCCTGACATGTATTCATTGATTCAGTCAGTCAGATACTCAGTCAGTCAGTCAGTCATTCATTGTTCCTTCCTTCTATTTTCGTTTGTTGTTCTTTTTTGTGGTTAGCATAATGTTTTACAGCTTTATGATTACCTTCTACTTTCTCCACTCTTCATTCGTCATTCTCCATTCTCTTGTTTTAACAAATTTATATAGATTAAGGGCATATTGGATATTGAATGGAATTTATTCAATGTTTTGATTTTACAATAACTTTTACTCGAGGGGCAGGAAGTAAGTAAAGTTGGATAAAAAAAAAAAAAAAAAATACAAATAAAATAATAAAATTTTTCCCATAATTTGTTGGTTTGTTGAATGTTGGTTGGTCGGTTTTATGCTACAAATTTCAACCACAAACACTAAATGCACTGTAAATATACCAACATAATAATAAAAATAAGAATATGTAATAATAAAATTAATAATATTAATACAAACAAAATGGCGGAAATTGCCTTCATTTGGAATTTGTGCTAAAAAAGGATTTAAATATTTTTCAATTGGATTTGGATATTATGCATATTCATTGCATTTGCAGCAGATTATTTATCGTTTTATGGATTTATGAAATCAATTAATTTGGAAATGTAATAAAGATATTTTGTTGGTCACACCAAAGCTTATGTACACTTCACTCAAAAACTGCAGAACGGATTTACATACGGTTTTCACCAATAAACAGAGAGATTCATTACGACGCTTAAAGGTGTATAATTCATTAGGGTTTTGATTGAGTTTCTTGAAATATGACGGCAATTGTTGAAGATGTAGGAAAAAATTATGCCGATTGGAAGCTTTTCTGGTGTGCGTGTTAGTTTTAAATTTCAAAAACTCTCAAATCTCATATACAAATATTCGTATGGATCAGACCAATTTGATTCCCCTATCAATGTTACTATAAATCAATCATTTTAAGGAGTCTTTGAGACGCGGTTCGTACTTTATACTTCTAGTGTTATGAAGAGTACACAAATAATATTGAAAATGAAAATTATGATATAACATCATCATAATATTTATCAAAAATATTAAAAATATACATATGTTGATATAAAATAAAAATATAATTATATAATTAAAATGAAAATCCAGTTTAAAATAAACATAAATTCAATATGATAAATAAAAAGGAGGATATCCGGGTATATTTTATTATAAGCAAAAACTAACTTTAAAGTCTGGAACAGAATGGTGAAGCTGAATAAGTATGAAGTCGGTCAAGAAATCAAATGCAGCTGTTTGTCTGTGAACGAACAGAATCGAAAGAATTTGTCGCAGATTTGGAAATGAGTGGTGACAACCATACTGAGGCTGAACCTAGCATTCTGTTCACTTTTTTTTTTCACTTCATCTTCAGACTCAGCTTTAGCCTCACCATTCTATTCCAGCCTTAATGCTACCTAATAGACTTTAGAATGAATAGTGATTTGGTGATGTGGGAGCTATAATATTGTTGTGAATTTTTGTACTTCTTAAACAATTTATTATTATTTTATATACATACTAGCTGTGCCCACGACTTCATACGCGTGGGGTTTTACGAAATATATTTGTAATTGCGTGTATTTTGTTAAATTTTTTCCTATTCATCAGCTGGTTAATGTTGCTGCGCTGCAAAAGAGGAAAATATTCGAAAATCAGCCAAAAAGTAGGCAACAGAATTAAAAATATGAATATCTTTCGATTTAGTCCGTCGATTTCGATAAAATAAACCCTAAATGTTACACGAAGCTTGCTAAAATACACCAGCCAAAACCGCATTTGAATAGGTTAAGCCGTTTCTGAGATTAGACTGCACAGACAGAAAAAGGCCTACGATATTATATATATATATATATATATATATATATAGATGATAGATAGATTACCATTTTAGTTGATTGCCGGCGACAACTAGCGTTACAAATAGAGAGAATATAGGATATGACTGTCAAAAATTACATACATTCAGAACACATACCAGGTCTCCAAGTCTTCTTTCAATAATTTCTTTGATGTTCTCCCTTTCTTTTTGGGACTCAACCCGGATCACGTGCACTATTATTATCAGCAAAATCAATCCTCAGAAACCTATTTTTTACCTCTTTCTTTTTCCTCATCTTGTATTTTCCCTCCATCTGGTCGTTCCAGGGACACCCTTCATAGCGATCAGAACCTTCGCGATCGCTTTGATTTGATTTGATTTGTCATAACAATATATAGTAGATGGGTGTGATCTAATTTATACTCTTCAATCTATAAATTTCTTAAACAAAATTTGTTGTTCTTAACTCAAAATATTCTAAAATTTATATCATTGGTTTAGTCAATACGTCTTAATGCGCCCCACACCTTATGTGATCGATTGTACAATTTTGTTTTGCTTGTGTACTCTAACAACGTGTGCTGGGAAGGGTCATGGCTTGATTGTATGAAAAATCACATAGTTTTGATAGTTTTTGATTGTACAATCAGTCGCATAATGTGTTGGTAGCATTAGAATACATTTATTTGTAATTATTTCTGGAATTGTACTAAAATTTGGTTAGCTAAAGCTTTGGAAAGATATTATTGATCGGTTTATAGTATTGAAGCTATACCTATCACAAGTAAATATGATCTTTGTCATCCTTATTAAATTAAATAAATTACTATGCCCATGAATTCTTACCAAAAAATTTTGTTCAATCAATTTTTATCAATTTTTGATACCATGTATTTTTTTCCATTGTCACAATGCACACAGAAACGGGAACATCAGAAATGGATACTTATACTTATAATATACGATTTATTTTAAAAAATATAAATAAAAAAAGGAAACAAAAAAAAATTTTCCGATTGACCCCGACGTGATTTGAACACGCAACCTTCTGATCTGGAGTCAGACGCGCTACCGTTGCGCCACGGAGTCTTGTTATAATTCATGACTAAACTACCTAACTTATAGTCATAGATTTCGATAATTCTATAAATAGATCATTGATAAGTTTGTTTTCGTTTTCGTTTGACGATGTCTACATTAAGTGGGTATTCACTATATACTACTTAACATAGTACAGAATAAATACTAGAACAACTGTGTGCGCACAACAAAATATATGTAAATATTTATTTACGATAAGATTAATGTGTACTATGATTGTGCTAAGAGATCTGTATAATTTTTTGCATCTTATTATACTATATGATTATGACATAAGATAATAGATACTTTTGTTATATTTTGTAGTTTATTGCCCATTGCAGATAGTTTGTTAGGTTTAATGCTGATGTTTATATGCAAAATATTAATTCAAGTAGAAATCGCTACAATTTTGATTGTTCTAAACAATGCTAATGATTGTCTTGTGTTTTGATGTTATTGTCATCGTGGCCCCATTAGGCAATAACATGAAAATTCTGTGAACCATACAGAAATTACTGTTAAATACTTATGCTACATACTCATAAGTAACTATATACACAAATGAACCATGAACATTACTGGAAGCGCATTTATGGCTACTACACACACTTTGATATCTGAGAGTATCTTTGTATATACTTATGTATGTATATTGTACTAGTACTTATGTATGATTGTATTTATGTACTTAGAATAGTAGATACAGAGAAACATGAAAGCATTCAAAACATTGGCGACGATGTTGTTGGTTGGTACTATTATGATGGCGGGCATTTCAAAAGCGGTTATGGTAACGGTTACGATGATAATAATGATGATGACGACAGCAACCAACTAAGCAGCTTTTCACTCACTAACTATTAAAGGTCTGTCTGTCTGTTTGTCTCATTGCCCTATCGGATTTCGCCTAAGGCAGACTTGGGCATATTTAGAAGATACTATTTTGGGGCCTACTGCGGAGAGGTCATACAGATACATATTTTGCTAATGTTAATTACGCAATTGACTTAACAACGCTTTGGCATGCATATTAGTGAAAATACTTACTACTACTTACTTCTATATAAATTTGTATGTTGTTTAAGGGCTACAACTATGGCGGCAATGGTTTGAGTTTACTTGAAAATGGCATGCATGCATTTATCATATGTATAAAGTGGAGAAACTATTTGTATCTAATATAATCATAGTACAACCGACTCCAATAAACTAGTACTACTAAGTATATACAATTTGAGACAATTTGCTTGAATGGATTGTGGCGAAAAGGCTTTTGTTGTTACTATATATGAGTGTAGATATTTTGATATTTGACATGGAAGTATAGACGCTGCCAACAGCACTTTAAATCATATACTATAAACTGACATGTTTCTTCTTTCACGTGTTCACGTTTATGTTCATTTATTTCATACAGTAGTGTACAAAATGATAGTCACAAATGTTGCCATTCCGAAATTGTTGTTATAGTATAAATATTATAGTCCTTTCAACATTATTAGAAATGGTAAACAGATGCACAAAACCTTACGAAATGGAATCAAAATTATTGCTAATACGCAGTGTGGAATATGCCACTGCTTCGTTGAGAGTTTCAGCATGGCAATGGAGAATCAAGTTCTTGATCAGACTTTCCAATCTCTTTAAAAACCTCATTGGCATACTAAAGCGTTTTCAGTCAAATGTTGAGGCAAAGAAGATCTATTCTACATTTATAAGAAGTAATAAGGTATGAGTTACCAAATTACTCTGATTTGTTGCTTTTATTTTGCACAGTACTGTAGGTAGTAGTAGTGAGTACAGGAATATACATATATGTACTTTATAATGTGAATGTGTACTTACACTTACTCATGTATCCTGATGTAACACGATTGTTTTGTGTTGATTATTTATAGCATAAGTTGTGGCGCGTGAACTTGCGATAAGGGAATAATCGCATGCATGCGAACATTGTGAGTACCATATTTGCTGTTCATGCAAAGGGAAATTAAACAAAAGCCCAAGGCATTGTTGTCTGGTTCTCTCACATGCCCATTTCTTTTAAAATAATTAATCCTTTATGCATTTTGCAGCACATAAAAAAAATAAATCAAGGATTTGCCCTTTGCATGTTGCCATTTATTAAGTTTTATAGGTTTAGATTACACCAATACACAATGGTAAAATTCTTCATTGGGGGGTTTTCTTTTCATGTTTCACCTTTAAGGTCTTTTATACTACCATATTATTGTTTAAATGAATTTTTGCATATTAATTGTTTGATTATAGTATTTGTATTATTCTCTTAATTTATTTTTGTATTTTTAAATTTATTTTGTTGTTTAAAGTTGTTTTGTTTTGTCTTGTTGTAGTACTTAGAAAGCAGCTCACCATTTATTGTATATTGTATATTCACTTTAAGTGCATGAATCATTGGGTTTTTTTTTTTCATTCTTTCTTCCATTGCGCATTTTTGAGATTAACGTAATTTATTCATTTATTTTTTTATTATTTTGTTGTTTTCCATTCATTGAAATGTGTGTATTTTTGTTTTTTTTTTCGATCATTGTATAAAATTTAAACAGTATGATTTCAAATAGCCTGTAATACAGATGGGCAATAAAATTCGAATGTCTTATAGATATTTTAAATATATTGCAATGATTTTGTGCAATTGTTGATTAAAAATTTCCATAGAATCAAGTTTCTATTGAACTGATAAATTTTTAATAAATCTTTTCAGTTTTCTGAATATAATTAAAATAAAATAAAATATTTATTGCTTGAGCCGAAGCTCCAGTGCTCTCCATTTTTAATCTTCATTAACTTTAATAAATAATAATCTAATATATAAATATTCATTGCTATGAGAGGCATTGTCCTACAATATCATACAATAAGTTGCGAATAATGATGCCAATAATTAAATTGATAAGTACTAAGTTGATTTTCAAGTAGGAAAGTCAGAAAGTAGGTCCCGAACGATTGGATAATCAATTCGTAAATCTCGATATAGTCAAATGTGATCTGGTGAGTTTTTGTTTCACAAGAGAAGTAAGAAGTAAAGTCAATTTCAGTAGGAATTAAAGTACGCAACATACAAGACACATTACGGATTGAGAACACGTAACACAAAATACAAAAAAACTTTAAGTTTTATGAAACACTAGCGTACCCGGCTTGCTTTGTTAAGCTCCCAACGTAATTGAAGTACATTGCACAGAAATTAATATACTTTTGAAAAATCAGACTTATCAATTATTAATATTGACATAATAACCTGATATATTTGACAAAGGCGACTTGACTGATTTTAAAATATGTCTCTAAGCTTTATATGCAAAATTTTATCCACATATTTCTCGATAACTGCAAGTCCGATTTGCATCAAATTTTATTTTAGAAACATTCTCCGGACTATGATAGAAACTTCCTTAAAATTTCATCAAAATCTGTTCAGCTGTTCATAAGGAACATAGCCACATACATATATACATTCAATTTTTTACATATATTTTATTTCATACAGTATTACAAGACATAGCTTCTGGGGCTTACGGTTGATTTTCATGTGAGATGTTATATTCTAAGGAATTAAATTTGAGGCTTAGATCTATAAAAGATGATTAATATTGGCTGATTTAAGGAATTTATTGATTACTAGCATAGCCAGGCGCGCGTTGCTGCGGCCCCGTAGACATTGTTCATTTCTCGCTCCAATTTTGTCCACGCACATTTGTTTAATTTTTTTGTTGTTCTTTTCAAATGTTCCCGTTTCGATAGATTCGCGTCATCCGTACCGTTAAATTTTAAAACATGATCAAACAGAAACGGAGTTCTGTAGCAATGCGCTTTTTGTATTTAAGCATAATGATCTTACAGAAGAGTAAAAAAAAATTTACCTCTTATTAAAAAAATATAAAAACTTGCGAGTTTCAAAAAAGTGGATAGCATATAAACATTCCTCATGAAGAAATACATGTACATGCCAACTTTCATGCTGATTGGTCAAACGTTGTTGGAGTGAAAAGCAGTTAAACATTTTTTCTCGTTCTATTTTATATATATAGGTTATGAGATTTTCAGGAGATGGATTGGATGGTAGTGTGGAAAATTTTGGATTGAGCTGTTGTTTCGTAGATTTTGTGAATTTGTATAGAATACAATCTATTGAGCTTGCGATGTTGAGATTGCAAAATTTACATTGATTGTCGGTAGTTGAGAGGATAAAGTGTTGGTGTGGTAGTCTTGTTTGATCTGTTTTCTGTATGCTGCGAATTTCTAATGACTTTAACTATTTTATTTATTTATTAAACTATACTAGGATTAAGGCAACTTAAAGATAATAGGAGGAAAGGTGGTATTAATTTATGAAGGAATTTTTTTTGTTTATATATTATTATTAAGGATTTATTTTAATATTTTTTTTTAAATGATATCTTACAATATTCATTTAAAATAAATTTTTTGTTCATAATTATTTTTAAATTCTTTTTGAATTTTATTTACTTGAATAAAATATTTACTAATCAAATTTTTCTTCTCCTCTTTGCAGGTAATTTCTTCCTTCTATTATATTTCTCTATTCAACTTGAAGTATATTTTTCCCCAAATTTTAACTTTCTTGTAAGTATATATTAAGCTAAATATTCATTTATATAGATATTTATATTTTTTTTGTTAATTTGGAAACTTGTTAGGTTTTTCTTTTTGTTTAATGAACATTTCAGTTGACTTAACAAGTTGATCACGTCTTTGACCAAATCATTTAGAATGAAAATGGTAATTAAAATAAAGCAATTTTAGGTAAAGTAAAACAAATTCATGTTTTGACAATTGACGTATTCAAAAAGATTAGCAGTTCACATTCACAAAGACTAAAAGATACAAAAACACATACTTCTTTTGTTAAAAAAATACTAATTTCATTGATTTGAAAAGATACTTGATAATTAAAATGACATTTCGCGCATTTCATTTTATAAAATGAACTTTAGTCACAATAATGATATTGATGATGATGATGAAACTGATACTGATGGTAATAATGTTGATGATAATGCTAATCAGCATTCTAAACCGAAACACAACATGCTACTTAGTTCCGTCATGAGTATCAAATTCATTTGGTGTGGTAACTCACCATCATGATAATTATCTTCATGATTATCTTTATTCTTATCATTATAATCTTTGCAATCATTATCATAATCATTATTAACTCATTTGTCACTCTGTTTTTCTTGGCAACGTCAAAATCGCACGTAGGCCCTCTTTTAATACATGAGAGCAGCGGCTACGTAATCAAATTCATTTAGATTTGTCCGATGGAAAGTTGGAATGTTATTGTAAGTTGATGAGAGATGATGGTGGGCAAACAAAGTAAATAGATTATGTAAACTAAGTGAGATAAAGTGAGGTGAATAAACGACGCTTGCTGCATTTATTAGAATCTATTAGAAGCTAAATAAGTAGAGTAAAAGATAAAAAGAAGGGCAGAAATATAATAAGTTACTGCTAAATTGAAAATTATTTAGCATCTTCATCAACATAATTAGGATGAAAATCTAAAGCTAGCTATATACTAAGTAGATATGCAATATATCACTAAATGAACTGAATGAACTAACTTTTTTTTATGGATATAAGATACAAGATACTTTTATGCTTTCATGTGGCACACTTTAATGTCTAAATAGCTTTTGCTAATTTGTTGTTGTTGCTGCTGCTGTTGATATTTATTATTTGTTTGCTTTGGACTTTAAACAATTTCTCATTAGCGTGCTAATGTGAAAAATAAAGTAGAACTCTCCTCATAAGTTTGATATTTTATACATACTCGTACATATTTCGTATGCTTCTCATGGAGATGACGATGATTACCCTAGTCTCGGTAGCACCATTTATACTGTATCTGTACATACTAGAATTTGTTGTTATTGTTGTTAGCAAACTTTAACAGTTTGGCGTGAATTTTTTTGTGTGTTGTCGTTGTTGTTATGATTATTATGATTATTAAGATTACTGTGTTGTTGTTTTTGATATTTATTATTCATTTGTTGGCTTCTATTAAGTATACAATATACTATATGAATAAGCTTGCTTGTATGTCATCTGTGTTGATGGTTTCAGTTGAAACATGATATGATATAATTTATAAAATATTGCTTTCATAATTAAAATTAATTAAATAATTAGGGATAAAAAGTACAAAACAAAATCTCGACATCACCCAATAAATTATTGTATCTTTTGTTCACATATAGTGGTATGGAAAATAACAGAAGTTAGTACTGAAATTTACTGTGTTTTAATTTACAAACAGCTGATAATATGCAGAAGAAGTACTAATCAGAATGCAATTTAGGGAATCTGAATGGTAGTTCTCAAGATTGAGTAACACCATTTGTAATGTATGGATACACTCCATTGAAGTCTAGTATTCCTATTTGGAGTTCATTGGGATTACCCTTAAATCGTACTGTAATCTATTGTTGTTTAGATAGTAATTCACTAGCCCCTTTTCTCATAATCTAATCGCAGGTTATGCAGAGGTGAACCAGTTTCCATTGTAAGTCAGCAGTCCCATCTCGATTTACTGGTGGCTAGTGAATTCATTAGTCGTAGTAAATGCAGGCAGGGGCAATAAGTGATGACACGACTGGATAATGGTTATGCAGGCAATGGCAGTGAAAGGCGGTGGCAATTGACCCCTTCCAATGACATCTCCATATTAAATTAACCATTTGAATACAAGTAAAAGGAGATATCTGAAACTGGTACTGGTTCCAAAGGTAATAGCCACGAACCAGTTATGGACCAGTGATTCATACTTTAGGGATGTTTTTGACTGAATCTTCTAAATTCTTCTTCTATCTTTGAGATTTGAGTTTTACAAACTTGCTGAATGAATGGTTCTGTTTTTGATAACCTTTACAAAGGTTTACGCATTGCCTTTGTAATGCTTGGAATACAGAGGCAGATGCCAACTGTGTCCAAGAATCCAAAACATTACACTTCATAAAAACTTTGACTTTGGACGTAAATATAATGCATTTTTTTTTTCTTTATACACTCTAAAAATCTGCTGTCAGTTGGCGAGCGGCTACCAATTGGTGTGGTGTGAAGGTGATGCGGCGTGTTCAACGATCTGACAGATGCAAGTGGCGACGTAGTGATCCAACGGCGACTAGCTGCTCGACGTGGTGATCCAGCAGCAACAGACAAAACACCCAAAACTTCTTTCTCGTCCAAAAATCCAATATGGATGTTTTTCCTTAGTCCAGTTAATCAAATCCTGCTATTCTTTTTCTTTTCTTATAGTCATTCCATCTCCTTTGTTATTCTTTCTTCTATTTCTCTCCTAATTCAGCTGCTCCTTACCAGGGCTACCTGTATTTATTAAAGTGCTGCCAATGTGTCCTGGAAATGATCGATAGTGATATTGTAACAATATTTTATCTAAAATTCATTTGATTTATTTAACTAAGGATAACCCTGAGCAAAGATTCTTTAAAATAAACGTCCAAGCTTTTTGTAATTACGTGAGCTAGGTAAATGGTGATGGAAGTACAAACAGTTATGAAAGTGGTTAGGGTCAGATTATTCATAGAAAGGTCTAGCTGTCTTGCTACCGATCTTGTTGATGCTTGTTTAAAAATATTGGGTTTAAATTGACTTGGCTGATACAATATTTAATGATAATTTCACTCATAATGTCGCTTAATCTTTCTTTATTAGAGCAACTCTTAAGTGTCTTTCTTATATTGTGAATTTTGTACTCTAAACATTTAATTAATTGGAATATATAATGTAGAAAAAAAAACCCCATTTTGCTATTTATAAAATAAAATCACATTGTGATTATCTTGTATTTTTATGGTGAAGACCCTGCAATTTTGTTTCATTTTTGTAATCAGCGCTTTGCTTATCAACGCTTGGAACTAAAACATTCATACGCATACATATGTACGTACTATTGTATGTATAGACATTTGTTTGTACATCAATAAAATTTTTATTATTATTATTTTTATTTATTAATATTAAAAATTTAATAAGCGATAAGCGCTTCTCTCTCATTTTGCAATTGTTATTGGGGTTTTCTACAATGTTGTGTGCTATGATTGACACGTTTTCACTTGGGTAAGAGAATTTGCCAGCGTTGCTAATTAAAAGAGAAATCTACACATACGAGGAGTATTGTATAGAAGCAATATTTACAATTTTCTATTTTGATTGCATATTTTCTAAAGTATTAATTTCAATGTAATATTTGCAATTAATTAATGAACCATTGAGCTCTTTATTATACAATACAATAATTTTAATTACGTGTGTAATGATTTGATGTGTTATTGAAGACAAGTAAACTTAATGTGGAAAAGTATTAACAATAATTTCATTTTCTACATATATGTATGTATGTATTTCCAAGTAAAATTAAGGTCTTATAGCAAATGGAATTCATTTTTTTTCAGAAAAGCTTCTGAAACGGGTATTTTAAGAATTCGATCGATTTATCATTTCCTTTTACAAAGTAGAATGTCACAAGACATCAGTGATTCCGTGAACAAGTGAGTGGGAATTTTCATATGCCAAATGGTAAGGGGTCCATTGAGTTTATTAAAGAGTGAATTCTTTATCTTCATGTTTCAATATTTGTCAATTCGGTTGATATATGATGACTGAATACATACTGATACAAACTAATAGAAACATTCATAAGTTTTGAGGTTGAGGTAGGAACTGAAAGACCGCTTAAAAGGTCTCAAATATTGCTAAAATTCTTCTATAATTTTCGATCATTAATATTTTTTTCAAATTCCATATGTCCTTTATATCATGTTAAACATACAGAGCCATGACATGCAATACTTAATTAGATTTTGTCAAATTTTATCCCCATTTAAAGACATTCTCTTTAATAGAAATATATAACCCATCATAATTTCAAACATAAGGATTCTTCTCTCCCCTCCATAACAAAGCATATAGTAGTGTCTTGCTTTATATAAATTAAATTTTATTTAGTCAAAAATTCATCAATTAATTAATCAATGAGCAAAGAAGAATAAACAAAGCAAAAAGATCAAAGGCATAAAATTCAAATTTCACAGATCACTAACAAAATATTTCCTCACTCTTATGAAAAAGAATATCAAACATAGATACAAAAACACACACACACACACACGCACACACATACAAATATATAAACTTCAAAGAACAAATGAGGAGGCATCAATCAATTAAGTAGAGGCAGTGACTAACTGACTAACTGAGTGAGTGACTAAATGACTGACTGACTGAATCTGCTAAACATATGCCACTTGAGTTGGTTGGTTCTGTTTAGAGTCGTGAGTTCGAGAAGGGGAATATCGGTGAAGTCCCATTGTAGTATGTTAGTATATCGCAACAAAAATACAAAAACCAACTACAACTACATCATCATGTACATCATCTTCATTATAGTATAAAGTACTATATCTTTGTCTGCAACATATTTATCTTTGGCATTTTATGTACAAGAATTTGCCTTGAGCGGTTTTAATTATATTTAACATTGTCAAGTTACACAATTCAATTGACTTTTCGCAACAGACTGATTGACCTCCATGAGATGTAGAAGATTGTTTGGTAGTCTCACTGACTGACTGACTGACTGGCTGTCTGGCTGGCTGGTGGTGGTGCCAAGTTCAAGTGGAGTGAATGAAGACCTTTTGAATATAAGTTGATCATCATCATTTTGATGGTAAAGAGGAACTATAGTGCAGAAGTTATGGTAGATAGACTTCAGCATTGACATTGAAGTTAAGTTAAATTGTATATGTGTGTGTGTATAGCAAAGCGCGTCCATTCACTTTGTATTTAGAGTCTTGAACGTGATCCAATTGAGTGACTTTGTTTGCGTGCCTCACTTGACACGTCTCATTCCAGTCATTTATTCATTTCTCATCGTCTTAAAATAAGTATATACTTAACTAAACTAAACTGAACTGAAGTCGAACTCAACTCAATCCAAATTAACTTGACTCGATTCGTTTCGCTAGTTTTGCTCATTACGAAAATGTTTGTTAGATTTAATTGTTTAACTTAGCTTATAACAAAATTGCTTTTAAAATTGTTGAAAAACAATTATAAAACACGCAAAAAGACTAAAAAAAAAAATAATAATAATAAAACTGAAGTTGACTTTGTTTTGTTTAGCATGACCTTGATTCAAGATCTTTATGATGCTTCAAATTCTACTTATATAATATAATTTTGTATACCAATTAATTTTGTTAGCTCATTATAAACCAAGTGGGTCTTTCATCTTACTTTAAACGTGTTCAACCAAGAGATTTCCTTGTTGTTTTTTCTTTTAAAATTTATTTATTGAAAAATTGAAATTGATAAAAAATTATTTGTTGATCATAATTAATAAATTTATCTTCATTAAATTATACTTATAATTTTAATTGTTTGCTTTTAATTTGATTTATTGTAAATTGTTTTGATTCTTTGGCTGAAGTAGAAATTCTTTTATTTTTTGCTATCCGCTTGTATACAAAACATTTGCCTTTGTTTATGGATTTATTTATTTAAATGAAGTATCGCAGATGATTTCAAGTTTATATAAATATTTATTTAATTTTCTATTCTTCACACTTATGGTCAATTATTTCATAGATTTCTTTTCTTTCCGGTTCTTGAAGAAATATTATTTTTAAGCTTTGTTAGTCATTGAAAAGCACTTCAAAGTTCTCAGAAATATTTAATAATAATCATAAAAAAAAAATAAATTTAAATCTTGTCTAATCAGTTGAACCAATGCTAACAACTTAAAATGGTCAAGACAGTTTTGCTAAATAAACACTTTATAAAAAAAAATCTTAAATCTTTAAAGAGACAAATTTTATCCATTATTTTATATGAAAACTGGTTGTCTGGATAATTAGTTATTCAAATGATTCCTTTAAAATTTGTGGACACATATTAATGTTATAAAGTCATATATTGTACATATTTTTTTGATAGATTCATCAGGATTCAGTTATAATTGCAATTTTCAGCTATTTAGTATTGATGAGTTGGCATTTATTGTCGGACTAATTTATCCGTTAATCCCAGTAGACTGCACTATGTGCAAAAAACATCTAGGTTTTTAACAGATGAATCTGAGCTTAGCAATTTGCATGCCAGTTTAATGCAATACGTGCATTTCATTATCTGGTATTTCTTTGTAAATTATGCTGACTGGGAGAAAGAAGCCACAGTACGTTGTGCCTCTTTAAAAATCCTTGGAATTTAAGTCTGTCAAAAAACGTTTTGTTTTTTGACTTACAGGAATACTGTTGAAAAATAATTGGCACCTCCCTGTTTTGCTCAACTAAAGTTTGTAGCAAGCTGTTCTACAATACTTGGATGTATTCCCTGATTATCATTTACGATGATGTGAATTAAAATTCGATATTCTGATTACGAACTAGACAGCAGCGTGTCTTCGATCACAACAGAAGTCCAAAGAATGAACTCGAATTGAATTGAATTGAGTGAGAGCGAGATACGACATGAATGAAGATGAATGCGACTGTGTTTTGAGTTCGAAAGCCGTCTGCATTCTGTGAAATGAGTTAGAAAGACTTAGCGTGCAAAGCAAAATGAAAACTTCAGCATAGCCGAACACATCCGAATTAATTCGAATTTTCGTTTGATTTGAGTGAAGCGCGTGATAGTACAAGGAAATGAGCAGAGAATAAGACGCAGACGTATGTAATTGGTTGTGTGTATATATATGCGTACTACATACGTTGTTTTTGTTGTTTTCTTTCTTCTTTTCCTTACGCACAGCAAAACAACAACTGCCCTTCTTATGCAAGAAAATGAATGCATTTGAAATAATTCGAAAACAACGTCTCATTCACACTCATTCAATTCATGCATCTTTGTGTGAATGTTGTGCGACTGAGTCTGACGTCAGTGCACAAATTCATTCGAATTCTCTCGGCGTCGCATTCTATTTTACTCAGTTTATATTGAACATTGTTGATTCGAACGTAGTTTTTTTGCCATCATGCAGACTTCTATTACGAGCCCACCACCGAAATTGTGTTTATATTTATATTATTCTTTGTCTTGACAAAAGAATTGATCCTTTCATAATTTTAGACAATTTTAGGTGGCTGCAGTGCTGCAGGTTTTTCCAAATTGTAGGATTTGACTCTTTTTTGTGCACTACAGCGGCCAAGTTGATATAGGCTAGTGTCAAGTTTTGAAAGAGATATCTTCTAATAACAGACAAGAGACCGGTATGTCCCATTATGCTATTATGACATTCTTCATCATAAAAAATACTTTAATGTCAATTCGCACTTCAGAGAATGTATTAATGTATTTTGTTAGGGATCACAATGGAAAACGTGAGGATTCTGAGTAAACTGAAAACATCATGTCATTGTCAAATTAAAACCAAAAACTAAAGAATCTACACTTTCTTATAGGTTATAACTGCCTCATAAGCTGAAACATATGTTTTAATATAAATAATTTTCATTTTGATTGTAAAAATTTGATTGAACAAATAACAAAGAACAGAGGGAGAGAGAGAAAAGTGCTTATGAGTAGAAGAAATTAAAAAAAAAAAAAAAAAAAAAACCCAAGTTTCAAAGATATTTTCACGCAAATTATTCACGCTTAAATAAAATACTTAAAATCTTACGTACGCATATGTTGCATATTTTTCTAGACCATTGAGAATTTCAATAAGCAAAAAAATAAAAAAAATAAACAAACTGAGCATAATAAAATTTTAGAAAAAGGAAATGGAAAAAAGAAAATATGCAAAGAAGGCAAATATGTACATACATACATACATTCATAAAAGGAAAATGTACTTTCATAAAGAAAAGTCAGGAATCGCTTTGGAAACGTTTTGCATTTTATTAAATTTTAAGTTGAAATGAAGAAGAAAAGGAAATGAAGAAATGAATGCGTACGAACGGGTGGATTTGGATTATTGTATTATTGAAATATTTTATACTTAAGTATTTATATACAATAGATACATATGTATGTATGCATGTACATACATATATGAGTGGATGGATGGATGAGTATATAAATTGAAGTGTTATGAGAAAGTTGGAATTAGACTAGAAGCTATAAACGTACAAAAGAACAAACATACGCAAAGAAATTATACACACTCATGCTGTCCGCCTTAAGCGAAATATGTTCATACTAGATACAAAGAAATGAAAATGATGATATGTAAGTGTAAGAAGAAAAGTAGCAAAAACATTTCCAATGTAAAAATAAGAAGAATTACAACGTAATAGAAATAGTATTGTAAAAGAAGATGAACGAACATGATGATGATGATGTGGAGGAAATTTCCATATGACCTGCTTTACATTTTTTATTGCTTACATCACCTCTGTTGATTTTTTTATTTCTCTTTTCTTCTGTTCATGTAAGACCAACCGACTGATAGACCTCCTCTCTCTACTATGGTCGACCATCCGTATATCCATCCATTCATTCATTCATTCATCCATAGTATGACTTTTGCCTTTGAGTTCACTTTTAACTTTTTCATTGCCTTTTCCTCTTTTGAAGTGCAAAAAAACAACGAGAAGAAAAGAAAGGAAAGGAAAAACCTCTGAACACATACATTTGCCCAGAGTTACCCATTTCTTGTAGTATTCCATGTGCCTGTGCCTCCTTTCTTTTGTTTGCTTTGGCCCTCTCTCATCTCATGATGATGCTCTGATGATATCTTCTTGTTCTGCATTCGATGAGAAATGCGTCAATTTCCTTTCTTTTGCATTTTGCGGCAAACTCAATGCAAAAAGTGTTGGTTGGTTGGTTGGTTGGTGGATAAATGAATAAATGGATGGATGAATGAATGGGAAAAAGAAAGATCTTTGCTAGTACTGCACCTACCACCTGACCATATGTGGGAGTAGTGGAAAAAAGTTCTAGTATCAAAAAAAAAAAAAGAAAAACCACAAACAAACCTATAGACATGTTATTGCTAGCAGCACACAGAGTCAGTTGATGTCGGTGAAATGATGCTCCTGATGTTGCTTTTGCTGCTGCTGCTTCTGAATCTGATGTTGTTCTTGATTTCTTTGCTTGTAAAAAGACACAGCAACAAAGGAAAAACGAAGCAAAAGAAAGAAAATGCAGTCTAAAAGGACTTGGCCAAAGAAATTGTGTAAGCCTTTTGCAATCATTTGCTTTTCACCATTGAGTGTCTATGTGTGTATGAGTATCTGTGTTCATGATGAGTGTTGGATATGTGTCTTGTAGTAAAATGAGGATGATGAGTATGTTGGTATTTGATTCTTTTGGTTTGCAAATTGATGCCAAATTGATGTCAGAGTATCAATAAAACGTTATTCCGGTATGTCTCCCTCCTCTCTGTCCGTCCATGTCTCTCTGTCCATTTGTCTGCCAACACAAAATGAGGTGAAGTGTAAGTAAGTAAAGTATTGGTTTTGCTCAGTTTCCTTTTCGGAACAAAATGGCATGTATGAATAGGACAACAGAAAAACAGAAGTAGGTGAAGCATTTGCTATTGAAGCTACTGAGATTTGGAACATGTACCATATTTCAATTCTTTTCTAATGAATAAATACAAATAGTAGAAAACTTGGAAAATTCTCCTATTTGAATAGATTTGGGGTTAAACTTTTGCATTTACATATGTTTGTTAGAAATGCAAATAAAATGGGGTGGGGGCTTGTGTTTTCTTCTTTACATAAATAATAGAGCAAAAAGTTGAAAGTGAAGTGTTACATACAAGTAACTCACACTCCTTCATATAAATCTTTGAATCGAAATCAATGTTTACTTTGATACAGGTTTTCTACGATTTGTAAAGAGATTTATTTTAATTAGAATGATGAAAGGAGAGGACTTATTGGATATATGTACATATGTACATATATAAATGGGTTGTTCTATTTAGTGATATCAACTTCAATTTATCAAATGCGATTTGAAGAAAGACCTGTAAACTAAGTTAAAGGAATCATGGTATTCATGGATTCTATAGAAATTAGCGTCTGTTTATAGAAAATGGAACAATCGAATCAAGCCAGTTGTAGTTTAAAATGTGACATCAGGCTCCGGTACCGCTGCAAACGATGAACCAATCAATAAATCAGTTGGTGTCAGCACATCCAAGTCAGTATGATCTTCTGAAAATGGAATTAATGACCTTTTTAATTAACAACTGTCGGCTCAAAACCCATGAGTCTGCTACTCGCTAAAAACGTTATTTCGGTGTTCTCACTGCTTCTTCCCAATCCGAGAGACAGTATTGTTACAAAGCTTGCTGGAGACCATCACTGAGTAGAAAGCGACGAAGATCCATTAGCTCATTTTTAGCAACCACAAAGTTGGTTGCATTATCAGTCCAAATACGACTTGGCCTCCTCCTTCATGTGCGAAATTTATCTGTATCATTATTGATGAATTCAAGCATGATTGACAATGGATGACCTCTAGTATAAGATTTGTATTCAAGAGTAAAAACTAAGCTCCATACGACTATATGCTTTATGTGTGCTTTACGTGTTTTAACGACTCAATTACGTCAGCTTCTTGATATCCAAAGCTATGTAAAGCAGTCGATAGTCACAATGCCATGGAGCAGAATTCCCTTAGTCACTGATTTTAAGGTTATCTTTTAATAACGTCTTTACATCTTGGGCTTTAAAAATTTCGTGAATACTCGGTAAGATATATCGATAAGAAGTATTCGATATCTGATGGTTCGATTATTTCGGATTGATTCGATAAATCGAGGGTTAAACATCGATATTTATAATATATCAACATATATTGAGCATTCCTTGATGAAGGTGAATGGCTTTTGTTGAAGAACATACAAAAAAGCTTATGAAACATTTGACAGGTGGCTTTTTGCGAACTTCCGATTTGGTTCAACATAATCAATTCCACTCTCCATTTTGACGATTATTCATTATCATAAAAATCATTATTAAAATCTACGACTAAACAGGTTAAAACTTAATATTAGGCGACCGAGCTTTGCACGTGAATCGTGTCACATTTATATAACTGATTAAAATCATGTAAAGCAACTCTGACCCAGTAAACACATGACCAAACTTTTCTAATCTGCGTTTTGCGTTTTCCGTCAACCGGTAGCGCCCTTTCCGAAATTCATCTTATGCCATTTAAATATTTATTTATATTATGCTAGTTTAAAAATATAAGTTAGGTCTCTGATAAACTGAAAGTGTGAATTGTTATTTAATCTTTTCCTATAAAGATTCTGCGTATCTTGTAAAGATTAGTTAATTTTTCGTGAAATTGAAGTTAATGTCTGAGCTTTTGTTTGTATTCGTAGTATCTAAATGGGTATCTTTTGAATCGAACCCATTTCACCACATTCGATCTCATCATCATCATCTCCATAACATTGTTGATTGTAGGTCTATTCGAAAAACTCATTTCGCCTAATCACTTTCAATCATCAAGCTCATCAGTAGCCATTCTTGACATCTAATCATACAGTTGGACCAAGTTAGAAGGAAGCTAGTGATGGTTGGCATATAATGATTAGGGGTAGGGGTAAGGGTAGAAAGATAGAATTTGTGCTAAGGGTCAAAAGTCAAATTAACTTGGTAAAAGAACGAACGAACGAACGAACAAATGCTTGCTAACAAAAGCAATTTTGCGTGACCAAAAAAACCACAAAATAAACGCGTTCAACAATGCAGCAATACTAGTAACGACGGCACTCGTTCGTTTTATCTGAGTAACAACTATTGTTTCAGTGTGTACGAGTATATGAGTGTTTTGTATCTCTGACTGTTTGTGAAGCTATCTAAATGCCCATAAAATTTTATAGCAACGAAAAATCTCACATTTGTATGAAATGTACCAAATTAGCATAGATGTATGGGTTTGTGTGTGTTGTGACTGTACATCTGTGTATGCGTAATTGGTGTGCAAACCTATTTACACACACTCATATACTCACTTGGCTCATTACACAGATAGATTGGACATTTGGGCGACAGACAGACAGACAGATGGACATGGGATGACATAAGCGCCTTTTCCGAATGCCCTTGACCACCACGACCAGACGTACATGGAACTAGTACAAGCTCAATGCGTCAACAAACAAAAACAACTACAAGTTTAAACTCACGAATGGATATGTGTATCGTATGTAGAAGTATTGTGAATCCTTGTTCAACTTCCACAATACCCACTTCTTTCACACCCTCTTTCTACAATACATGGTATCTCGAACATCTCTCTTTGCCAGCATACTGTGGTAAAGCACTGAAAATCCACATCTCAATTCAGTCGTTTCATCATCACCATCATAGTCGTCCTCGTCATCATCATCAAAATCACCATCACCACCATCATCTCTCATGTGGAAGCGTTAAATTAAAGAGTAGGTGAAGAAAGAGTTAAAAGGGATACAAAAATGCGTTGTGTTGCTCTCGCCTGTCATGTTCGCAGCTTTACAATTCATGTTGTGTGTCTGTAGATACAAGTAAGCATGTGGATATCTACAGAGTACCCAATAGCCAGGCCCAAATTGGTGTCATTTTCCCTCAGCGCTCCTTTTGCACGCATGCACACGCAACCCATCCATAATTTTGTAAAATTTCGAGTCGCGATGCTGCAAATGTTGCATTGCCTTGTTACTACGAAAAATACGCAGGACCGGGCAGCGGTGTAGAGAGAGAGATAGAGATAGAGATAGAAAATTGTGGGTAAAGCAATTGGCAAAAGTGTATTGCAGGATTTAAAAGAGAAATAGTGTATCTGTATAGACATATATAGGTTAGGTGTGTGTGAAATGTCCTTTGGCGACACTCGCACAAAATGGGCTCATGTTGTTGTGTCACCTTTTCTTTTTTTTTTGTTGGCATCTACTAGGAGGAGCTCTGTCCACTCGCTTGTAATTAATGTTTGTTAAAATTGGCGTAGCATGGAAACGAGCTGTTGTGCTGCTGTGGTTCTTGCAGTGTTGGCTTCTTTCATACAGTTCGTTGCTCAGTAGTTGGACCAACTTACTAACCAACCAACCAACTAGCAAACCAACCAACAAACCAACCATTCATCTATCCATCCATCCATCCATCCATCCAGTCATCTTTCTCTTTACCACCTTACTATATTTTTCAACTTGGTACAGAAATATAATTTGGTAGATTTCATTTGCACTGACCCCGTGAATGGGTAAATGAGTGAGTGAGTGAGATTGGTACTTGTAGTATTACTCTTGACTCTTCAGTTGCATACTCTGATGCTGCATTGCTATTCATATAAACCAAAACCATCATGTACTTCTTCATCATCAGAGACTCTTGCATTGAATTTAAAATTCTCATTTGTCTGTGGTATTAAAGTCAATATTGTGTGCACTTCTTACCCCATAGATATGCATATACTTCCCCAATCCAAGACCACTAATTGTTGTAGTCCTCTCCTTTACCCCAAACTTAATCTGCAATGCGTGAGAATTTTCTCGTTTCCATTCTGGGGTTGTTGCACTCAACCAACCGACTGACTTCATTCTTTTACCCTCATATATATATATACATAAGTATTTATGGATGTAACCTCCGACCATCATCACCTCACCTCACCGTCACCCAGTACCCATCTTCATTACCATTACCATCACTTTGGATTCGCGTCAATTGCACACTTTAATGGGAAATTTTGCGGTTAATGACACAATTAAGTACGCCGTCAATTTGTTTGTCAATTTTTGCAGTTGATTGGCACTAGAACGGCACAAGAGAGAGAGGGAGAGAGCGTGGGATAGATAGATAAATAGCGGATTGGGGAAATGCATTCAGAACATATAAAATTCATTTGTGAAAGTTTCAATTCAATTTCACTAGAATGAGAATAGTGAGTGAGTGAGTGAATAAATGAATGAATGAGTTAAGTGTTTGTTGTTTTGTGGTTTGTGTATTGGAACTAGGAAAATGATTTCTACAATAAATGGTTTGAATTGGGTGGTGTTATACATACTCGTACTACTATTATAGTTTGGTATGAAAATAGTACTAATTGAAATTGCAGATGATATTGCATTCCAATTTCCAGATTTGTTATATGTTTTTTTTTTAAATAAAATCCAATTCCAAGCTTACAATAATATTTGCATAACTCTTAAACAAAAAAATATAAAACTAAACAAGTGTTCTCACAATGCCTAAAAGACTGCAATAAATTTCTATGTATTTATCGCAAACGATAGTTTACATAATCTTCTTTTGCCATACTATACTATACCATAGTATATTTATTTTATCAGCAACATCAATATCAACTACTACGACAGACAACTAATGGACAACCACGTAAACCATTGTCAATATATATTTTCTTTTTTATCATCATTGTTGTTGTTATCGGAATAATACCTGCACTTATTTTTGTTGTTACTGTCGGTTATTGTTTGTTGTTTGGTTTTTCATCATGGATTGGATGGGATAGACTATGTTATATTGACTATAGTATGTGCCTTTATCAAAATTTACAGCTTACAATATTTTTCAAAAACATTTTTATATGTTCCATCAACCAGGCAGAGGCATAAAATCACCATCACCATCCTCCATAATCCATTATTCATTCATACACTGACTAACTCACTTAGTTACTCACTTAAAGTCCCACTTACTTACCCCCACTTACCTGGGATGTGTGCGACAACAATCGCGTGTGCATGCTCATGCATATACTATGGTATGACTATAGTATCATTTTTACTCGTATGACACTTTCTAAATAAAGTAGAAAAAAACACACACACACATTACTCACTCAACTGAGTTAGATCAAAAATGATTGTGTCTGAGGCACATGTAAAAATAGAGCGAGAGAGAGAGAGAGGAAGAAAGAAAGAGAGTGGGCTTTACAACTAACATGAATTATTTGAATGAAAAGCGCTTTAAATAATGGAGATTTAGTATATCAATCAGGCTGGTTTACATTGTTCAAAAATATTACAATATTGTTTGAAAAGCAAGGTAATGGAGACATGGATACGAGTATGTGACATAGTTTTTTATAGTGTAAAACTAATTAAGATTATCTACTCATCCTTGTAATAATGATTAGATATGATTAGATGTGTGCAGAATAGAATCTTGCTCAAATACGTTTGCAAGCAATATTTTCCAACTAAATTCGACAGTTCATTTCATTTGGTTTCGCAATAGCAATTTTCGAAGTGATACGCACTTGATTCATTCGAGAAGGGAATTCAGATGAATTAAATAGAAATGAAAAAACCCAACAAAAGAAGTGGCTTGAAATTGGGTAATTTGGTTTATTTGAGATACAGTCTCCGACGTCGTTCACATATTTTTTTTCTAACCATTATAGAGTTAATGATCAGCGTAACTATCAGCTGAAGAACGATCTCCATGTACTCGAATGTTTTCCATTCTTATTATTTGATTTAAAATTTCGTTCATTTTCATTTGGTCAGCATTTTAAATAAAACATTTGTTTTGTCTGAGGAAGTATTGTATTGGCAAATATCGACGTAAAACTCGATTCATTCTATTTGATCGACCGATTACTTGATACTTGTTTTGCTCATAACGGAACCTTGCCTTGTTTGCTGTTTCAAATGCATTCGTGCAATACTTTAGTGGAGAACCTGAAATAATTAAAATGGTATTAGTAAAAGGATTTCAACAAGTTTTGAAATCAAAGATCTTAAAAAAATCACTGTAATGTGACAAGAAGCATTAACAACTAATTAATACAGAAGCTATGGGAATCTCTATGGTATCTTGATCTTAGAGTGAGAAGCAAAACCCTCCATAAATTAAGTTTTCAGTATTATCCTGTGAAGCATATGCTTCTTACTCATAGACAGTTTTAAACTGCATATTTTTTTGTTGATATTATAGTATTGTTTGGTTTTCCAATTCAGTGTTATCCCTAGGTGTTTAAATGTGGGTGCCGAAAAAGTAATACAAAAGTTTAGGGAGTAGAGCAACTGGAGCGCCTAAGCGAACAAGTAATGTGAGGGCTATACGGCATTTAAAGTACAATATTCCGAATAATAACAGGGTTGTTGGTTGGTTTGTTCAAAGTTCAAACAAAATAGGCATTTATTGATTCAATCTTTCATTGTTTTACAGTAAAAGAACAGCATGTACCATTGAAATAAGAAAATATCTGCCTTCATTTACAAGATTCTTCTTTGATTCATGGAACTAAAATCTCTAATTCCATTGCAAAAATCTTTCATGTATAAATATAGTACAATAATGTGGCAAAAGAGTCTACCATATAAACGCCCTAGTTACTTATTTATTTATTCATTTGTTTGATTATTTGTTTGTCTGTTTAATTAGCCAGCCAAGCTAATAAGATAACTAATTAGACTATCTAAGTAATGTTCAAGATGTTTGTATGCCTTTTGTGTGCAAACATTTGTTGTGCGATTTAAATGATGCATCCATCCATCCATCCATTCTTCTATCATTCATGAATTCAATTTTCACCTTAAGAGCATGAAAGTGTGGCAACTTATTTGAAATACAACAAGTCAAATATCGTGAACCTCGAACACCTTGCACTGCCGCAACTATGAAGACGACGACGACGACGACAACCTATCCTACCTAAGAAAACAACAATGATGTACAAGATTCATCGTAAACATTTGCTGCTGCTGCTGCTTCCATCAGCAAAGCCACCATCAACGAAGCTACTGTCATCAACGGCACTTACCCAACACTTGACATACATAACAAGCCAAGACACCTTCGAATGTTAAACACAAGCGAACATGAAAACTGAGATATACTAAGACACACAATCCCAAACACTCCTCACAGATATATTCATAGATAGCTAGATACACATACATACATAGAGGGAAACAAACAAATATCGCGCGTTCCGGTTTCGTATTTCACACAGAAAGAAAAGATAGCAATTTTCCTACACGCTTTTCTTTCATTTCGTTCATTTTGCATTTTTCTGGTATGTGTTTTTTTTTGCACCTTGTTTAACTTCTTCTCAAGTTTCTCTTTAACTTTCATCTTAAAGAAATTTTAACACCACGCTAAGCAGAGTAAAGAGTTGTATGTGAAATCCACACTGTGATCCGCTTCCACCATTTCCAGTGCCAACATACAATTGCCTCCCTTGGATTTAGCATCACCGTGTTATCAACTTGATTTCCGCGAAACTTTTTCTTAAACTGCATAAAACTTTTTTTCCCTTACAATTTTCTTTTTGTTTTCTAGTGAGAAAACTCTATATTTGTTGTCGCTTAACCTTCGCTTGCTTTCTTTCTTACTTGATTCACTCGATTTGAAAAAGTTTTTGGTTGTATTTTTTTCTTACATTTTTCTTCTATTTTATTTTTTTGATATGAACAAATGTTCATGGTAGAGAAATGTTTCTGCTTTGCTTTCATATTTTTCTTTTCTTTTTATTTTTATATCAAACTTTCGTTGCAATACTTTCTTCTTGTATTCTCTGTTTCAAGTTAGTTTAGAGAATCCTTTAAGCAGTGCATAACTGACAATTGTCCCTCGGTTGGTGTTGTCAGCATTCCAGCTACTCCGACTCTGCACTCCTTAATGGTGGACAATAACAAAAAAGCAGAAAAAACATGCGTTTTGGATACCATTTCTTTATCCCATCCTTAGTCATGGTATTATGTAATGTTGTGGTACTAAGTACATGCCTTTGGCAGCAGGCAACTGCATGTTTGAAATTCTTTTGAAGTTGACCCCCGTTGGGTTCGATTTCGTGTGTGTCAACTAACTCCTTTTGGTTGTTCAACTTGTGTGATTTTCATTTAAAAGAAACCAGATCATATCTTGAGTCAGAGAATTAAAAGTTTTTTCTTTTATTACTAAGAGCGAGATTTTTGTTGTATAACTTTCTGTAATAAAGTTCTTGTAGATATTGGATACTAAAGATTCTTAGATATACGAAATTATTACTCATTTAATAAAGAATCAACGCCAGACAACCTCTTTTATCAATTGATTTGAAAAGATTTCATTCTAAATTCTTTTATTTACTAGAAAATATGTTTTTATGGTAGTTTCTGGGAGGAGGGATGGTCTTATTAACAAACATTGGGTTTGTATAGGGAAGGACAATTTATACGAATACAATATAAAACCTTAACATAATCAAACTCCTTAGAAATAGAATCTTGTACAGTATTTTCCTGAAACTAGTCCGACATATGTTATCTAGAAAGCAGAAATTTTCAAATAGAATGAGTTGAAACCCTACATTACTTAAATTTGCATTGCACCAGCCAACACTAGACAAAAAATTATCCTCTCCCGTTCAAAGTTAACATGTACTATACACATACTATCAAAAATCATACTGGCTGCTCAGAACACTATGATATAAACTTGTGTGCTGTTGTTACAATGATCAATGATCAATTAATGAACTAACCGACACTATCCGAATCATAGTCACAAGACCATAGTGCCTTTCCATGATAGTGTTGTACCGAGTCATACCACAACACGCCCTATTCGCACGAGTGCATGACTCGGTATGACGTGTTTCAAAGCAATATCACAGTGCTCATAATGTGCGCTGTGCTGATACTCTTGATACTGAGCACACTATTGCTATGCCACGTATGTTTCCTTTCACTAAAATCACACACTCAAAACAATTACTGAAGATAGTGACGATAAACAACTCGCACATCGAAATGAAATAGATACATACACACAGTTGCGAACAAATAGTGTCATACCGAGTCATAGCAGAAGATACAAGATGACAGTGTAATTTTCTGATGGTATCACACAGTGCTATAACCAAAGACAGTGCCTTTTCATGTTAGCCTTGTACCGAATCATATCGTAGTGCACGACTCACACTACAGCATAAATTCGAGTCAATGACTGACTCGTTAAAAAATCTCACATGTCGCGGTATGATATGTTTTAAAAACGCACATGACTCAGTGTCATGGTGTACACTGCGCTAACACGACTTATTGCTGACTCGTGCAATGCTCTAATTCCTAGACAATTTATGTAATCAAAGATTGTTAATAAGATTGCAAACATATTGTAGTTCTTTCCTAAAAGTTTGCCAAAAGTTTCCTTAGTTTGCAAATGTTAATAAAGCCAAACGCTACTAAATGACTATTTATAGTTGTTAGTATCTTATAAAAAACAACCCCCTTCCCAGATATGTTACATCTGAACATAAAAACATTCATTTTAAGGTGCGAATTAACACACTAACATACATTGCAATACAATTCAAGAGATCAAATCAGATACAACAATATTACCTAAATGCGGAGAAGAAAACAAAACTAAAAAGTTTAGCAACATAATGTTAATATCTACGTTAATTTCACCAAGATACCATACCACCTTGGCAAAATCACTAAAACAACGGACAAAGAAACAAATGAAAAAGGAAAAAATAAAGGCAGAATATCATCATTAACAATAGCATGAAACTTCGTTTGTGTATCTACAATCTTAAGACAATAAATACCCGGCTAAAGATAAATTAACTTTTTGGCAGTAGATACTTAACATAGAATGTGATAAGAATATAAGAGAGGAAAAAAAAGAAACCGTAAGGTAGGCAAAACCCCAAAAAAAAAGAAAAGAAGAACTACAAAAAGATACCAAAATAAATAAGAATAAAAAAAATACAGTACAATATAAATAAATAAATAACAAATAAAACTAATTGAGTGTCTTTTTTATTTGTATCTCTTTACAGTTTGTTGGACAAAATTTTGGTGTAAAATAAGGAGAAGATTTGACGAAAACAAAGCATAAAAAGTAAGTGTTAATTTATTCTTTTCATGGCATACTTTTCGGGTTGTGTTTGTTGATTGTTTTTGTAGGAAAACTCACTCACATTGTCAACACCAAAATAACAATTGCTTTTTAAATGAATATTTTTATTTTGATATTTGAACAGATTTTCCAAATAATTTTTGTCACATACTCTTAGGCGCTGTCAATTTGTTTTTATTCATTTTCTCTATTTCTATGTTTACATTTTGATATCCGATAAACAAATCGAAGAGAACTTTGTGCTAATGACAACAAACTTGACATTATTTTGCCAAAAGGCCAAAAAAAATAATCTTGATGACCCAATTTCATATTCTCTGAGTTGTGTGTGTGTGTGTGTGTGTGTGAAAGAGATTTCAATATTATCATTTCTTATCAGATGTTTTTCCTTTTCTTCTTTATGGTTTTTCTTTTATATTTCCCAGTCCTTTCTTATTTATGACTTTGTTTCTTTCATTCATTGAATTTATTGTACTCATATTTATGAAGCTAATATTTTGTCATTTATTTCTGTTCTGCTCTTCTCTTCTTTTCTTAACTTCTCACATTTGAAAAATCATTTATTCATTTTCTTCTGGATTTTTTTATTGAATGACATAAGCTTAGGGGAAATGAATTTTTTTTTAGTTTTATTATTAAATTCCTTATTTTTTTACACTAAAATTTATTGTTTTTTTTATTCTTCATCAAAATGAAATCAGCTTGCTGTACATATAACGTACTCAGCCATAGTAGACTTCATTGTTGTCAATTTTGCTATACAATTGTAGATATTGTATATCATTGAGTGTAATCCTTCAGATTTCATTTATATATCGTTTTACATACACACATGATGAGTGCTTTCAGTTGCGACGAGAGCCAGGATCAATACAAAATGAAGAGAGAAATAAAATGGAACAAAATAAATAATAAATACAATAAAAGATTCATGCTAACTTCGGGTTTAATGGAAATGAAAAATACCCTTCACTCACTTCACAGGAAGAAAAAGTTATTAATTCACTACTATTATTTAGAGTGCATAGCTAAAGTTTTGTGTAATTTTGTGGATAGGAATTTAGAAGTAATTATGTAAATTAATATGGAATTGAGTTATTTTAAAACTGAAATGGATGGATGTAGTAGCTATGTGACATATAAGTTCAATGATTTTGTATAAAGTGCCATCCAAAGTGCTTCAGATAATCGGAGCCTTCTTAAATTCAAATAAATTACAAGTTTTAATAAAATAGAACTCTTCTATTACCATTTCCCTTAGGAAAACTTCGACTAAAACTGGTAATCAGAAGATTTTTGACAAAATTTCTGCTTTCAATCTCAAAAACTAAAAGAGAACACTTAGATGTATATTTAAACTGATAGAAAGTTTTCAATAATCAATTACTTTTAGATTTTGGGAGACTTTATCAGAAATATTTTATAATGTTTTTTTTTTTTTTTCTGATAGAAAAACTTCAATTACCAATAACTTTAAGTGGTCAAAAAAGTTGAACAGAAACATGTTATTAGTTTGACTTAATAAGAAGGCTTATGACAAATTTTGAGCATTCCATCTCAGCAACTTAGAGAATACCATCAAACAGATATGTTAACTGATAGATAGACTCAGAAATAAGTTATTAGTTTGAAGTAATGAAAATACTTCTGATAGAATTTCAGCACTCTATCTCAACAACTAGGAAAATACCCACAAATAGATATGTAAATTGATAGAAAGACTTCTCTTACCTATAACTTTTAGTCTCATTCGGGAACTTTAACAGAAACGTTATAAAAAAATATCAGCTTTCTATCTCAGAAACTAACCAAGAAGCTTATCTATAGATAAATAAATATAAATATCGTGTCTCTTACTTAATTTAAGCATTTTTTCTTTGGAATTGCAATAAATCCTTTACCTTCTTCGTATAAAATTCCTTTTGAAGTTTCCTTAAAACTAGTAATGTAAATCAAAATTAATCAAAGATGCTGGCTAAGGATGCCATAGCTTCTCTATCCCTAACAATTAAAAGAGTCATGTGTCTTTGTAATTGCATCTTCATTCATATACCATAGACAGACAAAACCTACAGAGATCTTTTGCAAATCCATTTACACAATAATCCGCTTAAAAATCTTTGCCTCAAAATGAAAGCCACAAAATGTACAAACAATGAAGCCACAACCAAAAATTTATGCATGCAAAAGCACACATGCATCTCTGTGTGTGTTACGCAACTGAGATGCATATCAACATCATTCATTCAGTCAATCAATGAATCATTCAATAAATCATTCAATTAATTATGCACTCAGTAGTCTAAAGACTTACATTTGTATCTATGTGCGTGATTGTGCATCTATGTGAGGAGGAGGATACACTTAAGTATATCAAAACAAATACGAATTGAATCAAACTTCAAGCAAAGAAGACGACGACGAACCATTCAAATATTCCATTGAATGCAATTGATTTTCTTTCTGATGCTGTTGCTGCTGCTGCTGCTGCTGTGTGCCATAGAAATGCACATAAATTTTGTGAAAATAAGAAAAGAAAAACGTTTAAATTATACAAACACTTATGTCACAAGAATCTGCTGGTATGAAAGATATTTGTCGTATGATTTTGTTTGTCTGTCTGTTTGTAATACCCTAAAGATTGAAGTTTTGAAGTTGGAGGAACTGAGTGAGTGAATTGGAGCGCAAGAAAGCAGCTCATGGGATGGGAAATTTATAAAACTTGAAGAGTTGTAAAATGAAACAAATGGCATACAATTTGCAATATAAATCAATCATACGCCAAGTGTGACAACATACTAAAGGAATGATAGATTCTAAGTAAAAAAGAAGAGAAGAAAAGAAAGGGAACGAAAATAAAATAAAACTAAGGATATAAACAATCGTTAGATACCAAATAATGGTTGCAATTTTCAATAAGAAAATAAGAAGAGAAATGTCTGATATCTACTACTTTAGGAGAAAAAGAGTTGCCATAGTTACTTTCAGATGATTGTATATTCTTGTGTGCGTATGTTTTTATTACATAAACTTTTTTAATATTTGTTGTGAAAGCTTTGAATTGAATTTAATGCTATTGGCAACACTCCCATAACAACGATATGTAGAGTAGTCGTAAGACTTCTTAGTAACTTGTATATATTTCACTCTTCATCTGACAATTTTCCTTTGTATCATCATCAAAACATAGACTTACCTACATAACTTTAATGTTTGTTTGTTTATTTATTTGAGAAAATTACATAATGTTTACATAAACTTATATCACAACAACTTTTGATTATAAAAAGATTTTCTATGATCTTTTTTTGGGAAGACTATAAATCTATAGAACAGTCAAAAAGAAAACTGACTCACTTAGTTTGTACTGCATTTTGGGATATTTATCTTTCTTATTGTTCACTTTACTTTTTTTTTATTCTCATCTTTACCTTATTTATCATCAATAAATTATTCATGTATCTGCCTGCAACTGTGAACAAAAAATATTGTACATACTAGTTGAAGAAGAGAATTGAGATAAAACCTGCAGAAAAAAGGTCAATTTTCTAAACAAGTTTTATTGAGGTGTTTTTTCTCCAGTATCAAATATTGTCTTGGGACAGTTTAAATGGCTTTTAAAACTTATTGTTGTTATACAATACACTAGTATGTGGTATCCATAGTCATTTGTACAGTATATAGTTCGAAGTATTTTGTTTAAATTGTCTATTTTATGTTAGCAATTGGTTTGAATTTCATTCTGTGTGTTTCTAATCTGAGAGTGTAAAGTATTGTCCAATATATACAATAATTTATTGTCTATTCAATGCTATAAAGTTTAGTTAGTTGTTGTTCACCTTTTCCACTTTTATACCATATACCATATACTATATATATTTTGCTTGGTGGTTACCTGTTCCAAATTTGATTTTTATATTTTTTATATTTTTTTTTTTTGTTGGTGGCAACTATAAGTGTATATAGTTGGCAACGTTATTGGTGTCATGCGCTAATCGTTGGCAATAACTCAAGTACGAGTATCCCATAGCATGTTTTTTACTTGTTCTCTGTGAGTTTTGCTGTTTGTCAGTCCACTGGTAGAGTAATCACATTGTATAATATCTATAGTCACACATTGGCTTTACAACAATTGGTTTTTCTACTTATTTTCATTGTCATTACGAGTTAAGAGTGTGTGGGGTTTGGTTTTAAAATACCTTTATCTGAAGGAGCTTCTTCTCCAAAATCATAGTGATAATGACTTCACCTGAATGAGTTTCTTATCTAATGATGTTTATGATTTGTTAATCAAAGCATCGTACTGACTTTGGTTAAATAAGGAGATATGATGAAAATTTGGTTACTTGAATTAAAATTATGTTTAGACCAGTGATTCTTTAATCTCCTTTTCAACTCGTAACATTTAAGGACAATGTGATGAGCCTGCTGTAATTCAAAGAGTGGCATCATTTTAGACTTGGTAAATTGGATATTACACAATCTTAAGAAACATAGACTTTAATCGATATGAGAGAAGGAATAGAGTTCTTCAAGGGTGTTTATTTTTGGCCTGCTATTCTAATAGAGCTCCCTTTCTAAACTTTGTGTATGCCAAACTGAATTCCTAATTTTAGGAGATTATTCAGACAGATGGGGACTGTGCATAAAACCCAGAGTTTTATATCAGAGTTAACATTTCAGATGAAGGAGTGGATAGCCCAAAGCCTAGACCTCAATCCGGTCAAAAATCTGGGTCAATTTGGAAAGTGGTAGCTTCCAAAATTCGATAGAGTGCTGACTTTGGAAGATTACCGGTACCCATGTCCACCATTTGATAGAAAATATATCTGAAAATGTGTACTGATATAAAAAACAAGACTTTGTAGACCAAAAATTAAATATACAAAATTATTTTTTTGTTGTTCAACTAAGGAAATGCAGGTAGTCCTGGCAAAGAGTATAAAATGTATAGAGCAGACAAATCGCTTAATTTAAGTGGTGTTTTTCTTAATTTATAAACTCAACAACAAATTGTGAGATTACACAAAGTTTGTTGCTGGATTAACCCACAATTTGCTGGAAAAAGGAAAAAAAGCTCCGGTTAAATTGAGTGATTTGTAGTGATGGCAAAATAAATGTATTAATCGATTATTTGATCATATGATTAATTGAAAGGCAACGATTAACCGATTAATTGATGATCTAAAAAAAAAAGGCTTTTGCCAGTGAGTTTTTCTACAAATGCAACAAAATTAACCGATTCGATGGTTTCGGCTAAGATTGGAAATTATCTTGAAAATATAAAAATAAAACAATTGATTCAGATTGATTGATCATGAAAATTAAGCGAGTCATTTATTAATATCAAAAGAAACATAGCACTATTATTTGTTTAATTCAAAGATAAGAGTTTTGATAGGCGCTTTGTATTTTATCTATTACGTTCCTCCGTTGGGGATGCACCCGCTTTGGAAAAAAGCCATTCCGATGCGACGGAAGTTCCAACTGAAAAACCATACTTATGGGGCTACACAGTTTTCATTTCTTTCCCAGCGTCAACCACATTACCTTTCAACTCGAGGACTAGAGCATTGAGGAAGAAGCTAAGTTTGTCTAGAAGTTGCTCTAACTCATCGTCCTTTCTCTTTCGTTTGTGGGCCAAAGTCTTATTGATGAGCCCATACATGAAACTCATTATCAAAAAACAGTACAACAGTGGTGTCGATTATTTTAGAAATAATCGATTATTTGTCCAATTAATCGAAATAGAATTTTCGATACAATTAAATCGTACTATAATCGTGCCATCACGAAGAAGAAGATCTTTTGCTAAACATAGTAACTAAGGAATACCTGGTATATTTTTTATTGCCATAATATTCTCTTCAACCGTTTGCCACCCACAAATCAAATTGTGTAAAAGTGAAGAACATTTAATCATTTTTGTTCGACACTACTGTATATAGTACTTGATTAGGATTTTTAGATTTTTTACATGAATAAAAGTACAAAAATTTCATAATTGACCGTTGAATATTTACAGATATAAATTTTAGGATTTTGAATAATTAAATATGATTTACAATAAAAGAAGTAAAGCGAGGAATATAAAATGAAGTGGTTTTTCTGATGCAAATATTTCTCCTCACCACAAATTTAGTAAAATATTCAAAATAAATTGTCCAAATATTAATATAAATATATTCTGGCATATTTCATTTGTTTTTACAATTTTGACTTTTTAAATGTTTTGAAATATTTGTTGGTGGCCAAAAGTAAATTAATAATTAAAAAATTCTAGTACAATAAAAATAATAAACAAATACAATATTTTATTAGCTTCACTTTGCTCTCTTCACCATAAGTATGTTTATAAAATATTTGCATAGTTTTGGTTCAAAACATACTAGAAAAACAATAAACTAAACAAGAAAAAAATGAAGAGAATTTTTTAATTAAAATTGTTCTATTTTTTTTTTTTTTTTTTTATGGTATTTAAGAGATAAAAAACTTTTGTGTTTCTTTTTTGTGTTTTATTTCTGATTTGAGTAATTGAAACTTATATGATACAATTTCATTGCATACTTTTTGGCTTAAATATATACATACATACATAAATCATAGTATTTTTGTGTGATGCCACACTTTAGGCGTGTTGCCTGTCATCATCATCATCATCATATGAATTTCATTTAAGCAGATTATGTGGTTTTATTAAATACATTTTGATAAAATAAAACTTTGAATAATCAAAATATATTTGTACTCGTCGAACAGATATTGTTTTGTTATGATTTTATTATAATTGACAAATAGCTAATGATAAAAATAATAGAATAATGAATTGTATAAAGATTTTGATTGGAAATGTTGTTTTAATATTTAGTTTTTGTATTCAAATGACTGCATCCAACAAGCTGAGATGAATTTTGTTTAGGTATAATAAGTTAATTTGGTAAAAATGTCACATAAAAGTTAATCCTCCTTTCAGCCAGACATTTTAGGTATACATATTTTCTTATACTTGGTTAGTGTGTAGGTAGGTTAGTTTGGCTGGTCACCACAAGAACACGAGTTTATCCAGAAGCCTTACAGTTCTTTGTGTTGACTTGATTTAGAAAGTGGGCAGATGTTTTTAGGGGAGTTCTGGAACCAACTTGAAAAATCAAACAGCAATGGCAAGTCTCCCAATGGATATTTTGTCAAACTATCCAAATCATTGAAGAATAGTTTCCTGAGAAGACGATCTCGTCTTCCAAGAAAAGTAGGAGGTGTTAAATACTTTCTGATTCTTCATTTTCTCCACAGCTGCGACAGAAGTCTTGATGTGAAACATGCATTTTTCGAGCCATTAAGGCTCATTACTGTCTTGACAATCACTTTAATGTAGATTAGTTTACGATTTACAACTGATGATTTTTAAGTTAATAACATTTTGATGTTGAATTTTAAGGCATTTTGGTTATAATACTTTTGTTTGAAGGTTTTGTAGGCGACTGTTTCAAAGAAGTTTCTCATCAAGTGTAAGTATTTCACTTTCATAGGGAAGGGTATTTTTTCGCCAAGTACTTATAATTTAAGTTCTCTTTCTTGTGAATACCACTATACTGGTCTTTTTAAAGTTTACAATTGGTTCCACTTGTACGCACCAGTTTTTATATAAGAGTTAATTGTCTTCAATTATCTTCAAACTTCTCCCTAAAGAGAATGACAATATCGCCTGCACATCCCTGCTCATCGACACTCTTCCCACTTAATACTAGTTGAAGAATTTCGTCCACTGCAATGAACCATAGGAGAAGGGAGAGAGCCACCCTGCATTCTGTATGTTTTTTACTGTTGTATCCTTCCATTTAGTTGGCATTATAGCCCAAACAAAGCTTGCCCTGAAAATGTTGCTTAGGGCGTGACTAATTGATGGGAGTCCCTTATGTAGGAGTGCTGGAAAGATGCCTTCTTCTCCAGTGATCTTGTACTGGGTAAATAACCCAATGGCCTATTTTATTTCACCAGTGCTAGGTTAGGTTAGGGTAGCTTGGCTGATCAAGAGATCTCACATAGACCAATGGAGAGCCTTAATGTTGCCAAGAAGAAATATGGAGACCTTTTAGGTACTGTTTTTTATGCACTTTTTTGCGAGCTTTAATAGATTGCTACTCTTTTGATCCGCGATACTTTCCAAGGAGAGGAAAGATGCAGATCTGAGATAGCTAAAGTGAGATCTGTAGAGAGCTGGACATTGGCAATGTAGGTGTTCTAAAGTTCCCCTAACATTTACCTCGTTGCATGTTGTACATGCGTCACTGTGTACCAAGCCCAATTTAGCCGCGTAGGAAGGCGTTAAACAGTGTCCCGTGAGTTTTCCGACTAATAACTTGCAATATTCTTTTGGGAGAGCTAAGATGTAGTTGGTAATGTTATTATTAACAGAGCGAAGCATGATTTTTACGGTTCTGCAAGAGAGTGTTCACCAGTGCTAAATACTTCTTTAGTTTGAATCGAATCTTACTATCATGCAATCTGGTTTGCTGTATCAAATTTTAATGATTTAAATTATATCACAGTAGAGTAGTGATATTTGTGGCATCTCTTTAAATCAAGGCATCTTACGACAACAACAATTTTGGTTTCTAACAATAATATTGTAAATGAAAACCATATTTAAAGAAATGAATTCTTCAATTAAATTGTTTAAAAAAAAAAACAACAAAAATTCTTTTTTTTTTGTTTTTTTGATAATCCGATTAACAAAGCTTTAATATTTTATTGCATTATAGGCGTTGCATAGTATTTTCTGAAACAATTTTATTAAAATATATACTATCTTTTGCATATAAAATATTTTTCCTCTTGAAAAATAAATGAAAATATTCAATGAAACAATGGGGGTTCTTTTTTTTTTAAATATTTTTATTGTGTTAACTTTTGACTTTTTAAATATTAAAATGCTCTGACGACATTTTCCATAAAAAAAATATAAACAAACTAATAAATATGTTGCAATATAAATGTATTAACATTCATTCATAAATAGTATATTAAAGAAATCCTTAACATATGAGAAAAAGACAGGGGGAAAGAGAGAGAGTTAGAGTGTTTTGAATGATTGAAATTTAAGGCATAAATTTTGATTTGTTTTTAGTTCTTCTACTTTTATTATTCTTTTAAATTTTTTATTATTAATCAAGCTTTAAAGATGTTAAACCTTAAACTGAAATTGTTTTTCTGTTTATTATACTAAATTTTTGCATCTTTTTTATATATTTTTTAGCTTCCGATTTTATGTGATTTGTTTTTTATTTTTTATTCACATTCATGAAACATGAAATTGTTGTGTTCATTGCAAGCAAGTGTGTGTGTCGTGTTCAATTTTACTCGATTGAATTTCCATTAACAAATTGCGCGTTTTGCTTATTTCATTCTCCACTCTCAGTCACTTTTGAGTTCCCCACTGACAGATGAAGACAATTTGTTCATTTTCGCCGAGCCTATTAAATGTTTATATGAATGCGCTGCTTCTCTTATGTGTTTTTAGGATTTGTTTTTATGGTTGGTGTTTTTCAGGGAAAACCAATATTTTCTTTTAAAATAATTCATTTTTACGAGAAGAATTTGATTGATTCACATTGGAATTTTATGTTAAATAAACAATGAAAAATCTATAAAAATTAGGAAAAAATAAAATCATGTAAGCTTTCAAATCAGAAAAGTTAACATAATTTGAACTTATTACAAACTTGCACACACAAATAATTGGCAACACTGGTTGCTTTCTTCTTCTGGGTGATCATTAAGGTTCAAGAGAGTGGAAATGTGTAGCAAAGGATAAAATCTCTTTTACTCCCAAGGTTTGTGAACTTGTTGTACAGTGTGAAAATACTCTATGAACTGAAAAGAATCTGAACTTGGTATACTAAAGCCAAAGTTGAAGAAAATTTATGCTGAATATTGTTGGTGTGCGGTGGCTTGGGGCAAACTTATACAACACGGACATGCTGACTTTAACACACATTTTGTTTTGTTCTCTACTAGTAATTATTTGTTTTTGTTTTAGTAAATAGTTAAACTTTGGTTGCACTAGTTGAAGGTGGTGCCAGAGTTGCTGTTTCTAATGTTTCTTCTGCTGTTATTATTATTTTAAGTTAGTAGTTGCAGATATGCCACCGAGTTGCCATAACAGACCACCACAACAGCATCAGCAGCAGTAGCAACCAACTTCCGAAGTTGGATTTTGACATCCTGTTGTGTTTCTTAATTAAGATTTGTTGCTGTTTTTGTTATGTAACACTTTTTCCAACATTTTCAATGTTTGTGTTACAGTTGCAATTACATAACATTCTCTCGCTCTCTCTCTCTCTCTCTCTCTCTCCCTTCATTCTTCTCCATTTATTCTTTGATTGAGTTAACATCAAAATATTTATTGACCATAAGAATTTCTTCCATAAAATTTTCTATATTGTTGTTCTTCTATGATTTTGTTGTCGTATGTTCTACATTGTTATTGCAAAAAGGACGAAGGGCAGAATAAAATATAAAGACAAATAAAACAGGGCGCTAAAACAAATAGAGAAAAAAAAAAAAACACATTGAAAAAATAAAAACAAATATGGCGGTCGTTATGTGTGACCGCACTTCCGTGCTTATGTGTGCTCAGAGTTTGTTGTTGTAGCCTACCAACGATCAACATTCATTCACATGGATTGTGAATGTTCAATGACGTGTAACATTTTCTAACTTTTCCTCTATATGTTTCTCTTATGGATTCTTTTACTCTATTTTTCGGTTTTTTTTGTTTGTTTGTTTTATTTTATATTTTCCTTCGGACATCCTATGGCCTTTTCCTTTTTTTTTATTTGTTTTAGTTTGTGAATTTTGCAAAATAAAGAAAATATTGTGTAAATGGGAAGTTCAATTGTGTGCTATATTACAGCAACAACAACAACAACTAGAACAAATCTAACAAGCCCACAACAACAACAAGAACAACTACATGTGATCCTAAACATACCAGACTCCTTGGAAATACTGGATGACTACAAAAATGTTGTAAGAAAAATCTGTTGTCATTCAAAGCCATTCATATGTACGTGACTCATTGCCTTCAAATAGGGTTACATGGTTTGTTTGTTTGTTTGTAATATACGAGTACTACTTCATTCATATACATACTGTGTTAGTAGATTTGGTGGTATGGAAACATCTATGCTTTCCATGAGATCTTTGAGATGAAAAATGAATGCCATAAGCAATAAATGTCACCATTATAGGTCAATTACTGATTTTATAGTGGCATATAAAGTTTCTGGTAGTGAGAATGATATAACTCTTTCCAATTATTGAGTTCTATACGAATTTATAATGAGTTTCGTAGTAAAACTTGTCATCACCTTTTGTTCAGTAGTATCCATGTTCATGTTTGTTACCTTCACACTTCATTATATTTACTCAGTCATACGAGTACGTGTCCTCATCGGTATTTATGGCAGTTCATCTAGACAATTGTGCACCTTTGGACTGTTTGTTAAAGCAAAGCTTTTGTCATCAGGACATGATTTTCTTTTTATTTTTAACACGGTAGAAATTTGTCCCCTTAGTTGCTTTATTTGATCTTTCTGTATCAAGTTGTAATGATTTAAAGTATTGTTTTAAAACAAAGTATTTGAAGTTCTATGCCATCAAATATTATCAGTTCTTTAACTTGCTATAAAGACTTGCTAGGGATAACTCTGAGCAAAATTTTTTAAAATTAAATAAAGAAATAGGAAAGCAAAATGTGAGCAAAGTAAATGGAGAATGGTAATGGAGTTTGCTTAGAGTTAGATTTTTCATAGAAAGGTCTAGCTGTCTAGCTACCGATCTTGTTGATGCTTGTTTTAGAATTTTGGAAGTTCCTCTAAATTGACGTTTGCTTTATAGATGAACTCCTCGTTCAACGTGAAACATCATCCACCGAGCCTTTTTTTTTTTAAATTTTGTAAATAAAAAACAGTCACTGGGGGCCATATGTGGTGATTTGGGTGGATGTTTTATCAATGACATTTTAATTCCATAATTTTGTCGATCGACTCACGAGTGCGATTGCGTTTATTCTCTATTGAGACCAAACGCGGCACCAATCTTGGCGACACTTTTTCACACCCAATTTTTCAGTTATGTCTATGGTCTCAACTATTCCGCGCACTTTGATTTGTCAATCACATAAAAAGATATTGTGGATTTCCTTAAATGTATTTTTTTGAAGGCTACCTCCACTGAATGTCCCGAATGATGTTCATCTTTTGTGGATGTAGGGTCATTCATTCATCGACGTATAATATACAGTGGCCTAACATGTAACATAACAGACTAAAACTGTTATAGTACTGCGATACATTTACCCCGTATATAAGACATCCGAACGGTTTGCACTGATATCAGCCTGACTCAGAACGCAAGCATAAATTGATTTTCAGTTCGTTCTGGACTCTCGAAGCGACTTCAACAAGCGCACATTTCAAACCCGTCGTTATTTTCGGATACCGTATTTATGTGTCTATAAATGCAAAGCTTGTTGAAAATCAGCTGTTCGCAAAATGTTGTTTTGTGCAGTGTTGCCATATGGTGCAGTTATTTTCCTTTATTATCATTTTCTCAATATTTTGTGAATCATAGATTTAAAAATCATTGCAAAATCTTATTAAAAATCAGAGTAAAGAGTATACATTGAACATTTGTTTTGTACAATGTGATTTTGAAAAAAAAAAAAAAAACCTTATTTTGGGAGGTGAGCTTCATCATATTTTGGGCATATGGCAACTTTAAAAAATACATATTCGTTTTCAACAAGATCACAAGACGTCGCACGCATAAATAACTAAAAAAAAAACTGTTCTGAGTCAGGCTGATATAAGTGCAATCCGTTTCGGGTGCCTTATAAACGGGGTATATGTCATGTTATTGATCAGATGCGCAATCAGAAATTTTCAATCCCCTGATTTTCATTGTTACTTACATTATTTGCACTTTTCTTTTTACCATTTTCTTAGATTCTATTATAGATCATGTGCTATTTTTAATATATATTTTTTTGCTGTAAAATCAATGGATTAAATATATTTATTTATTTGGCAAACATTTTTCATAGATTTTATATTCAAAATGATTTATCATTTGTTACGCATTTTTTATTGAACTTGGAATACCATATATTGTATCATTCGTTCACCATGAAAAATTGCCTATACATAATTTTAATATAAAAACTTTTTGCACATGACAAAAAAAAAATCCATAAACCACTCATGATGTAGTATAATACTTTAGATCCATTGTAGTAGTACATAGTCTCATATGTAGCCTTGGTTATTGAAAAGCGAACGAACTCATTGTCAAGTACAAAACTTTTGCACTACTCGTATGGCATATACTCGTATGAGGAGAGAAGTTGCAATATATTTAGAGTCTGAAACAAACAAATAAACCTTGAAATCAATCAAAATTCGTTATGAAATATTCTTGGTACCCAAATATCTGTCATTTCTTATGTTCTGTTCTGTTCTCTTCTCCCTTTTCTTTATTGCTAGTATACAAATCAATAACAGTGTTTCCAAAAGAATTGTTACAACAATTGTATTTTATATTACATATTTTTTATATTTTATTTTTTGTTTTATGGCAGTTATTTATTGACCGAATTGAATTTTTATATATTTTATACCATATATTGGTTTGTTTGTTGTGTTTAAATGAAGATTTTCCTTTTTCGGTTTGGTTTCGATATTATTGTATTATTTTTTTACGTTTGTTAGCTTTCATTGTGTCGGTACTTTCCTGCTTCTGTTCCTGGTCCTGGGTTGGGGTTTAGTGGTGACCCCTCATCAATTTTTTTTTCTCTCAATTCTCACGCATTGCGGCTGCAATTGTTTATTATTTTATTTCATTCGTTTGTTTGTTGTTCTTCTTTATTGGAATATGAGTTTGTTTCGTTTGGAAATTGTTGTATTATTGACAATTCTTTTGTTTGTATTCTTTATATTGGTTTTGGCTTTCATAAAAATTTTTTTTTTGAGGTCTCCCAACGGATGTTAACTAGCTGCCTGTGAATGACTATAAAAACTTGTGTTTTTTTTCTCTCCTTGAGAAGAAGTTTTTCCTTTGTTGACACGAAATATTTTGTATAATTTTTTTTGTCGGTAGTTGCTATAAAATGTTTATTGATTTTAATCTATGAACTGTTTTTGGGGTCCTTTGTGTAATACAAGAAGGTAAAAAATATTGTAAAAAAAATTAATAGAAAGGAAAAAATATGTTAACAAAGTAAATATTAGAAATATTTGTTATTAGTTTGATATGACAAGTTGTTGTGGTTCTTATTTTCTAATCTCAATGGAATATCAAAGTTTTGCTAGGGTCACGCTGCTCACTACTCAAGTTGTCAATGTTGTTAAAAGTTACAGCTTAAGGAAAGGAAACCTTTATCAAATTTTTACTGTAAAAAGAAGATTTGTTTTTTTTTTTTTTTGTTTTGTGCTGTTACCCTTTACTTTATCAAAGTTAAGTTTGAAGTACAAATGATTGGCAGAACATATAGTCTGAATGATAAGATACACATATTGCATCCCTGAAACCTTTGTGATCCAAAAATTTATGTCTGTAGAAAGTTATCAATCGTATAAGTACACAAATGTAGTTTACAACGATGAAAAATGTCATGAACTTACATTTGAAGCTAAGATATAAGTAATTAGTTAAGCACCAAGAATACAATAAATTGAGATTGTCCTGTAGTCTAAGATGAGAAGCAGCATCATTAAACGAAAGGCAATGATTAACATCATCAGCATACATGCCGACACGAGAATGTGAGATGAAGAGAGGAAAATCATTTGTAAATAAGCTGAAAAGAAGAAGACCTCGATGACTGCCTTTAGGAATTTCGGAAGTTACATGAACAGTTTCAGATTTAAACCAACTTAAAAGGTTTAATGGAAAGTCAATAATATTCAAATTATACAAGGAAAGTTATGATTAACTGGTTTTAAAAAAATTAGTATAAATGACATCACTTGGCGATCTATTAATAAAACCGCGATGAACTACCGAAGTAAATTCAAGGAGGTTAGTAAGTAGTTGCGGACCTACTTTACAGAAAATCCATGCAGTGATGGAGAAATAACGAACTTACAAAAATGATGTAAATTCGATATGATGACCTTTTCGAACAACTTGAGTATAGCTGACAATTTCGTTAGGCAGATGTCCGATTTAATACCTTTTTGCCTTAAAAATAGGCGGATGTCACGCTATCTGGAGCGATAAATTGAAAAGCTTCAATAAAAGTTTGCACAAGGAACTTGCACACCGAAAACGTTCACAACCACTTCCATGAACTTGGTATTCTATTCAAATCTACTGTCATTATCTATATATATATTAAAAATCGTAAGCCTTTTCGTGTCTGTGCACGCTAATCTCAGAAATGGCTTAACCTATTTGAATGCGGTTTTGACTGGTGTATTATAGCAAGCTTCGCGTAACATTTAGCGTTTATTTTATCGGAAGCAAAAGATATTCATATGCATAATACTGTTGCCTACTTTTTGGCTGATTTTCGAATGTTTTCCTCTTTAGCACAGCTAGTTTCCAATAATTTCAATTAGAATTTATTTATTTCTTGGAAAATTCTGATTTCTACCATTTAATCTCTACCATTTACATTTCGAACACTTCAATGATTCCAAAATCAAATAAAGTTCAATTAGGCTTCAAATTTATAATCATTAAAACAATATTTTTATTGCTTAAAAAAAAAGAGAAGAGGAAACTTTCTGCCAATCATCATTTTATTATTGTATATTTGAAGAATTTTTGAAATAAAATCCCAATGGCGTTGATGATTTTTAAAATTGAACAAATAACCCACTGGACCTGATCATTACCATGATGATGAGGCTAAAAGAGAATTAAATGTGTAAATTGCACCTGTCAAGTGTGAAAATTGTTACCATCCAAATCAACCACACACATACATATCAACTCACACACTCATGATACTTTCACATACAAGCAAACAAACAAATAAAATAAATTTCAAACTTAAACCAATTAACCCACAAATTTTGCACTCAATTAGCTTTGCCCTGACATCTGCAGACTTCTAGCATACTATATCTATGTTCATATGTTTAAAAGAGAAACAGAGAAAGAGTGAGTGAAAGATAGGGACAGAGAAAGATTGATGGAGAGAAAGTAAAAGAAAGACAGAAATATGTGTTCACCCATGGGTATTTTATTAAATAAATTTGATCAAATAATTTGCAAAAAATCTATGAAATTTATTTATTAATAAAAAATACCATTCTCTTTCTTTTAGTATTAACAACAATAATAATGTGCCCTTTATTTTTAATTTTCTTTTTTAAAAACACAGAAATATGTAATTTTATATTTATATAAATAATTTTTAATATTTTTTCACTTTTCCTTCCGCTTGGGCGTTTCCTGTGAAGCTTGCCATATCCGTAGAGGCACAAAAACACAAACACACACGAACACATAAATAAATAAATACAGACACACATATAGTAGATACAAACACAGATACTTTTATACAGATACAAAAAAGATACTAAGAGTACAAGTAGTGAGAAGAAACATTAAACGAATGATGCACATAATTTCCAATTAGGCTTGAGAAGTAAACAGTGAAAAAAAAAATTATAAATGATGATGATGTTGATGATGGTAATGAGAAAGTAAAAGAGATAATGAAGAAGATGAAAGAGTGTAAAGGAAAAATGTGAAATGAGGACATAACGGAAAAAATGAAATAAAATCAAAATGAAGAAAAAATTTGCTTTGCTTTCACTTTTATTTTTTATTTTTGCTGTCACTGTTTTCTACACACTTTTATTTTATTGTCGCCTTTAACAAGCGTTTTCCGTTTTTTGTTGTTCATAATAATGATGATGATGATGACGATAATTATGTTGTTGTTGTTGTGAAACTGTTTTTCCTTCACTTTAGAACTGTATCCGCTTTAGTGCAAATTGTCGCCATTTTATAGTTAAATAATTGAATGAGACTCATTAAGCCCGGCACTTTGAATGAGTCCAATAAAATTGTGTATAGACTGAGGGAGAGAGAGAGAATGAGTGTGTATTAAATAATAAGCAAGAGAAGAATAAGTGACAATTTCATTATTTTTATTTTTTTTAACTAAAATAGAACTTTTATTGTTCCAACTTAACTATTAAACATTTTTATTGTTTTATTGGTACGAGGACGAGATGCCAACCAACTTTGGCGCCATATCAAGCTTCCTTCTATCTTCTGTCTTTCTGTTTTGTTTTTTTTATTTATGTTATTATACTCAATTTTCCTATGGTATTGTATATGTGTGACTGTAAGTGTTTGTGTGTGTGTGCGTGATTGTTTATTGCTGCAGTTTCCTTTCATATTCATTCGCTTATCTAACGTTGACATGCCGCCTCATGCTGAGTTCTCTGCTCAAACATTTGTCATCTCTTTGTGTGTGTGTGCGTGCGTGCGACAAATTTGTCGCCATTTTATGTTTTATATCACCGAACCGGAAGTGGTGTGTTGCTTGGTGTATGATGACATAACTTCCTGCTTTTAAAAAGCAGTTGAATTCTGAAGTTGAAGAATAAAAGTAAAGTAAGTAGAGTTGCTTATCAATCATAATGTTGTTGCACAAAAACTCATTATGCTTCATGCTCACAGCTTGCTTACTTTACTTTCTTACTTTATTCCCACTTTCTTTCACTCTCTATGTGTCTCTCTATCTCTTTGCATTGAAACATGCAACCAAGTTGAAAATTGTTTTACCGTTTGATTTGTGCTTTGCACATTTATGAAACTCTGTGTTTTTCCGCACTTTGACCTAAATTATGATTTCCTGCGCTCCTCTTTTTCCTTTTCCTGATGCTGTTGCTGTCATTAGTTAGTAGTTACTGCTGCTACTGATGCTGATGCTCTTTTAATTTGACATCACTTTGCATATTTTGTGTTTTTTTGTTTATCTTTATCGTCTTATTACTACTACTACTTCCTTTGAATAATATTTCTACACGTTATTCCTGTCATCATTAGCATCATCATCATCAACAGCAGCATCAGCATCATTGTGATTATTACAGTCATTGCTGCTGTTGCTGCTACTGCTTACTTGTTACCTTGTTATGCTTCTGTTGTTGTCACGTAATAAGGAAGTCAAAGCAATTAATGCTTTATGCATCATAAAAGTGCCTTCTTATCTCTTGCTATGCAGAGTTCTTTTCCTTCTGTTGCAGCATAAAAAACTCATTAATTAAATAAAGAAATAATAAGAAATACAATGAGGATGTGGCATATGCGCATGCATTCGTGCCTCAGCATTAATCTGAATGCCATTGATGCTGCTGCGCCACTGATATTGCTATTTGACTCAACTTGTATTGTTAAGACCCATCCAGCAGTGAAGCATCGTTAAGGTGATACGCTACTCTATTGCATTTGAGTTTTTATTTTTGTATTTGTAAATATTGAAACTTCAATAGAGCACCGCGGGTGTATTCAAAAAGCACCACAGAATAAGTTGGAAAAGAGTTATTATAATGTGAAAAGATATGCAAAAACTACAAGACAATTTTGTGTATTAACATCTCTAGAAGTCACATTTGTAAAATGAAAAGATGTCTAATTGATTGATTAAATAATTAAGTTATCTTTGAAATTGATTATTCATAAAGTTGACTGGAGACTTTTTGGTTTTTGTTCAAATTTGGGGTCTTCAATAATGGAAATTTAAACATTTTTTCTTTGAGATGTGATTGGTTTTTATCAGCTTAGACAAACATGGCAACTCCTATTGAGGAGGTCATTCGGATAAAATCTTTTCCACTGACGGCGGGGTGTGTTGTGTGTAAGACATCCAGCTATGGGATAGGGGCAAACATTCATTGTAAAGGCAGCTGAAGAATTTCATTTCCTTGATCACCATTGGCATCATAAGGTCCACGATATAATATGGAGTTCCTAACAAACCACAGGGAACCAGTTATGCGTAGGCGTAGGGCTTTGTTTTGTATGCTTGCAACTTTTTATTGTTAGATGGAGCCGCGATCCCATATCGCCAAACTGGTGCCACAACTTATTTATAAATCATCAATTTGTTGTTTACTGTTCGCACGTATTAGTCTCTTTAATTAAAATTTTCCAAGTGATCACAAAAGTCTCGACATTATAACTTAAAACATCCAAACCAATTGTTTTAAAGATGTTAAATCATATAGTACTGATATGCCGCATGCATAGTTTTATTGCACTTCAGTTCTGTTGTACGTGCTTGCGACACCTAAAAGTGTACTAAAGAAAAATGCTGTCTTACTACTACCCGACTACTATTATTATGTTTCATGAAAGCAATAAGACTTTTTTTGTTCTGTCTACTCTAGAGGGTTTTCCATATTTTTATTTTTTTATCAACTCCACCCCTTACGTTTGCCTTCTTTCTCTATCTCTTAGTATCACATAATTTTTGCTTTTAGTGTTGTCTGTTGAGCACTTAAATTGAAATTCTCCAAGCGCAACGTTTGTCTGCGTAAGGAGTCAAGCAGACAAATATTGTAGATAAACAGACACACAGACAGACGGACACACAGACAGACGGACACACAGAAAGATAGACACCCACATACAGAAAGATAGACACCCACACACAGAAAGATAGACAGAAGAAGACAGATAGATAGACATATGTAGGTAGCTTGTAACTATGCAGTAGATTTTATTTAAATTGCCCTGGCACAAAATGCTGTTGTTACTGTTGTACATACAATAGTATTTCTGTTTTGCATACTTTCTTTGTCGGATAGCATTTCAAATTGTTATATTTTTGACCTTAGGTTTGGAAGGCGTTGCCAGTAGACTGTTTCTTGATGGTATTTTATTTGGATATTTCTATATTTTTATTGTATTTTTTGAACATACTTAGATACAAGATATTTTTATTATTATTTTTATTTTTATATTATAACTATCAATTAAGTCAATCAACAATAAACCAACCAATGTTTGTGTTTATATACGAGAGTCAATCGACAAGCAACCGGGTGTGAAGACACAGAAGTTTGACCTTAATTTGCTGCCTTGCTAATCTATTCTATCAATGATGATAGTTCCCAGTCTAATCTAATCTAAATGTATTCATCAACATAGTCTCCTTTAAGAGTGATACAATCATTCTAGCGCTTCTTTAATGTTTCGATACATTTCTTAAAGAATGATTCTTCTATGGCCTTAAAATATGCATTTGTTGCAGCCAATTCTTGTTCTGGCGAGCATTTTTTTTAGGTCTGCGCACTGATGAAAGAGAATAGTATGGTTGCGAGAGCAATCTGAAGTGTATTTTGTACAATTTTGCCATCGTTGCCAAAGTCTTGTGATACGGTGCATTGTCTTGGCGAAAGAGCAGTTTCTTTCTTTGCATATGGGGCCGTTTCTTCGAAATTTCCTCGTTCAAACGATCCATGTAGCAATCGCTATTGATTCTCTTGCCTTTTTAAAGGTAGTTGATAAACAAAATTCCATTCACATTCCGAAATACGGACGCCAAAACCTTGCCAGCACTCTGTTGTGCTTTAGGACGCTTTCAAATGTTCATGCAAAACAAAGCGTACACGTTCCTTGGATATCTTTAGAGTGTCAACTACCTCCTGATACTTCACTTTATGGTTTGTCAAAACGATTTTTTGGACTTTTGTGATATTATCCGAAACAACCACCTCTTTTGTGCGACCAGAGCTTGGTGTATCATGGGTGTCCGGACGACCACATTAAAATTTAGCAAATCAATCAATAATGATCGATTTTGGCTGGTACAGAGTCCGGATAACACTTATCAAGCCAATGGTGTTTTTCCCCCATCAAAAAGCAATGTTTATTAAACACATTTATTCATTTTATCCATTGTTTTGCAAATAAGAAGAGTTGTTTCACTAAAACATCTGTAGATTGTCTTGAAATTTACTTTACTGTACTTACTAGAAAAAATATTCGGGTATGTGCTAGAAACCGCTTTCGTGTCAACATTGAGACGATTTCAAAGCCTAAAAATGTGCAATTATAATTTTCACAATTTTAGTTTACAAGTCTTTATTTACTCAATAATTAAAGTATCAGGGGTGTCACAGAAATCACTTTCGCCTCAATTTCAATTTTTTTTTCGATTTCTGTGACACCCCTGATACTTTGATTATTGAGTAAATAAATTCTTATAAATAAAAATTATGAAAATTTTAATTGCATATTTATAGGCTTTAGAATCACCTCAATTCAAAAACGTCGGCGTTTTCTAGCACAATTCTCTATACTTTTTACTCCATCTGTATGTCAGACCAGGAACTTATCAGCCGTTGTAATATATACATAAATGAAAAGCTCTCTCCCTTCCTTCAAAACCTGAAGAATTTGTTTAAAAAGACGAGATTTATCATCAGAGAGCATATAGAGACATATTTTCCAGATTTTTACATAAATATTAACATTTGTAAGGCAACCAAATATACAAAAATAATGATCAGAATTGATTAAATGAGTTTTTGTTGATCGACCCTCTTAGACATAGTACTATGATATGAATGGATGATTGCATGAATAAAAGCGATATAACAAATATTCAAGAAGCATGAAGTGTTAATAAAATTATATTCTCAATTACAATTTGTAATTTTATCAAAAATACTAAATATTTTATAATTTATTTATGTATTTATTTTTGCAATCAAAAATGACCTTAAATTTAAATTGAAATTAACTAAAATTTTAACTTCAGTTAATTTGTTGCCAAAAGGTCTGCTGCCAGAGAAATATAGTTGTAAAATTTATTAGCATATGCCTAGGCATATATATGTATGAAGTAAATTATATAAATATTTCACACTTTGTTGGTTGGTTGGTTTGACTTTATTTTCCAGTATTTCCTTTTCATTTCTTTCACTGCTTGTTTAAGCAAAGTTTTTAATTAAAAAAATATTATAGCACAATAAATCCAAACAGGAGTGACGAGACTAGTATGAATCTTTATCTAAGTAAAGTTGGTATGAGAAGTGAGATTTTTCCTATGTATCTGGATGATATCATCAATGTGTCTTTTACATTTGCTGCAGCAAATTCTCGTTTTAGTTAAGCAACGAAAATTCAATTACTGTCAGAAATGATATGCAAAATTTAATTAAACAAAATTTTATGCAGAACACAAAATTGTTGCATAGTTTTAGGTGTCGCTTACAGCAACATTTGCCGTCAGCACTTGTGTCAACACTTTGTTGAATGGATATGGGTATGCATGGCTAAAGTAAAAGGAAAAGTAAGATATACAGATATACATATAAAATTAATAGTTGCCAACAAGCAAATGAAAACGTTTAACTAACATTTACAACTAAATAGTTTTGCGTTTGGTGCAACTAACTCCCTTGGCTCTCTTAAAGAATGTTAGTTCTTTAGATACATACTCTAGTTAAATATCTGTTTGTTTGTCTTTCAAAATGTCTGTATGTCTGCCTGACTGACTCTCTGTCTGTTTGTCTTTCTGCATGTTTGTCTGTCTCTAAGCAAGCTTCATGTATATACTATGTATGCAATGTGAAGTCTATCAATGTTGACGCAACCGTTTCCAAAGTATCTCAACTTTTGCTACTATGCTTGTTGCATCCTGTGATTGTTGCTGTTGCAGCAGCACACATAGTTCAACAAAAGCAACAACAAGAATTTGAACCATGTTTGTCTGCAACATTTTGAAAACTAATCAAATTTGCTGCAAAACACTGCAATAAACTGTTTCTCATGCCCATCCATATAATATCCCACCCAACCCAATTCAACTGTAACACACATAAGCCCAACTCAACTTATCTAAACTTAGATCAGCTCAACTCAACATTAGTTAACTATTCTAGTAGTATATCCTTTAGTTGGTTTTGTTTACGCAAGCATCCTGACTTTACTTAACCACGCCTTCTACTATTCCGTTTCGTTTCGTTCCGTTCTCTTCTATTCTATTTTGAAGGTGTTTTCTAAACTCATGTCGTCTTTAACCTTAACTTCTTATTAAGATGCATATACAAATATCTCACACCCTAAGAGAGATCTCAGCATGTTTTGCTATACTACTACAACATAGTAAATATATTTTGTTTATATCTCTAATATCAAGTGACAGCTCTAATGTCTTGGTTAACTCATGTTTTGCTTAATGTTGTCCAGACCATATAAACATCTTAATTTTCTTCACAAAACTGAAATTGTCAGATTTTCATAACGTCATCTTCATCCTTAACCGCAATCTGAATCTCTTCATCTTCTTGTGTTTTGTGGATTTACTTTGGTTTTCATGTCGTTCAAAATTATAATTAAAGCTCATAGAACATAAGCATTATATAAAATTTTCAATATTATTTTGCTTTCCAAGCAAATTTGATTTTGTCCTTGTGTGTTTTCTGTTTAATTTTCACAGAAGTATTTGAATAAGTCAGCAAAATTTATGTGTATGTACAATAGTTATTGCTGATGTATATTTTAATTGTATAAGATTTCATTGACAAATCTTTTAATATATTATGTCTATTGAGGTTAATATGTTGTTTTGTCTTATTGCATTGATTAGATTTTATGTAAAATGAGCTAAACCGCACAAAAGTATGCAGTAGTAAAGTATATTCTCTGTTATAAAATATTATAATGCTAAGAAGATTAAGTCATCAATATTGCATAAATAAATGTTTTTTACTCGAAAGAAAATAAGTATGAATTTTTACCAAGAAAATTTCTATTTAAAAACCTTGTTCATATTTAGCATTGGTACGCTAGCAACTATTTTCACATTACTTTGAAATTTTTTATCATTCTTCTTTCATTGACTGCATTTCGCATCTATCCTTACAATACGCAAGCCAAACGAAATGAACAAACAACAAAAGACGCGAAGGAAGGCAAAGAAAAACGCCAGCAGAACTGCGAGCTGATGCTGGTACAAGCAATTCGGCTACCCCATCGGCCTCTTGTTGCCGACAAACAAAACTTGCGAGAGAGAATGCAGTAGCAGACAGACCGAGTGTGAACAAGGTCTAAGAAGGTTTTTGACTCCCAGTAGTCAGAAAAGTCAATCAAAATTTAAGATCGGAAATTGGGGAGAAGAACAGAAACTTTATACATATTTCTTATTTAAAATATGGATAACGATTCTTTAACCATATTATATCAGAAATATCTCTTAGTAGGCTGGTATAAGAGTCTTGTAGGAATTCATTTGAAAGGGCAAACAAGGCAATTGTTGTTTCGTTATGAAAAGGGCTGAACAACATCAGCCAAATGGCCACCACGACCACGCTTACAGGACCATATCCTTTTCATGAAATTTTCCATAACCAAATCGCAAAGTGGCAGCCCTATGTCCTCGATAGCCTCACGAATTCCATCTTTGATGTCTTGAATCGACGCTGGGCTGTTGGCGTAGACCATATCTTTTACGTGGCCCCAAAGGAAGAAGTCGCAATGTGTTAAATCACAAGATCTCGGTGGGCAATTGTGATCACCTCTCGCACGTAGCGCCGTCTTGTTGAAAGTAAACGTTGCACCAGCACCAAAGAGTCACACGTTGGTTTTCCGAGCCCCAGATGCGACAATTTTGCTTGTTCACGTAGCCACCGAGGTGGAAATGGGCCTCGTCAGTCAAGATGATTTTTCTATGGAATTCCGGATCATTTCTATGCATTTCAAGGACCCAATCAGCAAAGACACGACGTTGTTGATGATCGGCCGGCTTGAGTTCTTCTGTTAGCTGAACTTTATAAGCCTTAAGACCCAAGTCTTTTTGCTAAATATGGAGTAATGACGTTTGTGGAATGCCCAATTCCAAAGAACGATGAGGAATGGACAAACCTGGGTTTTTTTTCAACACTTTGGGCTACAGCAGCAATATTCTCAGTTGTTCTTGAGCGACGTGCACAGGTTTTATTCTTTACATCACTAACTTGTCCCAACAGCTCGAATTTTTCCACCAATTCCTGTATTGCTGTCCGACAAGGTGCTTCACGACGACCCAAAAATGTTTTAGGTTTACGAACCGTCTCTGCCAAATTTTCACCATTTTTATAGTGAATTTTAATAATTTCAATGCGTTGTTGAAGCATGTATCGTTCCATTTTTATTAAAGGCGTAGTTTCTACTTGTCAAATGTCAAAAAATGACAGCTTCAAAAGTGATATCTACCGAAATAGCGGGCTATTCAAAATAACACCTTTTATTCGTTTCATTTGTTTTGTTTAAATTTTTCTTAACCAAATGAACTGAAATGTTTGCGAATGCATTCGTGCAAGACTCTAATAGGTATGTTAGGGTAGAATAAAAGATCTAGGGAGGAAAATCTTATTGCACATAGTCCACTCATAAGCGCTTAGTATAACTACTATTTCTAACTAAATACTTTTCAAATGTTTTATCAAAATTTCGGCCTCTCTGAACCACTTTTATATCATGATTTTTTGAACTTTTATTTAGTAAAGGTAAATCTCACTTTCTGTTTGCTTTCTGCATGCAATTGATTTTTGCTTTTTGTATTCCATTTGAGCTTATTTCAATTTACCTTTTACTTTGATTGAGAGTTATTTAAATCTTTTATTTCGTTATTACTATTACTTAACTTTGCTTAAAAGCATACACCATTTTTGTTTTTTCTTAGTTTTATAAATATTTTCACTTAGCTTTGTTTTTATGTATTCTAAGTGCTGTGCCTTTTATTTTTGTATGATAAACTTTTTCTTACTGTTGAGAAATTTTAGTGCATAATTTCTTAAGTGAACCCCCCACCAATCAAAATTATATGAATCAAAAATAAAGAGGAAGTAGTTGTAGCAATACAAATAAAATAGAAAAGTTTCAAGTAAATAAAATACTCAGAAAACAAAAAAAAAAAATGAAGCAAAATATGCTTCTTTAATTTAATGCTTCGTTACCTTCGCAACAAACGTTGTCGAAATTGTACAAAGGAGAAACCGACGAATGAATGAACACTTGAAAATTTGCAAAAAAAAAACACAAAAATAGCAAAACACAAATTCATTGGCAAAAGAGAAAAACAAGAAAGCATTGAGAGAAAGGAAACAGATTTTAATGCGCCTAAAAGCAAGCAATCAAGCAATACAAAGAGAAATATGTACTTTATTTATTGTTATTTTTCCATTTATTGTTATTTATTGTCGGTGTTCAAGTGTATGGGTTCAGGTAAATACATATACATATTTAAGGTGCTTAAAAGGATGTTGTAAGGTTGTTTTTTGTGTTACTTTCTGAGATGAAACATGATGTTTTGTTAATAATATTTCAACAAATATGAGCAATTATACTTGAATACCTTAAGAATATAAATCATTTTTAGTGATGCACTCAAGTATATGACATAAAAGATGCACTAAGTTTGTATAGAGTTACATATTATAACCAGAGGGGCCCTCTTGATCAACATGAAGCCACTAAGCAATCCATGTCCTTCTAAGTCTTTCTAAATTATAAGATCTAGTAAGCTGCCATTTGGCATGCACACTCAGAATGTATAGAAGTCTAGAAAGGTTTCATTTACTAATATTATAAAGAGGAAAGATTTGTTTTTTGTATGTTTCTTTGTAATGAATACACTCAAAAACTACTTAACTGATTTTAAAATTTCTTACGCTTATAGAAAGCTACATTATAAGCGAATAACATGGGCTCTAATTTATTTTCAAGAACATTAGAGATCTGTACGAAAATTACAATAATGTAACCCAGGGGATCAGAAATCTATCAACAAAAGCAACAATTTACACACAAAATTAAAAATCTGATCAACGCCGCGTAGAACTTTATTCTTGCAAAAGATCATTTCTGATTACTTGGCCTAATTACATTTTCCCTTTATAAGCTTTGAATTGATTATGGTATACATGATTAAAGCACTCTTTCCTTCACACATCTTAAATATTGAATAACAAGTACCTCAACTTCAAGCACCTTCACAAACAGAAATTGCAGACATCCTTTTATATGTTACTTTAAATCATCCATACTTCACTCACTCACTCACTAATTCATTCATTCATTCATTCGTCCGCTTTGCTTTTCACTCAACTTCCGCTTAATGGTGACCCAACGTCCGTTTGTTTGTTGTCAGATCACAGCTTGAGCTCTTTAGATTGAACCTCATATGAGCAGTTCAGCAGTTCATGGCATTCAAAGTGATTTCATGCTCAATTAAGCGTTTTAACATTTGTATAAATGCTTCAGTCGTTTGGTCGTACATATGTTTTGTGTCTGTCTGTCTGTTTGTCAACATTTGAGCTTTTGGACATTTACCCCCAAATGTATACTAGCATAATATTCATGTTGTAAGTGGAAGGATTTGTAAAAGCAAAATTTTGTATAATTGTTTAATAGAAATTGTTACATGAATTAATTAAAATAAGATTCCTTTGGTCACCAATGTAAAAAGGATATATTTGTTTTGTCTGTAAATTGGTTAATCCTTTTGTTATTTTCAGTTGGTGTTGGGTGTGAGTTTGGGTGTTGTTATGAGTTCAGTTTGACTAGTAATGCTTCTTTGTTTATTTTTCCCATTTTTAATGTTTAAGTTTTCTCTGATTTTTATAATTTTCCTCGGTCTTTTCTACTTAAATGATGATCTTGTATCATCGCTCTATGTTTATATTTGCTGTTTTTTGTTTCCTTTTGGTCCCTTTTCCTTCTATTTTTGTTTTTCTTTATCTCTTTGCTATTTCAGTTCATTTAATAATCAATTTTCCATCTTCCATCTTTAAAATATTGCATACCTTTAGGCGTTACTTTGTAATTACTTCTCTATGTTCTATGTACATTGATTTTATTTGTGTTTTTCTATTGGTTTTTCTTAAACTTTTCTTAGTGAATCTAATAAATTACTCTTGAATTTTGTTTCCAAAAACTTTATCGCCTTTCTTACTTTACTTACTTACCAAGTGAGTTTAGGATATCTTTTTTTATTTATACTTATAACTAACAAGTTCAATGTTGCATATACTATTCTGGTTGGTAGTGGTGGGATGTGTGGTTTACATGTGTTGGCTTTTAAGTGCTTGTTAGACGAAAAGTTTTCTTTTCATCCTCCTCTAACTTCACTTCTTCCTTCTGCTCTTGCCTGTGTATCTGTGTATATATTTCAAATTAAACTTTTTGTTGCACTTTTACTAAACTTTTGATCTGAAATCGTGTTGCGTTTAACCCACAAAATTTTACCAGAAGACATATTCTCTAACTGCTTATATTAGTTATGATATTATGTTGGCTAATATGAGTAGAGGGGTGAGAGAGGGAGTGATAGAGAGTATGAAGCAATAACAGTGATGCCTCTTCTATACATATATATCTGACCATCACGTACACTAACTAAGCATATCTTTTGAATTTACACGAGATGTGTCCTATAAGTATCAGTCCGTATCATAGGCAACAAAGGATGGTATAAGAGTCTTGCACGAATTCATTTGAAACCCCAAACAAGGCATTTGTTTCTTTATAAGTGAAGTCAGTCTCCCATACTCGATCGTCTAAATAATATATAGAGATAGTTTTGTGCCGACATTAGCAAAAACCAAATATTTTACTTTAAATGCCGTCCAAATTGGAATGAACCAAATTTCAAATCAAATGAAATGAATGGCAAACATTCGAGTACATGGAAGTCGTTCTTTAGCTGATGGTTACGCTAATCATTGACTCTGTAAGGTTTGAAAAATAATATGTGAACGACGACGGATACCTTTCCTTTCGTAAGCAATTTCTTTGTGCGCCTGTTGTCCCCCTGACGCACATGCAGAGTTCTTTAGCCAAAGTGGTTGCCGAAGCAGAACATTTACGAATGCTTATGATGATACTCAAATATTCTAAAGTAAATCAAATGAACCGAATGCGAGTCATTTCATTTTATTTGTTTGGTTTTTTTTTATTCGAAACCAAATAAAGTAAATTGCCGAATGTATTTGGAAATGTCGACTCTAGTCGATTATTTTTGGAGCACGCCTCGTGTAGAATAATGTGAACATTGTATATACATGACTTGATGATTACCAAAAACTTTTACTTATTTACTTATTTACTTACTTACTTACACATGTATGGGGTGTTGTTCTTTACTATAAAAGTTCTGGATTCTGGATATTAGGATAGCAAGTTACTTTTTCATCTTAATGAAAGTGTGTACTATATGTTTTTCCATGTATCCCTATTAAGCACTTAATAAACTTTTACTCATTTACTTTGCATGAACTTGTCTATGACCATCTAAATGCAAACAGTTTTTACCAATCTCCACTCTGCTCGCTACCTTCCTGTGTTTTGCTTATGTTGTATGTATTACTTTCACTTCACTACACACAAAATCAACTCATACTTTTCTTGAACAACTTCAGTTCCTTCCTTCGTTCCTTTTTCAAAATAAATCCGCTTCATTGCATTTTCAACAAGCGCTTAGTTGGCAAACTTATACACACGACGCCTTTAACCCTTTTTTTTGTTATTTTTTTTTTTTTAATATTTTTTCTGTGATGTTGGTTGGTTGGTTGTTATCGTTTGCTTAATCAGCTTAAAGTCTTGGCCGATTAATTTTATTGCATATAAACGTTCTCAATGAAGCGTAACCATTGATCGATCGAAAAGATGCCATTGATGATGATACTTTTTTCCTATAAACATTTTGTACCCAATGTCTCTCGTTCACTTGCTTATTAAACTTAATTAAGTCAAGAGTTTTCTGCATTTGCATTTCATTGGAATTTCTTCTTTTCTTTTTTTGCTTTTTTTAACATTTTTTGTTTAAAATTTTCTACTCATATTTAACTTTAAAATGTTACTATCTGTGGCGCCATTTTGTCACTTAATTTGACAGCTTAATGCACGATTGACTTTGGTTGACTTGACTGACTGCCTTAATGAACATCATTTGTAGTGTTGCCATCATCATTATCATCAATATTTTTGTTTTTGTTTCTTTTATCATTAACAGCATCGATTACTCACTGACTGACTGATTCGACTGACTGACTCAGTGTGACATTGTCTTTGTGATGGTGTTCATGCGCTACTTGGTGAGAATGTCAAAAATTTCAAACAGCTCAACTTTACGCCTTTGTCGTGTTTTTGCTGGCTGTCGCCACCATCAAACTCTATTCATCAAGGCATTCGATGGCATCGGTGGCAGCACCAATAACACCTAAAGCAGCTATCACCAATCATCAATTATCATCATCATCGTCATTCGTAGCATCATCGTCATTATTAACATTGTCAGCATTTGCTGGTTTTAGTTACATCATGAACATCATCATGATTATTATTGTCATCGTCATAGACATCAATGAAATGGCTTTGCGCATTTCGTTTAGATCCTTAGTGTCCTTGTCGCGTCAACTTCAATAACATCATCAGCATGAGCATCAGCATCAGCATCGGCATCGGCATTAACATCAATGACTGGCGAACTAAGAGTGTCTGTCATTCAAGAGGCGACCATTTTATGTCGCATTTGTGATGATTTTAAGCGTTCATTTGAGTACGACAGCTGCTGCCATAGTCTGTAGTCTGTACTACAGAAGTAGCATATAATTTACGTTTAAGCATAAGACTTCGTGTGCCATAATATTACCGTTATGCATTTGCATAAAGATCATATTGCTACTGCTTTTACTAGTACTACTACTGTTTTTACTCTCTCACTCTTATATTCCAGTAATTACTTTTGAAGAATGTAGAATGATGTACTTACATTCTCTCCTTCTCTTTCTCTTTCCATTCCTTTTCTCATTCACTTTTATAATTTTTAGTTTTATGCACCGTTAAACTTTAACACTGTTAAGGTGACCATAATGTTGCTTGCTTTAATAAATTTACGATTATTGGTTTGTGGGGTGAGTTGAGTTGGGTAGGGTAGGGTTTTGGTTTTACTGTTACTTATTACTTTTAGTGTTTGTCTGTCATTACAAAAGTTTTTTAATGTTTAAAGTTTTACAGCATGTTTTAATATGAAATTTTGAACTTTTGGTAAAATTTGGATAATTAATGTCTTTACTTCTTGTTTTATTTGTGTATTTACAGTTCACCATTTGATTGAAAGTAGAAAGAAAACACACACAGTTGGTAAGTCAAAAATTTTCATTATTTCAAGTAACAAGTTTTATCTATTAAAAAATGAGAAATGATACAAGTAATAAGAAGAATAAGAAGAATGATCTTAAATCAGCATCAAAGAGGATTAGGTTGGATTAATTAATAACAAAATATGTTGAAAATAATAGAGTTTTTGTGAACCTCTTATAGAAGAGGTTGAATAGTCAACTTCAATTATTATTATTATTTTTTTTTTTTATGCGGACAATTAGGTAAAAATCTTCCAAAGATACTTATGACCCATGCCACAAGTTATGTCCGATTCATTAGCCTACCGACTAAAAAACCTCCTTTCGCCTTAAATCCAGTTTAAATCCTGCGGGACCACCAAAACATTCCTTCTTCTACTATATACAAATTAGTGTTTGTTTGTTTGACTGTTATTCGCTGCCATACCGTTCATCTGATTACATTGAAATTTTATAAATGTGTATGGTTGGTTCCTAGCTTGAACATAGCATAGGTTTGAGCCCGATATGTGTCCCCGTTCCCGAGATCTGGGATATTCAAACAACCCCTAAAAGTATAGTACAATAAATTTAACGAAAATACCTGTTTGCATTCATTGCATTGGCAGTTTCGTATATAAATTTCACTCTAAACAAATTCAGTTTGTTCAATATTTCTCTTGTTTATGAATAGCAAACCCGGCGTGCTTTGAAACGCTTCCGACATGATGTTAGTGCATGATACAAAGCCGACTTGATTGAATTTAATATACATATGTATCTAAACTTTATATACAACATTTTATACACCAATTTCTCGATAACTGCTGGTCTGATCTGCAGCATATTTTACAGGAACACTCTTCAGGCTATGCTTGAGTTTCTCGGAAAATTTCATCAAAATTGGCACAACAGTTTTGGAATCTATAGGGAGCAAACATTCATACATTCAATTTTATTTAAATAGAAGAAGAAGATAGATTTTCTTATCACAAAAGTCACAAAGTTGACAAAGTACTCAATTAATTTGCTCATGTCATGCAAGTTTATCTATCTCTCCTCCACATTCATACACACTATATACTTACTACAATTTCCACTAAGCGACTTCTTCTTTATATAAACGACAACACTTTACGTTCGTTGAATATTTTTCGTTGCATACTTTTGTGCACACCACATCAATTTTCCACTATTATTTACGCCAATTATGCATTTTGTAGAAGCAATGAACGAAGGTAGAGTGAAAACTGATGGAGGAAATTTAGGGCGGAAAACTGTTCTATTGATGTTTGTCAACTCAAAGCGGGTGTGTAGGAGACAATTTATCAATAGAAAAGGAATTTTAAGTGATGAGTAGAGACAGAAAGAATAGAAACGATTGAATGTATTGAAATTCCATTGATGAGAAATGTAAAACAGAAACATGGACATGGACAGGATGTTGATCTTGACGTTGCTCTGTTGTTTTGGGTGGCAAGAATATTCAACATTCAAGCGGACGAATGATGAGCGCATTTAGTCAAAAGGAAGTGCAACATGTTTATTTGACAACAACAACATCAAAGTGACTGCAGCAGCAAAAGTATCGATGGAAGTTGCAGATGCAAATGTTGCCGGAAGTTGCACGGACATTTGCAAACTACTCTGTCTAGTTGTCGCTATTGTTACTGTATTTGATGCATTTGTAGCGTAATTAATGCATTTGTTGGTGTTAATACTAGTATTGATGATAGTATCCGGTGGTGATGATGATGATGATGATGATGATACTGAGAATATTCATTGGGCAATGATAAATGTGAGTTTTGGGCACTCAGTCAGTCAATGTGGCATTCTAAAATATGCACAAGAGTGTCAATCAGCATGACACGATGACAACTGTTCAACAAAAGAATTTATACAATGTTACAACTTGTTTAAGTAGGTAACCTTAGTTTAGTTGCTACTGCAAGGTATTTGCCTTCAACACACAATAACAACCATGACAGACAGCAGCATCAGTATCAGTATATCTTTTTGTCACCTTCTATATATTTTGTATTTAGTGACCCAATTCCTCGCTATGTGGGTTGTGGGTTGCTTTGGCATATGACAGCGCAATGACGTGGTTATGGCGCTATCAGTTGTCAATAGGTTGACAGAATGTTTTATTTGAATTGATGGATTTCGGCAGGAGGTCTTCCTTCTTCTATATGCTGGAAACCATTAAAATTCCCACGGGTTGTTTGTTCTTCTTTGTTAGTAAAATACATACAAAGTTTTATAGCTTAAATTCAATCAAAGTTACATACTACCATAGTAGATGATTCTGTTGATGTCAACACAATTTCTAAAAGGTTCAATTTACTGGCATATAAAATGATCTGGTACAATGTTAAAATTTCAAATTTTATTGTTGTAATTGTGCATGACGCGATTTTCTTCATTTTAATGGGACAAATTTTATGTAATCATTAGAGAAATTGTGCAACATATGCTATTTATGTGGGTGTAAATGCGGAAACTTAATTGTGCTTACGTTCGTGATTGCATGCTTTGAGGTTCTACACACAAAAAGAGGAAAACAAGAATTGCCCCAAAGTGTTGAAAGTATTTGGTTTTTACGCTGAAATAAATCAAAAGTGAAATTAAAGATAAAATAGAAAAAATAAAAAAAGAAATATGTAATAGTAGGAATAGAGGAATAAAGACATGGGTTCTGTTTCAACGACTATTTAATAATCCTAATAAACTTAAAGTAAGGTTGTTAGTTTTTATGCAGAATGAATGCAGAAGATTTTTTTTATAGTGAAACTGACTGATTGAAATTTCAGAATATCTCTTATATTGTTTGTACTTCTATTATAATAACACTGAGGAAACTGTGAACTTTGTAGTGCCACACGGACTTCACTTAAATTTTATACTTTGATAAGTGACAGTAGTAGTAGTAGTAGTAAAAATAAGTATGATATTAAAAAAAAATCTATTGGCCAAGAATAAAATATACTGATGTTATTGAAATATTTCAAAAAATAATGACTGTGTGATACAAAAAAGGAAAAGGTTAGGTTCTATTATGAAATTACGAGTTACGAGATATTTTTTTAAAACATTTAACTCCTGGTTGCTCCATTTTCATCGTCCAGCATTAATCAACCAACATCCTTGGGTTCCATTTGCCCTTATAGCCCTTTCCATCTGTGAAATGGCCTGATTGAACCTTTCTTAGTGCTCATCGCTCTAATCTTGAGTGACATGTTGCAATCCAATGCTGGATAAGCTAATAACAGCTCACTAACAAACACTCTGCATGTATGGTTCCCAAGAAAACTTTCATTAGCAACAACTTTCTTAAGAAATATCCATTTTCTAGATCATTCAATTCCCTGCAAAGGCAGGAGAAGTTCTTCAGACGAAAACAATTAATTTTCTGGCTATTAATTCGTCGTAATACTGCTTATACTTATCAAGACATCCCAAGAAATCTGAGGGCCACCGAGGAAAACTACTGCATAGAAGTCGATTGATTTAACGTGAACACCTGAACAATATCACGATGCTGAGTACAAGGATTGATAATCATCAATCAATATCCCCTTGGATATATGTCTGCAGGTACCAAATTCAAGCCATAATTATTTTGGTCGTATGACCATAATTCCTTGGTCTGGAACAAGGCCTATCTAAAGCCTCTGTTGCTCTGTGGTTCACAGCACCCGGTTGTATAACAACAAAACTACTGCAGTTTACTAATGAAGGAAGATGTCGAAAACAGAGTTGGCTAACAGAGTTCGTGTGGCCTGATTAGTGTTCGCTCTTCTTAATTCAATCTTGGAATATTAATTAATAATTACAATAAGATAAATGACAATTTACAATACAATTCTATGAATTTATTTATAGAATTAGATTCAATTAGAATACTACATATTCTTTAGTGGATCAATGGTAAACAAACAACACTGCAAAGTGATGATACACCCACGCTCTATGAAAAAATAAAAGGGTATTTCTGAGGAATTTGCTAAAGCGCAAAATATGCGGGCTTCGAGTTACATTTCTCAAGAAAATCTTGTTTTTTTTTCAACAATTTTCATTTTATCCTTCTTTATTATAGACTCATGCTTTTGTGTGGGTTTTTGCCTTGTTTTAGTCCTTCACACAAAAAATCTTATTGCATGCAATTAGGCGTTGTCGCCTACATAAATCTAGTATTGCAGAAAATTTCTTGGCAACAACCCACGCCTTTTGTTGTTGTTGGTGTTTTTTTTTCGCAATTAAATGTTGTCATTTGAAACGGGAAAACGAAATTTCGAAATATAATTTATCTTGTTACAACATTTGACCCAATTTTAGTCCTACGAAATTTACACAAAATTTATTTAATGAAAAATGATATAAATTTCCAATTAAATTAAAATGTTATACCCTAAAGTATGCAAAGAATTTTTTGTGTTTAGTCAAATTAACTTGAAAATTTTTAAATAAACCTGAAGAGAAATTAATTATTATTGATATTTGATATTGGAGGAAACAACAAAACTGACAAACATATAAATATTTGTTGCATGTTTAGAGTTGCAACCATTCATTCATTTAATCATTTGGGTCACTCGTCGTCATTATGACAACATTCATCAACTACAACTGCCAATTAAATTTTGTGAAAATAAATTTCTGTCAACCAAAATATGTCATGTTGAGTTTTGGACACCACACCACGTAGTACTTGCAAAACTTACTCAAAATACCCACATGCATCAAAATGTGCATGTTCAGTAATGTGGAATGTACAAAAATGTAAGCCAAACTTATTTTATTTTTTGAGAGGGGTTGAACAGATACAAAGACTAACTGACTGACTGCAACAAGCAACACAAAGTTATTTCTTCATGGTGGTAGAGAAATGAATTTGGGATTGCAGATATATATTTTACACAAAGTTTAACCCCGAAATTATATAACAACAATAACAACAAGGAGGGGATGACAAGCAAGTAAGCAACCCTACCTTGTGCATGTACGTACCACGTATCTGTGTAACCAAATATTTTGTGAAACAGATTTGCCGGTTGCACACTCTTACAAAAGCCAACGTATAATATTATGCACCTGTTGCACTACTACTCATTTCCTTGATAGCTTCCCTTGTTGTTTGACAACATGGAAATAACGACAAGCAAACTGTTGCATTTGCATTTACATTTGCAAAGTGGGTAAAGCGTAAAAGATACTTACATCTACTTACAAGTTAAACCAAGGATTTTAGGGTTGAGCATATTTTTGTTTGTTTGTTTGACTTGATTTGGTTTTGATTTTCAGCTATTTGTTGTGTGGGTTCATTGGGGTTACTAGATTTGCATATATTTTTTTTTATAATTTGTACGCTAAATTAAACAATCAATGGGATTTTACTCATATGGCCAACGGATGAGAAATGAATACATAGCCCTGGGATATTGATTTCATATTCATAAAAGATTTGCATAATTAGAAAAAAATTTTATATTATTTTATAATCAATTAATTAAATAATTTCTAATTAATTTCATTTGAAATTTAATATTCATGAAAACAGAATTCATTTATTCATTCATTCATAGTAGATCATAGATGATGTTCAAATAAGTGTATTTCTTTTTTATTTTACAGCAAATAAAAGAAAAAACTGGTCTCATTATTTTATGAAAACAATATTTATTCAATGTATATTTAAAAAATTAACAGTCTTTATGAAACTCGTAAACGACGCTATCATTGAAAATGCCCATACACGCACTCACACATACGCCTTTACTTATGACTGCTTTGACTATTTCATTCTTCTCTCGTCCTCCCCTTGCACGCCTTTACATTTTGTGACACTTTTCGTAACCAAGTTTTCAAAACAGGATCCCTTAATCATTTCCAATGATACAACTGTGCCTAATAATTAAGAGTGCTAAGAGGAATTCAACTCAACAAAGTTCCTCATATAGTCTATAATATGTATAAGTTGACTTAAGTAATAAAAAAAGAGAATATTTTTTCCAAATACTGTAGAAAATAGTTACAGCAGAATGATACGTTAAAGGTACCGTTTTAATAAGCGACAATTGTAACGCTAATCAAACATTAAACATGTTTGCTTGATTTGCTAAGCTTCCTTAGTTTTCCTTTAGAATTGGTTGTGTGAGTCGTTTGAATACAATTCCATTTCCCTTATTTTGTAACTTATATCTACAAATTTTTGCTAATATTAGTTATAGGATAAAATGACGGATTTGTACTCAGATATACTGTATTTTAAGTGATTGGTAGGGAGCAATAGAACTGTACTCAACCTTAATCATTTCTAAATTTTGAGCGAACACAAGATAGTAACAATAACATTAACAACCATAGGTCAATTAGCATAGCAACAATATTGTCATATTCCGCTATTGTTGTTCCGCTTGCCCTAAGTGTCAGGTTTTAAATGCGAGTAGTGGGTTCATAGGCAAACAGGAGCCAGTTACTTAACTTGCGAAACAGAAGCTGACATATTCAATCGCAAGCCAACTTGCAATTTACTTGCTTTGTAACATGAGACGTGTTTGGATGTTTGTGCTTATAGAGCATTGATCTGGTAGCAAGCATATTATGATATTAAAAATTGAATGAACACACATACATAAGTTAAGCCTTACATAGTATTAATTAGTAGTTGCTATATAAAGCACTAGCTGCAAGTTCCCGCTTTGCTGGGTACTTCCGTGAGAATTTAAGTATGTTGCAAGGCAATGTAGAAATTTCAGAAAAATCCTGGAACTTTCAAAAAAAAAAAAAAAAAGTCGATTACTTTCAACCCCCATATCTTACACAATCTTTTAGCTATCAAAGCACAACCACCATAGTATATGATGGGACATTTGAGGCTCCTGACATTCACAAACACCATTCGTCAGCGATGTGTAGTTTTGGATGTAGACTGAAATAAAGGAACACCATCCTTATATTACTGTATATTCCTCGAACTGACAATAATAATGTTGATTTCAATTGCCAGGTAGTTCCACTGTCAGTAAGAATGTGCGCTTCCCCATTATGGAACGCCAAGCTCAAGAAGTTGACTAAACTGTATCCCATGCGGATTGCGAATAGTTTTTATTTCTTCTTTCTTACTCTAACAAACCTCTTGTAACAATTAATTTCGTAGAAAAGCTTAAAACTTATGTTAGCAACAATTCAGAAAAAGAGAATCATCATAAATATAAAAACAACAAACATAATAGACTAGATAGATGATCAACAGATCTTAAACAATAGATCGGTAGCAAGACACAAAAGTAACTTGGGAGAAGATATTGTAGAAAATTTGATCTGTTCAATACTAAGACGCTACACAAGACTATAGACTCTAATGATTAAACTTTAATTTTGTTGTACTCTGAAGAGTATTTTTATTATATGAGTATGCAATAAATAAATGAATTTGTCTACAATGTACTGCATATTGACAATATTCATTATTGTACCAAACATTGAAATTCACTTTGACGACTGATAACTAACTAACGAACCAACTTACATAAAATAATGAAGCCATTTGCATATAAATGACATTTTACTAAAATATTAGTATGTTGGAGACAATAATTAGGAGAGAGAGAAAATTTATAATGTACATAATGTATATTTTTATGGGTTAAATTATAAAAATTAAATTTTATAAATTATATTGTACTATCTATCACCAACCCAACAAAAATATCAAACTGCATTCAGTAAGCTGGCAATATAATGCGCTTAAATAACTTAATATTTTTAATGGAAGAAAAATGAAATAAACAAGCAAATATATTTTATGCTGCTGAAAATTGTATATATTTTTACCGCAATACAATTTTTTGGCACATGATGCTCTATAAAAGCATTAAATAAAAATATCCACATGTGTGTGTATTTCTAGCTTCATGTAAACAAAAAGGAATTACATAATGTTTTCCCTTAATTACATATACCACATACATGGAATTGGTATAAAATGCAAGCCATAAAAGTAGGCAACATTATTTTATTTTATTTAAATATTTTTGAATTTTTATTTCAATTAAATCAATAATCACATAGTTGACAATGCTTTAAGGGACAACAAATATATCATAAATTTTACATATCTCTCTATTTCACTCTGTTACTGGTCTGATTTCCTTCTTGTCTTTAGTTTTGATGCTTGACTCTGACATAAAATCAATAGCCGGCGGTGGCCTTTTGCCAAATCATCTGACCTGGCGGGTGATTTTAGTAAGGAGTGAATGAATGTGTTAGTGTGAGTGTTTGCTGATAAACATTTAATTTCCTTTTTCCTGCTAAACAAACAAACAAACAAACACACACACACACACGTAGATACCCAAACACATGTGCATGTGCATGCTTAGTGCGATAACAACTTTATTTTAAATTGCATTTTCGGTTTTTGTTTTTGGTCAGATCATGCAATGGGTCAGTCGTTCGAGTCAGCCAAGCCAGCATATGTAACACACCCAGAATCACACGCATATTCACACATATACATACATATGTATGTATGTATATATATTTAGTTGGTTCGTTTCATTAAAATGCATACGAACTAACCTTATCAGAGTCAAAAAACCTATCTAAACCCACACCCATATCCATACGCAAGCAATGCCTACAAAATGCCTCAACTCAAGCCACATTTCAAAACCCACTTGACAACAGTTGAGTTGAGTTGAATTGAACTGAATTGTACAGAATTCGCTTCAGGCGCAAGTCTTACTTAGGTGAAGTAGTACAATTTGATGCTATAATTGAGCACCACATGCTGCTCCTCAACATGTTGTGTGACGCCATTCCAACTATTCAATCCTATCTCAGTGTGTACTATCACTTGTGATATACCCATTTTCCTCAAATTTAATTGAAAACTTATCAGTTTTGCATTTCATTTGCATCAAGTTCTGATGTTCTGATGCTGCTGGGGCTTCATACTAGGTTGAACGATTTAGTTCTGAATGGCCTCAATGTCTGCCTTTGTACCTCTACTTTTTTCCACCTTAGTTGCTTCCTTTTTCAATTTGACTATGTGACATTTTCGTACATTTACTTTGGTCAAGGATAGAGGAAAGAATGTAAGGACAGGAACAAAAACTATACACTTTTCTCAATATTTCCTGCCTTTGGCTATGGACCTTTCTCTCCCTCTCTCTGTCGGTCTTTTATTTGGAAACTGAACTTTGGTTCCATCAAACCACATTACAACGATATTACCTATTTGTATCAAAACCAAGAACAACAACAATGAGCATGTCCTGTTCTGTCGCAGTCCTGTCCTTTCATTTTGTATAATTTCAGTATGAAATTTGACCCTTTTTACTTTAGTTTTTGGTTTTATTTTCGTATTTTTTTTTTTGGTTTCAAATGTAAATCACAAATTTTATTATTTAGCAACGAATGCCTGAAAGTATGCTTCATGTTTCCTTGTATATGCAATATTTCTGAATTTTGTTGATTTAATTGAAATTTATTTGATCAATATAAAGTGGCTGGCAATTTGTGCATGTCAGTCAAGTAAGAAAATATTAGCAATTTTGGCAAAATTTACCACAATCAAACACACACAAACACAAATAGTATGGTACAATATTTTCTTTAAAGGAGAAAAGATAAAGAGTATTTACACACATATACATAAATGTGTATTCATTCATTATACTAGTAAAGTAATTAAGACATATAAAATTTCCTTTAGAAATATAAAACTAAATAAATATTCTTCTTGTCTATTCAAATTAATTAAAATCATGTTGTATCTTATGAATATCTCGATACATAATAAAAAGTTTAAATTTCATGTTTTTTTTGCTGACAATAACAAAATTTCATCAAATTTAGCAAATGTAAGCAAAAATTGAGTGGGGGATAATAATTGAGACATTTATTAATACATTACCACACTACTTAAAGTAGCAGTATCATTAATTTATTATGAAGTTTGTTAGGCATAAAGCATTGTGAGAAAGCATAGACTCGATAAGTTAATATCTCTATACAAGGTTGAGTTCCTGTGATTGGCATCCAATCATTAGACGTGATGTTTGATTCTGCAACACTTGCACTCTCTTCCGTTGAGATTTAGCAATATCTGGATGCCGTATCTCCATACACGGGCAATGATTTAGGCATAGACTGTACGTTGTTCCTGCGGCTTGTTCCGTTAAGCAGCCAGTGAAGCCTGTTTAGCCGACGCGATGTGCTGACCAAAAGTAAGCCTTTGATCTAGGGTGAGGCCTATGTATTTCACATTTTTTGATTGGACAATATAGTCCTCGTAGAGTTAAACAGCCGATGGAACATTCCTTCTCAAAATGAAGGACACATTGGCGCATTTCTTACTGTTTATTCTCATGTTTCACTGGTTTAACCAATACTTTAACAGGTTGAGGTATTCTTGGATTCCATCTGCAGCTTCATAGTGGCAATGGGAGCTGAAAAAGACAAGTCTAACAGATAGTATATTAGAATTACTAGAATTGAATCAAAATATTGGAAGACATAATCTCCATAATTGATTTCTGCAATTGTTTCTTTTATTTCTTTGCTCTACTACATTGAATGTCATGTATAATCAATCTTGAGATAGTAACCATTCGCTTACAATATCAACGAATTGAAGTTATCTGATCACTATCAATCTATAAATATAATAAAATCCTAGACTTTGTTAGTTTGTTTGTTTTGTTCAAGTATCAATTAAAAGCCAATCATTCGATTCATAATAAAATTATTTTTTTGGAGCACAAAATGAACTTTGTTTCATAAAAATTGGTGGATACAATTTTGTATGTAAAGCTTAAAGACATATTTTAAAATCAATCAAGTCACCTTCTTCAAATATATCAATATTAATAATTGATTCCTTCGATTTTTCAAAAGTATTTCAATTGCTGCGCAATGTACTACAATTAAAAAGAGAACAGCATCACACACTAACATCATGCCGGGAGCGTAGCAAAGCAGTATAGTAGGTATAATATAAATCTATATGTTACATCTTATATGTTACATTCATAAAATTGTAAAAATCATTTGTCTGTGCACGCTAATCTCAGAAACGGCTTAACCGATCTGAATACGGTTTTCACTGGTATATTGTATCAAGCTTCATTTAACATATAGCGTATATTTAATCAAAATCGACCTACCAAATTGGAAGATGAATATTATATTTTTAATTAAATTTAGAGTACGGTTGCCAACTTTTTGAGCATTATAACCAACTTTTTGGTTGATTTTCGACTGTTTTCTTCAGCTGAACCATGCTTTCGAAGTTGCGGGCACATCTAGTTCAATATAAATCTTTGATTTCTTATAAATTTTTATATGAAAAACTTTTCACTTCCTTGGATAATCAAAAGAAACTTCATATATTTAAGCAATGAAGCTGAAAAAATGTATTTTTCGGCTTCATTGAAATGAATTTCATGTTCACACATGTTTGTTTTTTAATTCTCATTATGTAAGAATATCATTTCATTCATTTTGTTAATTATATTTCACATTTATTAAAATGTAGTGTTTGATTTTCTTTAAACCTTTAGGCATAACTTAAAACTTGTATATAGTAATATTGTAATTGGGTTTGAAAATTCATTAGAATGGAAAAACTTTTTTAATACAAAAACATCAAAATTATTTAATACAAACTTTGTGTTTTATGTTTGCACTGAACATACAAATGTGTCGCTTTGAGTTGTAGGAATGTAATGGAACAAACATGTGTCTTAAATACAGTAATATTAAAGGATGTGATAACTCCTCAAAATAAGTAATAAGTATTTTGTACTAGGAGTTTATTGTAATAAATTAAAATAAATATTAAGGACTACCTATATTATTCTTGGAGTTTATTTAGCTTAACAAATTCTGGTCCATAAACTGTTTAGTAATGAGGGATCTTTGTAATTTGACAGTTGGTAAATATAGTCAATATATTATTATTATTATTAAAAGTAGTTTAACAAAAGATAAGTTCTTGAACTACTTAGAAATATAAGAGCACAAGCAGCCATGGCTTTCAGCTCTAAAGTTAATAAGAAATGATGAAAATTTGTTGCATAAAATGAGATTAATAATGGTATTTAAATAAGATTTTCTAATTTAGTGAATTTAAGGATCACGTTTATGTTTCTAAGATTCGAGTTGCCCAGGTGGTGTTTGGATTGGTTTCGAATGTGCTGCACAGTTGCAACATTGTTGCAGAGAGGGCATACCTTGTTGTTGAGGAGGCCATGAAGTAGGGTGAGGATGAGTAAGTGCAGTATGCTCGAGTCGGAGGCGGACAAATCATATAATTGCATTCCGATGGCATTGAGTAGTAGGGTAAATTTGTATAATGACACCCTGGGTTAATATGCTTGTAATCAGCATATACCTTTTGTATTCTTTCATTCTCCAATGTTAGAAGTTTTGGTGCAATTCACCCCGTAAACCAATTTCTTTAACTATGAAATTTTTAATTGCATCATGTCCAAATTTTTTTTCCCAATTTTTTATCTTTACAATTTTTTTTGGCAATTACATATATCCATTGACTACATAAACAGATGTTTTTGAGTATAGAAAAATGTAATCATCAAACTATTTCAATCACAACTTTTCCAAATAAAATACAACTGTTTTTAAATTGATTAAGGTTTAAATGCTCGCTACTATTCTATTTTAGAAACAAGCTTCAGTTTAATTTAAAACACCACGAAGAGAAGTTCTAAATTCATATGTGTTGTGTTGTGAACACTGAAAAAAAAAAAAAAAATATTAAAGTGAGTAGCAAGCAGGATAAATTACTTAAGTTTCATTAATTAGAAAACATTGAAGTTATAATTTCATAAAAACAAAACTTATTACTAATGAGAAGAAATGAACGTGAAATCGAAGAGAAATTCGAATTTATCAAATATACTTGGTACAAGTAACAAAATACAATATCATCATTGGAACCATCATTAATCGTTCTCATTCCCATGAAACTAGAACTAACTACCACCACTACCATCGTCACCATCATCATTACCATCATAATCACGAACAGCTTCAATTATGACCAATTGTCGCCGCTGTTCGCACCAAAAGTCATGCCACAATTTCAAAACCAATAACCTCAAATAGTAATTAATCAGGTTGCTATTAATTAGAAGCAAATACAAAATTAGTGAATACCACGGATAGCAAGAGGACAACGTGGATGGATGATTGCACAAATGAATCAATAATCAAAGGAGGGTGCAATTGAATGAGATATTGTAGTTGATGATAACAATAGACAGATAGAAATACAGACAGACATACAGTTAGATAAATGGAAAGTCTGATGAGCATAAAATAAGTGAAAATGAGCTTGCTAGTAAGCAAGAATTATCAATTGATCATCTAACTTTACTTTCAATTCAAAACGAAATCCATGGGTAATTCTATACTAAGCGTATACTTCCCTTGTTTGAATGCCTGTCTCACTTGAGGCGTCATTTAATGCATCCGCTGCAACACGCCTCACAGCCATTAATTAAGCGTTTTGATTAAATGCTGTTGCTGTTGGTGCTGTGTTGATGTATATTGGTTTCCACCACCACCAGTTGGACATTAATAATGCCAATGCACGCACCCAAACTCAACTCATCTCAACTCAATTCAGTTCAGTTCAATTTCAGTTGCATGCAATTTATGGCACTTTAACATGCAACGTGTAATTTTTATTGTTTCATATGCCTTCTTTTTATACTTCCACATAATATAAGAACATTGAGAAATTGCAATGAAATTGTAAAAAGTGAATTTATGATTGAGTCTTATTAAGTCTTTAATACTTTGGTGCTTTGTGGTGATGATGATGTTTGATAGTTGTAAAGGATCCGTAAAAAGAATGTAATTTTGTCAATTTTATGAGTGTCAATAAAAGATAACAAGGCCGCCACACAAAAATAGTCTCAGATAAAGTTGTTCAAACGCAATTCTTTTTTATATTCATCTACTTTCTTTCATATACGAGTATATTTTTAGTAGTATAATGCATTGTAGGACATATGCATGTGTCTGCGCTGTAGTGAGATATTCCTGTTGTTGGTTTTGGTTGGCTGGCGGCACATGTATGGCATGATATGGTGGTTAGTTGGTTCGTTGGTTTGATGGTCACATTGCACTAGTATAACGCGTGTTATCGTCATGATGGCTGAGTACTATGGTACTATGACAATGATAATGATTATGGTTATTGCTGCAAGTATTTGTTTGCGTATGTTGTTGTTGTTGTTATTAACTTTTATTGTCTCATGAGCCCATCAACATCATTTGAAGTCTGTTGCTGCTGCTGCTCCTGCTGTTGTTATTGTTCAATATATTTTTATATTCATTTTGGTTTATTAATTTCTTATATACCATATAGAAATGCGTCAATGCTTTTGTCATAAGTACTATATCCAGACCACATGTCAATATGTTTTGTGTGTAGGAGGCGTCATATTGCTATTAGTATATGCGTCAACTATTAAAATTTAGCAGTCTGAAGTTTGTTATTGTTTTCGTAATAATTGCAATAAAGTGTAAGAACCAGACAAGAGGGATGGGAAAAATTTAATGTAAAAATATTGAAGGCTACTATAGCAGTCCCATATCTCATTGGTGACTAATAGATGGTAACTGTTTCGTGATATTTTTGGACATCTATTGATATTTTAAAGTTGTAGGAAATCGAGGAGGCATAGAAACAAAAATTTTTAAGACAATTCTTTAAACTTACCAAGCTTACACTTTCTGAACAATAATAAACATTATTTACCTGCGGAATTTCATTATATAGAGTTTATTTAGTTAATTCTGGGGACTGCACTATGTGCAAAGGGTTATTTGTAATTTAACTAATGTAATCTGAATTTAGCAATGTAGAGAGCTGCGTTTATTTGCCTTCAGACCGGTGGAATCTGAGTATTCCAGCAATTTGCATTTTAGTTCCTAGGATATGGCAAATTACTGGAAGTAAATTAGATGAGGAAGCCTGAGCACGTGGTGCTTCCTTCAGCATTTATTTCAGACTAAACTTTTGACCTGTTCTACTACACAATATAAAGCAATATTAACAGTACTGCTACTCAGGTGCTGATTTTTGGATGTTAACTTATATAACACAGTTGTAAGTGGGAGCTAAGTCTATATTATCGAAATTTCAAGCTGAAGGGACAGCAGGAGCCATAAAATCGGTTGCGCTATGAAGAAGTAGGGTTGTAACATAGCAGACCAAACATCAACGTTCGATGTTTTAATGTCCCATATATCGATGTTCAAACAATACCATAACTTCCGAAAAAAAATAAGAAAAGTAAACAAACTTATCACTATTACTTCTTCCGACTTAAAACTTAAACTTAACATTTTATTGGATGGATGATACGCAAGATCCAACATTTCGGTCCTACTTTTATTCTCCCATCAAAAAGTTGTTTGTTGTCTTTATAGCTCTCATGCAAAACTTTGTTGTCGTCACTTATTTGTCCAGTCCGTAAATTTTTTTAAACGTGCAATGACCCGTTTGAAACCCCTCTAGTTTCGTAGTATCTGTTTGTGTCTCCGATGGATCGTTAAAGACCTTTTAAACGGTCAGTTCAGGCTCAGTCCATGTTATCGCTTCAGAAATCGAAATGGACTGACAAATAAGCTGGGCCATCAGTCCATTTTTCTGTCATCATTTCTGTTATCGTTGGGAATTTCGAATCGATAATGTACTGAGATTGAGACTGAACTGACTGTCTAAAAGGGCCTTTACCTTTGGTGGCTTTTATACCGATACATTGATGTCGATGTTACAACCCTATGAGAGAAGAGCTGATTAAATAGCAAACTTTGTGTGTAAATAAGGAAAACTCTTTTAATTTTAAAGAGGTACTACTTATAAAGAAGAACCAAGATATAATATATGATATGATAAATTTTTTATTGCAAGTCTCTTAAGTACATTTATTATGTATCTTATTAGATATTGTATATTGTGTGAATTCATTTACATCTTACACAAACAACATTCTTAGCCGTTATGATTATTGTTTGCATTTTAAACAAATTTTATTGTTCCCCTGCATAACATTAAGAAACTTTCACTTTTATATACTAAAAATCCAGCCATCTGATGGATAGTTGGGAAACTCGAAACTCTTCATAAAACATCTCATCCTATGTGTTAGTATTGCAAATATCTCAAATTATAAATGAGATGCCATTTAAAATAATAAACTTGAATGTTTTGTGGGCATAAAAGCGTTTAGCAACATTTTTTCAATTTTTCTCTTATTTTTGTTGGTTTTTTATTCAACCAAGGAACGTACGCCCTTCACTGTGGTTTCGGCTTGCCGCCGGTTAGAAACTTATTGAAATATTGCATTTTTATAACATGTTGACGCCACATAAGAAGGAGAAATGAAAAAAAAAAAAAATAAAATAAGATGATGATATGGTAAGTAAACGCGTCGTCAGAAATGTGCCCTTGGCACGTACATTTTTGTCGAAAAACAGTTTCAACAATTCAATTTTATCGCCGAAAAGTATGCAAATGTGTTTTTAAGGCAAAAAAAAATCAAGCAAAACAAGGCAATGTATGGGGCGGTAGACACAGATGATGATTATGATGGTGATAACAATGACAACATTTAGAGAGATGGAGACGCAATCACACACAGACTCATGTAAAGTACTCCTATGCACCTTGGCAAGAGAAAAGTGTAAAAATTTGATATAAACACAATTCAGTTTAAAGATTCATATTTCTTTTTTCGTCAATAAAGCAATTTTCTTTAGCTGATTATGGTTTTCAAATGTGTATAATTTTAAATTGTAAAATTGCATTCACAGTTTGTTGTCACTCTGTTATTTTGCTTCTTATTGCCGATTGTTTTAGATGTGAGATGAAGATACTTCTCTCTGTATTTAGTGTAAATTATGGTTTTTTATAAAGTCACTAATCCACTGTCTGTGTAGTCATCAACTCACTTTATCAAAAAGATGCCAAATCCATCACCTAAGCACTGTGCTATGTGCTTGTCATAAACAGCATAGCAACAGTAGCACAGTTGGTGGTGCTTCAAGGGTTCCTTCTAAATACTTCTCCTCCTCCTCCTTGGACTTAGAATACTGAGAACTTTCTTACTTTTTGTTTTAAATTGTTTCAATTAAAATTTTCTTAATTTCTCTTGTTATTGTTGTGTCCTTGCTAAAAGCCTTAAAAGAAATTAAATGATAAAATATTTCTTTCCGTTTTGGTAATGAAAATTGTTTATTTTTTTATATGAAAAATTATGCTTAATTCGTTGTATTTTCGTATGAGTGTGGAGTGTGGGATTGTGCAGATTTTAAAACACCTGTTGCTGTTTGTAGTGGCACATACAGTATACGAATTATCCTTATTAAAAAATTGTGGTTTTCCCTACTTTACGGGGCTTGTTATTCCGTATTTTATTATACAAATTTTTTTCCATTTTTTCATCAAGATTTAATTTATTGGCCATAAATTGTGGTTTAATGTTTTTTAAAATATTTTCCTTTTATTTTTAATTATAATTTTATTTGATTTTTTCATTATTTTTAATTAAAAAAGAAAAATAGAAAAAGAATTTAATAAAATAAAAAAAAGAAAAATCAATTTGAAGACTCAAAGTATTATTGTATAAAAATGCCTTCCAGTAATTTAGCAGCATAGTCAGCCAAATTGTTGTGTCCCAGTTACTAAATTAATTGATTGTGTGTGTGTGTTCATGGACCCCACTAAACGATGAGGCAGGCCTGAACAATTATACTGAGACAAAAGAAACTAAACAAAGAAAGTTTATTTGAAGAAAACAGACTTGCAAAGAAATTGCGCAAAAACAAGACAAAAGAATAAAGAAAACTTACAAGAAAAGCTATAGAAAAGTACCAAAAGCATGTGCTGTTACAAGGAAAATAGTGACATGTCAGCAAAGAAAAAAATATATGCCCATGTCAGAAAAATATGGGGGGGGGAAATAGTATCAGACAGAGTTTCTTCAAAGAACATGAAAAACTAAATGACAATTCAATTCGACTCACAAACAATGAAAAAAAAGAGCAAAAAAATTAGAAGGAAATAACCAAAGAAACAAATGAGGCAAAGCCTTGAGGCGACATGACTTAGCTGGCATGTGATGAGGGTAAGAGAGAGAGAGAGAGTTTTTCTTCCTTAGTTGCAACTAAAGCAAACTTTTGCTTTTTTGTATAACAACTTAATAAACTTAAGACAAGAACAGAAGGCGAAACCAATCAATACCAAAAACATTAATACAATACTAGTATAGTGTAGTCAGAGAAGCCTAAATGTCGAAAACAAGAAACAAGAAAAAACTACAAAATAACCACAATAAAATGAGATTAAAACCAAAATGAAAAGAAAAGTAAATGAACAGAAGCTGTCAAAGTCAAGAAAAAGATAAAAAGGGTCGCCTACACACACATATACACACGCATACACAGCTACCCACGTATTCATATAAAGATAGACTTGTAGACAAGACAAGCTTCGATGGTAAACTCTCAACAGCAGCATGGAAGTGAAAGATAAGCAACCGGAAGCGCTTTACTAGTAGTAGGAACTAGGCATCATATGTCCCACTGTGTGTCTGTCTATCTATCTATCGGTCTGTCTGGCTTAATAATCTATAAGGCGTACACTTGAGCGCATCTTTCTACTTATAGGTTTTCTTGTTTATAGAGAAATTCGGGCATAAAATTATACTAGACTAACGTACAACAATGAAGCTGATATTGTAAAGCTTCCATTTTAATAGCATAAACTTAGCATAAACAACACAATCAAAGCAGTTGCGCCTTAGCTTATGCTACGATTAATGTTCCAAATAGCAGTGGGTTTCTCTATTGCTTTTGTCTGTATATGGATGGTATCATGTGTATGGAATGAATAGACTGACTAAGACAGGATTTCGTAAGCATGTTTAGCATCAGTAGATTTATTGAACTTTATTGAATATGTGTTCCCCTTTGGCTTGTTGTCCTCATATCTACTACTAAATTAATGTAAATGAACATGGTAATACTCATGTATATGCATGTTATCCCTTTAGAAGTGCTTAATATATGAGTATAATGGAGCCCTTAAATAAGGAAGGAGGATGTGTGTATGGTATTTATTTGTTAAGTAGCTCATTAGCTAACCACAATTATTTATTTAAGAATTCGAAATTTTCCATTAAATGATTCCTTTTTTAAATCACAAGCAATTGAAATAATATTTCCTATGTAAAGCTGACTAGCAACCCAACTTCGCATAGTGTTTTTGAAGAGAGTGTGGAGGTTTCTTGTAAACAACACAAGCCTTTAGCATTTCTTATCAAAGCAGAGCCATATTTGCAGACAACAGACATTGTATCTATTAATCTACAACTGGATCATTCTTGTATTTAATAGAAGATTCATAAATTATAGTAGAATTCATTTTAACTGACCACATATTAAAAATCCTCGTAAACATGCGTTTCGACAATTCTCTGGTTGTGTGACACCTGTCTGTCTCTGTCACAACTAAGACGAACTTTACGTTCCACAGATGATACTTTATCTTTCTTTTTGATTTCCTTCTTCTTCCGTTTTATCATTAAGACGTACACGTTTTCTGTTTGCATCTCTTGTTCTATGACTTATAATTGAACAACTTCTTCGTGGCATAATTGATAAATTGTTTCATATGTCATTATTGGTGATGCCTTTTAGTTATGTACAGGTTGCCCGTAAATGGTGTAATGAAGAAAGTACTAACTGCAAGTACAATACAATAATCAGCACATATGTTATATTTTTTGGAACTTTTTCATTTTATTAATCTTCCGTAAAAAAATGTCTAAATGACTGAATGCCGCATCAAAATACGTTGTGTGGTTTGGATGAAGTAAGCGGAGAAACAGACACAAATAGGGACTTTGTTTTATACTATTTAGAGATTAAATTGTATGGAGCAGTCATCCTCCAGAATTGGATGCCTGTACTTGTCTGTTTATAAGCAGTTTGTTGTTAATCCAGCTCGCAGCAGCCAATCCATTTTTTTCATTTTGATATATTTCGCGCCAAGTTAGCCGCTTATCCATGATCAGACCAAGGTATCGAACTTGGTTAACCTGTGGTATGATGCTAGAATTAAGAGTATTAACTGGACAAGCCATAATCAGCATAATCAGCAAACTGATTCCGAAACATTGATCCCAATGTCCAATGCTTGGTCCAGGCGTTAAATTTCTGCATATATCGTTGGACCAATTCTGCTGATTCAACGGGAGATGATGAATTCAAAAGAATGGAAGTATCATCTGCATAGGTAGCGACCAGAATGTTGTCATTATCCGGCATTGGCATATCCGCAGTGAATAGTGAGTAAAAGACTGGAGATAGGACGTTGCCTTTAGGTACTTCAGAATTGATACGCCTTATATTAGAGTCAGTGTCACGGACTCTGACGAAAAACGCTCTGTCTGCCAAAAATCTCTTTAACATCAGAAATTGTTGTCCTAGGAGTATTTTGCTTTACTTGCGAAGTAAGCCGCTTTTCCAAACCTTGTCCAAGGCTTGCATAACAACCTAAAAGACAGCCGAGCAGTATTGCTTCGTTTCAAATGCAGGTGTATAATGTGATGTACAACTCTATGAAGTTGTTCAGGAGTACCGTGCTCTGAAGCCGAATTGATGATTTCGATCTCTCAAAAATATTCTCTCATTTTTAAAAAAAATTATAAAAATTCCAATAACACAGAGAATATTAAATAGTATTTGATTGGAATCTAGACATTTTTATGTTTTCCAATACAAAAAAATATCAAATCAATAAGAATTTCTGTTCGAACTTCATTCAAAGATACAGAAGTTTAGCATTTATTCTCATTTAAATAGTATTCAAAACAAGAACTTAAGAAGAAAATCAACCCATCTTCAGCAAAACTTAACCTTTTTTCCTTTTTCAAATATTCATTTCATTATTATTTAATGGGGTCTCATAAAAACAGCACTTAAGTTAAAAGAACATTGTAAAATGGAGTGTTTTCTTTACCCAAATACATTATGATAATTTACACAACAATCAATAAGAACAGACAATATTAAGATGAGTGTTTTGTTGTATTGGAAATTTTCTTTCCAAAACAATACAATATACTTAAATTCAATCACACAATAGACACTCATAAAATACTCAAACACATGTGTCTGTGTGTGTGCGTGTGTATAAAGAAGTGTCGAAAAACAAATAAACAAATATAGTAAATTTAATCTACATAATACTCAACGAACCGATGACCAATACCACACTGAAAAGAGAAAGATCCTGAGAGAAAGCATGTGAAAATACATCAAGAATCAATGAAGCGTTAAGGCAACAAATAAAAATGGCGTAAAGTATATACAGTTAGTTCAGTCCAGTTCGACAAGGGGGGGATTAGCTGATAGACTAATGCCAACACTTTGTGGGTAATCCATACAATGACTAACAAAACTTTACAAGTAAAAGAGAGAAAATCACACAAAAATGACACTCAAAATTGCACAAAAAAAAAGGTAGATAGAAAGACCAGAGTAGACCAGACCAGACAAGAGATGGAATAGGTATAGAAATAACAATGGTTGGATAAGCACACAGATGAATAGAATTGGTGGGACACCTATCAGTTAGTAGCCATCAGTCAGACACACACACACATACACATAGAGAAATATGTCCTTTGACGAGACAGCAGAGCAGTAAACTTTAAATACAAACAGATTGACAGATATGTATGCAGTGAGATGAGATGAGCTGGGCAGTAGGAGTGTGAAAAGAGAAAATTCAGTGAAGCATCACTATGTCTGTGCACTTAACCAATAGAGGGGACCATAACAAAAAGGACACATAAAACTATGCGTGACATTGCTTTTTTCTCAAAGTCCTCTGTCTCCTCTTTATGGGTTTCTCAATAAATATATGTGTGTGTGTTTCATTTGAAGTATATTTGTGTATTTGTGTGTGTTACTTGTCATAGGAGTCAATGAGAAAACGAAGCAAAGGCACACGTCATGCTAAAGGCTCAGGCTCAAGTTCGTGTTCGTGTTCACATTTAAATACAGTTTTTTGTTTGATCATGATAATAAATATTCTCTATCACCCACACACCCAATCACCCACTTGTTCACTCTCTACCAGGAGTCACAGCAATTTAGACTGCTACGCATGATTGCCCACAATACTAAGAAGAGAAGGGAATATAGTGGAATGAAAAAAAGGAAAAATTCCTCTGAACAAAAAAAAATCCAGAGAAAGTAACCAAAAAAATGTTCTGCTTGACGGCGACACCAAAAGCTTTTATGTAAAGTGATTGATGCGCAATGATTTTTATAGTCTGTGTGTGTGAGTGTGTATGTGGGTGCGTACGAATGTTTTGTTTGTATTTAAATTTGAGTATCTGTCTGGCATCAATATGTTGCCGAACAACTGAAAACAACAAAACAAACACCATCAGCAACATCAGCAGCAACAGCAGCATGAGTGCAACATCAACAACACCAACGACATTATCGGATTTGGTTGCTTGTCTATCACTACTCTTCTTGTTATTCTTATTGATATTGTTTTTTTGGTTGTTTCACTTTTATCTGATTTGTGCGTACCGTGTCCTCTTCGGAAAATAAAATATCCGTAAAAAATAAAACATAAAAATATGTATGTATATTGTACAAAAACAGATAAAATAGACAGACCTGCTGTGACGGCCACTAAAAAAGAGAAGAAGCCTTTAGTAAGCAACCAGTGGACAAGTTGAGGCTTTGGGTAAAATGGAATTTGAACTCCAACTAAACGAAATGAGACTCTCCATTTTACTGATGGTGATACTATGCATTCGTTATTGCCATCCTTTAGTCCCAAGGGGAACATTTATTGAACTCGGATTTGGAATTTTTAAATTTGTTATTTTATGAGACAGAATTTTTACTTTGACTATTGGGGTCCCAAGCATTTGCCAAAGGCGACTATGTAAGCAACAACAAATGCTGAAAAATATGCAAAATCCAAAAGGACGGCGGCGCATTTGTAATTGTTATTTGTATAGCCTTTTATTCACAAAAAAATTGGTAACTGCAGTACTCTTGTATAAGAAATCCATTGAAGTGTAAAGCAATCAAGCAACCGAAAGGAAATAGTCTATGAAAATAGCAGCTGCAAATGAAATAAAGGATATTCTATTTGTTTTTTGTTTATAGTAGTGATGCATGTGTGATCGGTTATACCATATGCTGGCATCTTATTTTAACATAACATAATGATTTCAAAACCCAGTATTTTACACAGTACATGTTCTCAAATACAAAATACAGTACTTCTACTTTCCATAAATAAAGCCATTTTACAGTAAAAAGTTTTTATTTAATAAATTTTCTTTGAAGCAATTTAGCGGATTGATTCTGGTTATCACCACTGGTTGACAAAGAAAAAATATATAAAAGAGATGAAAAAGAGAATTACATCTGAAAAGTACATTGTGTCTTATAAGGGAGAAACATACACCAAATCAGACAAGACAAAATACATGTTTTTGTCTGAATCATTTTATCACTGCCCTGCAGTATGAATCACTGGCCTAAAACTTGTTCGTGCCTAGTCCTTTTGGAAGTAATACTTGTTGGAAGGAGTCATTTGTGACATCAGTCATTTTTACGGCCTGCATTTCCTACGACTCGTTAATTCACTATGGAAACGCGCACTTTCTGGTTCGCCTAACATAACCTGTCAGACTAATCGAAACGGGAAATATTGCCAACAAGCATACTGCAAGGTGGTTGTCGACAAATACACTGCTTTGCATACGGCCAACAAACACCGCAAGCAGCACTGTTGTTGATAATTGCGTAGTTATTATTATTATTATCTTGGGGGAAGATGCATTACGACCTATGAGATCTATTTGAGTGTTTCTCCTAGCTCAATTCCCTCGATAAATTATAGTATAGGTCCTACTTTAAAGAGATTGAATTCGTCCTCGGTTAACATGAATTTGCCAAGGTGTTTCCTTCTCTTGTGCATCAGGGCAGGACAAGTTCCTACCACGTACAGTGCGGTCTCGTCCTCCTCTCTGCAGAACCTGCAAATAGCATTAGAGGAAATTCCCAGTTTAGTTAGGTGATAGTTCAGCCTAGAATGTCCTGTTAACAATCCTGTAATGATTCTCAGGTTATTTTTCTTCAGATTCATACAGTCCTTGTAGCGTTTGTATGGGTTGTATGTCCCTATCGCTAATTTGGAGTGTGATAGCCCCGGTAGTTTTTCCCAGTATAGTTTCCTTTGTCTATCTTCTACCTCCCAAATAATACGCGAGATGTTACCCGAACCTACACCACAGAATGGCTCGGGTCGTAAAATGGAGTTGACGCTCCCTTTCCTGGCGAGTTTATCAAAAGAAAAGACACAAAACAGGAAAACTTGTCTCGTTATCGATAGCTGGCCTTTTGACTTTTGAAGACATAATTTTGACTCTCACCAAACGTAACATTGTTTCATTGAGTTTTGTTTGGTGTGTGTTGGAATGGAACACGTTTTATTGTGTCTTATTATTGTAGTTAAAGACGAATGAGGGCAAGACGAAGTATATGTTGTCGACTAGTAGGGACGTGCGGCGTGTTGGATCCCAAGTTACAGCCGGCGACTATACTTTCGATGTTGTCAAGGAGTTCGTGTACCTTGGCACCGCCATTAACACCGATAACGACGTCAGCCTGGAGATCAAGCGCAGAATCACTCTTGCCAACAGGTGCTATTTTGGTCTCAATAGGCAATTGAGTAGTAGAGACCTCTCTCGAGCGACAAAACTAACACTCTACAAGGCACTCATCCGACCTGTGCTTCTATATGGCGCGGAAGCATGGTCACTTACACGCAATGATGTAGATGCCCTGGGAGTGTTCGAGAGAAAAGTACTGCGCAAGATCTTCGGTCCTGTTCGGGTTGGCGATGACTTTCGCATTCGTACCAATCAGGAGCTGTATGAGCGCTTCAACGACATTGACGTTGCCCAGCGCATCGATAGCCAGCGGCTACGCTGGCTCGGTCATGTCGTTCGGATGAATGAAGATGCTCCAGCAAAACGTGTGTTTGATGCGAAAGTCAGCGGACGTCGACGGAGAGGAAGACCCAATTTACGTTGGAAGGACCAAGTTGAAGGAGCCCTGTCGACGCTTGGTGTGACCAACTGGAGGAGGCGCGCGCAAAGCAGAGGCGCCTGGAGAGATGTGCTGAAGCAGGCCGTAACCCGGTAAACGGGTTGTTATGGCCAGCTAAGTAAGTAAGTAAGTAAAGACGTTTTGTCTTATCCAGTGTGTTCTCAGCGTGGATTATTTTTAATATTATAAAAATGCAATGTGAACGCAGTACAAATGCTATATTTTGGTAAAAAAGTTTTGGATTTGAAACACAGTGCTGATACGAGAATTAGTTTTACCATAAGTGGATTGGTTTTTTACATGAGAAAGAAATATTCTATTGAAATTGTATAGAAATTGAAAAGAATTTGCATAAACTTATTTGATAAAAGGACATCTATTGTATTTTACATTACTTTCCTCCTCCAAAAAGCGATCAATTAAATGTTGATTTGCTTGCTCGTTTTTGACAATATTAATTCAATCCAATCCAATTCAATTTAATTTTCTACAAGAAATGAACAAACTTTTATCATTCAATATGCTTTCTTTTATTTAACTTTTCATTGAAATAAAATTTTGCCAAACAATTTAACAAAAAACTTTATGATTTGTCTAACAATGCCTGTCCTGCCGCCTTCTGCATATTATTAGCATTCTTCTTTACGACTTTTGTCAATTTCTGAATTCTATCTATGATATTGATGTTAAGCCTAAATAACAAAAGACCGGGCCAGACCTATTGATATTGCTGGTGCTGTCTGCATTTAAAGTTTTATTGATTTCTCACACTTAACAAATTTCTTCATGGTTTTTGCTTTCTTATTATCTTTTCATACTGTTCTTTGTATCCTTACTGTTCCTTCTGTCGTCTTCATTAGTGTCCAGAAAATGTGCAGAAGAAAAGCAAAATGCCCAAATCAATTTCAATCAATGAGCACAGAAACTTTTCACACGCCCCTTCAACAAGGCAAAAAAAAGAAAGGAGACACAAGAAGAAAACAAAAAGACTAAGGACTAAGGATAGTGAGCTGCAAGTAAATAAATAAAAAGAAGAATATTGCGCTAAATTGAAATGTTATACGAAAGTTTTTCAGACAAATTTTTTCCATTACATATTTAATTTTGGAAGAATCATAAAAACAAAAAAAAATTCACTTAATTTTGTCGATTTAAGGACTCTTCTTTTATACATTTTACAAAATTTCTTCACTTCAAATATCTATGTACTTGTGTATAATTTCTTTGGTCTAACATTGCGTATACTTAATGCATATGGGGAAATTGTATAGGGGTAAATTCTGTATATGAAAGTCTTTCTTTCAACAGTAAAGTAATGATTTTTGTTTTTAGTCCTTCTGTGTTATTTGATAAACCCTACGCAAGGCAAACTGAACCGTACCGAACCGGAAGCAACCATTTTGTTGCGCTTTTAATGCAAAAATGACTCAGCAGGAGATGACAAACGACAGACAGACTGCATTAACCCGCTCCATACTCCCCTCCCTCCCCTTTACCAACTAACTACAATATATAATACTTTAATGCCACTTCATTTCACTCTCACAACGGGTGTGCTTATTGTATGCGCTTTATAGAGTACTACTAGTCCTTTGTATACCACAAAACAAAAGCAGCGATTTCCATTTGGTTGGTTGGTTGCTTGGTTTGCTTGGTAACATAAAAGAAATCAGTTGGCAACAGAATCCTTCATCACCATCATCATCGTCGTTCTTATCATGAGTAGCAGTAGGAGCCTTCATTTTAAAATTTGCGCGCTCGTAAGTATTTTCTTTGGTTTCCAAATGCAGTTGTGTGCAATTGTCAGGGGTGGCTAAAGAATTGTAAATTATAGGAGGTTTCGTGTGTGAGTATGTTTGTTTGCCACTTTTTCTTTAGTTGTATTACATTTGCTTGCTTTCTTCCTTCCCCTCTCCTATTTATTCTGGTTCTTTGTGCTGTGCATTTGCATATCAATTTGTTGTAAATTACATTTTAAGCTGCTTTTGCTTCTGCTTCTTTTCTTTTTCTGTGTATTTCAACAAAATCACATACACACACACACGTCTTTCACTCTTCTTCTGCTTCCTTTTGTACTTTCTCTAGAACTTCAAACCAAAATTTCTTTATCAGTTTTCATCATTCCTTTCTTCTTACTTTCCTTGATTCATCCTTCGTTCATTGTTCTTGTTAAAGAGGACACAATGCTGCTTACATATGAATGTATAAAACTGTTACCGACTTTTAGGTGTATTTGGAGGTTTTCCCTTTCATTTCTTGTCCTGATTTTATAACAAAACAGAAATATATCAAGAAAAGCAAAATCAAGTCCTCTTAGTATGTTTCTGCATTATTATTTTTACAATTTTATTGTTCTTATGGCATTCTTTAAATAATCATTCTAGTTGTTGGTATTGGTGTTGTATCTTCCATCCATTCATTCACTTTCTCATCCACCCATTTACTCTGACTTCTTCATTCATTTGTTTTACTTGATTCGCGTGGGGAATGAGTCAATCTAAGGTAATCAAGTCGAAATATTGTTGTGTTGCTTTCATTTGGGGAATCAATTCATGTTTTGTTCTTTGTATCTGTCATGCATTCATTAATATGCATATTTTACTTACTCTTGTATTATCATTGTCTCTAACATATATCTTTTTCTATATAAAATGTACTTTTGTGTTATCTTTTTCACAATATTTTATATTTTTGTTTTAAAAAAAATGACGCTTGTAATTGTAGAACATTGTAGCGAAGTGCCAGTCATTGTGCCACTCACTATCTTTCTAACTACCCTACCCTACCACACTCTGCCTCTACTGCTGCACACTCCGCTTACCGACAACTATCTCTTGTTGGCATTTTTGCACACTGTGCTGCTGCTGCTACGCGGCTGTTGAGATTTACGTTTGTTGTTGTTACTTTGGAATATTAAAAAGCTTTTCTTGCGAAATAAAATAAAATAAAATAACATGAAATGTGAGAGAAAAAGAGGAGAAGAAAATAAAATACTATATAAGAAAATATATTCGGTCTCACCGCAAAACATGTGACTTTTTTATATAGAAGCCATTTAACCTTCTTCTCGGTCCGTGAGTTGCTTACGCGCAAGCAAGAGGGTTTTGATGGAGTAATAGTTTTACACTATACCTACTTCTATGGAAATTTATTTGTTCGCCGGCAAATTGTACGTTCAGGTCTTCATGAAGAGATCTGTTACGGATATACCAGGAGGCACCAGTATTAGACATAGAGTTTTGTTTTGTAACACCTGGATTTACCTTAAATGGGATGCTTAGCAGTACCCCAAAATAAGTACTTTATTGCTAAGACGCAGCTTACTTTTTTCTTGAAGAAGTTAGTTAAATTTCTTAATTTTTGTGGTGCATTTAGAATGGGTGCTTCTAATATGATGAGCCTAGGTCAATTTGCTTCCTAAGTGCATAGTAGCAATGAAGATTTTTTTGCGGTAGATTGTTGCCGTTGAATTGGACTGCAGGACAACATTTAGGTCTGAGTGTGATTACCACATTGGCATAATTTTGATGGTGGATGTATAAGTTCCAACTTTGTGAATGCAAACCCAGCTGATTTACACTGACATTTACGCAGTTGTTTCTTTACACTTTTCATAGAAGACCCTCATAGTATTGTTTTCTTTTGTCGTTATGATTTAACTTCTTAATATATTTGTAGGAAGTTCATAATTTGAAAAATCACATATATAACTTCTTAATACAACAACACTATCGAGTTCAAAGTCATTTTTATTATATATATATATAATATCCGAATCAAGTCAACAGTTTAGACAGCTAGAAAGAATGGATGTTTATTCCTGTGCTTAAAAAGATCTCAGATATTATCTTTAATTTCTTACAAACATTCTGACAAAGTGTGATAATACCGATTTTTGTTTCTAAATGTAAATGACAGTACGAAAAAAAATGAAATATGGAAAACAATTATCTTTTATCTTTCTCCTCTTTAGTTGTATGATGGCGTTGCTTTTTATTATGCTCTCTCTGTCGCAAAGCTTTTCTGTTTGTTTGCCATTTAAATATTCCAATTGTTTTTAATGAGGCAATTGCATTACATGTTTTGAATACTTTTAGGCTTGATTAATAATTTATAGAAACAATTTAGAACTTATGAATGAATGTCATCAGATGTGATAATAAAAGAAAAGTGATAATCTGTTAAATGCTAAAAAACCTTTTTGTCTTTATCATCAAAAGGGTACTATATATGTACATAAATCTAAAAGATTATAAATGTTAAGTTTTAAATGAAGGGATAATCCTTTTATTTTTACTTTAACAACAGTTCTTCTCTGCTTAATGACCTTTTCATTGATTCTGTTGTTAAGTGCTTCAGATAGTGACAAAGGAATTGAAACACTAAATTATTATAACACCTTGTTAACACAGACAGGGTCTTTGTCTGTTGTCTTGTCTTCTTATTGTTATTACTGTTGCTGCTGCTAAAAACTTCTGCCGCATATGAAGAAACTTTCAACTTTGCAACAAAATCAAAACAACAACAACAACTAAAATAAAACAAAACAAAATAAAGTTTTTGTTAGAGATAAATTCAACCAAAGTTGGATGCAACAATGTATGTCGGCTGTGTCTTGGGGCCTAGTGAAGTGAAGCCTAAGCGTATGCAACAAAAATACTAATAATAGCAACAACAAGAACAACACCATCATTATCATTATCAACATCATCAAAGTTAGGTTTACTTATGTGAATATGGGTTCGCTAAATTTCGCTAAGGGGGGTTGGGTACCCCATTTTTGGTTTGACGTTATCATTGTTGTTGCTTTTAGTTTAGTTTATCAAGCAAAAAGTTAGTTTTGTGGCAACAACGTCAATTTACAAAACAAGAGACACACGACGGGAAGGACTAAATGAATGACTAACATGCTATTCAAATATTCCACGATTATGCCTTGTGCCTTGTCCCTTATTATGTGCCCAGTATTAAAAGTTCATTTGTCTGGTTAGCTTTATCCCTTCTCTCTCATCATCAGTCATTGTTATTATGTTTTTGTTTTAGCTTTAATTTGGTTTTATATTGGTGACTTTGTGACATCCAAAATTTTTGCCTATTTCGATCAGAGGATACTATCAACCAAATACATAACCATCCATGCACATATGTCAACTAAACTACTATTGTAAATTAAACCACCAATCTGATGTGGTTGTTACTGCTACTGGCTTCGTAGGTTTTTGTGGCTTTTTCTTATAAATCAAAGCCCGGCTATTCTGTCATTGTACATTGTGTGTTTCGAGTACAAATACTGGCATGTATCTGTTAGTGTGTGTGTTTGTGTTTTTTGGAGGATACTACTAAGTCTTCCTAGCTGCTGCTGCTGTTAATGAGTTTGCTATTTCGCGTTTTTATTTTATGCAATCTCTGCACATGCATTGCAATAAGGTGAGTCAGAGCAAAACACTTCCTAAGCTTAAATCTAAACCACCTCATCAGCATCATCATCATCATCATCATATGCATTATCGTTATCCTTGTTGTCTATGGTATATGGAAAAGGCTTTATTTGCATTTTCTATGCATATTTAAACCAAAACTAAGTTGTTCTTATTGATGTTGCTGTTGTTGTTGTTGCAATATGCTGATGAAACACGCATTAAATACCCGGAATGCTACCAAAAACCACTTCATACTACTAGTGTTGTTGGTGTTGTTAATACCATGCACCGCTACTCAAGACCTTCGAAATGTTAGAAAACTCACGCATGCCAACAACACATATGCATAAATATAAGCTGTTGTGCCAAGTGTTGCATGAATAACAAAAAATGAGCCGCATTAAGCTCATTCAATACAATCCCAACACTTTCTGGGTAGAAACACCCAACCTTCTCTGCCTCTATCCTACTCTTGTTTAAGTGCAATACGAGTATTTTTTCATTGCAAAACATGTATGCATGCGAAAAATCTGTGCATTTTAAGTGACTAAAATTGCACAAGTAAACAATTTTTAAATGTTTCCTCTTTTTTGCTATCATAATCCGCCATCCATTTTATACTCGTATGGCTCTTGCCTACTCAAAAAAACTTATTTTTATTACAAAACTTAAACTGCATTGCATACTTAAATGAGCGCATAGCGTATGTGAGCCGAGCTGCCGCCATGTGTCGTCGGCAGTTTGCCATAATTAGTAAATGTCAAAACAAATGTCAGTCGAGCATAACAATTTCCTACAATATTTTTTTTATACTCTTTCAGAGGTTTTATGGTACATATTTCGTATAAATTTTTATGCGCCACAAAGTATGCAATATGGTTTTTAACTAGTTTTTCTTTTATTAAGATGCAGGAGAAAACAAGTTTTGTAATTAAAATTATGTTTAAAAGGAATAAAATGAAATTACCTATATGGTGCAGATAGAACATTTCATAGCTGTCCAATTGATAGTAGAATTCAGTAGCCTTTAAGAAGTATATACATTAGGGTGGGTCCAATTGTAGGGGACTAAAGAAATCTTCTGGTGCACATTCAGATTCTGATTCTATGGATCATTCTAAGAATTTTTGCCTAAGGAACCATAGGTCCGAAATGAATTTCGAGCCTCCCAAAATTTCTATCAAGTATTCGTCAATTTTCCTAACAAATTCGTTAATTTTCACCAAAAAAGGCAAAAAAAATCCAAAAAAAAAAATGTACGGAATGTATATATATAAAAGAATATTTTTTTGTCTTTTTAATAGTTTCTAAGTCAAATGTTAAATAAATTGAAAAAAAAAACCTAGATATAAATTTTGGGAGGCTCGAAATTCATCTACGACATATGGTTCCTTCGGCAAAAATTCTAAGAATGATCCATAGAATCGAAATCTGGATGTGCCTTGGTCTCATAAAATTTGACCCGCCCTATATACATATACCAATAAAAAAGAGTATAAGTTCCAGTAATGAAAATTATAATAACTCCGATGGCTAATCGACTAAACATTTACGAAGGAATAACGTACAACAATTCATTCACAATCAAACCGAGTTCAATGCTTATACATTTGATAGCGCTACGCTCGGCTTTCCCCGAGGCGCATGCCGGCAAATGCGTCGAACCTAGGCGTAGGTGATCAGAAGAATGACCTCTAAGGGCAATGGAAGAATGCTCAAAGGATGCCTACTCTGAAGAAGCAGTTCTGGAGTAGGCATACAGCCAAGAGGACGAGAAGGGAGTTTAGTGGAGAAACCACACATTTAGACACGACGGTGACTATAGATCCAAAGTGGTTCCTCCCAACCTCATATAAAAAAAAAAGAAAAAATTACGCTCCAATATTAAGTTATATGGTACTTGTTGGCCTGGGAAGATGTTTTCCTGCCTTCTATGTTACAAGCAGTACCACTAATTCTTCTTTAAACTTTTATTCCCATATAGAGCTAAAGTCATATCTTGAGTTGTTTTCTTATGACGAATGATTAAAGTCAAATTTTATAAGTGTCGTATAAATATGATAAGCATCTTCTCATTACAAATTTCTATTTTGTTTGTAAACTGATTGAAATGAAACAAACACAAAATGTTACTTGCAGCTTGCTACAATACATCAGTGAAAAACGCATTCAAATCAGTTAAGCTGTTTCTGAGATTAGTGTGCGCAAAATCACAGACAAACAGATGTATAAATGTGACACATGATACTAAGAAAGATTCCCTTTAAAGCTTATAGAAAATGGAAGTTAAATTAGCGTTTTCGGCTAAATGCATCATGCTACATTTAATATTTTGTTCATCAACAAAAGGTTAAAGCAAAACATACAAAAAAAGGCAAAGAAAGAACTCTTCCTAGATGAGTATGCGTATAAGCAAAAGTATTAAGTGACACCACCAACCAAAGAAACACACAAACAAAACAAAACAAACGAAGATGAAATGCATTTGAAAACCTTGATAAAAAGCACTAAAGAACACCAACACTCACACTCAAGGCAAGTTAAGTGCCAAGGAGTAGAAGGAAACGATAAAGAAAAATATCTTCTACTTCCATAACCATATTCAAAATGCATATATAACAGTTAAAAAATAAACCGAGCAACATTTTAATGTGGCTGTTGCTCTTGCTGTCACAATGTCAACGTCACCGTCATCAACATCATTGCCAAGGCTCAACATCCTTACAGGATGAGGCTGATTTTCATGCTGATGCTGATGTTGCTGTTGCTGTTGCATTGTAATTTTGTGCTTTGTTGATGATCTCTTTCTCAGACAAAACTCGCGGATTTTGAACAAACATTAAGAAGAAAAAAAAAAAAATGAGAAAAGTGCAATGCAAAAAGGAGACTGAATCCTTGCATTGCTGGTTGCTGCTGGTTATTGTCCTTGTGCGTGTGAAGAGAAAAAAGCCGCTTAGTATCGCATTCGAGCTGTCATAAAGTAGGGATCTGTTTTGATGACAGGCAAAGATGACTATGATGATGAGTGCAAAAGATGAGAATGAAGGCTCGAGAAAAAAGCAAAAGGCGTCGAGGACAACAGCAAAAAAAATCGTTCTAAAAAAAAAAAACAACTCCGCCGCCGCTTGTGTCGGTATACAAGATTAAGCCATGGAACACTTTCATACCTTTTAAAATGCTTTAATAGAGCGCTCGCGCTGCTCGTTCGTTGAGTGCCACTTCAGTGAATGATGAGGTTGTTTATGATGATGATGATGGAAAGAAAGTCATACACTTTGAAAAAAGTGTGAGAAAAAATGTGAAAAAAGAAAGAAAATCTTATGGCATGCTTCATATATAGAGATGGTTTAAAAGAAGCCTTGAACTCTAAGTACTGATAACCCTCGCTACCAATTCACTACTCTGTATGTTCCATTGAAAAATTATTAGAGCATATAATATGAGAAATTCAACAAATGTTGACAGAACGATATCCGTTTTGTGTATTTAAAATGACCAAAATAAAAGCAAACAAATACATAAAAAAAGAGTTTAAAATATACTACGGACATGCATATAAAGGAACATAGAATAATATTTGGCATGTCAGCAACAGATAACAATGAGATCAACGAGCAAGTGGGTCGGGTCGGATGGTCGTTGGAGCATAGATTATACTGCACTCGTTGAAAATTTTTAATTGAAATTACGCCTAAATGCATTGCTCTAAGCGAGATGAGGACAAAACTTCACAGAGTCAGTGTTTGTCATATACTACCGAAACATACTAGTGTGATGACAAACATGTCTGTGTTTATGCAATCAGATACACTCACTTGGGCAACCATTCTTTCTCATAGGCGCCAAACATTTACAACTTGTCGTCGCTTGCTGATACGCATAAATTTTCAACAGCAATTACACATATTTGTTGTTTGTAGTATTTGCTATTGTCTATATGACTATGGTATTTATATTGCACATATTATTGTATGAACGCCAAAGAGTATGCAGTCTTATGGAGTGTACATCAACCAAAAAACAAACAAAATAAAATAAACATTCAAAAATTGTGTAATGCCATCAAGAGCAATGTGCCGCCAGGGCAAGAATTTTATTGTTTGTTGGTTGGTTAGTTATTTGCAGTATAGAATATCCATGATTTTATTCTGGTTGTTGTTGTTCCTGGATGTCACTTGCATTTGGCATTTCAATATAAAATAAAATCACTGTGCCTGTCTGTGTTTTATCTGGTTATATGTATGTGCATGCATAAATCTTGGCAAGAAACTACTTAATGTCATGCCAACAAATTATGCATATTTATAGAAAAATGTTAAACCGTTTTTTCTTTTAAAGGAATTTTAAAAAAATATTATACTAAAACTTGATAGAAATTGATTTTATTACAAAGAAAATCATAAGAATTTTATAATTTGTTAGATTTTTAATCCTTTTACTTAAACAATTTCTTGTCTTTCAAAAACTTGTGTGAACACGTGCATTGTCTTGATGAAAAATGATTATTTTCTTCTGCAAACCGGGTCTTTTTTCACCAATTTTTTCATTCAGCTGATCCAAAAGGTTCCAATAATATTCAGAGTTAATTGTTTTACCTTCTTCAAGATAATCAATCAACAAAATGCCTTTTGCATCCTAAAAAACTGATGCCATAACCTTTTTTGCCGATCGTTCTGACATCACCTGTTTTGGAGCTGAACAACCAGCATCAGTCCAATGTAAACGTTCTTGTTTCAGTTTAGGATCATGGTGGTAGATCCAATTCTCATCCATGGTTATGAAACGAAGCAAAAAATCTGTTTTATTTTGATAAAAACAATTCAGTTTTTGTTGAATTGTTAAGGAATGCGGCACTAACTTTCCAAACAGCTTTTTCATATGCAATTCTTCATGTAAAATGTAGAGTACCCCGTCCATCTGAGATGCCTATGGTATCAGCAATTTCCCGCTTAATCGAACTTAGATCATTGGACACAATATCATAAACTTGCTCAACAATATCTGGTGTTGTTGCGCTTTTTGGACCTCCACTAGGTGGATTATCTGCAACGCTTGTACGACCAAACCTATCGATGCACAGTTGGAAATGATGGAGCAGATTCGTTTAAGACTTCCACCAATTTTTTGCGGATTTCCGTTGCTGATAAACCTTCCAAAACAAAGAATTTTATTACCGCACGATATTCGGTGTTTTCCATTGCAAACAAATAGGCTGACCCGTCAACTTCAAATGGCTTGTAAACAAAGAATAATGTGATCATTTAAAATAATTTTTTTAAAGTGTTCAAATGAATGATGAAATGTGAAATATAAATTTTTATTCTCCTATTGGTTAAAAGGTGTCGCTTTCAACCTGTACATCTATTATCCCAGGCCTCATAAGCATTGCGGAATACTTGGCGGAAAACTTCTCCTCTCCTTCTCCTAGAAATAAGAAAGAAAATGGTTTTACCAACTTTTGACTGTATTATGGTTACTTTAGTGACTTTAGAAATGAAACCAATTATCCATTCTACAAACTATCAAGTGCTAATTAGATAATTTGCTTTGACATAAAATTTGCCTTTTATTTGATTGTATTTTTTTAATGAAATAAGTAAATATTTGTTGCATACTTTGTAACGCAAAATGAGCAAATTTGTATTCTATTCATTTATTAATAAATTCTCAATTTTTCTGTGTATTGTATTGTCCACCTCACATTTCAACAATATAAGTATGTGTAATAATAAATCAACATTTAAATTCAAATCAATGTATATTTTTATGTTATTAAAATTCATAGCATAAAACAGTAAATTTTAACTCATTTGTGTGTGTGTATGATGTGTATTGCATATGAATCCAATTGTAGATTTTGAAAAAATAAATCGATTAAAGTTTTTATTGTACTTATTTATTTATTTCTATTTTTATTTTAATTGTATTATTCAGTGATTTATTCACATTTTAATTTTTTTAATTTACACTCAATTTTGTTTTTATTAAATTTATAGTCATTGCTTTCATTTCAACATACAATATTTTATTCCTTGAATCAATGATATCGTCAATGTTATTATAAGATACTATTAACTTCTCATGTGAAATTTATTGAGAATATATCCAACCATTATCTGTTTTCATAAGACTTTATCCCACAGATAAAAAAAAAAACACACATCTTAGAAGTATTAACATATCAAATCTATAGTCACGGGTTCGATTCCCGCTCTAGCATGGTCTTGCACTTTTTTAATATTTCCTCCTATCTCTCTCCCCCTTAGCTGAAGGCCTCTGTCGCTATTGCTCATATTAAAAATAACTAGGCTATCTATACTTCATGCTAATATTATGAAAAGGTAATGTTTGTTTGGATGTTAGAGGTAATCTTCGAAACTACTCATCCGATTTTCAAAATTCTTTCACCAGTAGAATGCTTATTGTCATAGGCTATCTATCTATATAAAACTAAGTCCGGTTATTTATTGGATTAACTGAAATATCCGGCCAAGTACCAGATTAGATGCAACCCGTGCGAGGCCTGGTCGAGTATGCTAGTAATTTATAATTATGATCTTACTTCTAATAAATACAATCAGTACATATCATAAAATCGTAGACTTTGAAATTGTTGTCTGATTATTTATTTGTTTGTGCACGCATTGCAGAAAAGTCAATCATTGGATTGAAAATCCAATAACTGGAAGATAGGAAGCTTTATTATGAGTAACTTTTAGCGTTTATTTTAACAAAATCGACCTTCAAAATCAAAAGATATTAATTAAATTAAACCAAAGACTATCAAACACAATATTTTTACTGGCTTTACATAGAAGAAGCGAAAGGTGGTACCATATTTTGTAACAGAGTGCCCCCAAGAGTATTGAGCTCTTCAATATTTGTGTCTATATATGAAGTTCACTGAGAGGGGGGCAAGTGGGAGATAATGTGTTTCTTTGTTTATGCTTTACAGCCACTTGAGTTTTGTGTTGTTGTTAATATTGTAGTATTTTATACTCTTCACGGGTAGCAAAAAGATAAAACCAATCGACATAGAAGGTAGGATAACATCTGCCCAGGTCAAAAAGCATTCTAATATAACAATAAATTAATCGAAATGATGGCATACTAATAACATTTGGCATCACATTCCAAAGAATCTCTTTTAAAATCCATACTCAATTTTAAGAATATTTAGGTAAAAAATAAATGCGAAAATGTCATTTTACTTTGTCACATCAAAAGGCACTACCATTTCCTTTGTTCACCTCTTCACTTAAGGAATGATAAAGTCTCCAACAAAAAAGATAGTAGCGCGCACTCGATTGCTCTTCATGTGCGTCATCAGTCGCAATTTGTCTGAAGTTGTAATCAACAAAGATGGTGATGATGGTGCAGACAAAGGCAAACTGCGTCAACACTTCATTTTACTTTTAACCCGGGACGACAATTCAACTTACCCAAAAAGAAACATTGTCTTGTCATCATCGCAGTTTACTTCATGCATGGCTAGTGTTAGTTGTGCATCAACTTTCACCAATGACTAGTGAGTTGTTAGAGTGTATGTGTGTGTGTGCGTGGCGCCATTTTCTAAGTTGACTTTGACACCGATTTTCATTATATCTTTTTTCCTTTTACATTTTCATTTCACATACACTCTCGTACACGGGTTAAGTTGATGCACACACAATTCTGTAAATGTCAAGTAGAAATATGCAGACTTTGAGAAGCACTTACTTTTTATTAAGTATACGCTTAGTATGCCAACGTCAAACAACATCAACATCATTATCATTATGAGCATCATAAGCATTAGTATAGTACAAAGTTAAAGATGATGTGCAGCAAATGCATAGTGAATAGAAGAGTGCACTGAGTGTAATGATTACTTTGTGTCTGGCTTTGCTACTCTGTGTCAAGCTTGCTATTGCAACTGATGATGATGTTATTCTACTGATGCTGCTGCTGACAAATACCGTCAGTCAAACTCATGAGTGATGGAGCAAAGCCTTTTTATTTTGTTCTCAGTTGGTTGCCTTCTTTCTTCCATTCATTTGAGAATGTTTCTGTTTCACATACACAGATTTTTTCATATCCATTTTTCTTAGATTTTTAAACTGAAAATGGTATCCAACACGTAACACAACAACGGCAACAAATCAAAAGGTGCATTCATGTGCGTAACTTTGATAAGCATTCAAAAGCCAGCCATTCTAGTATGAAGGTAGCAATGAAGCAAAGGATCAACCTGCCAGCCAAGTACTTTTTACCATCCGTATTCCTTTTATTTTCATCTAAAAAAAATATCCAAATATTTTCACTTCACCACCTGCTACCCAACTTTTGAATATTTTGTTGCACTGATAGTAACTGTGTGAGTGCAAAGGCACAGAGAGAGAGAGTGTACCCAAAAACTTTCTTAATGATTCTGCACCAATTTTCGCTTGAACTTTTCACTAGCAAGCAATCTATTGGCCAGAGGCATTTGTTCAGTCACTCCCTTTGCTCATTTTTGCATTTTGCAGAGTTCTTAAGTTCCGGTTGTCAGCACGCACTAAAGAGAAAGTCAAAAATTAGCAAAATTAAGCGCCGGATGTTGCAGTTGGACGCCTGCAGTGATGACGCCAACAACGACAACGGTTGCTAACAAGAAAAGTTCTTCTTTCACAACTAATGAAGGAAACAAACCGCCTTTACTTTATGACTTTCATGTAGCAGACAGCACCACAAGTGATTGAAGAACGAAGGAGCAGCAGAAACGGGGTACACTGTGGACTTTAATCAATTTCCTTTTTCTATTGTATGATTATCAAACACCAACATACAATGCACAAACTCAGATTCATTCAATCCATGTCCAACATTTCGTTGGCCAAAATTCAAAATTTAATTTCCGCTTTTACCATTTCCGGCATTCACAACAAGTCATTCAGACAGCTGTCACAAGCATCTAAAACCAACCCACCCACCCAATTCAATCCAATCCAATAATCAACCAATAAACAAATATCATTGACCAATATTAAATGTCAATAATTTTCGCCATATTATTGCGAACGAGATGAGTAATGAAACCTGGTTCTATGGATGTAAGGCATATTTCCGCTGTCAAATGGTTTAATTATGCGCGACGAAAGACTAACACTCAAATGATGTTTAGAAGCCTATCAACTGAGCCATTCAAATGATTCGAACTATGTATCTTTGAACTAAAGTCCTCAACATGGATGTCATTGTGGTGGTTGGGATAAACTGTCTGTTCATATTGAATTGCAAGATTCAACTAGTCTCTCTCTGTCTAGTCATTGACAAATATGAGCTCCCAATAAGTCAGTATGGTTTCATCTCCTTTTGATTTGTCCAATTCTGTTTGTTATTGAGCTTCATTTGTGTTTGATCAATGTTCATTCATATGATGAATTCATTTCTCATGCGCCTAAAGCATAAATACACAATAGTATGATTGTCCTTTTGATGCTAATACTGATGCTGCTGGTACCAATTGAGCACTAAATCCCTTAATAACATTTCAAAAGGCAAAGCAGCATGACCAGGCCCATCACCATCCCCATTGTAAAGAAAGCAAGAAATGTCCTAGTTATAGCAATAATTGACAGTTGGAGCAAAGATTGCCAATTAAAGACGTTCACAGTGAAGTGAGAAGCAAAAATGTTACAAGGACGACAAACAAAATTGCCGTAAGCAACAATTCAATGAGCTGTCACTTTATGTGTACATAGTATTTATGTGTATGTGTGTGTGAGAGAGGTAATAAAACAAGGTCACATGGCATTAAATAATGTCCAGTTTATCATAAGGTCACTTCCATTTGTGTCCTCTCAATGTCTATTTTCGTATATCTCTCTTTTTTGTAATGAAATTAAATGCTGCAATTGGACACAAATAAGCGCAATGCTGTGGTGAATCATTCAATAGTATATAAGTATAAAAGAATCAACATTCCCATGTGAATGGCGTTCAAAGGCGCTTCAGATCCTTACTCAATGTTCGTTCATTCATTCATTCGCTCGCTGGCTGCCTGCTGTGGTTGACGTTGAGTGTGTTTGCCTTGCGGTCTTTTAACATTATTTAACTTGATTTTGGCTTTAAATATAAACAAGAAGAAAACGAAAAAAGAAAAGCCCAAAAGACATCACAAACAACAGACAGAAGTGCAAAGAGCACAAAGGAACAAACATTTGAGGTTGAAATACTCTAACAAAGCCGCTTTTAACGCCCGCTGGCATTTACTAGGCATGACAATAATGTCACTCAAAGTAGAAGAAGAAGGGACGATCTAGGAATAGTGTTGAATAACGCAATGCAGATATGAAGTTGTCATCGTCAGTTAGGCAGATAGTCAAAACATAGAGAGGCTGCCTAACTGACTGACTGAAGTAGGCAAACCGGCAAATAAAAAAAGAAAAGAAAAAAAAAATGAATGAGTGCTTTTGCTAAGATTGTAGTGGTTGTCATTATTGTGTTTTCCTTACTTACTACGTGCACACACACACACACATACATAGACTATACTTATTTATCTAATAGCAAAACCCAGAAAATGTACACTCTTCCTTCTTGTTTTACATAGATACTTTTCACTTCCTTTTGGCGCCATATTTGCCATATAGTGGTAAAAGCAATAACAAAGTGACACAAAGTTGGCAAGAAAAATGCCAAAGAGAAAAATACACAACAACAACAACAACAGAATGAAGGAACCAAAGAATAACAACAAGAAGAAAAAAATGAAAAGTCAAAAGTTTTTTTCTTGTTACATTTCCTTCATTCAGTCATTTTATTTTTAGTATGCCAGGCACATTTGCACTTTTGACTTTGTATGCAGCACTTGGCATGCCCTCATGCATATATGAATATGAGACTCACTCCGTGTGTATGTGTGTTTGTGTGTGGTATTAATGACACCACACATGCTTACAAAAACAACTTGTATATGGTTAATGTCCGCAAAATACACACAGATACATACCAAAGAAGTAAGCAACAAGGAAGTGTTGAGAGTAGTGTTAGAAAGCAAGGAAACAATAGCAAAACAAAGGAAAAATTAAATGAAAAATGGTATTGTTGTATACTTTTGTGCACTTTGTGTTTTATAATGTAGCAAGTGGAGATCCTTTAGGCTACATTAACTATGGGAGGAATCGTGTAAAAAAAGTTAAAAGACCAGTTAATTTCTATAGAAAAAGATCGAATCTTTCAATTATTTCATCCTCTCCACTTTTCTCTCTCGTTCTAAGTGTGTATCTTGAATGACTTAAGCATCTTCTTTATATAAAATTTTGAAGATCTAAATGAAAAATCTTCACTTAACTAATGCAAAAACAGAAAAATTATTCTCAGAAATAAGATAAGTCAATGAATGGCAATCTGACTGAAAATAAAGAACACCTTCGACTTTGAATCCATGGTCGTCTGTGAATTATTATTATTATTATAAGTGAAAATCTTAACTACAAAAATACAAACAATATCCAATATACTTTCAGAGTCAAGAGTCAAATAAAAAAACTCGTAAAACAAGAATTTCTTTAGTACAAGAATGAAATTTATTTATTCCCTGATATGAAAGAAGTCAATTGCAACTTATAACTGACTATTATTGGAACTCTGGAAAGGAAATTACGCAGAGAGTTCTAGTATTAACAAAGTTAGTACATCATCTTAGTTCCAATATACACGAACTGCATTTAATAGTCGACACCGGTGTTTTATGCTTGTGTTTACACGAACGGCACGCTTAAAAAACGAATTCCTTTTCATTTATGTTTCTTTGTGGGGGTGTGTGGTCTATCGGATAGCAAATTTCATCACATTCTGTGCAATATTTCGCATTTCGCATCTTTCCTGACTCTACGCAAGCTAAAAAATTATGAAAAACACGAGAGACGCGAAAGATGACAAAGAAAAACGTAACCCTGTCACTGGTTTTGTTGTCCAAGTCAGTTATTATACAATGGATCACGACAGCAGAACTCTTTCTATCAATTTGCGTCTGATGAGAAGGGAAGTGCGCTGGTCGCTCAGTCGTTGTGTTCAACAGCAACAGAATCGACGATCGTTCGCGTTGTTCTAATCCATCGTATATGTGATATGGGTAGAGCGGCACAGTCACCCTTCACTGCCTCGCTTTCCTTACATACAAGCAAAGATTTCGCTGTCGCAGATCATGTTGTGTAATTTGGGACTTATAATAATAATAATAAGTGGCACTACAACCGTGTGTCGGTTTTGGCCGAGTCCAAAAGAGCGCGCCAACTAGTTCTGTCCATTGCACGCTGGCGCCAGTTGGAGATTCCCAAGGTCGACAGGTCCTGGTCTCTCCAACGAAGATGTGGACGTCCCCTTCCTCGTTTTCCACCCTGTGGTACCGTCTCGAAGGTCTGGGACTTATGAAAAGTATAAATGTTTCGATGTGACACTACAGAAAAATTGTTTCTTTACAAATCCTTGTGATTCAATTGTTGTGACTGTTATTGCTACTTGCAAGGCTCCAAATGGATTTGTTTTTAAACATTTCATTCTTTGTACTGCCTAAAAGCTTTTTGCACTTAAAAGGTCTAAAAGTACTTCATTGAAAAAAATATATGTAGGATTCAAAATTATTAGTAGTTTGTATCAAACAATCGAATGAATCGAGAAAATAACACAACAATGCAACACGAAAAATGCATGATGAGGAAATACTATTGTTCCGGTTTGACAGGTTAAAGAGTTTCAATGGATAAGACAAAGATAAGCAGCTTAAACATTTTTTACATTATTAATTATTGTATGTAATGCAAATCTATCTTTTATCTGTTTTCTATTATACTACAATTTAATTATTACAATTTCTAACTATTTTTTGTCTTTAATTTCTTTCATTTTAGCATAACAATAAACCTAAAACATACACATAAACACAACGAAATACAGAGTAGAGACTCCGCAACATCAAACAGTACTACATACTAAGAAACATACGCGCAGGCATAACAAAAGTAAAACAAAAAAATAAAGTGTAAAAACAAATTCGTTTAAAACAAACGCACAATGAAAAACGACGTTGTACGATGGACCAGCAACAACAACAACAACTACAATAATGCACAACACAAATTAAAAACAACAACAAAAACAAATGCAACAACAAGCATCAATGGAAAACTGCTCAGGGAGTCTAGTACTAGTACTACATCAACAAGAAAAAGTAGTAGCAGCAACAAATTTCAACAAGCACAACATGTTGCTGCAACATGGCAAGCTTCTGGAGGCGAAAGCAACATTACGCCATCAATGCCTGCGCAACAAGAAAAGCAACAGCAACAAATAACAAAAACAATCAACAGCATCAGAAAATGTGATAAAACAAATTTAAATAATTTACGTAATAAAAACAAAATTAGTTTTTTAATGCAAAAATTATTAAAAACAAATAATAATAATGATAACAATTTACAATTGTTTAGTGCAAACAAATTGACGCTTAGTAAAGTGAAAAATTTTAAAAGATCAGCATCAGCGTTAAGTACTTTAAATTGTCCAACAGCAACAAATGTGTTTTTATTGATTTTGCAATTTAGTGCTGTAGTTTTTTTATGTAATCTTAATGTCGGTTTCGTAAGATATGCCGCAGCTGCAATTAATAATAATAATAACCATGGATCATCACCAAATTATGTGCTCGACTATGAATTACCTAACATTAATAATAATGAAGCAAATACATTAAGCGGGAAACAACGTTCATCATTGACATCATCATCAGCATCAGGATTGTCTCCCGGTCTCATTGGTAATGGTCATTATACACACACTTGGGCTGTTCATATACCGAATGGTGATAATGATGGTCTTGCCAATGAAGTTGCACGCGATCACGGTTTCATTAATATGGGCAAGGTAAGTTTCTTTTTTCCAAATTTTCATTTCAATTTACAATTTAATTTTATGTAATTAACTTAAGAAAGTAATTAATTGAATTTTCACGCATCAATGAGATAAACCAATTGAATGAAAATGACAATTTTCATTTATAACTAAGCGAGCACGTCATGCTGTCGACATTGACATCTTCATTGTTCATTCATTTATACAATAAGTCGCCATTTTGTTAGAAATAAATACGCATATTTAATTAAAAAGAGGAACGATAAATTTCCAGTACTAAAAATAACCTTCATCATGTCCTTTAGTATATTAGGAAATCTTTAAGAACCTTTAAACAATGAAGATCCAAATTTGTCAGACCACTGCCAAAGATATTATATATATTCATACCTTTATAGTCCTTTAACAGACAATTGTGTACTCCTATTCCTGCCTCTTGGTCTTAAACAAATTCCCACACAATTGTAAATTGTAAATTGTCTAATGTTGTAATTGTTATTTCCTTCTTCATTGAGCTTTTGTCATTCAATTTCATTTAATTGCCATTCACAGTGAAGGAAGCCAGTCAATGGTTGGTTCCAGCTGTGATAAAATACCATGCAGCGCCCAGATGCTCTCAGCTGCAAATTGTGTGTTAAATTGAAAACTTAAATGACTTTGACAGAGTTTACCTGTCCCATTTTAGTCTTGGCTTGTCGTCTTACTTGGTCCTTAGTTTTCTTCATTTCCTACTTACAATGAGCAGGCATCATTTGGTAGAAGACCATTATCAGACACTTAACCCTTAGCAGGCCGCATTTGAAATGCCAACAAGTTGAGAGTTGAGTCAAGTTGGGTTGAATCTGAGTAGACAAACTCCCATTGACTTGATTTGAGTTAAGTTGCTCCAACTCAAGTTTGACAAGCAAGCAAGCAAGCGATGTGCTATGGTGACCGATATGGCGGCGCCATTACAAGTGATTTGCCCAGCCCAGGTTATTCCTGGAGATAGTGAGTAGATTATGTTGTGGCTTGATTCCACCTCACCCATCTCTCTCGGTTGTTATGCCAAACTACTTTGACAGTCACTTAGTGGCAAAGTTTGACTCAATTGTGTAAAGTATCAAGGAATGGAATAGTTGGGCCAAAGTGTATGCGAGTATATGTCGGAGTGCAGCAGGTGAAATCTGATTATTGGCAGCCGCATTCAGCAGAGTTCAGTTTCAGTTTGAGTTTGTCTGCAGACACATTATATTGCGGATTTGCCTTCTGTCTATTACACTTGCTTTTCTTGTCAATGATTTCTTTTAGGAAAACTTAATGCAAAAACAAAAAAAAAACATCAAGTAAAATTGTTTCCTTTCCTTAGTAGTAGTACTACAATTTGTGTCTCAAAAGTTTTTTCTTTTTGGTTCCGCACACTCACTCACATACACATGATAGCAATGCATTTTGTGGGAGAAAGTGTGTACAACTTTCTACTCCATCTTAGCAGTGGTTAAGTTTATTCCCTTTCAGTGACTTTCTTAGGAGGATTCTGTGTATCGTGTTGCTTCTTAAAAGGCAAAAAACCACGAAAAACTTTTGTGGAAATGTGTTTTAAATTTAACTGTCTACTTGAGACTGTATATACATGGATATATGTATTATTGAATTGATAGTATCTGTCGATATGTGTCTATGTGTAAAGATGTGGAAAAACTTTTGTTCTTCGACAACATTTGAGTGCTTCTAATTATAGTTTAATCTGATTTAAAATGTCTGCAAAACGCAGACGCATGCCACAGTTTGAAAAGCATTGCTACTGTGAAAGTTGGAACACAGTTTGATTAATTCATTCAACAATAAGATACTGCAGCTTATTAATAAATAATCTCTTTTTGTATTATGAAGATTCTTCATTATTCAGAGGAATAAAGTTAATAAAGAATCCATTGAATTGTTTAAAATCAAGTACCAATTAAACCTTACCCTTGACTCACACAATTTAATTACATTGAAGAAAGAATCAGAAACCGAACAGAACAGAAGCAAAAGAAAACAACTTACTTCTTTCCCAGTACTGGTAAATAAAGTTCAAAAGTAAACAAAATACAAAGAAATAAATTGAAAAAATTATCAATCATCATCATCATGTTCTTGCAACAAATTAAAACACAACGACAATATCAATCAATAAGAGAATGAATGATGGACAAAATGACTGAATGATTGACTGATTAAATGAAGCCAGGCGGCAGCCCAGTGGCGTATTGCCCACCAGGGCGTATGAGTGACGATGGTCACACCGTAAAACCAAACGCAAAATGAAGTGAGTGAAAATTGGTCAACGAAAACGGATGGAAGTGCGGCTAAAAGGTCATTGAAAGTTAACAAAGTGAAAATGTGCAGGAGACAAAAAGGAAAAACAGTAAAATAAAATAAAAAATCACAAACAAAGAAGCGAAATGTGAAGGAAATAAGTCAGTAAAAGCGAAATTAATTTAAAAAAAAGTCAGGGAAGGAAAGAAACATAGCAAATGAAATGAATTTGAAGAAAACATCAGAAAAAAAATCTAAAGAAAAAGACTTTCTTTGGAGAAAATTCGTATAGAAAGGAAATTAAAATGAAAAACTAAGTGTAAGGTAAGATGGGAACAAAACATTGGGACACTGACTTTCTGCTTAATTAAAATAAAATAACATAACAAAACAAAACAAGAAAAAAATAAATAATAATAAATTAAAAGTAAAAATAATACAAAACAAAACACAATATTGACTTGACTGACTGTGTGACTTGTGTAAGTATAAAAAAAAGGACTTAAAGACATCAACTTGAATTGAATAAGAAAAACAACAACTTCCTTTACTTGTGCAACGTGATGTGGATAATGATTGTGGTCATAATGATGATGATGATAATGATGCTGGTGGTGACGTTGTTGACTTCCGCTTTTGACAAAAGACCGCTACAGTTTGGGAGCAGGATTGCAAGTGATTGTGTTTCCTTTTATTTTTTCAACCAAGGAAGCAAGTAAAGAGCACAGTAGCAAGGGACTATTTTTCTCTTATTTAACAATGAAGTGAAAGCGCTTTTTGTATTATGTAAATAAGAAATCCATTGAAAGTGGGCAAGTAGTAGAGTGAAGTGAAGTGATGTGAAGTGGAGTGGAGGATTGCTTCCAACTTAGCACATCATTTTGAGATAAGTAATGACAAACAGCTGCTGTTGCTGCTGCTGCCAGTGCTACTACTTCAGTATGAATGACGCTCCACTCTAAGTAAAAGATAACCTAGCCAGCCGCTTCCGTTGAGACAGATATGCCATTGTTATGGGTAATACCTTATGCGCTACCGCTCCTCTATGGCATATACTAGAGGCTTTTGTTGTCTCTTAGGCTTAGATGAGAAACACCGACAAAGACAAGGACTATGACTATGATGAAGACCCAAACACGGCACAGCACAGCAGAGCATAGTTAACAGGGAACTTTAGTTGAAATTATTGCAATGCATAAATCCAAGCGCAAAAGCATTCGCTCGTACTGCTTTCACTCGCTTATCTTTTAACATAAACAATGGCAGATGTCTGCAATTGATGATTATGAGGATGATGATGATGACGAGTATGAGAATGATGGTAATGCTGACAATAACAAAGAGAATATGATGACCGAAATGGAGTGAAACTCACGGTTTTTGTTTAATTTTCTATTCAAATAAATAAAGTTGAATTCAGACAGAGTCGAGCAGAGTTGAATATTGTTGTTGCTTTTTCTCTTAACCAACACAGATAAATTAGCTTTTTATCAACTTGAATAATATGATGAAAATAAGGGAAGTGAAAAAAGAAGAGAAAACGCAAAGGAAAATTAAAAAAAAAATTCATTTAATAGCATAAAGTTAATTTTCAATTTGTTTTGTTTGTTTGTTTGTTTGTGCTTCTTTATTTATTTACTATTTTTTTTCTCCCGCACTATCTGAAATACATTTCTACTTACTAGGACTGAGGGTCTAAAGGTAGCTTAAGATGATGGCAGCTCCTCTTATCTATGCTGCGGGCAGTGAAAAGTATTTTATTTTTTTATATTTTGAAATGAAAAAGTTATGCAAAACTTCAGTTTTTGCAATCAGTTTAGTTTCGTTGTCGTTGTTGTCCATCGTAGTATTGCATTTGACAGGTGCAATGGAGTTTTATTTTTGTTGTTTACACAAAAAAAAAGAAGAAACTCCTGTCAAAAGATATGGTAGAATATTTCATTAAAATACTTTGACAGAATCAAAATTGTGTTGATTTTAAGTAGAAATTTTGTTTGTTTTCTTTGATATTTCACAAAAATTTCAATTGATCTACCAAAGGGGCAGAAAAATATTACAAATATTAATTAAATTACGAAGTTGTGATGGCAAAATTGAAATTGAATATTACTAGTATATAACAAATAGAGACTTAAGATCTATATGGATATGACAGTATCACCGCCTTGACAGTATCATTGCTGTCGAGAAGTTTTGTAACTAATTCGTTTTCATGGCTACTCAGCCTGTCCCAATTACTTCTTCGTCACCTTGATTATTTCTTCCCTGACAAAAGAAATGTTGAGATATTTATGCATGCCATCTATAGAAATATTATATTTCAATGCTTGTCAGTCTGTCTCACTCAAAGTCAATAACGACCGAACTGATTTTCATATAGTTTTCACCAATGAACGGAGTGATTGATTAGGAATGTTATAGATGTATAATTGGGTGAAATATGACAAAAATTGTTGAAGATGTCGGAAAAAATTATGCCGATTGGAAGCGTTAATGGCATGCGCCGGGTAAACCATTACAGTCATATTTAAACAACGTCCTAGCAAACGCAAATATGAGCCAAAACTGGTTTGTGGCTAGTCCTTTTTGGAACCAGTACTAGGACCAACTATCTCCTTTTACATGTATTCAACTGGTGAATTTAATTGGCAAAGTCATTGGAAGGGATCAACTGTTCAACAGTCATGACATCAGTCATTGCCACCACCTGCATTTCCTACGACTAGTGAACTCACTAGCCACCAGAAATGCATTAAGACCCTGCTGACTTACAATGGAAACGAGCACTTACTGGTGCTCCTCTACATAACCTGCGACTGGTGAATTCAGCATGCACCCGGCAATAAGAAAAGAGGGACTATCGCCAACAAGCACACTGCAGTGGTATTACTCATTTGTGTATGAGTGTATACACATGAAATCATTTTAGATCGAGTAATGCATAAAACCAGGTTTACATGAAGGAATTCTGCGGCAGAGCTCTCTCACGTAATTTTTGGTTGTGGAGAAGCGAAGCACGTTGGTCACGAGGAAGCTGAGTTTTTCTTTATCTTCTTAAAAAGATCGTCTCGTTGGATAGAAATGCTTAATGCCAAGGACTATGAAATTATATAAACTGGACAAATTATTCAACCGTGCTAAGCCAGGGCAGGTTGCTAGTACATAATAATTTACATACCAAGGTGCATCGATAATATTTCTGAACAATTTGTTTTGGTAAAGTTAGAAAATTTCAATATTTGATTTGCTTGAAGAGCCACTTTGCTGAATGGCATATGCCCAGATCGGTTTTAAAACAACTGTCTAATTTTGTACCAGCTAACAGCCAATACATCATACGCGTCTAGTGTAAGGTGAGTCTTTTTCGCTTTAAGATGTGCTTTCCACCTTAGCTTGCGGCCAAGATGTAAGCCTAGTTACCTTGAGATATATCATTTCCATGTAGCTACACTTTCGGACACGACTCCCTTGTGATCGGTAATGTAAGTTGAATAGATTTTTGAGTGTTGACTTTTATTTTCAATTTTTAAAGTCAATTCTCCAACAAATTAAGATGCTGTTCAAGATATTATAATGCTATCAATGGGTCGCTACTTGTAGCTATGATCACAATATCATCGGCACAAGTTGCTACATTTGTAGTAGACATATCTGTCTCTTGTATATACTATAATGTAGTTCACAGGAGCTAGTGCACTACCTTGCGATACACAAGCATTCAAAATATGGAAGGAAGTTGGTGTTACAGAATATTAATATTGTTCTATTCCATGATATTCATCATATTTGCAAATAGCAATGGAAAATTTAAAGAAAATGGAGTTTAAAAAGATAAAGAAAACGATAGTCAATTGTGAATTTCAAAGTATTCCACTATAGTGAGTATTGATGGCAAATAATGTTTGCATGTTTGCATTTCATTGATTGAAAACATTAACTAGAATATTCTAAAAGACACTATCCCTATTTAAGGGACATCAACAATTTGTCAGTGATAATTCACAAATAAGCCAAACATATTTCACTAGATTGCACACAATGAAATGGCGATCAAACACATTTTGTCCTATTCATTTCTTAGTTGTGGTTTTTCTTCATAAAAAAGACATATTTTTCTAAATTTATTGCCAAAATCTTTTTTTTTATTTTATCCTTGGTAAACTTTTAATACTCGTATAAAAGAAAAAGTTCTTAAACATGGGCGTGCTATAAAATAAAATTCAACTAAATTATATTCGAACAATTGGAATTGCTCAACGATGATTGCTTGCCGCCACAAAACTACTAACTTGGCATATGTTACATATATTAAAATGTCTTTAAAATATTTATTATCCACAAATACACATACGCAAAGGCATACCAAAAACTAAGGACCTCACAAAATACTCATTCATAGGAGGACTAAAAGTTTATACTTAATATTATTGTTGTTAACTATGCCATGAGCTTAGCTTTAAATATTAGTAAAACTGCCATATTTATACTTTATAGTATTCTTTTCTCTTAGCTATTGTATATGGATGCTTGCAATACTATGTCCTCTCTCTGTCTTTCTCTTTCTTTGTCTATCTTACATGTGTAACTATTTTTGAGTGTAACTACAAATTGAATTTTGGTTTTCTCAATTTTAGTAGATTCTTCCTTTTACACACAGAAAAAGAGTCCAGAGTCCAATAACAAAGTTTTCATAGTATCAGAAAAAAATATAGAGAAAACTTTATCTACAAGGACATGTTGCAGTCTGCTGTCGCCTTTGCCACAACTCATTTTACACTCAATCGAATTTTGATTTCGATTTTGATTTTTGATACCATCGTTGCCTTGGTTCGTTGGTTTAAAGTTGTTTCACTGACTCGATATCCTTCCATTCCATTGCATTGCATTTCATACTTTTATAGCGTTGCGTTACACATTTCATATTCAATTAAATGACTAAAGGATATGTGATGTCAAATAAGCAACACAAGATTTACTTTGCTTTCGACAGAACACACATACATACTTATACATCCTTAATCTCAACTGAAGTCATTCATCTTCTTTGATGTTATGCTTTCTATAATATTTGAAGAATCTTATTCTTATGAATTTTCTGTTCAATAAAATTTATAAACTTGAGATATTTCATGACATGTGATTAAACTTTCAGTGACTGAGAGAAGAAAAAGTAGAAGTTTGAACCAAAGTAAAAATCAAAAAATAAAACGTATGGATGGGGCATTCCTTACAACATACATACAAATGTATATGTATATGCATGTATAACGCGATGACTACTACTTATTATTACCAATTGACAATGACAAATCCTATTTGAATAAAAGCCAAGCCAAGCCGAGCCAAGCCCAGCCAAGTCAAAGGGCTCATGCTATTTGTATAGGGAGATTGAGTCTCGGTGTCTCTCGGTCGCTCTTTCAGTTTGAATCAGTTGCAAAAGTTAAGTCATAAATATTTTCAGAGTTTTTTGACTTGAAATTTATCAACGATATCCTTTGCATGCCAGGACACAAACACCCATACAAATACTCAATCACACACACCTCATACATTCACTCGCTTTTATACAAAATTCATGCATATAAATACAAAAAACTTTATGTGTGCATGTGTGTCCTGGAAACTTTTTATCCACTCACACACACACATACACTCAGCCATGCTTAGATACATGGTATATGGGATCCTTTTCCGTGGGCGTTTTGTTGAATATCGTGCAAAAATTTGTCAGGCAGCTTTAAATGCATTTGAAAGCCTGCCAAGCTGCTTTGCCTCTGAACTTTCCACATTAACTCCCTTGCCGGTCCTTCTATCATATATGTGTGAATAGTACTAGTGTTGTATTGGCTTTGTATTGCATACAACACTTATACTTGTTGTTGTTGTTTTTGCTGCTGTTGCTATTGCAGTTGTCACGCCCTTAGATCCTATGACTCCCCCCGATTCATAGGATTCCATAACTAATGCGTCTTTGTTCAATGAAAAGTTTTAGTCATCGTTGGTAAAAGTTGCTAGATCTCACAACCCCCTGAACCTTTTTCAATCGTCAGTTTGTAAATTTCTATACAAATATGATATTTTATGCTTAAGTTTATTTTTCTTTTTCTTTCTTTCTTTCCATCTATCTTCTCATACTCATTCTTCTACAACTTTCCTAGTTTTTATTATGATCTTACTGTTGCTTTTCTTTTGCTGTTGCTGTTGCTATTGCTTTTGCCTTCATCTTTTTAGCTTCAAAGTAAATTTGCATTGCATATTTTTAGGTGTCACATGTTGACATACTTTCTTTATGTGTATTTATATTTGTGTGTTATGTGTTTTGCTTAGGTGTGTATGTGTGCTTTCCTTTCACATATCCTTCTGTCTATTTATATGTGTTTAAATGTGAGTGGGTGTGTGTGTGTGTTTTGGTATTTATGGCATTTCTTAACAGGTTATTGAATATTCTTCTCAAGAGAAGCGAAAAACTTCCTTTAAACTGGCACAGCATGTATGCATATATTCACAAGGATAAAGCAAATTGTAGGAAAAGTTAAATAAAACTCTAATATCTTTTCACTTCTTAAAGAAGAATTATGAATTTTCTTTAAGACACAACATATTTTTTTATATTTTTTTGCGCCTTAAGAAATATTACCTTAGTTAATGAGTTTCATTCTTTTGAGTAATTGCTCTCATTCACTGGAAAAAATAAACAAACAAAAAACAACAAATTTTCACCTTAATTAGCAAATCGCTTAATTAGTGATATTAAGTTGAAAATTTTCTCATTTTCCTTCAAAAATATATAAAAGAAAAACTCATTTCTTTTGTATACTTTGTTTTTTAGGCAGACAAATTTACGAGACTGCTTCACTGTTGTTGCTTCGCTGTTTTGCGTTTCATAAATTAAGTTAATTTATTTTAAATGTTGAAGTCTCATCTCACCTCACCTTAGTTAGAAATGTTTTCACTCTTATCATCATCATCATCATAATGCATTATCATCTTCTTTTCTGGCACTGATTAGCTACATTAAGTGGAAAAAACTAAGAAAACGTGCATCACCTAGTGAAAGAAAGTGAATGTAAAAAAAGGAATAAAAATTAATTTAATTGAAAGACTAAAAAAAAAAATAAATTACAAGTGAGATTGAGATTTTTTGAGGTTTACAGCTTTACAAGCAGGAGTTTTTTTTTTACACTCGTCTGTTATCATTTTGTTTATTCTTTAGTTTAAAAATGTACTGAACAATCAGTAGTGCATTTTATCATATTTTTCTTTTTGTAGCATACATTGCGTATGCTTTATGCTTGATTTTATCTGTAATTGTTGTGTTTTTCTCAACAATTTAAAGAATTTAGGAGGGAAATGATAAAGGAAGATGTAATTTATTTCAGAATTGTTTAATTTTGCACCAAGATAGGAATTATCGGCACTGCCTATCTCTCATCATGCCTTGACGTAAAGACCAGAGATCAAGCAGGCATGAAATGGGCAAATGAGTTTGGCTGTACTGTTGCAAGAACACTATGGCCTTGCTATCAACCAAAGAGAACCTCCGAGCTCCTACACCTTAACAAGAAAAGGGTTCGACGTTGACTGGAGTTATGACGGGGACTACACCATCGGGTTGATGGCCCATAGGATGCAAGTTCCACACAATGACTTCTGTCCTCTGTGATTGCCCTGCTCTACTCAGTAGACGAACTATTCTACGAACACATGGGTAGTTTGGCAAAATGTCCTTTGGGAGTCCTGGCTCTGTTCGTGGACTCCTTAGGATGGTTTTAGAGAAAGATGGTGACCGACCTTGGACTGTTGTGAATTTATTTTATTTTAAGGATGTTATTAATCATTTTCTGATTTTATTCAAAAAGTTTCTGATGAAAACAGATACTGAAATAACTGTTTAAACTGCAATTCAATATACTAGACGGTATAGTTTATTCTTCAGTTCTTAAATTTGTTTGTTTGTTATGAATAAACACAAAAACTACTTATTGGATTTTAAAAATTCTTTCACCTAGCGAAAGCTATATTATCAGCGTGTAACATGGACTTTATTTTATTTTCAAAAAAGTTACACAACCCTACGAAAATCACAATAATGTGGCCGAAGGTTTCAAAAATCTATACTACTTATTTATAAAATTAATTACATGCACGCAAATGTTCCTACGTTTTTTCATTGTTTATGATTTGTTGCTTCTTGAATTATATGCTGTTGTGGTTATTGTTGTATTTCATTTCATTTGTTGATAACTGCGTGTGAGAATAGTGCACTTATCGTTCTCTTCTTTCTGAATTTAATGTTCACTGAGGATCAGGAGAGAGAGACACTGTGTCAAAGACAATAAAATGAATATATTGGACAACTCGCTATAACAACAAGAATCTACTTACAAAATTTCGAAATTCCGGGCAATGCCGGGTAAAGCTGCTAGTATTAAATAAAACGCATAGCGACTCTTGAATTGTAGTTGTGTAAGCGCTTAGCAGGCAGTGTCTTACAGAGTATAAAAGGTTGTTGAAATCACAGGGCAAAAGTCGACTAATCGTACTTATAAACTCTTTCTGACTTTCTGAAATGATGTTCTGACTTGTAGAAGTATCTAGAAGTATGTATCATTTCGATGGATGTTCCTTTTGGTTCTTACATCATAACATTGCATATCTAAAATACGTACCTTGCGTCAGTTGATCCTAATTAAGACTTACATAAAACATAATTGAAATAAACAAACTGCTTATAGCACTCGTCTGGCTATATGACATCCAAAACTAGGGTACAATTGCTCCATACAACATATAATGGGCGACGAATAAAGGCCGCACCATGATTCGTTAGAAATTAACCTATTTGAATGCGGTGCATAACATTTTGCGTTTATATTATCGAAATCGACGTACTAAATCAAAAGATATTCATATTTTTAATTCCGTTGCCTACTTTTTGGCCGATTTCCGAATGTTTTCCTCCTTAGCTGCGGGGCAACATTAAAGATCTGATAATTAGGGAAAAAAATAACAAAATAAATGCTATTGCAATCATATTTCGAATACCACATGCACGAAGTCGTGGGCACAGCTAGTTTTAAATTTAAATTTATAAAAGCAGATGTTACCAGATGGAAGCAATTTGAAATGCAAATGAAGGACTGTATAAGTAGTATAACCAATGAAAAATTCCATCTAAAAACCAAATAAATTGAATTTTAAATACAATAAATAATTCACTATTTAATAATATACAATATTAAATATGAAAGAATATCGCATCTAGTATAAAATTTATAGCATACTTTGTAGAGTTAACAACAATTGATGATACAATATTACGATATCATTTATATAACAACCAACACTCAACGATTTTTCGGTTTTTTTTTTTCTCTTTCTATATTCGTGTCACATTCTTAAGCTGCCTTCTCCAAAAAGGTATTCCGCATCACTTACCATAACAGAACAGCATTGTCATCTCATCTCTCATCTCATCTCATCTCATCCCATCTTATTCTCATTCATTTTTTTTTTGCTTTTATACACGAAAATAAAGTGACAACAAAAAGCATGAACAAAATAACAACAAATAAAAGAGCAAAGAATAAAGAAACACCAGACAATATAAAAGAGTCAAAAGAATGAACAAATAAAAGCAAAGTACATACTAGTAGTAGTAGTGGTAGTGAAAGACAAAATACTATAAAGAAATGGAAAAAAATGTACGATTTTTTAAGAAATCACCAACAAAACATGAATAACGACTCTCGAATCCTCAACTAAAACACAATGAAGTGGTCCATGGTGCTTATCTTTTTTCCTTTCAAAATATTTTCTTCTTCTATTTTTATGGCATGACAATGCTGGAAAATTGCGCGCATGGGAAATGGTAACAAAAAAATGTGAAAGCATAGAAATTTTTATAAAATAAAACAGCAAATAGCAAAAATATGTCTGATTCAGAAAATCAAAAGAAAAAAAAAAAGAGAAAGAAATTATAAGAAAATAAAACCTTTAAAATACTTTAGTACAAGAAGATAACCAACAACAAAACTTTGTGCTTTACTTTTGACCAGCGAAAGCCAATGTAAAAGTGGCCAGTAAAAACGCCCACACACTTAGTATCTTTTAACTGTTTGTTTGTTCACTTACCAACCCACTCTCTCCTCATGCTAAAGGCAAAAATCATACTTTTCTTCTTATTCCTCCTTCCTTACTTCGTTGTTAACGTCACTTACTTTGCTTTGCTTTGCTTTGCAGCATTTCTTCACATTTAATGAATGAACAAAGAAAAACGCGCTGCATACTTTTGAGCGCTTTTAACGTACATAAAGCTGAGCCGAACATTTTTCATGTTTTTCTTGATGCTTTTCTTCTTTGGTTTCCCAACCAATTTCTCTTTTCCTTTTTTTTTTTGTGTGTTTCTTCTCGCCTCCAGCTTAATTTTTATGATATTTTTCCATCTTTTTTTCACGCTCCTGATTTTTTGTGTTTTTTTTTTTTATTTAAAATAAATTCCGAAAAAAATATATTAGCTCCTTTTTTGTGTTGTCTTTGGCTTATTTCCTTTTCTGTTTCTTTTAGAAGTTTTTCTCATTTTTTTTTTCTTGTACTTGGTATCTTTTGCTGTCTCACCACAGTTGAATCATCATAGCCTCTTTTTTGCTTTGTTTTGTGTTTTTAATTCGCGCTCAAGCGTAAAATTGCTAATGGACACGTTTTAGTCACGTTGCCTTTTTGCCTCCTGATCCTTGGATCCTAGGATTCTTGCTGTGTGCATTTTCATCTTTTCCTTTACCAAATTTCGGTGTATTAAAATGAATGGGTGAGGAAGGAATCTAAACTGTTTTAATTAAAGCCAAAATGCCATGGTATGAAACGATACCAAAAAGAGGAGAAGAGAACAAAACAGAAAAAGAATAACATGAACATCATGTTGGATATTCTCTCTCTCTAGTAACCCTAACCCAATCCCAATGACTTTGATGATGACGATAATATTTGTTTTGTGTTTGCTTGCCAAGTTTGCTGCTGTATTGGCCAAGTTTAATTGCCAACTGATTGAACACTAAGCGCAATCAAGCGTCATTTAATTTATATAAATTTGCATACAATTCTTTGTTATCTTTATTTCCCTGTCTCTTTGTTCAATAATCCAAACACAATAGAAAAATATGCTAAAATTTTCAAAAGTCTTCTCTGAAAAAAAAAACACAAACAAATCGTTATGAAATTTAGTTTTATTTTTGTTAGGTGGATTGACTAGAATTGATTTGTAATAAAATTCATGACAAAGCAATCACCAAAAGCATAGTCAATATAAATAAATAAAAAAAAAATATATAACTATTAAACAATACAAAAAAAAAAGGTGGTAAAAAAAGAAACAAATGAAAAATGAAATAAAAAAAATAAATTAAAATTATATATTGTATATGGTACAATATACTATATGTATGGCAATCAAAAAAAAGAAAAACAATTCAAATCAAATCAACGCTTTCGCTTGGTTAAAACCATCAAATAAAAATTTTCCCAAAAATTTCTATACAATTTTTATTGTTGCATTTATTATTTGATGATTTTTTGAAAGATTACACAACCTGCAGGCATAGGCATGCAGATAAACGAACATTTCACAACGCAATAAATTAAAATTTTTTCATACATTTAGTTGATACTTTTGTTAGTGATGGATAACATTTTGTTAGTATATAATCCGATTACAAAAAATTGTAATTTACGAGTGGATTGTGGAGTGCCTAGTATATTTCAATAACTTTTAGGGAAATTCACAGTCTTCAGGTGGACTATGATGAAGTTGTTCATGCGTAAGCTTGTCATCATTAACTTGTGTAGGTTTACTCTTAAATTCTGACGAAATTTTGCATTTAACATGATTGTATATAATAATCTTTGTGTAAAGATTGTTCTTTCTTCATACAAAATCCTTTGAAAAATCAGCTGTACAAGTTTTCTATATAAAAATTCACTCATCAGCCATTAGATTAGAGAAGAACAGGAGTCATCAATGCAGCCTCATTTGGTTCCATTGAAACAGCTTGTCTGTCCTTATATATTTTTCGTTAATACGAAACTCAACACACAACAACTGAAACGAACCGCCGAACTACTACACTTTACCAAAATAAGATTCGGATGATAACGAGAGTCCTAATGGAGTACTGTGCATTTGGGTGAAAAGAATGCATGTTCCATATCAATGCTTCTATTGCAGTTGTGAAGATGAGGATCAATCAGAAAATATTTCAACTCCTATGAGACTGCCATGCTCTTCTTAAAAGCACCTTTGATGATTGACAGTTTGGCTACAGAGGGACATGGCTTTGTTCGTTAATTCTTCGGATTGATTCCAGAGGCTGACCAATATATTGTTCCTTACCATCAATTACACTAAACCATTCTCGCTCTTTCATTAAATTCAGACATCAACATAGGCTGCAAGTCATCTGGATGAACTCGTGTTCTTGTGGAGAGGCCTGCATAACCTAGCCTAACCTAGCCTAAGATTCGATCTACTCATCCTCATAGAATATGAATGCAGAAACTAAATTAGATAATAGACTTAGACTTTAAAATGGACACCGTTCAAAACCAAAATTTGTGAGAATTCAATTGATTTTTCCATTTGATTGTTATTCAAATCAAATTGTAAATTATATAAATGAAGGAGGGGCAATGAGAAATTTAGATTGATTCAAATGGCTTTCAATTTTACCTATTATTTTTCATTTTTTTATAAATACTCGTACATATATTGTTTGAATATTATGTTATTGATTGAATGTGTTTGTGATTTTTTTGTTGTACGAGTATTTTATTTCACATATTTCAATATTTTTTTATGGCTTTTTGTCGATTGGAAAATGGAAAGTGAAGCCATTTTGTCATTTTGACCACGTGTCGTGTATATGAAACACACCCAGTCAGACAGACAGACAGACAAAGAGTAACAACGCATAGCGAAATTAAATCAAATAAAAACCAACAGCAAACTCATGAGACGCACAAATTGATACTTTTAACTTAACCACCATTTGATTGTAAAATCAACTCACGTAGTTACACTTTGACTATGCTTAGATCAAAATAAGTGTAGTGTTTGTGCGTGTGTATTGTATGACGAGTAATCTATAGAATTAAAACATTTCTGAAACAAACTTTCTATTATAAATGAAAAATTTAAATTTTGTTGGCTTTTTATCTGTTGAAGCGTAAAATCCAAAATGAAAACACGGTCTTCTTCCACTCTAAAGAAAAACCTGATTGAGTCACGTATTGAGTGTTTTTTTACTCCTCCTGCTTCTTCTCGTTCTTTGCAAACAAGGCATGGGTAAAATTCATAAATGTATGGGGGAATGAAGAATTGAATAAGGAAAGAGAGAAATAAAAATGAAAATGTTGTAAGATTTTATTGTTAACTGACCGCACATTCTATTCTAAATATCACAGTGCAAATGATTATGCTCCTCAAAGGCAAAACACTTTAAATTTTATATAGGATTCAACCTAAACCAAATCCAATTGTCACATTTAAAGGGCGATTAGGTGTTGCTGATGATGATGATGACAATTGAGGCTTAGTTAGTTACTACTAATACTACTACTTCTCTTCAAATTGAACTCATTTACATAATGAAATGAAGGTTTTTAATAACACATGATTAAGGTTTGATCGCTTTTTGACATATTTAGCGAGCTGCCACTTAATAATCCATCAATAATTGCTACTTATTGAGTAGTACTCATAGTAGCTTTTTTGCAAATGAGTTGAAATGGATGAGTAGTGAGAAACAAGGCATCTAATAATATCAGAAGCGCACACCCAGACATACTATAGTACGCCCACTACTTGGTAAATCATTTATTAGTATTATTATTATTGATGATGATGTTGATGATGACATAACATCATTGGCTTCACTTTAATATTTATTAGAATTACACACACACACGCACACACACAATCATTTACTTTTGTCTGTGAAGAATATTGCATTTTATATTAATATACAATAGTATTTTGAATTATGTGCTTGTGCGTGCTTGGGTATTCACGTGTGCTTTTCATTCATTCATTCAATAATTTATTTACTCATTCATTCAATCAATCATTCATTTTTTCATTTGTATACTAGAAATAATGATTGAAAACGCACTTAGCATTGATTAAATTGAACTGTTTGCATTGTAAATGTGACGCAATTAATCTTTATAATTGCTATTGCATGTATACGAGTATATACGCTATATTTTCCACTATACTATGGTGTATGTAATTGTTTCAATTGTAATGTGTGCATATGTGTGTGGGTGTGTATGTGTGTTCATCTTCTCCCAAAATGCTTTTGTTTAATATTACTTTTTAATTAATTACCTTATTGCGGTAATTAAATGTTTACCTTTGAAAGGCAAAGCAATAAAAAAGAGCTTAAAAAGCAAGTGATAATCCCTTTTTGTTTTTTACTTTAAACACACACAATATGTTCACATGTGGAAGTAGAAAAAAATTAAAGAGAAATGTTGAATAGTTCTTAATGTATTATTATATCAATCTTTATTAAGTTCAATAATATAATTATGCTCGATTTAATATAAATTATAAGCAAAGCATGAATTAAAAGTTTGACTTATACAGCTTATCCAGTGTTGACCATGCTCATATGATACGGAAAACTTGTATAGTAGTTAACGGAAGAATGAAGAGTCTACAAAGTTTGTCTAAGAATTTGCACAAATATTTCTAAAATTTCGAAATTGCATGTAACTGATGATGACTTCGTTTTGAGAAAGACACTGTTTTGTGGCATCTTTTGTAATGATCATAAATTCAAGTTTCATTTTATAAGGATGTGTTGAAGTCATAACATGGTCGAGAAGACTTGTACCCGATCTTTGTTGGTGATCTTTATGCAAGTGAAATCATGAAATATTTTTTTTTTTTTCTTTCCTTGCCCACTCCTAATTGGAGCATAGGGCCTATACAAGGCTTCTCCATCGCATACGATTCTGGGCTGTTGTTTTTGTGCCCTCCCATGTGATGTTGACATCAGCAAGCTCACGCTGGATAGATCTTCTCCAGGTGGATTTTGGCCGGCCGCGGCTTCTGCTCCCTTGAGGGTTCCACTCTAGCGACATTCTCGCGATACTATCTGGTTGTTTCCTTAGCGTGTGGCCAATCCACCGCCACTTTTTCCGCTTTATCTGCTTCAATATCGGTTCCTCGTTTGTTGGACGCCATAATGCCTCGTTGGAAATAGTGTTCGGCCAGAATATTCTGCATACAATCCTCAAACACTTGAATCATGACATAGTCGGGATCAATTGCTACAGATCTTGTCGGTGATCTTTAAGAAAGTAAAGTCTAGTAGACTGATCATATCATCTTCTGTTTAGCAAGTGGACTTACGGGCTTTTGTTTGCTTCTGAATTTTTGTTGAAGCTATCAGTTAAGCTACTTTTGCCAAAAAAATAGGAAGAAAAAGCAATTTGCGTAGTGAATGGCGCTGATTTCGGATTTCCGCAACAGTTTTGATTATCTGCAAATCTTCTCTTCTTCATTTTTACATTTGTGCAAGCATTTGTAAGGGGATGATGAAATCGTCGTTGTGAGTAGATACATATGTATTGGTGCACATTCGCTGTCTGAACTTATTCCTCGTTCAAAAGTAACTATTAATTCTAAATTTTCTCAACGCAATTTGAGTAGTGAATTGGCAACGCTTCAAATTACAATAACTAAATTTTGTGCAAATCGTTGACTAGTGGATTCCCAGCTCTAAGTGCAAGTAGAACGGCAACAGCGCACATCAAATTATTGTTACTGCCTTGATTTGCTTGAAATTTCTGATATTATGACCTGTCCTGTGTTCGCTATGCTTATGTTATTGATAGTTGTGTGAGTTATGGTTCAATACTCACACAAAAAAAAAAAAAAAAAAAACAGTGACACAGTGATTTTAAACTGTGATTGAGTCACAGTCATTTGAAGGGAGAGACACAGTTTACTTGATTGATGGTGACTCACTTTGATTTAGTTGCTCCCTGATTGGTAATCACAGTTTAAAGAAAGTGAACTGTGTCTTTCCATTCAAATGACTGTGACTCAATCACAGTTTATAATCACTGTGATTTTGAAATCACTGTTTAGCTCATCTCTAGTGTTGAATGAGATTGCATTCATTATTTTGAAATCATTTGTAACCCACCATAGAAACCTTTATTGCTTATATTCTAGAGAATAATTACCACAAGCATATCATTTCAGTCGTCTCTTAATATTTTATCCCTCAAAAGAATTACTAGAAGTATATTTTACCTAGAATTTTCCTACCTACCCTCGTTTAATTATATTCTATTTCCATTCTTTATACGTAATTCCATTAAAAAGTCTAAAAATTTGTCATCATATGACGTACGCTAAGAGAATATTTGATATTTGCTTCTGTGTTTGTCTATCTCATAAACTCTCTAATGCATAACAATAAGCGTATTTGCATCATATTTATTATTTTTATTTGAGAAATGAATGTGAATAAAAAAAAAATTGGGTTTATACACATGGGTACTTTATGAGGATTCCATCATCATTCAGCCACTACTTTGATATTTGATTTTCTCAATTGTTTCACTTTTTTAATCTTCATTCAATTTTTTAATAATAAAAACAAAAATTTAAAACTTTCAAGTGCTTCACTATTTTTTGAGTTTGAATGCAAAAAGATACTATATACTATGGTATATAAATAAATATTTGAAAATTTCCCACAAAAGCTTGTGATGTGCGGAGATATCAACTTTTGTAATTAAAATTGGTCTCACTCATTTTACTTTGCATAGGTTAAGCTGTGGAATAGTTTTCCTGGTTTTTTTTCTTGTTTTGTACAAATTTCCGTTTGGTTGCCACACAACCAGAAAAAAATATAAACAAATAAAGCGAATAAAAGAATATTGCACTATTTTTGCAATTTTGTTGACATTTGTCACGATGTCGTAAAATTTTATGAAAAAGAATGAACACAATCATTGTATTTCGTATTACTTTTGCTACACCATTTGTTCATTTAGCTTATTGTACTTTTTTGTGGATATAAAAATATTAATAACAAATTGTGACAAGTGACATGATGATTATCTCTTCCACTTTCTGGTGTCATCAACTCATAGTCATCATCATCATCATCATGAAAATCTTTTATTTTGTAAATTGTAGATTTTAGGACCTTTGAATTTTCTTTCTTTTCTTCTCTTCTCTTGTCAACTCTTAACGAAAAAGAAAATTGTTTGCATACTTTTGTGCGCTGGCGCTATTTTAATATTTACTAGCAAAAAGCTAAAGCTTCTCTTTACTTTCATCTTACTAAGTATTTCTTCGTTCTTTTACTGAAACATTTTTCTATTTGTCTATAAATTTTTAATTAAGTTTATGAAAGGCGCTTAAAGTAGCAGTAGTTTTCTATTTCTTTATGCATTATCCATTTTCTTTTACATTATTTTCCTTATTTTCTATTAAATATTTTCAATGTATTCTACTTAGTATCTGTGCACTTTCATTTCGATTCTTTTTAACTTATTTTGTTTTATTTTGTTGCGTAATTCAAAGCCTTTTGCTGACATTGAACAAAGAGAAAACTAAAAAAAAGGAACGAAAGATAGAAAATTTTCCATTCGAAAAGCAAACGGAAGAAAATCAACGCCTTTAATTATTTATTGAACCTACTTAACCTTAGCCTGCTTTTGTTGTTCAGTTGTTCAACTTGTTCGGCAAGCATCACTGCATCATTGCAGTGTCATCACTCTTACATCTCTTCCGGCTCACCCGGCTATCACTTCCTCTTCCTTGTGTCGTGCGCTGTTGTGTGTTGTTGGAATAATACAAAAAGAAAATAGAAAATGGAAAATGTTGAAATACTTTAGTGTACGCTTTGCTGCTCAGCTGTGCTTTGTTTTGAGCATTTTGTCATTTACTCGTAAAGCTTTGTGTACTTGTGCTTGAATGGGCAAAAAAGTGTTCTTACTTGTGTCAGCCTCAAATGCATTTTTGTTTTATCGCATGTCCTTTTTCCTTTTGTTTTTTCTTTCTATTTTCCATTGTTGACTAGACTAGGAAAGATAGAGGAGAGTCATGGTCATAGTCATAGTCATAGTACCTCAGTTGTGCACATCTTTGCACTTGAACTGTAATGAGTCACATTTAGATTTTTATTTTAAGATAAGCAGGCATTGCATCTAATGCAGGCAAGAGCTTTAAGCTCTTTTCTCTAGGCAACGTCATTGAGATATTAAATATTTAGAAATTTTCTGTAATAGAATATTTTATTGAATTTATAATGACTTTAAGACATGATTTTAATAGTTAAAATATTTATAATTTGAAGTTGATTTAGAAGAGAATCTAAGGATTTCATAGCTATAAAAAGAAAGCACTTGCTATGATAAGAAATTCCAATTTAAAGGTTGTCAGTAGAAGCTTAGAGCGCTTGCTATGAAAACATTCTCCTTCAACGTCCTACTTAGATTTAGTTAGTGTCTATTTCGCAAGTAAGATAGTCTGTAAAGTCAAACGAGATTGAGTACTATTGACAGTACAATCGATCAATTCGGTCGGTGTTGCTGTCTTAAGTGAAGCCTATGCTACGTTATAGAGGCGAGAAACAGGAACATTATACTAGTACTGCAAAGAAGAACAAAATTGTGCAGGTACGAAATGAATTCTAAACCCTTTGGTTTAAGACTGTTTAGGCAAAAAAATCAGATAACGTAATATCGCTACACTACCGTAATTGTCTTTGCGTGAAAACGTTTTTTGTTATGTATCATGAGATTACACACAATTTGTGGTTCAGTATGCATAAATTTGAAATAAGAAGAAGAGATCGCCATCTGTGACCAAATTGTGCAGGCTATAGTCTTTGTATATACGTACATCATTGATTCAAGAGAATCCAAATCCGTTCAACTGTTATTCTGAAGCGTAACGGTTAAAAAGAAAAAGAATTTTTACAATTTTCTTTTTGGCAATTTTGAACACCCTTCTTTCCTTGATGACATAAGTGCACCATAACAAAATTGCTCTTACAGGCTTCATTGCTTCCTCTATTTTCAGAATGTATAAATTACTTGGCGCTACGGCTTTTGAGTCACGATATATTTACAAAATATTGGCGACATGTTTACATTTCTGAAAGAGTGTCATGTGTCCCCTTTTTAAAAAAGTTTTCATGAACTAAAATGACCTAATACAATGTGGTAATTATGTCATTTCTTTTGAATAAGAATTTTCTGTATGTCGGACAGATTATTATGGCCAAAAATTGTTTGTCTCTGGTGTAACTTATATTGAGAACCTTCCATATAAAGGTATGACCACAACTTGACCGAATTCGCTTGAATTATTTAGTTGTAAAAATGCCTTTATCTAGTAAATTTCTTCTCTGTCTGTTCGATAGCCGTATTAACTACTACAGGCTATTAAAAACATTAAAAAAAACGTAGGTTTGGTGTAAAACCCATAAACCGAGCACGATATGAATATGGCTAGTTCTATCATTTATCGAAATTATCCGGATCGATTTTGGCAATATTTGCGAATGATCATCGAATCTTTTGATTTGTCAAATTTGCTTTTTCATTAAGTTAAATTGAACAAATTCGCCGGATTTATGAAAAATTGAGAGCGCTCTATTTTTTGACTAAATTAATCCAGTCTTTATAAATTTATTAAGGGTGTTTACGCAACCGCAAAAACCTCATAAACGCTTGCTCAGTCCCTAATCACTCAATGCGTGGCTTTACCCTATGGCATATAGTGACGAAATCATAATGTTGGACATGTTAAGGTAGGCTTGCTCCGGTGAATGACAAAATTTTCATTTAGTTTAATTGTACCTATCAATGGATGATTACAATGCAATATTCTTAGACCAATTAAAAAAATATTTTTAAAGATCTTAGCTACAAAGATAATCAAAATCAATGAGTTTTCTTTTAAATACCTTGGACAAACAATAGTTTATTTTAGATGAGATCAACAGAATATATTACAATTGAAAACATGTTCTCTCTTACATCTTATCTTATATCAACACTTCATTTATAGTACTAACATATAATGTGAAATTTGAATATTGATTTAACTAGTTTGTGACTATAAAATTAAATTGCAAAAGTTTCAACTAAAATTGCACGAAATCGAATGAATTGAATTGATGTTTATATTCGAATATGTCATTGATAGATAGTATTGTATGTATGTATGCCTGTAAGCAATTTCGTCAATGAACACAGAAATACAATTAAATTCACTTAGAATTCAAATGAATTGAAAGTTATATCACATTGATCTTTGCCTTGGCTCCTTGGTTGGTTTGATGAGTACAAAATTAATCAAGCCGACATTAGTAGTAAAATGAATATCCTTCTTATAATGAAAATGTGAAAGATAATTATAAATTTGTAACCAATGACGATGACAATGAATGATTATCAAAAGCATTGAAAATTTCAATACTACAGAAGATACATTCTCATTCTAGGAATTGTTGTTATTTCTTAAGAATGAATTATATTACCAACCCCAACCCACATGGTTAGTAAATGCTCTTTTAGTCTGGCAAGTAACTCATAAATCTCTTGTTTAAAGTGTCATTGTATCTTGAACATTCTTAGTAGTTATGTGTTCGTTCTATGTATACAATGCATATATACATTGGTAACTATGAACATTTGTTGACCACATGCAGGTATCTAAAGTGTATATTGTTAGTAAAGATTTATATCTATCTGTGTATTACTTATGCATTAGTTTGTCTCTTCAACCATTGTTGTTGTTGTTTTTAGTGTTAAGGAAAATGCTAAAACAGCATTCTACTGTATACAAGAGTAATGTAGTATGTATCTTATTGTCGTATGTGTATCATTTGCATTCCTTACTTTAACTATGCATGTGAAATACACAATAGTATCTTCGTTTGGTATGTTGTCATAGAACGTGTAACAAAGGCAAATTTCAATTAAAATTACGCATAAAATTTATTCTACTCATATCATAGTATGTTATCATTTAAGCAAGAATGAAAAGTGGTATCTATGAGTGAGAGAATGTGAATGTGAAACCTCATAAATATTTAATAAATGAATAAAATAATTTATGTTATTATTTTGTTGTAACCGCACACAACAAAACGATTACTGAAGACATTTAACGCACTTTAATGTTCTTTGAACAATAAATTATTTTTGTATGGTTGTGTACTATATAATACTATATAATATTTTTTGTGTAACAATGCCTTTTATTCCACCATATCTTGTATCTTTTTTGTATGTATAAACTTATTCTCTTTTGTTTGTTTGTTTGTTGTTATTGTTTTTGTTATTGTCTTTAGCCGGAAACATATTAACACCTATTAAGGATATGAAAACGGATATATAAACATATTTACATACTTTTCCTTCTCCCTTAAACTTTGCCCCTCATATACATAAACTTTTATACTTAACATACTCGTAGAGAATGAATGGAATACATGTTTGTTTATGTATATTCTTAACTTGCTCATTCCACTCCTTTATTCTCTTATATTTTATTGCTACCATTTGTGTATCTTCTACTCACACTCATGCTTGTAAGTCATGTAGAATTGAAATAGAAAAAAAAAACAAAACAAAGCTTCCTTTAATGTGTAATTTAACTAGATACAACTTGCTTATCTTACGCTTTCTGAATTTTTTATTACCTCATATACATACAAATATGCTGATGTACGAGGGCTGCTATTTATATTTCGGGAATAGCAAATAAGAACAAACATTTTTTAATGAAAATGGCTTTATTGTTTTTCAAAATATTCCCCCTGATGATCAATACACTTTTGCATTCGTTCGAACCATTGGTCATAGCAATTTTTCCATTCCTCTTGAGACATCTCCAAAGCATGGTTCTTGAATTCTTCATCTGCTTCTACGGCGCTCGTATATCGTTGACCACGGAGTTTTTTTTTGATGTGAGGGAATAAAAAGAAGTCATTGGGTGCCAAGTCAGGACTGTAGGGTGGATGAGTCATCAATTCGATGTTTTGAATGCTTAAAAATTCACCTGTTTGCCGAGATGTGTGAGAGCTCGCATTGTCATGATGGAGAATGATTCGTCTTCTGCGGTTGATTTTTCTTATTTCTTCGAACACTTCTGGCAAACAAATGGTGGTGTACCATTCAGAATTGACAGTCCTATGTTGCTCTAGCGGAACAGTGACCCATTCTTCCGAAGAAACAGGCGACCATTTGCTTCGAAGTGCTTCGTGCTCTAACAACTTTTGTTGGATTTGGCTCATCTAGGAACACCCACACGGTCGATTGCTGTTTAGTTTTCGGCTCATACGCATATATCTATGATTCAACACCTGTCACGATTTTATAAACGTCTTTTGAAGCACCACGATCGAACTTTTTAAGCATTTTCTTTCTCCAATCGACGCGAGCCTGTTTTTGAGCGATTGATAAGTTATGGGGTATCCAACGAGAACAAACCTTTTTTTTCATGCAAAGTCGAATGTATTGAAGTGGAACTAATGTGCAAGGATGCCTCTATCTCACGAGAAGTATCATGTCGATCTTGCACTATCAGTTCACGCACACCTTCGATGTTTTGAGGCACAACAACCGATTTTGGACGACCTTCACGGAATTCGTCAGCGACTAAACTACGACCACGATTAAATTCTGCAAACCAGCGATAAACTGTCGTTTTTGATGGTGCTTTCTCACCATACAAAGAACTAAGTTCATCGACACATTCTTGTTGGGATAATCCACGTCGAAAGTTGTGAAAAATAATCCAACGAAAACCCTCTCGAGAAATTTCCATTGTTTTGCCAAATTGATTTCTTTAACTTATTGTAAACAAAATAAAAACCAATTGTACATAAAAATTGTACGTACATATGTGCTAAAAAATGATAAAGTTTATTATGGCGCTGCCAGATTTTACGTATTGACATTAGTATTGCCAATTCCCGAAATATAAATAGCAGCCCTCGTATATCTATGAGCAGAGTATGCCTGTGTGTATGTATTTGTTTAGTTTTCACCATGAACATTAGTTTGTGTGTGTGTGTGGGTGGATGTAGATAAATCGAAAAGCCAACAATGTTGAAATAACCGAAACCGAATGCTTTGTTTAGTTATTCAAGCATAGCTTAAGAACATTTTAGTTCAACTCACAGACACGCGATTATGGTCAAATCTTGTATAAGTTTAAGGATACTTCATGTGTGTGTATATGAAGACTCATTAAGTCATTAGTGAATGGTCTAATTGTACAATACATATATGTACTGATGAATGAACGAACAGTAATTTTATGGTTTTGCTTACAGTGACCATAAAGTGATTCAATTAATTACTAAATACTTCATGCTAGGGACACACTTTTCATCCAAAAATTATGATTATATTTTTATACAAGAGATAAGCTATACGTATGTATATATGTAAATTTAAGCAAGACTCTTTCTTATTAATTAATCATTTTATTAATTTTTTTTTATTTCTCTCTTTTTCTCTTTGCAGGTAAGCGAATAACAGATTTTTCTCTTGTATTTGTATGATGGCGCGTAAGTTTTCTATTTGAAATGAAGTGAATTATTTATTAACCATGAGATTTCAGTTGAGTAAACAAATTTCGAAAACGCTTTTCAATTCATTCATTCAATTTATTGTATTTATTCAACCAAAGCATTAACATATTGCCTACTTTAAGGCGCCTTTGTATGGTCCTTTGTTTCGGTGATGGGTTGTTGTTTATTGTGGTGGGGGTCTTGGAAAATCATAAATCAACTTAATGAACTCTCCATTCGTGCATAATTTCTAGGACGACGCCATTTTGTCTGACATTGAATGAGAAGAATAAAGAAGAAATAATGAAGAATTTTAGGTTAAAGATTATGACAAAATGTTTTTTCTTCTGGTTCTTGGCCAATGTTATATAAATAGTAGTATATGGTAGTATGGTTTTAATGGATGGTTTGCAGGAAAGTGTGTCGCATTGAAGCATAACGCAGCTTATTGTGGTCAGAATGAATAAATTTGTGAAATTTTTTAAACTAGTATCTAACTTTTAGATGACCTCGTTTCCTTTTAAGAGACATTCAATTTAGATGTCTAGAGATATGTACAGATTCATTTGAAATATTCTTATAATGATTAATTAAATTACTATTTAGATCTCATTGATTTAATCTTTGGGTTTTTTTGAATGATTTCGTATAACTAGGTCCAGATTCATCATAATATATTAAAAACTAGCTGTGCCGCCTTCGTACGCGTGATATTCGAAATATGTTTGTAATAGTGTGTATTTTGTTATCTTTTTCCCTAATGAAAAGAAGGCAACAGAATTAAATATGAATATCTTTTGATTTAGTTGGTCGATTTCGATAAAATAAACGCTAAATGTTACACGAAGCTTGCTTCAATACGCCAGTCAAAACTGCATTCAAATAGGTTAAGCCGTTTCTGAGATTAGCGTGCACAGACACGAAAAGGCTTACGATTTTATATACAGATAGAATAGATAATCGGTGTCATAGAAATAAACCTAATTATCTAATAGTAACTGAACTGTGTGTGTTGTCAGCCAAACAGGGCTCATCGTGTCCTATAATGCGCTTTGCTTCTTCTTAAAAATATCACCAAGGTTTTTAGATTTGAACTGTGCAAAACCGTATTAAATAAATAAAATTGTCAACGAGGTTACTCATGACCTGAAAGTGACCTGGTGCACCCAAGGCGTTTTCTGATCCATTTTAGGAGAGACCCAAAATGAAATCTTTTGAGCCTCCGGATTGGGTTTGCATTGATCAGGGGTCTGACCAAGCGGTTGTTGTGAGCCAACGTTATATCGGCTTGTGTAAAAGACTACCGCCAATTTCATATCTCTATGCAAGGTAGAGTTCCCGATGTACCATGAACATCCAGACATTAGACGCAATGTTTCATTCCACAAGACTCTTCCGTTGTTCTAATTAAACTCTAATAGTGCTTTTGCTCATTTACACTGAGGTTAGATTTGAGTTGTATATATACGTAGATACATTCTTCTTGTTTTGAAAAAGACACTGTTGGGTGTCACCTTTCTTGATACTGTTGCTGTTGCTTTAAAGTTTGCTTATGAGGATTTATCATATTATTGTATACACGCCACAAAATTTCGGCATTCTTTTTGCAAGTTAAGTCTAGTTGATTGCTTTGAACCTTTGTTGTTTTTTTTTTTATCAACTATCCAATCACTTGTTCCTTTATGCTTGAAAACATAAAATTGTCTAAGCTTATAATTGCTCTGTTAGGCATCACAACCTAATCTCACTTAAACCTTCAAAACATCAAAAATCTTTAAAGAATAACCACGGTTAATGTAGCATGATCTTTTCACAAAACAATTTACTTTTCTTAGAAAATCTCATTAAGACTAACAGACTAAGTCTGCCAATCATTTGTTTTTACTCACTCTGCCTTTGTACGAGTAATAGATACATTTTCATTTAATTGAAACAAATGCGTGCGACGTAGCAATTTAAAAAGAATATAATAGCACAACAGCGACAACAACAATAATAGAAATATTGTGGTTGATGATAATAATGACAACGATGATGTGATGATGATGATGATGATGGTGATACAAAACATTTAACACTCAAAAATCACTGTTGACACCATTTACTACAGTACACAACAATTGTTTGTGTGGAAATGGAAAGAGAAATATCATCAGATATTATGAGTATGAGAAATCAAAAGCAGAGAGAAGTTACTTAAATGAAATAGTAAAAAGCAGACCCAGGCAATGGGTCGCCAACATTCATTCATTCATCCACTCATTCATTTGTTCATTTATTCATTATTGACACCGTCACCGACAATGACAACGATTAAGCGACGGCGACGTCATTAGCAGTGCCCCTCTTTTATAGGAATGAAAGAATTTGAGAAACACAAAAAAGTAGATACAAGATATGTACATACAAATTTAATGTCCAGATAAAAGTATATTGGGTTTGTTTTTCTTTTAAGATTAAGCAGACAAAGTTGTCAAGTTGCTTCATGGATACTGATTATTCTCATTGACATTTTCATATATTTTATTCATTTAAAGTGTCTTTCAATTTATTTCAAGTATATTGAAGAAAGTATAAGATATTATTAGGAGTATATAAAGGTTAAAAGATTTGAAAGATTTTTGTTTGTTTGTTTGTCGTTTATCTGAAAGATTTATAATTCAATTATTTATGTAATTTTTCTCTTAAGATTTGCCAATGGAAATGCCAAATAAAATAAATCAAACCATAAGCAAATTTTATTTAAATTTGTCCTTAGGGATTCTTTTTCAAGTTATTTCCATGTTGAGTGAGGAAGTGAAGAACAATAGAAGCACTAAGTCGGAAGTGCTTAGATTACCTAAAAATATACTAAGCACTTTTTCACTTTAAAAATGACCACATATAAATTGAAAAATTGAAATTCAATATTCCCTCATGAAGCTCAGAAAGTGTCTATTCAATTGTCCAATCAATAATTTCATCAGATTGTGTTGGTTATAGTCCAAATATAGTAGATACTTGGACTTAAGAATCTTAAAATCTGTTGAATACATAAATTTTAATTTTTTGTCGTCCAAAGAACACTTCTTCGAAGAGGGAATCGTTTCCTCAAGGAACTTTTCTTTGAAGACTTGAGCACTCTAGCAAATTTGTTACTTTTTCTGATTCCTCAGGATGGTTTCACCAAAACTAGGGTGCCAATGGGCCGTCAGGCTTCTGAGTGAACTTTTTCTTTAGTAAAATATACTAACGAATATACGCTAAAATGTATGAATTCCGAAAAAAAAACTACATTCAACGAGACCGTTGCTCCTACGCACAACCACAATTGAACTATGAAACGAGTCCACTAAAACCAAACGCGTTGGAAGACCTGGCCTTTCAATAGGTTAAAGAACCGAATGCTCTTTACGCTATCGATCATGTCGGGATCACCAAATGTTGGGCCCTCAGGCTTCCCGCTGTTTAATGGAAAACCAAAAATTCTTTTCTCTTTTATTAAAAAAAAATAAGAAGCATCTAAAATAAATAATTTAAATGAATCTTTATAAGATCTTTTTCTTTCCAAGAATATGCAAAAGACAAAAATGTTGGCAATTTTTATTGCTATGATAAGATTCAACACACATGAATCTGTTTTTATCATCAAAATATGTTTCTTGCAACCAACAAAAATTTGTTCCAATAATACACAAAAAACTATCACAGACAATCAAAAAACGAAATTGGTACAAAAAAATAATAATAATAATATAAAATAGTATAAAAAATTCTACACAACAAAAAATGCTTGAGGATAAAAATCATGTACCTTCATTTATGATAGTAAAATATACTATTTTTTTTTTTATACCATAAAAGTAAAGCAGCAACAAATTGCAATAAATCATTTGTTATTTTTTATTTCTATGGAATTTTTGTTGGTGCTCAGAGTTTTGTTGATATTTGGCATTTCCTACTTTAAAAAACATTCATTTTCATCAAGAGAGACAAGAATGAAAATAATATAAAAAACACACACATAATAAATAAATAATATAAAAAAAATATATAAAAAATATTGTATAAAAAATAAAAAAACATAAAAAAAAGGAAAAATTAACACACACAAAAAAAGTGAACTAAAAGAAATGATGGAACGCATGAAAATTGAAGCCAACGAAATTGAAAGTTCAACATAAAAAATAACAAAACGCACCCGAGGCACAGCAGGGAAATATGTGTGTAACCAGAATAAAAAAAGGAAAGCGAAAACCAAATCAAACCAAACCAAACCATGTATGGTAATGAATGTTGAGATACATGTCACACATGGTACAATACTAGTATAGATGGTGGTGATGGTGAAGGAGATGGTGAATGATGCACATGGTTACAAATATATACACAGATACACAAAACAAAATACATTTAGTAGCAGCAGAAACAGATACATAAAATACAAGATATACTATCTATCAGCAGTATATGCAAAACTAAACAACGAACGACATTAATTGAATTAAATCAAAATCACAGCGGATACTTAATTGCACTGGAAGTCATAAAGAGACGACAATGATGATTATGATGATGATAATGATCAAAGCAACCTGATTTTCAGAAGGGGAGAAAAATGATCTACAAAACTACAAATTAAAAAAAAAAGAAATGTTAAATGATCATCACAAACGGAAGGGGTACTCAGATTTCAATTTAGAATTTTTCAAATTTAGTATGTGTACATTTGCTGGATGCATACCCACCCGTAGTATTATTATACTATGCATATGATATGATGAGGGTATTAGAAACTAAGTTGGATTTAGATTCATCTAATATTGGACTACAAGAAAAAAAGAATCAAATCCAGTTAACGACAAAATGTCATCAGCGTCACATAGTTGAGCAGTTGAAAAACTAACATCGAGGCGTACGCGTCGTGGACGCGCTCGGTCAATCGAACGGTCCTGTATGGACGATCGAAACGAGAAACTTACTAAAAAAAATCTATAAAATCAAATACAAAAAGTTACAAAATAAAATATTTAAAACCATGGGCCGTTATTATAAAAAGACAGCAGCATGGTTATCGGTTAAACCATTGTTGGTAATCTTACTGACACTTGTGGGTTTATGTTCGAGTGCCACACAATCTGGACAATTACGTCGAGTTTGGCTACAGGATCACTGCCAGGCAGGCATCTGTACAGGTGTGGAGATTGGACGTAATGATTATGTCATATTGTCACAATCACCGATTGCCAAACAGATAATGCTCACCTTTGTCAATTCGACAATTGCTAAAATTCCACATTTAATGTTTGACACCTTTCCGGATTTGCAATTGTTGCGCATGGAGAATTGTAGTGTCGAAACTTTCGAGAAACCACAATTCGAAGGAGCCAGCAATTTGATGAGTCTATTTTTGGGTTACAATCAATTGCGTGACATACCCAAGAATATCTTTCTCGGAGCAGATAATCTAAATACTTTGCATTTGAATGGTAATCAATTGAAGAGTTTGCATAATGCAAGTTTTCATGCTCTTAAGGAACTCAAAGAACTATCACTTGCCGATAATCAATTGGAGCAATTGCCTTTGGGTATTTTTGGTGGCATGCGAAAGTTACTTGATATAAATTTATCTGGTAATCGTTTAGTGGGTTTTCCACGTGGCATATTCGATCGTAATCTCAATTTGACGCGTATCAATCTGGCGCGTAATCGTTTTGTCGCTTTCGAATCGGAACTGTTTAAATTACAACCGCGTATTGCTTTACTTGATATATCGGGTAATATTCTACATGAGTTGACACTGAATTTCCCATTACTTGAGATGGCTGTTGTGAACAATTGCGATCTACGTAAACTTACAGTGTATGGTATAGTTCGTGATTTGGATTTACATAATAATTCATTGCGTGACATGCCACACATTCCACATGCTGTCAATGTGACTGCCTTGGATTTATCACATAATCCTCTGGGGTCACTACAAGGCACCCCATTTCGTCGTTATACGAATTTGTTACGCTTGAATTTGAGTGCAACCAATTTACATGACCTACCCGAGGGTATACTCAAGAAGCAGACACAACTCAAAATGCTCGACATATCTGCTAATACCATCTATAGTCTAAAGATTACACTCTTCGATAGCCTCAAACAGTTGCAGTATTTCTATTTCCAACAAAACAATTGGAATTGTGACTTTTTGCAATTATTGATGAGTTCTTTTGTCAAACGTCGCGAGCTGTCATTTATGGAGGATATCACTGCTCCAGAATTGGTTGATGATTATGTGGATGGCATTGCCTGTTGGTTTGAAAGCGATAAAACATCTAAGAAATGCGATGGAAGCGCTAGTGATGCCGCCATGGAATTGGCCATAGTGCGAAATGATATTAAGGCTTTTGTTGAAGTAGTGGAAAAGAAATTCGTCAAGGTCTATCGTATGTTGGATGAAATGAAAATGCGTTTATAAAGAAAACCAACAAATAAATATATATAATTATTATTATTATTATCAAATTATTATTTAATCAAAATAATATAATCAATCTTCTATCTTTATGCATGCAATTATTATTATCATAACTTGATATCACTTATTTATTACTATGTATATCAAGTGTAATTATTAATCACAAACGTATAATATTATAATTATTATCTTGTTTAAGTTAAACGACAAACAGGCAAATTTTCATATTTTATTCAATAAAGTTTATTGTGAATTTTTAAATCCTTTTTCTATATTATTTATTAATAATACTTAAGGTAACACTTTATTCTGCTTAAGAGCGGAAAACAATGTGGAGTTAACATACCACAAGACTTTAACTATTGCGTGTACATTTAACTAAAAAATTAGTCAAAAATCATAATATGGGAACACGTTTTCGGTCATTCCTTTTACACCTAAACTATCTAATCGATTTTGATAAATATCATACAATTCGATAGGTTTCCAGTTGTAGATGTGCACAATATTATTAAAAAAACCGCTTCTCATGACACACCTACAGTTTACACAAATAAATGATCTTCATCTCTCTCTCTCACATGCAATATGGGCATACTAAAAACGATTGGATTAGAAAATAAAATAGTGAATTGAGTTGTGAATGGCTGTAAGAAATGAAACCCAAAACCCGGATAATAATTTATGACACAGGAGGTCAACCAGTGAAATCGAGACCTAAGCGGAATATTACCAAACATTTAGTGAAAATCTCTATTGAGATCAAATGATTCATTTGTTGAAAAAAGTACGAAAAAAAAATGAAAAAAAAAAACAAATTGATTTTGGTCCAAGATCATGATCAGTCAATAGAAATATGCCTCAGGGAAGAATTAAAGTATGCCACTTCTAATAATGATACTTATATACATACATATATTCAGTCTGATAGCAAAGCTGCACTACAAGCACTCAATGCTGTCGAGTTCAATTGAAAGTTGGTTTGGGATTGCTTGATGTTAATCAAAAGACTAGCATATTGAGCAATCATGTTAACATTATCTGGTTACTTGGACATATTGGGTATCTTGGGAACGAAGAGGCAGAAGAACTCACCAGGAAAGAATATGCAAAAGTCCTCATTGGATCAGAAGAGCCATTCTGCGGACTGCCTTGGAGTTCGACAAATTACAACGGCATGAAGAGTAGTAGAGAGTCATACCAACTAGATCTCGCAAAACAACATAGGAATTACTGGGACTTCGCATAGTCTACGTTTTCTTGATAGGGCATTGTAGAGTAATGAAACATTTACATAACATGGGATTTGTAGTAGCGATCTGTGAAGACTGTGTAATGAAGAAGAAGTGTCAGCAGAGCACTTACTATGTCACTGCAAGGGTCTAATCTGGACCAGACACCGCCACCTTGGAAACTAGTACTTGGAACTAGTTGAAATTGCAGACTTGTCTCCATAATAGCTCCACCTGCGGACACAGTAACGAGGTGTTCTAGTTTCCGCCCTTCGCCTAATCTATGCCCGGTCAAATGTGTCAAAAGTCGTCAAGAGATTAAATATTCATTTGTCGAAAAAGTAAGCAAGACATTATTGGAATTTAAAGAAATACAATGCTATCGACCACATGTGTCAAGGACTTCACTTGGACATCTTATATTATGCAGCTTAACCAACAAACTTGGCTCCTTCCTTCCAATTATTATTCCATTTGGTCGCTGACTTTTAATCTTTACGAACAACATTTTAATTCTTTAAAAAGACCTCGAAAAATGAGTTAAAATTTAATTGAAAAGAAAAGCGTTTTTCCATTATTTATAATTATAATTACATATAGTAAAATCTTAATAAATCTGAAAAAAAAGGATTTTAAAAAAAATGTTTTAAGGCCACAGAAATTAAGATGGTGAGGTTTATGGTAATTTATTGCACAATAATATAAATGACGATAAAACAACAAAAAAATATGCGAAAAACAAGGAAAAATGTTATCGAAAATTGACACTTAAATATGAAAAAACTTAATTAAACGCTTTCGCACACGCACACAACTACATTAACCAACACATGTAATACATACATGTATTCATATGCAAATGCGTCACATGTAAGGAGAAAAGAAGCACGGCAACAAATGAGTAAAAACATGAGTAAGAGAATAAGTAGTAGGTATGAAGCAGGCATGAAAACGAAAACGAAGCGGAAGTTAGTTGTTGGAGAAAGCGTAATTTAATGGGCTAATGAATAAGTGAGTAAGTTGAGTGTGTGAACGTCATTGAGGATAAATGAAGAAGGAAGTAATGAAAATAATGAGAGAAGGAAACTACTAGCAGGAGTATGGTATACTAAGAAAGTAAACGAGTGCAGGGAAAGAGACTGAATTAACGAATAATCGAATGAGTAAGGAAAACCCTAAGTGAACTTAACATGAACGAATGTGAGAGCAAGTGAAAGCAGGCAAGTAAATGAAAAGGGATAAAACTAACCGAGTGAATGAAGTCACGCAGTAAGAAAGCAATTGTTATTGCAGGAGCTACTGTCAAGCTACTGCCAAGCTTTTCGCTTTTAGTTGGCAGAGTTTTTAAATATATTTTTTTTTTATTAAAAATGAGAAAGCTTGCCATTTTTACACACACAGATACACTCAAACAGACGCGCATAATATAAAAGCAATCAAGACGTCATTAAAATTTATAGTTCATGAAAACAAGAACTTTTTTTCTACACCACAAAGAAGACAGGAAGGGAAAAAACTTCACACAAGTAAGGAGGAGGAGAGCAAGCAGTAAAAGTGTATAAGTGATATATGAAAGACAATTTAGTTCAGTTCAACGAAGCTTAAAATACTCTTCACATACATATTTTTGTATTTCTTATAGACTAACAGTGACTTAAATCAGAGTTTTATATGGAGAATACCTCTAGAAGTTATCAGTGAATTCTGATTTTGAGAAACCAAGACTTGTCTGTAACAAGTCGCGGATCATTGCCTTTAAAAACCATAAGCAAGAACGGACTGACTAACTGACATGACTCAATCTATTCTCCTCATTATGCTGATCATTTCCATAAGTACTACAATACATGAGATCTCCAGCTCACAGTCATATGCATTACAAACAACCAAGCAAAGTTATAATACCGATTCAGACTAGTTTGTGAAAGGTAAAAAGCGACATAAACATCAATGTGTTAAAGCAGCTTCAACTAAACCTTCATTAAGCATTCATTGTATTTTCCATATATGTATCTACATATGTGTGTATGTCTGGGACCCTTTATCGTTATCATAATGCGCTTGTTAAACTTTTAATGACAAAATGTCGCGACAATGGAAACGCACTTATAAAAAATTTGAAGTAAAAACAAGGAATTCATTCAAAAAAAAATAAAGGGGAGTACCATAAATGACAATGAACTTTTAGCACGTGTATGAATGTGTGTGTGTGTGTGTGTTGCATACTTTTAAGCTTGTGAAACAATTAAGTTGTTAGCGTTGCCATATTGTTGTCAACTAGCATAAAAAACAATAACTGCTAGAAGTAAAAACTTTGAAAAACAAAAAATAAGTAAATGAGTGAGTTTTTTGTTCTCATTTGGCGACACATGTTTTTTTTTGTTTGCTTTTTGACTCTTCACAACACATACATATGTAAGTAAGTTTTTTGTTTTCTAATTAGCACAAAATGACGCACGTCAGCTTACATAAATTTGTATTTGTGTCTATGACTATGAGAAAGTGAAGTGAGTGAACTAAGTAAGTGCCAAAGATGTCGCTTGTGTTGTAGCTAAAAGTGCAAATAAACTACACTTAACATATGTTACAGAACAGTCTCAACCGATTCCACTCACCCCAAATTGTATAATACTTTGTCATGCTTTTTATCACAATTCCGTTTCTTGCTTACATACTTCCGTTGCTAGTAGTTCTTTTTCCACTCTTTTTTTTTTCTTGAACATTTAAAGATCCAAAGGAAGCACGTCATCATACTTTTTCTTCTTCTTATTACCATTTATATGATTTCTCTCTCAGTAGCTAAAAATCACTTGCAGCAGACACTACTATGAAGTTAATGCATTACCAGTGCTGGACTTAGCTCGTCACGGGCAAAACTAAATGGGTATCCGGTTCGGAAGGAAATATTTCATTATCAATTGATATTAAGACAAAAAAACAACATTTTATGAGATTCAGGACTCTTTTTTAGGATTCAGTACCCAAAGGGTGCCAATGGGGGACCCTAATATGCTGTCCGTCCGTCCATCCGTGCGCCAGTGATCTCTATCTTATGAACCGTAATAGGTAGACTGTAAAAATTTTCACAGATTATTTAATTAAATTGCCGCTATAATAACAAATAATAAAAATAAAATAAAGTTTACAAATCAAAGGGGTCCTTATACAAGAAAAGTGTGCTTTACGTCCAACGAAGTTGCATTCTAAAGGTGCGAAACACTTCTAAACTTTGAAGTCGTCCTATTATTAAAATTTAAGGAAAGGCCCTTCAAGGTAGAATGCTCTCCTTAGTCCGCCAGTGTTTATAATACCCCAATATTTGCTGTTATTATTCCCCTATGAATGCTTGCTTACCCATCAAGATGTTAGTGGTTCTTTGGGTTTTATGGAAAATTCGTTGTTGTTACAAAAGTTGCCCATTAGCAAAACAAAAGCTTTAAAGTTTTTGTGTGACTTTTTGTTACTCTGCTTTCGTAACCCCCTATACTTTTACATCTATCTCTCTATCTACTCTGTCTCACTTAGAAAGTGCCTTCGAACTTTTTATAGTGTGTTTTTTTGTTCTTGTTCTTGTTTATACTATTGTTTTCTTTTTGTGTTTCGTCTTTTACTTTTTGTCTTGTTCCTTTTATACAAGGAGGAACAAGAATTAGAGAAGAAGATATAAATTTTATATTAAGTACTCATGTTTCTGCAAGTGCTTTTAATGACTGCTTTACAATAATTAGAATCAATTATTTGTTGGTTACATAAAACCTAATAAAGTAAAGTATACTTTTGTGTGTGTTCATTAAGTTGCCAAGTACTATATATAGAAGTAAGTGTGTGTGAGAATGGGTATCTGTGTGTGCCTAACTGAGTTTGGTGTAGAATAGGAAAAGAAAGCATTCAAACAACCAAGAACTTTCGACCAAAGCAAGTCAATACGAGTATTATTTACTAAAAACACAAAGAGAAAGAAAAAGGACAAGGCAAAGTAAACAGTTGATATTCTTCCTCTTATTGTTATTGCTATTATTATTGTTAAATGGATATTATTTCTGTTGTTGTTAAACTACTTAAACAAACTGCTTAACTTGTGCCCTAAGTTTACTTTGAGAAGATTAAGATCAGAAAAGACCTCCTAGTTACCTAGCAGCCTGTTGAAGTAAATTGATTAACAAAGAGAATATAGTAATAGTGTGAGTAGTAGACGAAGAGGCATCTATTGTTACTATAAGTGTAATAATGAAGCTTAGGCTAAGTGAAGTCATATTATGTTGAAGCTTTAAAATGAGGCTAACCTCACTGAGTCTGTCAGTCTGTCAGTCTGCCAGTCTATGTCAAAGAAGCTTTTAACTAAATAATAGTTTAAGTAAAGACCACTAATGTCAAATCAAGTAAACACTGAAAGTGACATTCTCAAATCTACATAGTTTCTATTACAAAAGGCACACCTTCTATGTAGAAGTGTATACTCACATAACTACTACTGTAAAGTATGCAATGACATTGTGTCATGTGTTAACTATTACGTGCTTTTGCGGTTTAAGGAACTTCAGATGTGTGAGTACGCGGGCACGCATCTATTTATCAAATGTTTACAAAATGCTTTAAGCACACTACTTACTTTACTAGTTTTAGTAATGGAGGTAAGAGATTCTCGCAAAACCGGAAGTAAACCACCATTTGCTTTTGCTTTCAATCCTCCCCATCATCATCATCATCATCATCTTCTGTTTGTTGTTATTATTCGTTCATCATGGCAGCTTGCTGCATTTGCTTCTTTACTTCACTTGTCTCTTCATGCAACTATTTTTGCCACAAAGTTTTTGTGGGTACAAATTAGTGCAAATTGCTTTAAGACACGTTCGCGCATTTGCTACTGCTGCTGCTCCTGTTTGTTGTTACTAAGTGCTCTACACTCTTGTTGCTCCTCCTGTTTGCCTTCTTTTTGCTCGAAATTGTGGCAAGTGAATAACGGCAAATGCACTAATTACGCCAAAAAGCCACTTAATATTTTCAAAAAACGTGTCTAGCAAGCAAACATAAACCATGGACACGCACAAACTTAGATAAGGAAAGAGAAAGTTGCAAGAGAGAGGGAGATAGAGAAAGAGATACCATGCCAATTTTGGTAATAAATTAAATTTATTTCATAATATTAAATTAAAATTAAATGATTTGTTTATTTATTTATTTTTAATTTAATGCATTAACTGATGGTGTGAAGAGGAGGGGCTTAATAAGCATACAAAAACATGGATAACAGAAAAAACAAACGCTAATTGTATAAAATAGTGCACTGCATATTTTAAGGCAGCTGTTGCAACACTATTTTCATGTCTCTCTCTTTCTCTCTCTCTCATGCTGACACTTCTCTTCGAAAGCCACTTGTGCCACAAATGAGTTGAGCTGCTAATTAAGCGTAAATTTATGCAAACGCATGTTACGCGGTTCATCTGAAACACACCATACACAGACACAAGCCCTGTGACTAATATATGGTATATGGTCCACATACTTATATAGATATCTAAACCTATTACGCACTGAACAATCATGAAACAGGAAACAAAATTAGAAATAAAAATATAAAGCAATAAAAATCTAAATGCCTTCAAATCCCAAAAACAAATTTTACTACGCCTAAAATTAGACAATAATAATTTTTAACAAATATTTTTTTGGTCTGCCTTCCTTCAATTCAAGTGGCTTAAATTTTATAAACGCCATAACAGCTGCGCCATGCTGCAATAAAATTTTATTTATGATTGCAATTTATTTCCAGTGCCGCCCACCTACAAAATGGGTACCACCAGCCTTCCGAAAAAATTAGTTAAGAGCAATTGCGTGTAATTTAAATGAATTAGTGCGCTTTTTTCTGTTTCAAAAAATGTCCAACACTTGGTTTGTCTGACTGACTGTCTATATCTCCATTTATTTTGGATTTTTGTTTGTTTCTTTCTTTTTTTGACATATTTTGCGTGGGACTTTATTTCTTCCTTAAGCAAATGAGAGAGCAGAAGATAGTAAACTATGTCGGAGTAGTTCATTGCTTGCTTGGAGCTCATTGTACCACTGTGCTTAAGCACATAAAGATACTTAAATAGTCTCCGAACACAAAAGGAAAGCCAAACGAAACAAATAAATAAACATTAAAATGAAACATACTTTTAGGCAAAAACACTCACAGTGAAAGAAAAAGAGAGAGAGAGTGAGAGAATACAATAAAAACAGTAGTCCCAAACATATATTTATGCATGTTATTTACTTTTGTTTGTGTATGAGGATGTGTGACTTTTGCCATTTTGAACATTATTTGTACTCGTACTATGGTATACGACTTCAGAGCCTGAAAATGAAATGAAATTTTTGGTACAATACAATATTTGCCTTTGGCAACTGTTGGCATCATTCAAGGCAAACCAAACCAAATCAAACCAAACGAAATGTGAAACCAAACCTCCTAACCAAAGTGAACTAAACTGAACTGAATTGTACCAAACTCTGAGCTTCCCACCTCCCACCTCTCCTGGTTAGTTAGGATCCTAATATTTTGCATAATAATACATATTTGCCAGCATTAACCGACCAACCGACCGACAGAATACAATGACACATTTGGTCATAAAACATTCACAAACAAGCTTAAAGGTATTTTCCTAACAAAGAGTGGTGTGGTGGTGGTGTGCAGAAAGTGTTAAGATAAAGTAAGAAGAGTGAAATGAAAATAAATAAGTGAAGTTGATTTAAATAAGTGTTGACAAATGTATGAATATTAAGTCTCACACATCTGTTTATATATGGTTATATATATAAATATAATTCTTTAAGAATTTTCGCCCAAAAGTTAGAAGAATAAAAGGAGAAGAAAGTTATATTGTTAATAAATACAATATGCCATATGTTATTTCAAAGCGAACCAAATATTCAACATATTCACTTAATTAAAATTAATAAAAAAGATTGACATTTATAATATTTATGAAATTCAAATTGGATTAATGAAAATCCCAATTCAATCAAATCAAATCAACACAAATTACTTAAATTTTAATAAAACATTCCAAATCATCAGAATGAAGAACGTGATTGAAGTAACATGAGTGTTTGAACTCACCCATTCACCCCATACAAATCAATGGAAAATTTTTGCTAGAAAAATATATATATTTATGTCAAAATCAAATATGTGATATTTTGTATGGAAAATTTGTATTTATTGAAAGCTCATTATGCAAAGCGATGTAAATAATGTACCATAAATCTATTGACATAAAAATGGATGTATGAACATTTGTATGAAAACATTTTACAACACTGATTTTCTTTTATTATTTATTATTTTTTTCTTGCATAATTTTCAAATATTTTGGTAAATAAATGATGCCACCACAAATATATTTTATATAAAATATAACAAAATGTTCCTATTTAGAATATGAATTGTATAAAATTTCACAATTTACAAACACTACTGAATTTGGGTCTAACGATTACATAGTAGCAAATATGTACTAAGAAATTTTCATAACATTGTGAACAAATAAAGACAATAAGATGCAAGGGACAAATCTCATGTAAATATTAAATATATTAAGATCACTTTCGTGACATGTATGTAAAGCTTTTGTTTGACTTCAGACATACATAGATGGACTTAGGGGTTAATTTTTAAAAAGAATTTTAGACAAAAGAAATGAGAAAGGATCTAAGTTATACTGGAAAAAGATTATTTGTCACATGTAAATTTTATGAAGGAACTTAGTTCGCTTAGAACTTTTGCTATTTTGTCTTACTGCTGGCATTTTTCCAAAAGCAGCTTCCCTACTATTACTAAGATCTTTTTTATCCCATAAGTAAGGATAACAAGTTAAACCAGTACATGACGACATGGTACACCGACGGCTCCCTCACCGAAGATGGGGCCGGGGCGGGTGTATTTGGACAAGGGAAGAGATACTATGAACCATTAGGTAAGAACACTTCAATCTTTCAAGCGGAAGTATACGCGATAGATAGGTGTGCGTACTTTAATCTCGAACGGAACTACCGGAACCGCAGAATAGCAATACTGACTGACAGCCAGCCAGCTATCAAAGCACTTAAATCTCACCAAGTCACATCGAAACTGGTGATGGAGTGCATTGATAAGCTGAACATCCTGGGGCAACTCAATCAGGTGCGAATTCTATGGATTTCGGGACACGTAGGGATTTATGGAAACGAAATGGCAGATAAACTTGCCATCTCCATTTGTAGGGCCCGAACCATTCTGTGGAGTAGGATCGGGTAACATCTCCCGTACTATATGGGAAGAAGAGGACAAACAAAGGAGATTACACTGGGAAAAATTACCGGGACTATCACACTCCAAATTAGCGCTAGGGACATACAACCTAAAACGCTACAAGGACTGTATGAACTTAACAAAGAACAAATTAAGAATCGTTACGGGATTACTAACAGGACATTGTAGGTTGAATTGTCACCTAACAAAACTGGGAATCTTGTCTAATGGTACTACATGTGATAGGAACTTGCTCTGCCCTGATGCGCAGGAGAAGCAAACACCTTGGCCAACTCACTCTATCCGGGGACGAATTCAGACTCTGTGAGGTAGGACCAATACTAAAATTCATCGAGGATATTGGGCTAAGAGAAATACTCTAAGTCCATCAAGGGGACACAATAGATCTTATAGGTCGCAGTGCTACATCCCCCCAACAATAATAAATAAATAATAAGGATAACATATAGATTTCTATAAACTTTGAAATTAAATCATGTTCCAAAACATACATTTTAATTTCTTACCAGCCACTTGCACTTGTTTACTTGTTTTATTTTTCGATATGTCATCGGAATGGACTGTCAGTCAGTCTAAGAGTCCGTTTCTCTGTCATCGTTTCTGTTATCAATGTGGATTTCGAAGCGATAATAGACTAAGTAAAAGGGAGTTTCAGAATTCTTTACAATAAGCTCTCTTAAGATATTAAATATAATAACGATTGGGTATCTGTCTATTTCAGAATAAGTACTTTTAAAGCATCTTCATTCAACACCAGAGGCATACAATGTCTTCTTAGATAATCAGTCTTTTTATTGCTTATTTATTGACCCAACCCCCTCTTTGAAAATCATTTCTACGCCCATTTGCTTATTCTCTATTATGCATACTTATGTATGCTCTTTGTTTTCTTCACATTTATTCCATTTGTCGTCATAGTGGTCTTAAGTTAAAACTAGAACAGCATAAGCAGAATATAAAAACCAATTTTAGATATATAATAAAGAATGTAAGACGTTGTTGTTAACATTGAATGTATATATACCACATATAGAATAATATATATACCATATGTATATGGATATATAAATAGAAAAGCTATATAAGTAAGTAGTTGGCTACATAGCATTAGCTGCAGCAGCAGTAGCAGTAGCATACTCAATAATCCACTTTCTAACTTCAATTTCAACTAAATCAACAAACTGACCAAAACAAGTTTAAGTATTTCCAGACGAATTGGCAGCCCTCCACAACTATTGCAAGTACAGTAAATGCATTCAAATGCATAGGGTGACCATATGCTAACAAAAGACATTATAGGACACACTCACTCACACACACACATACACTCAGATGGATAAATAGAAAGTGCATTTAATACTTACATTGTGCTTATATTAAATTTACTACTATTTCTACTCTTTCAATTCTCCTTTTAGTCTTTACCAATCTCTTTTAACAATTCCTTTTCTTTAGACTAACAAAGACTTGCATTTGAACCCAAGCATATATTTTCATATACATACACAGATGCATACATATGTCTTTGGACTTATTATGTGTTTCTGTAAGTTTATCTCTTCTTTCATTCGAATCACAAAAGAATAGTAAATTGAAAATTGAATTTAAAGATAAACATCATTGTCATCATTATCATGAAAAGCAGCAGTTGAAGTTAAAGCAATATGAATTACATGCATGATTTTTCTTGTTATTTAGTATATAGTAGAAGACAAGAACATGAACAATTTGTCATTTATTGCATTATGATAATGCCAACTTATGTAGTACTCGTATCTGTTTGGCAGATATTTGTACGTATATCAATGTATGTCGTTGATCAATGAACAAAATCATTTTATACAATTTAACTTCTTAAATATTAATGTTTAAACTTTTTCCATTCTTTTTATATTTCAGGTAAGTGAACACAACAACATATTATTAGGAAGATACTTTAAATCATATGTATGTGGGGATATTGGTAAGTTACTATATATGCCAATCATAAGTTTGGTAGACAGACAACATAACAAGTTTTTGGCCGCAACACGCAAGCGAGAAAATGGCAACACTGAAAGGCACTTTACATTTTAAATGACTTCTGTGGCAAGGCGAAGCCTCCCAAACCAAACCATTTTCATTCTCATCATAGTTGTTCTTCTGTTGCTTATGTTTTTCCACTCAAATATGACAGGAGGCAATTGTTGTATGTCACAATTCTCAGGTTCATTTTTTTTTTTATACCGAAAAGTGCAAAAAGTCGTAACACACAATTCCCCAGAGTTGTAGAATCAAATCGCTTCAGCAGCCAAATAAGCGTGACATTTGCTGTCAACTTTTATTTGATGGTATTCTGCGAATTCCGCTACATGCTCCTCCCTCCTATCATCTTCCATAGAAAGTATATTTGAGAAATTCACTATTTTGTAACAAAACATATAACGAAAACAAAAAAAAAAAAAGAAATCATTTCAAAAATACTTCAACTCGCTGCTCACAGCACTTAACAATTGGTGGATGAGTTTTTTCCAATCACAACCATGTATCCATCCATGCATCGTTCGAGTGTCTATAATTTTCAAAAAAACGCGTTATAAAGCCAGACAAAACAGCTTTGTCTGTTGACGACGACATTCAAAGCAATAATAAAAGGTTAAAAGTTCAACACATAATAAAAAAAAAAAGAAGAAACAAAGAAAAACCTATAAATGGTCAAGTGTCAAAAAAATAACGATCAAGTCGAACTGTTATTTTTGCTCTCTTTTCTGACTATTGTTTTTGTTGTTGATGTTCAACTCAACCGTTTTGTATTTTTTGTTATTTGCAATTCCAATTGAAAGGCATTCGGACATTTATGAAAGGTTTGTTTGTTGATCCAGCTTAAAAAATTATATTGTGGTACCTTTTATTTGAAGAGGCAATATAAGAAAGAGACTTTGGAAGTGTCAGAAAGCTACTTTAGAAAGGGAATATTGACACAAATATATCAGAAAAAGAGTTCGGAAAAGAATGGAATGTAAATACGATAGGTAAAGGGGTGGATGGATAGATAAACAGATAGATATGTGGATAGATGGATGGTTTGACAGATAGATGAATAGATGAATGGATAGATGGATGGATAGATAGATGGATAGATAGATGGATAGATGAATAAATGGAAAGATGGTGAATGGATAGATGGGTGGATGGATAAAAGAATAGATTGCTAGATGGATGGATTAATAGATGGATAGATAGATGAATAGATGGATGGATAGATATATGGATAGATAGATGGATGAATGGATAGATGGATGGATAGATAAATGGATAGATAGATTAATGGATAGATAGATGGATGGATAGGTAGTTGGAAGGATAGATGGATAGGTAGATGGATGGATAGATGGATGGATAGACGGATGGGTAGATGGATGTATAGATGGATAGGTAGATGGATGGATCAATAGACGGAAAGATGGATAGACAGATGGATGGATGAATGGATAGATAGATGAATGGATAAATAGTTGAATGGATATATAGATGGATGGATAGATAGGTAGATGGATGGGTAGATGAATGGATAGACGGATGGATAGATGAATAAATGAATGGATAGATGGAAAGATGGATGGATAGATTGGTAACTACCTTAACAAAAGCATAAAGCACCTATATTTTATAAAACGATGATATCTTCCTCATATATTGATAAAATGTGAACGAAATAACCAGCTGTATTGTTCGCTAGAATACTTAAAATTTAGGAATATGATTGGTGGATTCTTATGAAATATAGTTAATTTTTAATTTGAAGTCTAATTTTTGTTTGAAGAACTTTTCCCTTCATCTAAAGCTAGAGTAGTATATATTTCCATTAATCATGCATGTAAGGTGTTAAAAAATATCTGCCTAGCCAAAGACACATATATCTCCTCATATCCTTCTTTTTTATATCCTTTTCATTGCTTTAACAATGTTTATGTTTGTGTAGTACTATGTTAGGCACGAGTGCGTTTACAAGTCTGAATTCTGCTTCTTCATCTGTTGTTCCTGCTCCTGCTTGCCTTAGTGTATGGGATTTTTTAAGCGATGGCCTTTTGGTTAACCTTTTTATTGTTGTTATTACGACTGTGTCCTAACCTAACCATTGCCACCATTGTCGCTGTTGTCGACTCATTTCGTACATAAATAATTTAAGCCAAAAGCTAGACGCGCTTTTTCTGCTGTTACTTTCTCTGCTAGCGTTCTTTTAGCATTCTCAGTTTTTCTCTATTGTAGAATATTTCTTGCTTTCTGTTGTTATTGTGTCCACACTGGCCTAAACTTGCCAACGGCGGCATATGATGTTACAAAAGGGCTTTTCATGCCCAGTTTTCCGTTTTATTCCATGGTTTTTTTTTTCTTTCTTGCTTTCTTTATTTCTCTTCCCTTTTTATAGTATTTTTTGCAAAGCAATGTTTTTTGCCACGTAAATTCTCTCTCTGAAATTGTAATATGGCGCTGTTTCCGTTCCAACAACTTGGCAACAGTTTCCGTTTTAAAATCCCAACAACATTATGGCGGCCAACAACTTCCATACGCCCAGTTGTCCTTCACACAACTTGAGCCGATTTTAATATTGTCTACATGAATAAATGAGCTGGTGAACATTTTCTTCTCCTCCTCCCCTTTTCTCTCTACTAATTCCTCTTTCTTTTCGAACTTTTTCTTTTTTTGTGAAAAACTTTATCTGACATTGTTGGCTGTGTTTTGTTGTGTTTTTTTTGTTTTTTTTTTTGTTTTTTATGCATTTAAGGCGCTTTGAAAATTGTTAAGAATTTTCATGCGGAAATATTCTTAGACAAAGTAGACAGGCAGCAGTTAACACTTTAACTTTTAATGGGCGCCTAGACGAGCAAACGACAGACCAACGAATTCAACCATCTTGTGACATCCTTTGAGAATTCACTCGCATAATTTTCATACATAAATAATTTTCATTGAAATAACTTTTCATTTTTTCCTCATTTCTTCTCTTTGCTGTCATTTCTGTTTCTTTCTTTCTGTGTTTTTTGTTTTTTTTTAATATTATCCAACGTTTTTCATATTACATATTTGGTTGGCACACTACTGACAGGTTAAAGCAAGCAAAAGTAGTCGTTGTCGAGGAGGCCTCTAACTGACTTCCGAACTTCCTTTTTTTCTGTGTGTGTGTGTGTGTATGTGTATGTCTGTCTGATTGTCAAGTTAACTCGTTTTGGCAACGCCGCGTTTTAGCTGAAAATCGCTCAGTTAGCACTTTCGTTTGTATTAACCTACGGCAAAGGCAATAAATTTTCGACATTTTCTTTATGTTTCTGATATGATTTATTCACTCTGCTGGTGCTGGTGTGTGCGCGTTTCTTGGGCAATTATTTAAAAGGCTGCATATTTTTTGAAATCAACGAGGCTCGTTACATATCTTCATCATCAAGTTCTTTTGTCTTCTGTGCCATGTTTATGTATATTTATCTTACAATCCTCGCTTGGGCACAGCAGTATCTTTGTGTATTAGGCTTTATTATGAAGTCACTCGTATGAAATTTCCTTTGCTTTTTTTCTTATAAGCGATTTTTCAATTTGCATATGTTACAAAATTCTTGTCATACATACATATGTATATAAGTGTATAATGTGTGTGTGCAAAACTCAATTTGTAAAATGAAATTGCCTGCAAATGATTTAGTTATACATTTAAATTGAAACTTTACATTTTTGAATGGTGGATTAAAGTCCTTCAAAACTGAAACCCCTTTCTCTCAATGTTAATACAATACAAACGGGGGAAATTGTATTATGCTATACTCGTATATGCAAATTGTAAATGGATAACTCTGGGTTGTGAGTTTTTGTTTAAGAGAAAGTATAACAAGTAGTAATGGATAAGAATAATAACGTGTCCCTTGATGTGTTAAAGTTTTCAGAATAATTTTGAATAATTTAATATGAATTCATTGAATTTTATAAAAATTCTTATAAAATTTTCGGTATTGGGGACTCTTGAAATAGACTGAGTACAATTAACTTTTATGGTAAATGATAATATAGATTTATATATTCTTACCCAAAGCTCTCGCAAAAGACCGTTGAAGATATTGTGTGAGACTAATGCTATGGTCAGACGATATGATTCTCCTTAAAGCCTCTGTGGTATGATACAGGTATGGCATATACCAAGGCTGTTGACTTACCTCAAAAAACTAGTATATGTATGAAGGAAAAAATCGGATGGTTATCCCTTTAGTCTTAGTATTCCTAAATGGACAACGTATGAAACATTTACATAAATTGCAAATATTGGGCAATATAGATTATGTAATGAAATCAGCAGCTGAACCACTCAGATCTTGGATCTAATATGGTCCAGACTTCAATACATAGAAAACCATTACCCAGCAACCACAGACATTGCAGACTTATCCCTCAAAAGAGTCTAGGCAAGAGGTTTAATTGAGGCACCAATGGCAAACAGACTTTTTCTCCCATTCCCTCAATTAATATTAAATATACTTTATCTTCTTCTTCTATATATATAAAAGTGGATTTATGTTTGTATGTTCCCTATGGATTCCGAAACTACTAAAACGATTTTAATGAAACTTTCAGGAAAACTCAAATATAGTCTGGAAAATGTTCTTGAGAAGTTTAGTGTGGATCGGACAGTCAGTTGTCGAGAAATTGGTAGATAAAATTTTGCATATAAATCTTAGAGATGTATTTTACAATAAATACAAGTCGCCTTTGTCAAATATATCAGAAAATTATGTAGTCAATATTAATAATTGATTCGTCTGATTTTCAAATGTATTTCAATTGCTGCGCAATGTACTACCATAAAATTAAAAAAAGAACATCATCACTTCGGCAGCATAGAAACCACAGCACGCCGGGTTCGCTGGTATATTCTTATTGAATAACATACTGAAAGCAGCAGCATGTATTTACATTAAGCTGCGTGAGGAATAGTTCCTGTTCCACAAATCTACTCTAATAAATTTTTTGAAACAAATTTTCTAAAACAGTTTTGTTATAATTCTTGCTGCACGGCAATCCAAAGATACATTGCTCATACTCAGACAAATTCGACAATCATAAACCATTTTGTATAAACTTCTAATAAGTTCATAAAACATAATCTACAACAAGCAGAGGAAGAAACCTTCTTTATCTCAAAACTAAATCTAATCTCACAAATAATAAATTCATAACGGGAAATGAAAAACATAAAGCAAGAACATTTTCCGCTGACCGAACTACTAGCCATAAATCCTCGTAAATATAAAACCAAACCATAATGGAATGTAAAATAAAATAAACCGCAAAGAGAGAGAGAGAGGGAGACAGAGTGAATACCACTGAGTGACCAACAGTTCCATGCATTACATAACGATTTAGACGAAACAAGAAAATAATATAATTTTATTTTATTTAATTTTGTAATTTCACTAAGCCAAAGTATTTTGTACCATTTCTCTGCTTGCTTTTCCTTTCTAATGCAGTGTGTACCTTTAAATTAATAATAAATGAATGAATAAAAATTCCGGAAAAGAAAAACAACGAAAATTCTAATTAAAAAGTGGGAATTATGATGGAGGAAAGAAGGCTACGATACAAAGAAGATTATGATGATAATGATGATGATGTTGGAACTGCTGTTAAGTTTTTTGAAACGTGAAAGCATCTTTAATCATACATGATTTATGTATTGCGTAAAGATATTGTGAAAGATTGGGGGGAGACAGAGTTAAAACAGCATATTTGGTTTATGAAAATCTAATTTGTTGTGTGAAAAAAAAATATTTCTTTTTAAATTCCAAATTTCTTTTGAAGCTTTAATTAAGTTAAATAAAATGGCGGAAAACAAATTCACTTGATAACTAAGCCGCAGCAAGCATGTCGTATGCGTAATATTAACTCTTAAGTCCTACTCAAATGAATTGACATAAAAACAGAAACATTAGCAACCAACCAACAAGAATGACGGTGAATTAAGCCCACTTTAATGGTGAAAAGAGAATAGAAGGAATTGGTATTAGCTACCACTTGCGCTGTTGTTGTGTTTGTTAATCCTCACATAATAAGAGCCCACCACCTAATGCACTCATGAAGGATGGCTGAAGAATCCAAGCTTCAATCTTTTATATGATGACTGAGCGCTTAATTAGATTTCGCAAAGACATAAAATCTTTACGATTAACTACTACTAAAAGTAGTAAAAACACACACACTAAAATACACAAACATAAGTGTATATACATATATATGTATAGGCATGCATACACACTCTCAAACACTTAGACAAGTTGACAACGATGAGTATCCTGACAGAGAACAACAACGAAGAAGAAGCCACTTCAGTTTATTATTAATCAAATGTCGTCAGCTAAGTTGAGTGTCTGAGTGCGTCATAAAATCCATTTAAGCAACTATGGTATACTATCAGAGACTTTTGTCCTGGTTTCCTGAGCCATGAGTGTTGTGAATAGAGGAGCGTAGTCAAGGGGATGGGGGCTGGCGAACAATCCATTAAGTCAATAAAGGTGAATAATTTTTGAACATAAAGCATATTGAAATTTCGATACTCTTAATGAAAGAAATAAAACTGCTATCTAATCTACGCCCTTCTCTTCTTTACACTTGACTAGCATGTGTGTTTTCATCTTAATTAAAACACAATTTCTCTAGTACTCATGTCTTCAGTTCAGTTAATAAGCTAAATTTACTTGAAAAGCATTTAAATTAAGCTAATTTTGAATAGTTTCCACCTATTTTCGTTCCACTGATGTACATCATTGCGTATGCATAATATTTGATTTTTATTTTTATATCAACAATTTTATTAAAAATCCAACCTTCAAAAATAAAACAAAACTGAAAAATTCCCAAAAGTCAATTAAATAGATATATGTATGTATAGAAAGATATGTAATATATAAAACCCATGTTTGACTTTATCAACTAGGAAATAAAGCATAAACCAAACACCAATTAAACGTTGAGGCTTCCATACCCCCACCCTTATGCTTGGATGATTTGCAACAAATACCCCAAGCTCACCCTAAATAGACGGGCAATAAGCAACAAGAACAACAATAACACCACACACATGGGGTAGTATTGAGGTTGTAGTAGGATAACCTTAACAATATCTAACGAGCTTATGGCCACAGGGCACAGTTTCTAAAAAAGAAAGATTCACTCTAGAACGCACCACGCGTACTACTACTACGACTACACAACTACAACTAACAATTTCATTAATATATTTTTATGGACAACAGGCAAAGTAGAGCGAGTTAGCGAGTGAGCATAAAGCAGCAGAGTAAAGAGAACTAGGAGTAAAGTGAAAGAGGAACAAACTGAAAAGGGCAAAAATAAAAAAAAAAATCCTAGAGAGAATGAACAAACGCACGCCCGAGGGTCTAATAAATTTTGCAATTTCTTCATAGTCTCACTAATTTCATGACTGCTGCAGCGGATGCGGTGAATAGTTTTGATTATTCAGACAGAGTGAAGGGGATAAGAATGAGAGTAGGTGGATGGGTGAATGAGTGAAGTTACTAAGCTTTCTGTGGCTTTTTAGTTATGACGCAGCACGCCATTGTACGTGTCGTGTCCTTGTGACAACGCACCATATACCATACTACAATATTTCGCTCCCCTGAAGTTCAACTAAACTAATACAAAGTAAATATTGTTTAACAGCAGCGGCAGCAGCATTCACTCGACTCTCTTTAGTTTGTGATGTGGTGGACACAAAAGCTCGGTAACGCGGTTAAATAAATATTGAAGAACATGTAGTAGAATCCTTAAAACCTAGAAACAAGTGCTTTGTTTCATTATGGTATAGTATGTATGATATAATGGGCAAACCCAGACCCTCTGGGATATCTACTATTACTACACAGAGATTATGATATATGAGAAAAAAAAAAACTTTGGTCAAAGTAGTTCAAGTTCTCATAAAAATAGAAAGAATAATTGAACATTAAAGAAAGAAAAATCATAAAAATTTTATGTACTGTGCAAAATTTCTGAAATCCTTATCGCAAAAGAAAGCACTTAAAATCAAATATGATAAAGAGCAAACTTAAATCTTTTAGATTTTTCCTATTCTTCATTAAATTTAAATGGAAAGATATAACTATTCGAGTATCTTTTAAATCAAAGTCTGCAAGAAAGCTTCTGCCTATGTCCTTTATATATACATATTTTCTTTTTGTGTTTCCGAGAGATCTTCTCACTTGTAAAAACTCAATCTGCTTAAGTTGAACACATACACATTGGAGCGTTTTGTTTTTGAATTAAGAGCTTATTGTTGAAACAAAGCCTTTTAAAGTAACGAGAACAACTTTTCTTTCCGACAACATACACGTCACTCCACTCCTCCACTTATATACTCACTGGACAGTAACCAGAAGAACCAGTATAGAATAGAAGCAATTATCCTAAGTCAACCAGCTGCACAATATATGAAAGTTCCCTTCCTTTCTCTCCCTCTCTATTTCTCGAAAAGTCCATGAAGCGAAGATTTTTCATTTATAAATTTCACAATGAAAACTGCTGTGAGTGTGTGTGTCCTGCTGTCTATATACGTGTACATGTAAGGAAAGAAGAAGTACATATTCATACATAAATCCAGGACATAAACTCAAACAATTTGTTGCCGAATTATGTTGAAAATAGTAGTAAAAATGAAAGAAATATTTTCAAAGGCAACGCAAAGTGAAAACCACAGGCACTTACCCACACACACACACACATTGTGATAGAGATAGAGGCACGCATCATGTGTGTGTATCCTTGTTAAACTGCGGTTCCAAACAAATTGCAGGCATAACTTTGTCTTTTTTACAACCAAGTCCAATAGGCAAGGAAACTTACAAGAACATAGCACATGAAGTCGTCCTCATCCTTGTCATCATCCAAGTGTCTGAAGCGGCAAAGTAAAAGCTAAAAGGATAACTGCCGGTTAAACAGCAGGACATGCAACCTTGCTGCAATTTTTCCATGTTTTCCTTTTTTTTTTTCTTTTTTTTTTTTCATATTCTCCATTTTGCTTCTTTATTGAAAGAGCATGGATGGCATGTGTTTTTGTAAGGAAGGTAGAAACAATTGAATTGAAGAAAAGATATAATACAATATCCTTGCTAGGACAACGAAACAATAGCCATCCAAGGCAAACGTAACGGAAAAACGAGTTCTTGCCGCTTACAAAACAAAACTTTAAGCTTCACAGCAAAAAAAAAAAATAGAAGTAAAACAACAAAATTTCAAAGAAATGCAAAGCCAAGTGTAGAAATGCATTGTCCGCAAGGACAATGGCCATTAGTTGAATGCATGTACTCATACATATGTACATAAGTATGTATTTTTTTTTTTTTTGCATAGGTGTGTGTATACCACAGGAATGTTTATGTGTATTTGTATTCGCGCAATTCTCATCATAAATTGTAAACGTATTTTGGTATTTTTGCATTGGAACGCCACAAAGTATGCCATAGTATTTGCTGCATACTTTTCTATGGAATTCCTTATGTGCGTACAGTGTTTGTGTGTGTAGGTGTAAGTTTTGTGTTGTTAGAGAATGGAGAACATAACATGGTTTGTACTCTTAAGTAATCGCACTTATGGTGGTAAAATGCATTCACATTTTCAAGTGTTTTTACTAGTACGAGTATTTATGCAAAATTAGCTAAAAAGTGGTGCAAGGTTGCCTTTTGGCATAGGTTTTTATTGCATTTCATGCATTTTTTAAGGACTATAAATTGAAAAAGTAAAGAGCTAGTAAAATTAATTGAAAATTGTATTCACTTACACAACACTTACTTTACTTACTTGATTTCAACGTTGCATTCCTTTTTCATAGCCAAAAGAATTTAATGCGTAAAGTTTTGAATCACTTCAAAAGTATGCAATGACTTTGATTTTAATGAGAATTAAGTTGCATACAATAAAATTCCACACATTGCATTTAATTGCTATAATGAGATACATATTAACAAGATGTTTGAATTTCATTTTGTTAAGTATTTCAATGCTCTAAGAATCTCCAGAATTATGTGTATTTTATATTGTTTTCTGAAAGATTTTGTATGCCAATTTATTCTTAAATTCCTATACATCAAGTTGTATATTGGTGTTGTAAAGATTTGCAATCAAGATTCTTTAAAAACCAGAGATTGATGTTTTAAGAAGATTGGAAGAGGAACGCTTGCTATGCAATCTTCTGCAACATCCAACTTGTAAGTTTATTAAGTAAATTATTCATATACAAATGAGTCAGTAGGGTAGGAGATAGGAGAGTCGTCCTACTTCAAGATAGTCGAGATAGTAAGTTGCGGTCGATGATATTGGTAATCAACTAAGACGAGGTTTACACGGTACGTTACGTTAGCTATCACTGATTCCACCTGGTTGTTTTTGGCTTCAATTTAAACAGAACGACGTTTGACATCGTTCAGTAAATCTTTGTGCTTTCCTCTTTATTTATGTTTCACTGTGAATTTGTCTACTTCGATCGTAAAGCAAATTTCTTCACATTCTTCATTTCGCATGCTTTCTCACTCTACGCAAGCCAAACGAAATGAATAAACACACGAAAAAGGCGAAAGAGATCGTTGTGCTGTCGAACCTTCCCCACACCTTCCTCGCTTCCCTTATCAACAAACAAACATTTCAAGAGAGGATGGAGTAGTAGTAGTCAGGCTGTGTTGTGCCGGGTAAACCTCGGCTAGTTTTCAAGCAAGAATTTGAGAAATTGTGTTCAATTTTTGTAAGAAGTTAATTATCAAGTAGGAAAGTAAGAGAGCAGCATTATATCGATATAATATTCGCTTCGTCAGTCTGGATAAAGTCAAGTTAATCTCCGCAAGTTGTTTTGTGACCGATTCCAAGTAAAATTACAGCTATTACACGATGGATCACGACAGCAGAGCTCTCTCTCAATTTGCGTTTGTAGAAAAGGGAAGAGCTCGGCTCGTTCAGGTGCTGTGTTCATTGTACGAAAAATAGCAATTGATCTCTGCCGCATATTCCAATGAGATTGAACCGCGGAATGTTCACACAAAGGCATTGATATTAGCAATGAATAGATACATCCGCATGACCCCAGACCTTCACACAGAAAAATAAATTAAAAGGTATGTGAAAATAATTGGATTCTGTTCATGAGTGTAATAACCAGTGATGCCAGCTACCTATCACAAAAACAGGACAGATTATTTTGTAATTTTTATCTTATAAATTTATTTTTATAAATCAGATGAGTTTTATTGCCTCCTCATCTATCAGGTCATAATCCTCTTCATCTGCGGTACTTACAAAATTTGCAGTAGCCTTATTGTTGTCTTTTGGTCTGGAAAAAAGGCTTAAATGACATCACTGGTAATAACTAGCAAAAATCGATGATCAGTCGCGTTGTTTTACTCCAATCCAATCAGTTTAGTGTTTTATTTGCAAGTGAAGTTACTTCAAAGTTTGTCTTTGCTTAGTATGTAGTATGCAACAAAGCGCTTAAACAACATGTACACATGTGTCAAGAAACATTATATGTAATATATAACAAAGCATAACAAGACACCAAAATTGATCATATTCGGAATTCGGTTGCTCCATACCTTTATTCCCTCAAACATAAACATATCACATGACTTTTCAACCATTTGAACAAAACTTGAACGTGTTTTTTAAGATAAACATGATACATATAATCATTCAAAATAATTTTTGGATGCAAATAACATAATTCACCATACTGCGCTTCTTTGAAAGACTACCATTTACTCTGATCATTTGCGGGTGCAATTGCTTTAGCTCAATTTGGTAATTCTTTTGAAGGCATAGCACAATGTCCGCCTGTCCGTCTGGCCGCAAACTAGTCACTCAGTTTTTGAGCTAGAGAGCTGAAGTTAAAGTTCTTATTAGAAAAAAAGATAATTTAGTGATGCTAAGAAAGGAAGGTTGGATGCAACCCGGAGGAGCATTTGGCATAGCCAATGATAGCCTTCTTTCAGGTTTTTCTTTTATTTTATAACAAAAAACTACGCAATTTATTTCATAAACAAGTTGCTTTCATTATTCAAAGATAAATTTTGTTTTAGGCAAATTTTACCTATTTTATCTATCCAAGGACTGCAAGTACTGAATTTCCTTTGCATACTTGTTGAAAAAAATTTGTAATGTAATATTCTTTTTCCAATTATGGAGAATGTGCCCCAAAAATCCACACAAAAGTATGCATTAAGAATTTCGTTCTAAATATGTATTTTCTTTTCTTTTCTCTTTGTTCTTAAGACACACAAATTTGTTTTTGATGATTTGTCAGAAGAAGTTATAAGAAGATATTTTTCTTTGTTTCTTGTTTTTTGTTAACAAATAAAAAGTTTTCATTTCCACACACACACACACACACACATACAAATTTTCACTGCTGTTAGTAGTCTTAAAGTAAGTTTAATTTTTTTGTTTTTTTCTATGAAAAGAAAATAATAAAAATGGGACAAACTTTTATAAAAACTTACAATTTGAAGTGATGCTTCTTAAAAGGAAGGAAGAAGTTTTTTAGTTTTAGTTATTCTTTAAACAGGTAAAACAAATAAGAAAGTCAAGTAAAAATTGTAATTTTATAGCTGAAAAGTATGCAATGGAAATCTTTTTTCTTATGAAATTAAAATGTGATTTTAATACCGAAATTTTTAACTAGTACTAGCGAATCCCGGCATGATGTTGATTGCAAATATAATGTCTGATCCGGTCCAGATATTTCTGAGTCCATAGTCAGCACACATACAGACATACATTGAATTGTATGTATGTAGATAGATATAACATGCCTCCGCGTTCATTCGTTTCGATGACGTGTCATTCTTAACAACAGTCTGTTGTAGGATTGCAAAATATATGTGTGGTAATGTTGTTTTTTGCGGTTAATTAATGCAATTTTTTTTAAAAATTTTTATCCTATAATGTGGCGCAGACATCAATAATACGAAAACCAAAATCATATTCAATATTGATACAATGGTTTGCGAGCGCATTGAAAACACACACACAGCATTTCATTTATATATATATATATGTATAGTAGTATAGATTGGATGTAAGTCCAAGGGAAAATAGTAAATTTAACAATTTTTATTCTTAAAATAATCATATAGTTTTTTGTAACCTTAAGGGGTTTTTTTTAGATATGTTTTCTCTTTACTGTGTGTGCAGCCATTGAAATTTAAAATAAAAATCGAATATTTCTGCAATTGTCATTTGAAATTGGAAAAAAGGAATCAAAAAAAGAAAAACAGAATGTTTATCTTGGGATAAAAATTGCAAAATCAAATCATGATTGTGTCAACACCATCACCAACCAAAACAATTTCTGCTACTAAACACTATATTTTTCTTGTTTGGTTTTTGTTGTTGTTGTTGTTGCTATTTAACAGCTGAGACGTGTAATCGCACTTAAAGTCTGAACTGAACTCAACTCAACTCGTTTGGGTCTCGTTCAAGTCTGCTTAGGTTAAGTGAGGGTGTTACAACAGGCAGCAGCAGGCAACAAGCAGCAGTACTAGAAGATTGGCATAGAACGACGACAACGTAGTACTCGTAGTAGTAAATAGCAACAGAGTTTCACATTTTTATGTGTGTATATATTTTTGTATTTCATGCATACGAGGAAATGCAGACATAGAAGAGATCCGCACAACAAAGTATTAGCATCATGATGTGTGATGTGTGAGTGTGTCTAAAATTACTTTGGGCAACTGTGTTGCATACTTGCAGGCGGCGTGTACACGCTTTAAATGTTACTACGAAGTCATATCCTTCCTTCCTCATTCTCTTGTTTTTATTCGGCATATTGTACAGGAAATCTCAGTAGTTGACGAAGGAAAACTGATAAGATTCTTAACTGAACTTATTTTTCAATGTTCCTCCTTCGTTTTGTTCGATGATCCAACTTTTTGACTCCTTTCGACCTCAAAGTCCTATACTTACTTTACACTATTTAGAAACAGACACTAGATGAATGTATCAAATGTGATGAATACCGCTATAACCTTAAATTGACCTTGTTATGGGGCTTCCTTTTTCAATTTAGCACATGATTTTTTGACTAGATATAGTATACCTAGAGCTTTTCTTGAGTCAATTATCTTGGATTATTCTTTGGTGACTCTGGCTTGTTTTTATATTTCAGAGTGTCGCTCTTAAAGTCAAGTCACAAGTCAAACGAAATGAAAAAGCGAAAGAGAACATAGAAAAACTTTGGCAGATACTCTGGTACGTGACTGAAATCTAACTCTTCATGCTGCGTCTCTTCTCAACAAACAAAAAACTCGAGAGAGCGCTCTGCCACAAAAACTCTGGGTATAATTCGAATCAATTGATGGCCATGATCTTATGGTCGAAACTTCTTATTTGGAAATCTAATACCCACTATTTTGGATGTTCCTTGCTCTCACCTATATCATATAATCATAAGTGTCCTTACGTTCGATGTTTCGAAAAAATTGTGTTCTAGTTTATTAATGATACTGACAAAGTTTATGGCGCCCCGAATTGATCATTTGAGAAACCTATTCAACCTCCCTCGTGTGGAAGAGTTTGAAATTCGTAAGCATAAATTTATAGTAGTACAAATTGCCACACTCCTTGCTTACCACTTCCCATTCTCTCTCCCTTTCTCTGTGTGAGTCTCTTTCCATTTTATTATATCGTAAACCGCTAAAGTCGAAACTGCAATAACTTTGTTGCAGTAGTTCACTTCACTTTTTCTAGTTTCTTTTTTTTTTCTTGTTATTCTTCTACTACAGCCACTGACCTCTAAAGTCTTCCGACATCGGTCTCTACTCAAAGACAGAATGGGAAAGAATTTTAACAAATTTCTGTGCTTCCTTTTGCTTAAGCAAGCGCCTAAAATGTTGCAACAGTTTATTATGGTTGAACGCTCTCCCTCTTTTTTCCTCATACACTGACATGGACCTTTAGGCAGGCATCCACCCTCCCCTCTCTTGGGTTTTTTTTCCTTATTTCGTTTTGTTGAAATAAATAAAAATCAAAATTTCGTTGCATACTTTTTGTGGGAAAAAGCAAATGATAGTTTTTATTTTTAAGTGATTTATGCACGTTTTCGCTTGTATGCTCATGATGCTCTCTCCTCACAGGCTTAACTTTTCTTAAACAACGATTTGCCATGCTTTCCCGTCCCTTTTTGTTTTTTGTTGTTTACTTTATAAGCTTTTCCGTCCATTTTCCACCACAATTACAGTTATACGAGTAGCAGTAAGGATTTACACTGAATTTTCCTATTAAACTAAATATTCTTCACATTAAATTCGGTTATTTTATTACATTCTGTCGCTTTTCATTGTTTTGCATTCTCTTTCTCTCTCTCTCTCTCGAACTGTTTACATACAACTTTGTTATTTACTTTATGCGGCTTTATTGTAAGCTACTTTCTTTTTTACTTTCTTCCTTTGTTGTTGTCAGTGTGTTGTTGTTGTTCAGGAAATGAGAAAAAAAATGTCAGGAAAACTTTATATTTTATTAATTTTTCAACAAGCGATTTTCTTTTCATTATTTAATTCTTACCTCCGCTCTTTCACAATCTTCTTTTCTGTTTTTTTTGACTTATTTATTGTAAGTATATTGTGTAGTAAGTCACTTGCAAGGACACACTGTACAAGTAATTCAAGGATTCATGTGTATCTTTCAACAAAGGAAGGGACGAACACAGTACTTAATGAAATTGTAATAAAAATATTTTCTCTCGGCATTTATAAATTTATGTCATTCTATACATACAATAGTATTTGTTATCGGTGTGCGAGTATTACTTGAAACATCCTGTAGATTGTACTCAAATGTACTTATATGTTTGCTAACTTTTTAACTGTACATATTTATTGTGTATGAGTATTTTTGTTTGTTTATCTCTACACACGACATTTGTCTGTTATTTTTTTTTTGATAATACTAAGAGCTTTCTTCGTGATGTAAGACGCTTATTGAAAATATTACTAAGCATTTTTCTCCTTTCCATTTTCTCTGTTTTTGTCTGTGTTTACTTGAGTGTAAATAAATTCCATGTCACTCATGTGTTTATGCGATTTTCTACGCTTATTTTACAAAATTTGTCTCCTCTTTACAAGAAAAAATCTTCCATGCTTATTCGATTTTTCTTTTTTTTGTTCATCTTATGTTTTTCAAATTAAATTTTCCGGTATTTATTTATTCTTTCCACCCACCCTTTCTTCTTATCAACTTTTATTACCTCAAGAAAATTGAAAAAGAAAAACAAAAATCCATCATATGAGAAATAAATAAAAAGAAAAATTGCAATAAAAAGCAATAAAAAAATGTTGTTTGTAGCAGCAAATATGCAATAAATTTTGTATACAGAAAAATCATTTAGTATTTTATTGTTTTGTTTCTTGGTTTTTATGATTTCACAAAATGTTTAACATTTTTTAATTATGCATTATTTTTTTTATTATTTTGGCAATTCACTTGAGTGAATATTATTAATCAAATAAAATTTCATTTTTATGAGTTTTTCATGAATTGTATTGATTTAAGATTGCACTAATATTTCTAATATAATAAACTTCGGAATGATGTTTATCTCATATATATAATTCGAGTGTACAAAATTTTGTGACTGTGTTGCTTCTAAACGGCTGGACCAATTTGTTTTACTTATGGGGTCACCAAGATGGTTTATGCATCAGTTGGAGCCGGTAGGTGGCGCTGTTGTCGAGATAAAGGCACTTTTTTACCAACTTTTTAACATTCTTTATCTAGCGCCCACTATACTAAGCCGATTTAAATGACAAATGAATCCTTATGAAGAGAGTTGCATACTTATTTTTTTCAGTTTTTAATTTTTAATATACTATTTTTAAGTATTAAGTTTTTGAAAACCACTGCAAGACCAAACATAAAAAGTTTTGTACGTTTTTTCGTTTTTAATGCTTTGGTTGTTCTTATACGTCTATTTTTTCTGTTTAGTACGCACTTTTGGGCTCTTCGTTTCTGTATTTGATGTTCATTGATAGTGGGACAAGAAGGAGACAGTGTGTTTCGTTGTTTGTGCTTTGCTTTGTTTGCGTTTCGTGTTTGAGGCTATTGATTATCACGACGGGGCCACAGCAAAGCGCGCCGGGCTATGCTAGTAATTTATAAATTGTTGATCTATGAGACAACAAATATTCATTTCAAATTCATTTGAATTTGTTCAATTCTTAACATAAAGAGTAGAAAATTTGGTAAAAAACTTCTAAGTTGCTGTTATTGTAACTCCAAGGGCTGCAAAAACAAAGGTACGCTTGCAATAAATAAGGATTGGGGAGAGGTATAAGAAATGGGAGATTTTTGTGTAGCAGAAGGAATAGTTAATGAATTAATTATATTACAAGTGCAGGTACTTTAAGTTAATTGTATTACATAGAAATACTGCCTAAGTAAATGTCTTTAAAAGGAAGCCATCTCTATCGGTCCTAAACATACATAAGTCATTGGGACTCAATCGGTCGTCGGTTAATTTGGACAGTTGGAAAGATAATGTGTGAAGAAACACCACAATGCTGACAGCGATTATTATCAAAGAGACCTCCTATACGTTCCCTGTATTACTAGAGGAGAAGAGACCAACCCCGACCTTAACTGACCTAAGGTGGGTCGAGTACTACAAGGAAGTACCATATCTGTTTCATCAATGAGTGGCTTATAGCTACTGCAGTCAAAAGTGTCTCCTAATTAGAGGCTATTGTCGACTGACATCATTTTGGATATGCCTAGAGGGAATAGCGCCCATAATAATACTGTAGTTGGGGTCTACACTCATATGTGAGGTCAATAGATACTAGACTTGAGAGTGAATGCGTTCAAAACAGCTTTTGAAACATGCACTCTAATATGTGTTTGAGTTTTCACTCATTCATTTGTAGTGGATGTGAATGTGTGTTGTGTTTCATTTCTGAAATATGAATGTCATTCACATTCATGTGAAGTAACAACGAAAGAAGACAAAGAGAAACGTCGGCAAAACCGCTTGCAACGGCTCAGCTTCCCCACATTGTCTCGCTTCCTTAACCACAAGCATACATTCGACTAATAAAACACGAAAGAAGACCAAAAAAAAAGGTCGGCGTAGCTGATCGACAATTGTGTTGTCTGACGGCACACTTTCCCCACACTGCCTCTCTTCCCTTATTCAGAAACAAACTTGTAGTACACCTCACACAACTATGAATGTCCAATCGTTCATTGTTTCATTTTGTGTGTTTTAAATGCGCAGGCATAACACTCATTCAATCCATCACACACTGAATGAGTCAAACATTCACTCATTCCTTCTCTCACATAGCATTGCCAACATTCAAATTGAGTATACATTCATGAATTACAACTTTTGTTGGCAATGTGAATGAGCGATTGCTCATGTCTAGTAGATACTAATCCTTAGGAATCAGCTCACTATGTTCGCGAACCGAAAATACATTTCTTCCTGACAGAGATTTTGTTATCTGCAAGCCACCAGCTGAAGCTAAAAAATCAAATGCAGCTGTTGTGTGAACGAACACAATGCGAAGTTGAGTGTGAAGCTGAAGCTAAACTACTATGACTTCACTCGGCATAATTTGATTTAATTTCATGGAATCATATTTTGTCATCCATTCTGAAGTTTGTTGACTTGTTTTTATGTCAAACTTTACTTACTAAACGTATAAAATGATATCTCAATAGGCAGTTATGAAGGATTCTATTTTAGATTGATAGATTATTCTACTAAAGTATAATCAAATATATACTAATAAAGACTCTTTTTTTACTGCAAGACTTCATTCATTTCGAATGAATTGTGAATAGCATACACATAATTTTCAAATTGATTCTTAAAATAGAATGGAATGGAAGCATAAATAATAAAATAATTCTTGCATTCCGATGATTTTATTTAGCACACAATTTGTTTGAAGTGAAGTAATAAGGCTTTTAGATAGATAACTTCCTTCCATTCATATTCATAGATATTAATCTATAAACATCAGTATATTTTGTATAAAAATATTTTCTAACAAATAAATAAACTCACCATGACTTCCATATCCCATTGCCCTAACTCATTCAATCCAATCCAATCAAAACAAAAAAGTAAAGGTAACGAATTCTTTATGCACCATTAAAGTCATCAAAGTGATTTTGATTTTTTGTTTATTTTAATTTGTTTTTTCTATGTTGTTTTTTCTCTGATGTGAGTTGAAATTTTTGCAATAAATTCCATTACTTTATGTTTTGTAGTATGTCTGTTTATATTTATTTTAGCTTTTTTTTTATTTGCCTAATTTTATGCATTCAATTCTCTCTACTCTTTTTCCTCCGATTTTTTTTTGTTTTCACATACATTAATGTCAGATCTTTTTGCCATCTGCTGTGCTTTGGAGCCACTTGACTCCATGACTTCATGTTGTTCAACCATTATTCTTCTTCCATTCATTCAGTTAGTCATGCATTCATTCATTTATTGGTTTTTATTTTTGTTTTTGCATATTTATACATTAAATGCAGATCCCAATTCATTTATTTATTCACTCATGCATTCAATCTCTCATATTTGTATATTTCTATCTACTGTTGTACTATTCTGAGTATCTCACTCACTTTTTCATTTAAAGAATTTTTTGGAATTTATTAACAAAACAGCAAAGAACAATAACAACAACAAAAAGACATACAAATATGAATGAGTGAATGAATGAAAATTGCTCTAAAATGAGAATTTGATTTTTGAATTAAGAAAGAAATGAATACAAAATTGCAAAATTCAAATTAGTTTCATTTTTGCATAAATGATTAAAGTATATTCTGTGTATTTGAGTATGTATATGTTTTCATATTCAAATCAATCGAATTGCATAATTTTATTAGACTCTAAACAACAATAAATGGATTTTTTGAAAGAAAAAACCATTTGATGTTTGATAATCATATATTTTTTTTTTATTTATTCAAATCTCAAGAAAAATACAATTAAAAATTGACATTGACAACACTCTCACACACACACTTGACTTACTCAATGTATGAATAAATGAATGATTGATTGAATGTTTTAGGATGAGAAAAGGTTTTGTTTGAAGTTCTCTCATATGACAAAGGCAATTTACAAGATTCTTCTTTTGATTGACACAAAAAACAATCAAAATTCATTTTCTTACTTCAGACAAACTGAATAGATTAGAATAAAATTGAGTGACTCAATGACATACTAAAGTGCAACCAACCCAATGATTTCAATTTGTATCGTTTAGATTCAATTCTTTTGTATCTTCTCTCACATCTACAATACACTACGAGTATCCATTTAGGTGTGACTTGATGGCAATTTTTGTGCAATTTTATTTGGAGAGAAATTCGTAGAACATCAATTGAACTTTCAAAGAAAAGGGGTTTAAACATTTTAGAATAAATGAAAAGTGTCCGACGGCCTCCTTCAAAATGAACAAAACTGAGTAAAGTCAAATAGAAATCAGAGAAGCAAATGAGATTCTGTCTATGGTTCTTTATTGTTTTCAAAGACAAGTATCATTTACGCTCACTACAATGGGACTAAGGGACGAAATGACGCCAAAAAACAAACCAAGATACAATTGAAACAATACAATATGATTCCAAACTTAAGTTCAACTACAATAAAAGGCAATAAGATATACTCGTATACGAATAAAGAGAAATGAAATGCTCTTCGCATTGATTTATATGAAATGCAATACTACAAGGGCAAAAGTAGATGTGGATGTGGATATGAATGAAAGACTTTGTTAAAAATGGTTGCTGCTTATGTGGTTGATTGAGGTTGAGGTGTTGTGATGTTCCAAGTTAGTATTGTGTGCACCGCATAGTGCAAAGCGATAACGAGAATGACGACCAAGTAGCATCATTACTCAAGCAAATGGGGTCATCATCATTACCATCATCATCGTTATCAGTTGCAGCAACATTTTAGAAGAAGAAGAAAAAAAGTACAGAAAAAATTGGAAAAAACTCCATTGAAAATTATGTAAAGCATCATGAGGAATGTTAGAGAAGGCATTGTTGTTGGCTGCCATCATGGTAACCATGCAATCAATTTGCAGTTGCTAGCAACATAAGCATAAAGGTTTATCTCTCTACTTACATCATATGGTTAGTGTAGGGTAGGGTAGAAGAGAAATAGAGTTTTCTGTGGCAAGTTCAACGCATGTTTTGAAAATTTCAAATTGATGTTGGTAATTGAAATGCAAAAATATTTTTTGGATATAAATTTATGTTCCAGTTGCAGTTACTGTTACTGATGCCACTTGTAGTACAATAGTTTCTGCTCTACAAGAGCAGTAGTAGTTGCTTTGCCTTAAGAGTTATGTATGCTGATGATGTTGATGATAATGATTTGGCAACTTGAACAATACATTGATGCTTTACTGAAGTTGTTGATTGAAAAAATTCATGTCGGTTATGTTCCTTCCCTATTGATTTTTTTTCCAATATTTGAAATGCAAAGGTAGTACATGTACTACTTGTGAGTATGTATGATTAGTTACTATAGAAACAAGTTCAAATAAACCATGTACAATAGTAACAAGTGATGAAGCATAGTACACTATTAGAAGTTGAATAAATACATTTTTTTGTTATAATTAAAATTGTGTTCTTTGAAAAAGAATGTTAGAGTGCAACACCTGTAATTCAAAGTTTGTTGCGCAGCTTCAGCAGCTTCCAATTATGTTCACGAAGTATTTAATTATATGGCAATTATACAAGAGTCTCTTATTGACGAAATGCTGGTAAATTTCAAGGAAATACAGCTGGTGTTGTTGCTCAAATAGCCCTCTTGGTCATCTATCCTTGATTAATGATGATTCGTAAGCACTTTTTTCTATTCATAAGAAACAAACCTTTAGAAATAAACACATTTTGATTGGGGAATGGGTCCATGACTGGAAGTGCAAGTATTTGTATGCTATTAAGGTAATCCTCATATTAGCATATGATAGTTATTGTTGTGTCCACCCCGGATTAGCACGGTTGAGTGATATACGAGGTTTAGAAGTTTAAAAAGTCGTTTTTTTTCTTTAAAAATGAACAATAATTTAGGAATAATGGCAAAAGATTTTTTATTCAAAGTATTGGCCCTCGCTTTCTACACATTTTGTCTATCTTTCAGGCATTTTATGAATGCCATTCCAAAAGAAAGTTTTATTCTTCATCGAAATCCATTCACCACTTTATCGAAAGTTGTGAAATTCTGGTCAGCAAGTGGGTGTACCATCGATAAAAACAAATTTTAATCTAAAGGAACCAAGTCTGGTGAATACGGGCGGGTGGAGAAAGAGTCCCCAACCAGCGATTGCTATATTGGTAACTGTTATATCTGACTTTAGAAGTTCTTAGTACACAACACTCTTCTGATATCACCACACGCACAGCACTGTCTTCTCCCCGAAGCGAACCTGTCTTGAACTCGATGTTGATGATTTTCTTAGCGTTGCCCATAATTTGGGATTCTTTAAAATAAATACATTTTTCATCGCCACAGTTTTGCGATTTTCTATCTGTCATATGCTCCGTTCGTGTGTAAGCCAATTTCCAACCTTTCCGAGTGACATTCAATTACTCTGCCATCATTTTTTGTGTCTATGTATCGTCTGCATCCAATAATCCTTGCAATTCGACATCTTCAAACTTTTTTGGTCGATTTTCGCGTTCTTTGCCACTCACATTGAAATCACCACTTTGGTGACGATTGGAAGTATGATACTATGATAAAGAAAAAGTTGGCTATCCCGCGACCATCGTTCTTCTCTTATCCACAAATAATAGAAAGCTCTGCTGCAGAATTCATTAATGTAAACCGGGTGTTATGCATCATTCGATCTAAAATGAGTTCATGTGTATGTTGTAAGTTAACTCTCAGGAAATATTTTCGCTACATATTCAACAATTATCTTTCATATTTCTGCCAATTTACACAAAACTTTAATGATTTATATACCTATAACCTTCCGAATAAATCACTCTGTTCATTGGTGGAAACCGTATGAAAATCCGACAAAAGAAGAATTGCTGCTAGGTGGCACAATTAATAAGTTCCTTTTTGAATACATTGAATATGATCTCATTGACATTATAATGATAAACTTAACTATCAGTAATTCATATGCATACAACTTTTCCAATTTATTCTTCTTCTTCACAATGTTGCCAGCAGTCATCATAAAAAGTAATCAATAGCAATAATAACTTTCTTCATAAAAATAGTGGAAAAAAAAACTGAATTATACTTTACGAAAAGAAATGAAATTAAATCAAATCATAAACAACAACATCATCATCATGTTGCAACATTGAAATCATCAGCATCATCATGTTGTTTATTGTATGTTAAGGAAATGTCATTGCAGCAATAACTTAAAAATATATGCAAATAAGCATAAAAAACTGAAAAGTAGAATTGAAACAATTGTTTTACACTTGTCAGCAGCATATAGAACCAAACATTGCATACTTGAAGGCGCACAATAAATATATGTGTGTACATATGTATATGCCAACAAACAAAGCGAACAATATAATAGTGAGATACAGGAAATTGTGATTGAAATTGAAATTGTACTGTATGAATGAGATGTGAATGCAAAACCACAAATGTTGCTGCTGATATTTCTCTTATATACCTTCCTTCATTGCCAACCAAAATGCATTCATCATTCAAGGATTGGAACCATCCAATGTGCTGCACATATCGGCAATGATGGTCCTGATATACTTTGTGCTTGCCTGGTATAATATTTTTACCATCATTACCAATGCACTGAAATACTTTTCGTTAAGGAAAAATGTTTTTCGCTTTTCATATAAAAAAATTATAGTGTGTGGAATATTAAAGGTAGAAAAATCTGAAAAATAAAAAGAAAATTTACAACAGCAGCAGAAGCAGCAGCAGCAAGTAAATTATAGATTGCTGTAATAAAAGCCGCTTACAAAACATTCAACACTCTTATATAAAATACATGTTCATTTCTCTTTACAAGTATTGGTATACATACGAGTATCTATGATATATTTGTTCTGACTTTGTCTTGCTGCAATGCCTACCTCCCTCCCTTTCATAGTGTAATTACTTGCTGCACGTGTCATCGACATGCACTCAAAATTGTATTCTACCCAAAAATAGTTTCCTCATCTCACCATCTCTTCTCTTCATCTGTCCCTCTTTAACATTATACTATTGTATTGTGTTGTATTGAATTGTAGTTTCTGTCTGTGTATCTGTTATTGACAGAGGTAAAAGAAGTACAACTACTCATAGTAGTATGCGTAAAGTATGCCAAGTGTTTATATTGAAATTGCAAATCCTCAACTTACTCAATGTGAAGTGAAATGCTGCACACAAAATAACGATGACAACGACGAAAAACAAGGAGGGTATTGATGGCTGATGCCAAAGAGAAGGGAGGATAATGCTGATGACGAAAAGTGAAGAAAATAAAAGTGAGAAAAGGAAAATCTGTAAAACAGTAAAACGTTTTCAACACTACACGCCACCCACAACACAACAAATGCAATGCAATGTTCTTGCTGTTGATGCTGCTGCAACGACTACTAGGGCGAGAACGACCGTGACACAAATTAACAATGACAGGCAGGCAGGCAGGAAAAACAATAACAACAACAACTAAAATGAAATGAAATGAAAACATCGAAGGATATCGGTGGAAAAAACAATAACAATAATCATAAGAACAACAGCAGTAGCAAAAACAACTACAAGCATCAACAGCAAAGTCAATGCAGACAACAATAATGACAAGATCAGACATCTTACTTGCACTTATTGCCCACTTCCTTCCAATACATCAGTTATTTGCCTGCTTACACTTGTTTTACTATTTTCATTCATCTCTCCCTTTGGTCTTTACGATTTTTTTCTGCACCACCCCCTCTTTGTTATTTGTTTTTGCAAAAATGTTTATATTTTTCTTTCTCTCCACTTCCTCTTCTTCTTCTTCTTCTTCTTTTACTTATTTTTATTGTACATATTTATTTGTCCCAAGTGTCACGTTTACCTTACCGTTTCGGTTTTGGTTTCGTTTGACCCACCACCTACCCGCCCTCATAACTACCATAGTACTATATATGTGCTTACTTTCCTGGCTTTTCTGTCTGTTTTATATCTTTCCTCTTACCATACTTTTCATCTTTAGTAGTATTTATTTGTTGTTCCCCCCTTGCATTTATTACGAAACATTGATGCTTTTTAACTTTCACATTCTGTCTGCCTGCCAATATTTTATTTCCCTTCTGTTCCCTGCCGTTCGATAAGTAACCCTTATACGCATATATTTGTTAAGATTTTTCCTTTTTCTTCGTTTTGTGATTAATGCACTTCAATAATAAAATAAATACTATATTTCTTCTGTTGAATTTCATACACGTATCGTATGTATATCGGGGGGAATTCGTTTCGCATTTGCACACTTTAATAGACTCATTTACACAGTTTGCCTACAATTATTGAGTATTGTATACATATGTACAAGAAGAATGGATATATGTATATAATTATAAGAAGAAGATGGTTTAACAAAGTACTATATAAGGAATTAGGATGAGAAAAAGTTGATATTACACTCCTGAAAGGTTCACATGGTTTCTTAAAGTTTTTACATACAATTTTTAATTCCAATCTTTAATTGTAAAAGTCAAAAGAAAATTTTCATGTAATTTCTTGGTTAAATAAAGAATCTTCATCTACTACTCAATGCTCAGCAGTAGTGAAACAATACACCATGCCAAAGATGTGAGAGAGGAAAGCTTATGGTATCAAAATACACTATAGACAATGAGTCTAAAGAAGTATATTGATTGTATTACTTCATAATGTTAATTCATCAAATTTTATTTATTTATTTATAATATATTAGGTAAATTATACAATAAACTACCTAATGATATTAGAGTACTAGCTACTTAGGCCTACGACTCTTATCAAATTTATTTGCATAAATTTTATTGTATAGATGGAAAAAATATATTAGAAAGCAGCTCACATTATGAAGAGACAAAATCGTTCCCAAAACAGTCTAATGATTAAATCAAAAATATAATGCTAAGATTAGTTTCGGCAAAAAATTGAATTTGCCTTCTCTGCAATTCAAAACAAAATTATAACCAAAGATATAACAAATCATAATGAAGTAACATAAACACTTTTCCGGCACACTTAGATTACAAACCTACATATTTAACTACGGATGTGTATTAGAGTCTTAAACGAATGCATTCGCACAGAACCAAACAAAGCATTTGCTTCATTTGGTTTACTATAAAATATTTGATAATCTTCTATATTATTCGTAAATGTTCGAATTCGACAACCCCTTTGGCTGAAGAACTCTGCATGTGCGACAGAGAGAAAACAGGCAAATAAAAAAGTACCGCAGTCATACACATAATTTTTATATTTTAACATAAAGTCCATGATCAGCATAACCATTAGCCGAAGAACGACATGTATTCGAATGTTTTCCATTCATTTCATTTCATTTAAAATTTCCATTCATTCGCAAAAATTTTACTTTAAAGATTCCAGTTGATTATAACGGAAGAGGTTTTTTTTTGTCAATTGGGTTTCTTTTACAGATCACGCGTGACTAGTGTTATGCTGTCATGTTATTTTTATTCAGTAATGTTTGACAAAACTTCATGGAAACACTCACACCGCAACAACGTCTCCAAATTATTCAACTGTATTACGAAAATCAGCGTTCTGTCAAAAATTTTGTTCGTGCACTTCGAGCAACATATGGGGCGCATCATCAGCCTTCCGAGACCATTATTGCCAAAACCATCCGTTAATTTGAGTCGCAGTGTACGCTTTTGGATGATACGCGACCGAACAGACCACATCCAGCCTGTTGTGAGGAGAATATTGCGGCTGTAACCGAGAGTGTGGCTGAAGACCATGAGCAATCCATTCGTCGCCGATCTCAACATTTGGGCTTATCGTATGCAATAACTTGGTTTCAAGGCTTACAAAATCAAACTCGTCCATGAATTGAAGCCGCCAGACATGAATTTACGCTTAAATTTCAGTCAATGGGCTCTAGAACAGCTCAACGAAGATCCGCTGTTTTCGCGTCGAATTTTGTTCAGTGATGAGGCACATTTCTGGCTCAATGGCTACGTCCATTAAACAGAATTTCCGCATTTGGGCTGAGGAGCAACCTGAAGAGACTTTCATATTTCAAAATGAATAATTCTTACTTTACTTTTCTTATACAATATTCTAATTGTTTGTTATTTTTGTTATCGTTGTTGTTACTACGGGTTTTTTGTTGCTCCTTTCACTTCTTCAAATTGCAATTCACTTGGAAAATTTAATCTCTGTAATCTCTTTTTTGTGTGCGACGCAAAAAATTTATATACCCAATTTTTGTTTATTTTTACGTTCACAAAAGTTTTATCCACTTTAAGAAGAATTTAGTTGGGAAAAAGTTTTTCCTTCTTTTTTATTTCATTGCTTTTGTTTTAATAAATTCATTTTTATTTATTCAAGTGAAAATGCAGAAAATCAAAATAGGGAAAGTATTTTTGAAATGTTTTTTAAACCTTGGTGGTAGTGTCCATTGCAAATGAATCTGAATCAACGTGAAACTTGAGCACACTTGGCAAAGAGTATGTTGGCTTATCTGTACGAGTTTACTCTATCCGAATTTACATATATAATCATACAAAATCCGATCAAAGTACTACAGTTCAATAAACAAATGATTCCCCCGCCACCTATCATAATAATGTAGTATCCACCATTGGCAGGTGCACAATGTTGGTTTCTTTTATGTTTATTTTACTCTGTAAATTGCGCGGTGAATGTCAGTTAACACCAATGCATTTCTGGACTTTCAACTCCTTTGAATCTTTTTCCTCCTTAATCCATTGCTTGAACAGCAGGAGCACCTGTTATGCGATCATCGCATGTCCGTGCCTTTTGCACATTCCGCAAATGTTACATTTTTTGTATCGTGAGCTGCCTGAAAAGTGAAAATGAGCATTCATCCGACCCTGATAGTCTGACAGACCCAGAGACAGACAGCAATACACATTCTGTATAGCAACAGCAGCATGAATTGAGATGAGGTGATGATAAAAAAAAGAGCCTTTGTCAGTGACGACTCATGGTTTTCTGCCTTAACAATTTTCGACCTATTTTGCCTTTAATATTCTTCTTCTTTTCACTTTTTTTGCATTTTATTTTTATTTGAGAGTGTTACCGAAGTGGATACTCAGTGGTGGCGCCACAAGAGGCATCCGCCTTTTGACTTGTAACACTTCGTTGCGCACTTGAGCCGACAGTGGAGGTGTAGCACACAGAACTCTTTTAATTTTAAAGCTTAAATTTTTTATTTATCAAAGAAACACAAATTTACATTTGAATTTTCAATGTAAGCAATTTAATTTATTATAAAACTTTAACAACAAAACCTTAATGATGAAGCGTAGCTGACTTATGCTTCTTTGATATTGGATTTTGGTGGATCTGCCAATTTGTTCTCCGTAAAAGGGCATAAATTTTCATCATATGGTGAAACAAAGTGGTTGTTTATATTTCCTGGTAGCAGCAGGCGAGGCGGAAAATCAAATGTAAAAGGCAGATAGAAATTTTCCATTAAGAAATACGTACATACAAGATTATAAGTACATAAATTCAAGGGGAGAATATCATAATCACCATAAGAAACAGGAGATAGTAGATTTATGATGTTATGGTAAACCGAGTGCTTCAAACAACATTTATAAATGTTGCAAAATTGACTATATTATCTTAATGTACTATAATACTCGTACAATATTATTATTAAGGAACAACTTTAAGGAGGGAAAATTGTGATTCAATGAAGTTTGGAAACCTATGAAAAATTTTGCTTTAAAAACTGTGCTTATTAAATTTTAAACTATGGCCATTTTATTTGCAAACTAAACAGATTTGTTTAATAATACCCTGCAGTTCTTATAATATCACCTTGTATTGTTAACAGATGATTTTAAAACTGTTTCCACATTCCTCATCATTGTTTAAGCAAACAGTGTTGCTTCCTATCCTGTGCTTGTAAAACTGTGGTTTTATATCAATGAGCACTCTAAACAAAGCGATGAGATGTTTGAAGCTACCAAACTCCAAGTTACAGAGCTATGCTTTAGAGAAGAAATTCAATAAAGTGTGATAGACCCCTGCATTTACATTCGCTCTGACAGTAAGGCTGCACTAAACCACTCAACGCACCTTCAAGATCAAATCAAAGCTTGTTTGGGACTGCTTAACATTTCTCTTCAGAAAGACTAGCAGCAAACAACTATGTAAAGTAAAATCTTCCGTGGGCAGACTATTCTGGCTGCAATGAAATTGTCTGGTCTGCGGGAGATGTCCTTCCTTCGAATTGTATTTTGTTCTAAAAACATAAGTTGGGACTAAGGGATTTGTGCGGCCATGAGAGATGTTCGCGTGGAGGAGATGTCCTCGACTAGATATTTTAGTGTATTTCTAAATTAGGTACCTGAGCACAGTTGGTATCTTGGGAGCGAAGAATAGGTGATGTGATGAACTTTCCAGAAAAGATATTGCAAACGTCCTTATTTGAACAGAACCATTCTCTGGGATGCCTTGGAGTTGAACTAAAATAAAACTCAAATTATAAATTGATGGTAAATCGGACATACATATATTAGTTGATACAAAAAATATAAGAACAGAAGATACACAAGAAGTCCCTCGGACAGGTATCCATGTAGTCTTATGTTTCTGAACAGGATTTTGTGGTGAATTAGTCGCAACGGCCATAGTAAATTATGTAATGAAGAAGAGGAGGCTGCGAGGTCTTGATTTGGACCAGACTCTAATATCAAAGAGTATAGTTCTTGCCAATATCTATGTAAACTGTAAATAAACCCAACTGTTATTTTAGATTTACCTCCAAAAAAATCTGGGAAATCTGGAAGGAATTGTAAATAGGCATATGCAAGGTCACAGTTATGATGTGAATAGTTTTATTTTTCCTTGATTTAATCTTATAAATCAACTAACAAACAGTGCTGCTTAATATGGTGTGCCTTTCAAAATGTGCTTTATCGCTTTTTATACAAAACTTAATGATGACTGAGCTTTTACATTCAGCATCAATGTTTAATGCAAGTTCATCATATTATACGTAATGTGCTTTATCTCATTGTGCTTTTTAAATATTTTTTACACAATCCTTTCTTTAGTAAAACACATTTTTTTTCGTTACTTTTACAAAAAAAATTTATCTTTTACAAGCAAATTTCATTTTATTTGTCAATTTATTAAACATAAAAAAGGTATAAATAAATTAATAATATTCAATATATTATAATATCCTTACCAATCTCTCTCTCTCTCTCTCTCTCTCTCTCTCCCTTTCGCATCATTTCAATCCTTTTGTCAAATATTTGAATCAATGATTTTACATACACTCATTTTCACATCGCAACATACACACGCACATACATAATCCTGTGAATGAGATGATTAAACATGAATACAAATTAATTAAAATAAAACATTTTCCCTTTTTTTTTGTCTTTTTTGTTTTTGTTTAATTTGAACAAACGACGTCGTCGTCCTTATCAACATACGAGTACATACATATAACAAAAAACGACAATGACATTAATGCAACATTGTTGCCAACTGCATCCATCCATATAGGGTAGACCCTTTTTTTCTGATCCAACTTCAGCTTAAGTCAGCCTCGTTGTCGTCCAGCTGCTATTTAACATTATTTTATATAATATATTTTTTGTTTGCTTTTATCATCATTTATTGTTCATGTTGTTATTGTTATTGTCATTCGTGTCTTTTGCACACATTTTCGCATAATTTACACGCATTTTATATAAATTACGCATTTCAATTTAATTTAAACAATACGCTGCTGTTTCCATATTTTTTTCTTGTTTAAATATTTCTTTTTGTAAATAATTTCATTTCTTTTGTGTCCTTGTTTGTCCCATTTTTTTTTTTTTTTTTTTTTTTTTTTTTTTGTTTTAATTTAAATAAATCATTAATCATTAATATTGAATTAAAAATTTTATATATACACTTGCTTGAGTTTTTTATTTGTTTTGAGTGTAAATTGTTCATTAATGATTGTTGTGAATCCTTTGTAAGTATTTCTCTTATTTTGCCTTGAAATCATGCCATTATTGTGGGATTCAGGTTTTTATCAAATGAATAATTATGGTAAGAGTAGTAGGATGATGAAATCGTCCCAATTTATCAAATGCTTATGGTTTTAACACATACATAAGTATTGTAATATATCCTGTTGTTAAAATTGTCCAACACATAAACTTGAAAATGTACAAAAGAATGACACTTGAAATTTCATTGAAGTTTTTTTTTAAATGTTTCAAATTTACTACAAAATTTACTTGCCCAAATTTTGATGCTCTACAAAGGCTTCAATCCATGCTCATTCGTCAACTTTTTTGGAGCCTATTTTCTATATCAAAAACTCATTTCTACACCGAGATATTAGCATACATACCATTTGTAAAAGAAAAGGTAGCCAGGTTCTATAAAAAATATATTAATTATTTGAAAATCCATAGGAAATTACTAGCCATCAATCCATTGGTGTAGCAAAGCGGGGACAGCAGGGATGGCACTTTTAGGGAGCGCCAAAATTTATTAAACCACTTCATTTCATGTTTTTAATGCCTTTTAGACGGTCAGTTCAGTCTGACCATGTTATCGCTTCAGCAATCGAAATAGACTGACAAATAAGTTGGGTCATTAGTTCATTTTTCTGTCATCGTTTCGGTTACCGGTGCGATAACATGGACTGAGACTGAACTAACCGTCTAAAAGGCCTTGTCGTAACTACAATTCGGACCGAATGAAATGAGGACGGGTTTATTCATTACTTATTCTGTGAAAAACTGAGAAATCCCCTTTCTTGCTCATTGTAGCGATTGGCAACACCGTCTATACTGACTTGTAGGGATTCCTCGTTTGTTATTTTGAGCTTGGATTGTTTATGACTAATATTCAGCGAGAATATCTTCTGTCATATATCATATAACGAATAGAGTGATGCTTTAACAATTCAAAGGAAGTTTCATTGATGGATCGTCATTCGTCCAATTCACATTGTCTTAATCGTATATTTGTATGCGCTTTTCAAACTGTGATTTTAGTGCTAATTAGTACGTATAGTGATTGAGCGCATTCAGCAAGACCAATCGCTAATTTTTGTCCAATGGTTCTTACCAATAAGTTCTAGAAATTAAGAATTACTGTATATTTTATGCCAATTTTGCAAATAAATTTCTTAAATTTTCCAACTCTACAATACTATGAAATTAATGTGTTAAGATCTTCAATAGAATAGCATGTGTTTCTACCACTTAAACACTTCAAAAAGTAATGAAGTTCGTAACAAAGTGGTGTAAACTTTGAGTCACCCACTGTTCAAAACTTGTGAAGGTTGAAGTTCCCTCCAAAAACAAACAATCTTTTCACCAGAGAGTGTTTGACATGCATTAGTAGCAATCTTCACCACTTACTATTTACATGTATACTACAGCATACCTTTCACAACACAGTTTTCTTCTGTTTTCGCATCTTAAAAGCCCCCCATAATATAAACAATCAACATAACTCTATTTCATGAGTAACCCTCTAACAAATTACAAGTCCTCTCTCTGCATTGCTGCTGACCCTTCTTCTAGTATTTCACGAATTTTTCTAATAAAATTTTGCAACAATAATAATATTTGCTTGCAGGAGTAAAAGTGTTCAAATAACTCCATCTATATACCATAGACAGACAATATAATCCCAGCTAAAGTCTGGCAAAGTCTACCATTTACCACACACTACTTACATACATACTACTACTACATGTTGTAGAAGAGAGATTGACTGACTGACTGACTGACTGACTGACTATAAAGGAGTGTTTGTCTGCTGTCTGGAACTTTAGTATTTCTATTTTGTGTAAAATAATCCCCTTTTGGGTTTTTTTTCTTTTTTTATACGAATAAGATAGAAAAAAAAGTACATACACGTACATACAATCTAATTTCTTATTAAAAAGGGACAAACTTTTGTGCAAATATGGCATATTCAGCATCAGCATCATCTTCATTTCTCAATCTCTTCAGTTTCAGGTTCATTTTTATTGTACTATGTTTGCCGTTATATTAGTAAATATTTCTTTCTTTGGTTGGTAATAAAGGCAAAGAAGGTTTATATTTCCACTATATTCGATTCAATTCATTCCCCCAAGGGTGTGCATTGTGTAGTAAGGATTTTTTGTTCAAGAAAAGTTTCCCAAAATTATGATAAGGTGAAAAGGGAGAGGTTAAGGATTTGCAATGTACACATATTGAAATGTAAATGTCAACAACAAATTGAGGGAAGGTTAAATGTCAAAAAAAAATTCAATGTAATACGTGTTTTGATAAATATTTCTATAGTAATAAATGTCCATTTTAATAAATTATTTGGCTACACAGTTATACAATATAATAGTATCAAGGAGGAGGAGAAGGTGAATGTGAATGTGAAAGAAGTGTGACAAATTTGCAACATTTAATGAAATATTTTTAACCAACCAACAACATTTTAATCTTAAAATAGATAAAAAAGATATGACAACTTTATCGTGCGAGGAAATAAACCCAGACATATGCATGATCACGCAAACATGGAAGCTTAAATAAAATGGTAAAAAAAAAACAACAATAAAAAATTGCAGTTTACACATTGCACATTAAACAAATGATTGGCAACACTTGTGAGCACAAGTTGTGGCAGGCAAATAAAAAATTTACAATGGAGAAAAAATCATACAAATGAGTAAAAATTGTATAGTATAAATTGATGAGGCAAAAAATGTTGTAAAATATTTAAATGGAAAAAAGAAAACCATTTAAAAAACATGAATTGGAATAATCATGGAATAAACATGTTAAATGAAAGATTTAATTCAACAAAAAAACTATGTGCTAGTGAGTGGGGTGTATGTTTCATTTTAATGAAAGATTTCACACACATAATTCGAATTACTTAACGTTAATCAAATGCTTCCTTGGTAACTTAATCGTTCATTTATTTAACGCACTCGCACACAAAATCGCCCACTTAATTAAAAACTTACAGTTTCTACTTTTCAAAGTAGTTGGCAACACTGATAGATATTGCTATAATTAACTGCTAATTAAGGTACTTTTCTAGGATTTTTTTTTTCGTTATTATGCTGCTGTAATCTATCACATCTTACTTACCTGATTTACCAAGGTTTTTCTCTCACTCTTTCTCTGTGAAAACCACATTTTTCAATTTACTTGAAACTTGGAAACCCTAAGCCAATGTCAGAAACATGCAACTGTACTCGTACACGCATATACTATCCACTATCATGATATCGTTTATCAACACTAGGGATAGTAGACCACAACAAATGCAGACACTCAGTTACTACTCAGCTACTTAGCTATGTACTTTGAATCAGCACACACCTCAGGTTTGCAAATAGAACAAAAAAGAAGGAAAAATTAACCATTTAATGGCAATTGAGCATGACAAGCAAGAGTTTTCTTTTTTTTCCATCAGTTTCATTGCTTCTTAAAGGCATCCCTACCTACCTTCCTAACCACTTTCCAACCCAACAACATTCAACAACACTGACATTTGTCAGTTACAATGTAATGTGTAAGCATTGTGATACTTTAGCGCCAGTTAGACGAGAGAAGACTACGACAAAGGACCAACCGACCGACCAACTTGATTAATTAAATTGTTGACGTTTTTAAGAGCTTCGGCTCGAGTGTAGAGGTTCTTTTGCTCTCCCTGTTCCTTTATATAGAATAGTGAGTAGTGGTGAATGGCTTCAGGCATGCAACGTTGACAACTGCATTCATTGTGTAACATGTAAGTGAGTGGGTTGTAGAGTGTGTGTGTGGGTGTTTCTTGTTGGCAACACATTATTCACAACTAAACATTATTCTACAGTTCTTTTACCGTGGAATCCCTCACTCCATTCATAAAAGCTTTGGTCACTTTGTTAGTGATAAATGTACTAGAAAATTAGCTTCAGCTATCGTTTTTATGGTATATCCTCCTCTATGCTTTGTTCTTATTGTTCTTGAAAAATAATGAGCCAATCCAACACTGTTTACCAGTGCTGTCTTGCAACTATCATCTGCTGCTGACTTTGCTATTGTTTTCAAAATTCTGAAAATGATGATGATTACGATGTTGTTGCAGTTTAATAAATTTATCTGGTACATTATTGAATAAGACACGTGAGCGGCTGCAGATATGTGGTGAATTTTACATGCATTTTCATGTTATTGTGAATGATTTCTGTCATCAGTTTTAGTACCGAGGACATACTTAAATTATAATTATTTAATAAATTGACATTTAACATACTGTGACTATATTATTTCTTTTCGATCATGAAGAAATAGTTCACTAGTAAGAGATTTACAATTACCCCGGTTTTTACTAAGATCAGCTTGACTTAAAACGCATGCATAAACACTTTTTCAGTACGTATTGAACATACGAAGCGACTTCACGAAGCGCACATTTCGGACCCGACGTTATTTTCGTGAAACAAACTGAAATGTAGCATAAACACTTAATGTTTTGGAGTTCAGGTGTTCGCAAATTGTTGATTTTTCGAAATGTTGCCATATGGTATAAATATTTTGCTTTATTATCATTTTCCCAATAATTTTGTGTACCGAAAAATTATTACAAAATTTTATTTAAGAATTTCTTTGTTTTTGTACTATGTGATTTTGAAAAAACCTTATTTTGAGTGGTAAGTCACATTATATTTTATGCATATGGTAATTTTGTCCAGACAAATAAACTTAAATTCGTTCTCAATAAGAACGCAATGACGTGCAAGCATAAACACCTAAAGAAAATTGATCTGAGTCAAGCCGATTTCAGCGAAAAACATTTACGAGCGTCACATAACGGGTTAAATGATTGGAAAAGTTGAATAGGAAGCTGGGGCCTATTCTGAAGACTTAAAGAAAAACTATTCTGCCTTCCATCACAAAGTTGTAGCGTCTTTGAAACATTCCCGAACTCTTCTTTGTTTAAAAAACTTATAATATTCCCTTCGTATGATGTTGTTAAAAATATATTTACTAACTTTTTCTCTAAGTTCTTTAATATTATAATTGTAGATTAACTTGTAGTTGGTTGGTAAAAGTTAATACCACACAAAACTGAAATTTAAAATTTTCTCAGAAACAAAAATTCATTATTCTTTTCGACTTTACCATACACTGAAATATAATACAACTATGTATATTTTCATATGCATCTGATTTTTTATACTACTTCCTTTTATGTACGAGCATATACACTACTTTTCTTTTTCTTTTCTTATGTTGTAAAACTCAAAATTTAACTTCTTAATGAGATTAAATAAACTTTCACCGCACATATGAGTGAGTGAGTTCAGCTGCAGCACAGGGAACAGTTTTCTCCTTCCTTTAATAATAGACACATGACATTTACTCAACATGTCAGAATGTGTACGTAAAGACCCATTTCATTTTAACTGAAAAAACCAACTCAAAACAATTAAATTGTACTCTCTGTGTGAGAAAAATTTAAATAAAAAACTAAAAAAAACAAAAACTAGAGATGAAGAGAAACGGAGTGAGTGGGGGTTAGGTTAGTATTAACTTACTTTAAAAACAAACTCAATTAAAAAGTGAAAAAATTATGTATCTTCTTTGTCTGCATGTTGCATAAATTTATAAACTACCTACATCGTTCTAAAGGAGAACCCACAAATGTCAGACTGAGGTAGGAGCGGAGACGAAAACGTTAAGCAATTAAAATAGTAGTACGTATAGTAGTAGCAGTGGAAATAGTAGCAGCAGCAGCAGTACTAGTTGTGTTGTATAGTAGCAGTAGTAATAGGCAGTTATGGTGATATTGTGATAGCAAAGGGAACAAGACTAACTTAGACTCACACATACTCAATCACACACACACACTTATAGCTGAGGAAGCAGATGAAGAAGAAGAAGCACTTACCCTCTCATATATACGCAATTGCGCGCACAAAGCCTCACTTCCGCTTCCGTTGCAAATCGCTATAAAACTGAATGAACGCGCGGAAGTGCATTGGAGAGTAGAATAAATAAATTGTGGTGCTCCACTGCTGATGTTATTGCAGATGATAGTAAGGCCAGTGTACTAGCCTAGACTACTAACACTATTACTTCTATTACCATATATATATATATGTATAACAACTACTACATACGAGGGTCATTTGATATTGTAATTTAATGTAATCTTCCCAAAAATATTTATAGACTTGTTTTTGATGCAAAGAAGTCTTTATTTTGTGCTGAATATGCCACACTCCCACAAATTCTTTAAACTTATTGTTGTTGCTGAACTTTCAGCATATAATATCTCCTTGAGTGGACCAAAGAAATAATATTTCAAGGGAGCGAAGGGAGAATTTAAGGATAAATGAGCTGGTATCTCCTAAACGTCTTTTTCCAAATGTGGGAGTAACCATTTCTATCCATATATAATGTGAGTTTTGTCAAGATTGGGCGCCCCTAATATCTGGCCCCCCTAGGCCCGGGCCCAATTGGCCTTAGGACAAATCCGCCTCTGTATGTAGCTATATCCGAATCATTTTTTTACTTATTCCTAGAATTAATTTGTTTATCAACATGTCTGAGTTGTAGGCACCCTTTAACTTTTTAACTTTAATTTATTTTTACTATGTATTTGTCGTTATACATACTCTGTGAAAATTTTATCTGTCTACCTATTACGGTTCATGAGATAGAGTTAACTGACGGACGGACGGATGGACAGCGTAGGCTTAGTAATATGGTACCCTAAAAATGAATCACTGAATGATGCTCATTTCATATAGCAACTTCAGACGGACTATCTTGACAATAGTAATTTTGAGCTTATAAATAAGAACAAATTTTATCAATCGGTTGTTAACCTGAAATTTGTGCCTATAATTATTAAATGACTCTCGTATTTGCTTATATCTACTACTCTAGTACCACCATACATACTATTGTATTTGCAAAGCAATATAATTTTTTGTTGGCTTCCATTTTTTGTTTATGCTATCGTTTTGTTGTGTTTTGTTTTTTATTTTTCTCTGTTGTCATCGTAAAAGTGGTTGTGTGCAGTGTTGGTAAAGCGCTTAATGACTTATACATGGTAAATTTAAACAAATGCTTTGACACCAATACAATCAAAAATTTACATACATATACTATAACATAATAATGTCATAGAGTGAGTGTGTGCTTGAGTGTATGTTCAAAAATCCTGTCTTAGATGGTTGGTACTAGTACACTATTAATTCTTCTCATATTTTTCTGAAGGAAACACACAAACATGTAGATATTGTAAAATCCAACAAGCACAAACTCCTAAGTGAGTGTGTTCATGGAAATTTACATGGTCCTGAAGCAGTCATGTGCCATTGCGGTAAGCGTCGTCAGTCAGGCGCATTCACTTACTACATACTTGTTCGTTCGTATATGTACTAAGCTGACAAACTCACACTGAGTTTGGATAATGAAAGTTAGTAGTAGTGACAAGCTCAGTACACAGTACAGTACTACTACAGTAACATACCATATAAAGTTCTCATGCAAATTTCCCTTAGGTTGACTTGGCTTGGGTTGCTGTGACTTCATTTCTCATGGTCTATTTTAGGTTTGGTCTGCTGCATTTGGCGTTAGGCGCATTGAGTTTGCCAAAATATTAAGTGTGTTGTACAACACTGCTTCAACTCGTCTTCACTTGCTTTGCTTTACTATTGCTTCATGCTTTGCTTTGCTTGTGGTACATTGTCCTTACAAAGGAAAGGAAACTTCCGTTACCGCTTACGGCAAAAGTGGCAAGTGGCATTTGCCATTGTTGTTGTTATTATATTGTAGAATACTCCTATCACCCATTGTAATATACACGTTCTCAGAATAGCAACCAATTTCATGTTACTGTTGTCACATCATCATCATCACCACCACCACCGCCATCATCATCATCTTCATTTTCTCCACCATGTCAACCAATTTTGGTTGCTTTTAACTCTTGCATTTGACAATTTCTCCCATTTCATGAGGTTTTAAATTTCTCTACAACGAGTAATTAGAAATACTTTTCCTAGATTGACTTTGCTGATGTGATTTTATTGAAATTCTTTGAATTTTATATAATGTGAATTTGTTGTACGGTTTTGAAACTATTTGATATTATCGCATCGCATGCAGACGCACTTAAAATCACTTTCAATTGCTACATATATTAAAAGAGCAGTATAATTATTTTCATATGAATAAAGTATTCTGGGATGAGCTTCAAAGGGAGGAATTTATGAATATAAAGAGATATTAAAGTGTAATATTATATACTGCATAATCACCATGCACACAAGACCATCCTGAGATTGAGCACACATTATTGATTTGACTTATGTTTAGTACTGACTCTAGTATTCATATTGCACATCGAGAGCTATACGATTCAGCAATCCTAAGATCTTGAAATTTACATGGCTGGTGAATATGGATCAGGCACTCATAGTGTCCAAATTTCAGATTGATAAGACAAAAAACCAAAAAAGTTTTTCTAATAAGAACATTAATTTGAATTTTGGTTTGTTTGTGAGGTACCCTTCCTGGTAACCCAATGATCTTAAAATTTACATGGTATATGAATATGGATCAGAAATTTATAGTGTCCAAATGAATATGAAGTCATTGTGTCCCCAATCTGAGCTGATCAAATTAAGAAGATACCTGAAATATAGTTTGATGTTAACTGAAGTTCAAAATTATTGAAGATAGAATTCAGCATTCACCAATCAAAATAGTCCTAGTGGGTTTAAAAAAGTCACAGAGATATCACGGGACACCCATATAGAGCAAAACTCTTTCTTTGAGTAAATGTTAAAATTTTATTAAACATAATTGGGAATGAACAAATTTCACCAGTAAACAACTGGTAATGGCACAAAACAATTTAAATAAATAATATATAAACTGACTCTGAACAGGGGATGAACCTTCGATGCTTGCACTTCGAGCCGATAATTAACACGATAAACCACAATCAACACTCGCCTAAAACAATTTTTGTAAATTTACTTAAAAACAATACTTATGGAGTTTGAGATCTGATGATTTTCAATATTTTTTCCCCGCACAAAGTGAATTAAAGAGTTAAGTTCTAAAAAACTTTGGAACATCTAGCAATAATATAGTAGTGTCAATATATTTGTTTATTTTTTAAGACTTTGGGATCTTTTTTGTCTGAACCAGTTACGAGTTCATGCACTGCATCGATGTTTTTTAGCATAACAATCGATTTTGGAAGACTTTCACGGAATTCGTCGGCGAACGAACTACGACCATGAATGAATTCACAATACTAGCGATATACTGTGGTTTTTGATGGTGCTTTATCGCCATACAAAGAACTGAGTTCATTGACACAATCTTGTTGAGATAATCCACGTCGAAAGTTGTGAAAAATTATCCAACGAAAACCTTCTCTGATTGATTTTTAACTCACTGTAAACGAAACAAATAGCACTTGTACATCAAAACATTGTGAGCATGTTTATGCTAAAAAATGTCAAACTTTATTATGGTGTTGCCAAATTGTAGCTATTGACATTAGTGTTGCCAGATCTCGAAATATACATAGTACCCCTTTAATAAGAAAGCATTCGAGCACAAGTGTTCTAGTTTTTCATAGATACATAATTCAAACCCATAGAACTATTATCATTATGTATGGGCTAAAACTTTCTGAGTAGATTAAAATTAATAATTGATAAAAAAATTGCAGTTTGATTACTTGAATTTATTGTAATAGATTCATTTCATAGATTAAAAAAATATTAAGTATCATTAAGATCAACACTTTCTAAATACAAATTATGCAACTTTTATCTAATCCAATTAATCCATTTAAATAAAATTGTGATTTAAAAATTGTTCATAGTTTTAGTGAATAAAAAGTTAAAGGCCAAAATTACTATTCATCCTTTAATAAATATAAATAATTTATTATATAGGAAAGTTTTTTGAAAATATTGTTGAAAATTGTTGATTGTCGGTTTTGATGTTTGTTATTTTGTGTTTATCACAGATATACTATAAACATACACATTCAAATGACACATATGTACACATATCAAAAAAGAGTACTTAATATTTTAGTGTTGTAGTAATTAAGCACGTTTATGTGACTTTGATGGCTGTGGCATAATATATATAATGTAGAACATACCCAGCTTTTTGCCAAGAGGTGGTGAAATCAGAAATTCCCTGAAACCAAACAAATCAACTCATCTAGTACTCAGTTTGTTAGTTCGAATGACTGCTCCTCAGTCAATTTACCCATGATACACGAGTATAGAGTCCTTGCTTGCATATGAATGGATTCTCATTGTATGGTATGGTAGTAGTAGTAGTAGCCACTGTTGGTTAATTATTGTCAATTTAAACAAAGTGCTATGCAGCATACTCATAGTCAAAAGAAGTGTTCATTATTTTTTAGCCAACAATTAATTTTACAATTAAATATTAATAATAATTTTGAATATTATTTTTATCAACAATAATTTTGTGGCTTTAAGTTTGCAGTTGTGTGGCCAAATCGCCATTGCATCATCATCATTGTCGTCGGGGTTAACTATGCATAAAATTATAATATGTAATTAATTTGTCATTAAATTGAATTTTTAAATGCAAAACTGACATAAAAACTAATTGCATATAACAGAATAATTCGAATATTATTGTAGCATATGGCTAAAGATATTTTTGTAAAAAAAATTAATATTCATTTATTTATATCGATCGCTTTAAAAACACTTGATGTAAAAAATTAAAAAGTTCAACGATCAATTTCACCAAACACAATATCCAGAGAGCCTACAATAGCTGGTATATCGGCCAGAAAATGTTGTTTGGATATCATATCCATGAGCGCCAGATGAGAGTATGAAGCGGCACGTATCTTGCAACGATATGGTCGAGATGTACCATCCGAAACTAGATATACACCAAATTCCCCTTTAGGCGATTCTATGGCAGTATAAGTTTGTCCGGGTGGTACAAAATAACCTTGTGAAAAATACTTGAAATGATGGATTAGTTCCTCCATTCCAGATTTCATTTTTCGCCGTTGCGGTGGTGATATTTTTCGATCGTTTACTTTAATCTCACCTTCTGGCATTTTCTGCATACATTGACACATTATGCGTATCGCTTGACGCATTTCTTGGACACGTATTAAATAACGATCATAGCAATCACCCTTGCTGCCCACAGCGACATCAAAATCCATATCGGCATAGGCATCATAGGGTTGAGTTTTGCGTAAATCCCATTTAATACCGGTGGCACGTAGTACAACACCTGTGCAACCATAATTGAGAGCATCATGAGCTGTAATCCTACCAATGCCAACAGTGCGTTGACGCCAAATACGATTGTCCGTTACTAAATCTTCGACTTCATCGAGGCGTTCATTGAACCTTGTACAAAAATCATATAAATCATCACAAAATCCAAATGGTATATCCAAGGCAACACCACCCGGACGTATATATGCCGAATGTAAACGGGCACCCGATGCTCGTTCAGCAAACTCGTACATTTTCTCGCGTTCTTCAAAAAGCCAAAACAATGGAGTTATACCGCCACAATCTAGAATCATGGAACTTATAGCCATAGTGTGATTGGTCAAACGCATCATTTCGCCAAACAAAGTCCTTATGTATTTGGCACGTGGTGGCACCTGAACATTAAGTAATTTCTCAACAGCCAATGCATAACCTAATTCACAAGCCATACAGGAGACATAATCAAGTCGATCGAAATATGGCAAGGCTTGGGTATAAGTTTTGTGCTCGATTAGTTTCTCGGTGCCACGATGTAATAGACCAATATGAGGATCTGCTGAAAGAATAGTTTCATTATCCAATTCAAGTATTAGGCGTAAGACGCCATGAGCAGCCGGATGGCAAGGCCCAAAGTTAATGAATTTTGTACTAAAAGTACGATCATCGGGTACAGGTATTTTGCCTTTGACACGAGGTTTCTGTTTCCATTGATCACCAGTTGGGTACATAACAATACCGGATAAATCGCCTATAAACTCTGGATCAGGATACCAAGCCTTAGCTTTATGATCAGATTTAGGTAATGGTCGTTTTAAAGCTTCTTCTAAAGGTGTTTTAGGTGGTCGTGGTGGTGGCGGCGGCGGTGGTGGAGTTGCATCAGAACCACTTTTCTTTTCATTACTTTCCTTTGTTTTTGAAGCCATAGTGGCATACAATTTCTTAAGATTCGGTCCAGATTTAGCAAAATCCATTAGACGGGGCTTAAGTTTTTTGCTAGACTCCACAAGTTTTTCGGGGCTCTGACGAATTGCTGACCAAACACGTTGACCAAAATGGTCCATATTCTGCAATTCCCTTGGAGTGAATAGCTTACGCGATATATCCCTTAGTAGACCAATCTTTGATGCCATTTTGAATTATCCTTTTTTGGTATAAAAATATCAAAAAAATCTATTTCTTTTTTTACTTTTAATATTAAAAATAAAACACAAAACACTAAGTATTATAAAATTGATAAACTGTTATACAATACAATGAATTGAATTCCAAGCCAACTAAGATTTGTTTTTCCTTTTCTTATATTTGACAGATCTTCGATGATCATTATCACTTTGCTCACCATAAGGTATCGAAACGTTCATTATCACCTGCCATACATCATCAGACGCGACTCGATGGCGATGATCGCGTACATTGGGCCAAGCAACAAACAGCCAAGTCACGCCGGAAACGTGATTTTATACGCATGCGACCATCACGTACATCGTCACGTGCAATGTCTTACCTTGTAGATGCAGTTCCTTTTGATGATCCAAAATGGCCACACATGTGGTATTTGGTAAGTTTTTTTTTGCTCTATGCTGCTCCCTTTAGTTAGCCTACTAAATGCTGCTGGTTTCCCTTTATAGAACCGAGGCGGTGGCTTGGATATGAATGTAATACCAGCATGGAAACAAGGTATTACTGGTAAAGGCATTGTTGTCACTATACTCGATGATGGTCTAGAATCAGATCATCCAGATATTGAAAAGAATTATGTAAGTAACACTTACTTAGAATTGAAACTAGTAAGTTAAGTCTCATTTTTTTTTCAAAATATACCAGGATCCCAAAGCTTCATATGATGTTAACAGTCACGATGAAGATCCAATGCCTCACTATGACATGACTGATTCAAATCGTCATGGTACTCGTTGTGCCGGTGAAGTGGCTGCTACTGCAAATAATTCCATATGTGCTGTGGGCATTGCTTATGGTGCCAGTGTTGGCGGTGTACGTATGTTGGACGGTGATGTGACTGATGCTGTGGAGGCGCGTTCGCTCTCGCTTAATCCGCAACACATTGACATCTATAGCGCTTCATGGGGACCCGATGATGATGGCAAAACAGTCGATGGACCTGGTGAGTTGGCTTCTCGTGCCTTTATCGAAGGCACAACAAAGGGGCGCAGCGGCAAGGGTAGCATCTTCATATGGGCTTCAGGCAATGGCGGCCGGGAATTGGATAATTGCAATTGTGATGGTTATACAAACTCAATTTGGACGCTATCGATTTCAAGTGCCACTGAAGAGGGTCATGTGCCTTGGTATTCGGAGAAATGCAGTTCTACGCTGGCGACAACCTATAGTAGTGGCGGACAAAGTGAAAAGCAAGTGGTCACCACAGATTTGCATCATTCATGCACTGTTTCACATACGGGTACATCAGCCTCGGCGCCACTGGCTGCAGGCATAGCAGCACTTGTCCTTGAATCGAATCAGAACCTTACATGGCGTGATTTACAACACATTGTTGTACGTACAGCTAAACCAGCAAATCTAAAGGATCCATCATGGTCCAAGAATGGTGTAGGTCGTCGTGTAAGCCATTCATTTGGTTATGGTCTCATGGATGCTGCCGAAATGGTGCGTGTAGCAAAGAATTGGAAAACAGTGCCAGAACAGCAGAGATGTGAAATTAATGCACCGCATGTGGATAAGTAAGTCAATAGAGTAACAAATACTTGGACATACTTGGTACTATAAAAAATTCTTTTCTATTTAAAGGGTAATTCCACCGCGTACACATATAACACTACAACTGTCAGTCAAACACTGTTTATCCGTCAATTATTTGGAGCATGTACAGGCAAAGATTACCCTGACATCACAGAGACGTGGTGACATACAATTATATTTGAAGTCACCAGCGGGTACTAAAGTCACTTTACTAACCTCACGGTAAAAATTTTAAATTCATCATATTAGAAAATCATGTTAATTTAATTTTCACACTTTTTAGCATGCATGATATTTCACGTTCCGGTTTCAATCAATGGCCCTTCATGTCCGTCCATACATGGGGTGAATCACCACACGGAAATTGGCAATTAGAAATACACAACGAGGGTCGCTATATGGGTGAGTTAAAGCATAAGATCTACTTACTTCTACTACTACTACTACTGTTGTGTATCTCTTGTTCTCTAAATAAACCGCAACTAAACCAACTTAACCTCAAACTTAATTACATGCTGCGCTTAATTAATGGATTTCACACTATCACACACACACACACACACACACACACACAATTACTTACTTTAATCCACCTGCTTCTTCTAATCAACTACAAAAAAAAACTCTTTCATATGAAATACCGCACTGTTAATCAGGTCATGCGCTTTTACGCGAATGGTCGCTCATCTTCTATGGCAGCACACAGCCCATTGATCCCAATGATCCCGTTTCAGTGCCACGTAGCAATTCAGCAGAGATAACCACTCCAAATTCAAGTACAGCCAGTACAACAACAAATCTTCATCAGATCTATTCACCACAATATCCACGTATCTCACCAAATAATTTTGGTGGTGGTGGCTTAACAAATGGAGGTGGTAAATTGCCCAATGGCAAAATATTACCCAATAAATCAATTTATATACCAAATGGAGGAGGTGGTGGTAGTACATCAAACCCATTGCTGGGTTTCATTGGAGGTGGAGGTGGTGCTAGTGGTGGCATCCCAAATAAAAAACAACAACAGCAACAATTGAAACAACAAACCTATCAACAAATCTCAGCAACTTATGGTGTCATATTGGCCTCTCATATTAAGAGTAATAATGGTGGGATTAATAATGGAAATGGTGGGAACAAAGGCACTAAAGGGGGGAACAAAGCTAAAAATGGAGATAACAATAATAACAAATCAAATAAGAATGCAAATGGTAAAGGTCCAAATGGCAATAAGAAAGATTCAACCATACAAAGTAGTACCCCAAAAAATAAATATTATCGCATATCACAACAACAACAACAGCAACAACAAAATAATGGTGGTGCTGGTGGTGGTTTGAAGTCCAATAACAAATCACAAAATGGTGTACAATTGCAACAACGTCCTAAAGGTCAATCGAATGAGAAATACTATGAAGACAAAACACAAAATCAACGTAAAATCATTAGTGGTGAAATCATGGGAAATTCAATGCAAATGCAAATAGCTGCCAATCAAAAGTTAACTAAAATCACAGCCTCACAAACAGCAACTGCCACAAGTTATTCGAAACTGCCAATTAAAGCTACGAAGCAAGTGAAAGAAAGTCAATCCTCGAATTTGCCAAGTATTGAATTTGCACCAGCAAACTCAACATTTTCATCCGGATCAATGGAATCAGGTGGTTCCGATCAACGTATACCAGCATTTTTTGAACGTTATGAAAAGATACAAGCTATTTTTCCAGAATTTGAACCATATGATGGTGGAGCCAAAGAAGCAGCCGATAAGCGTGGTGGAAAAAATACTAAACTTAATTTTGAAGTAGATACATTTAAGCCATACAATACAAATAGTGGAACTAGTGGAGGTGCTGGTGCTGGTGCTACTGCTGCTTCTGCTTCCAGTGGTGGTAATAGTGGAAGAAATGGCAATAATGGTGTTGGACCTGCTGGTGGTGGTGTTTCTAAACCATCACGTGAGAATTCAAAGAAATCGCCACCACCTCAAACATCTTCGTCTTCATTTATGCCTGATCAAAAAATTATCAAAAAACAAGAACTTTTGATGGCAGCCGCTGGTGTCTTGAGTGCAGAGAATTCTCAACGTGCCCTGGTCGTCACTAGCAGCAATAACAACAACAACCGGAAAAGCACGAATGGTAGAGGAAATTGATTTTCTGAATGGCGTCATGTCCTTATGATTTATTTCCTTTACTTTTCGATTCCAAAATATTTTTGGTTTATATGTTTCCCACCATTTTTATTTTCTGTCATTTCTTTTACTAAGTGAAATTGGTCCAAGGAAAAGATGATGATAATGGATGAATTAGATGATGATGGTGATGAAGAAGAAGAAAAAATCAAACATTCGGCAAATTGTCATTCACAATGCATTCAAAAGTTTATTTGTTATTTTATTCCCATCCTTTTTTCATATTTTTCTATTATTTTTTGCATGCTTTCTTTCTCAATGTTTTTAGGTTTATTTTTCTGATTTTTTTTTTGTAATTTTCCGTTTTTGACGCTTCTACTTTGGTATTTTTTTATTATGAGCTCTTTTGTATTTATTTCTATGTTTCTTACTTTTGCAGCACAAATCACACAATGGGACTTGATTTTCTATGGCACGGAAACACCTTCCCAGCCTGATGATCCCGAGCATTTGAATACTGGCCAATTTAGTTCGTATGGCAATGATATGGAACACAATGATATCGAATATGATGCCAGTGGCCAATGGCGCAATATGCAGCAGGTAAGCAGCTCTCACTCACAAACATACATACTTACATATAAAGATGCTCTCACAAGCAATCACAATAATAAAAGATAAGAAATAAATAGAAAGAAGAGGAGGATACTATAAACAAACCTAGGGACAGTTTGACTACTATATACATACTTAGTACAATAGAACTACATTGTATTTTCCTATTTTTTTGCATTTTTTTATTGTTTTTGCAGTGCTACGCAAATCGTTTGCAAACAAATGAAAATGATAATGTTTGTTGGCTTGAGTGGCTCGCTTGATTTTCTATACATACAAATGTATTTCATTGTTATTACAAAATTCCAACGCACTTCAAACTGTTGATTGATTCCTGCTCTCAAACTGTTTGCAATGTTTTTGCAAACAGTGCTTATTAGTACAATAGATACTTTATATACAAAAAGTAAAGTGTTACTATGTAGGTAGTATGCGTGTTTTGCATGTGTTTTGTTATCCTTGTTTCGTTTATCACAAGAAAAATGTTTATTATTTGAAATCTTTTACTCTAAAACAATTGAACAGAAACATTTTAGTTATGCATAGACGGTGAACATGTTTTGACAAATTTATGGCATTTGAAACATAACATCAGGCGTGTGGCATTGTTCTCAAGTAGCTTGACAAGTAGTTGATAAAGCTCAGTTTTCAATATCTGATTGTTTGTGGACATATTTCTTTATGAATGCCCTGCAAATGCAAGAAAAAGTCATTCCATTCTAGAGGTAATTACAATTCCTTCATAACTTAATAGTAGAGTGCCTAGGTTACCATGATCATATGCAATTGTGTGAGGAATCTATAGCCACACCATTTTGAATACGTGTATGGTATCTCCACTAAATCTCCCTCCCATCCCCTGGGCAGTAAACTACTCCAGAACTGCTTTATGTATTACCAAGGCATCCTTTTAAGATTAAGATTATAAGCACTCTTTCATTGCCCTTAGAGGTCAATCTTTTATTCACCTACTTACTCTAGGCTTACCATATTTGTAGCCAGCATCTTGTTATAGGCTTGTCTTCTCATGTATTTTTTTCTTACATGCACGGTAGGGTGTGTGGGAAGTTGACAATCGCCACGACTAGGGAAAGGTGAAGTCATCAGGCCCGTGACTCTTACCGGGAGTCCCCCAGCGTCTTGATCAAATGCAATAGACGTAATGGAACTATAGTCGTTAATTATAATAATTCATTGTCTATGTAAATTATTTTATGAATGCTCATTCAATTCTTGGGGCAATAACAGCACCAATGAGATTACCATGGTCAAATACAATAGACAACTACAGATCTCAATGTAATTGTGGTTATTAATAATAAAAACTGATGGTCGTTGTGAATGACCAGCAATTGCCAGAACAATTTATACAATTCTAGGGGCAATTACAATGCCTCCAGCAAAGTATTAATATCTAAGGTTACTATGGTCAAATGCAATACACAACTGGTGGTCGAAGTACAATGACCATCTATACTCTTTTTGTTGATGAACATTTAACTCATTTGCTTGTGAATGTCAGACTGTAGACATCATTTGTTAGCGGACAGTGCCAAGCGTATTTGCTTTTAAAGGATTAATTTCGTGATCCAACATAATTAATTTAGTCTTAGAACTGGCTCTTAATTTCTTTGCTCAACTAAAAGAGTAATGAGTTGATTTATTTAACGTGAACATATGTCATAGAAGACCCTATATCCGCAGGTACCAAATCCGTGTCATACTTATTTTGGTCATATGACTCATTCCTTGGTATTTAACAAGGCATATCTTAAACCTCTGCTGCTCTGTGTTTCACAACACCCTGTTGTATACATATGATGCAACTCCACGTCGAACGCTCACTCTATCCGCATCTGGGTAACAACTACAGCCACCAAAATACTCCCGTGGTTAGGACAGAATAAGTTCCGTTGGCTCCTGACCACCCGTGGTACCAGACACAGCCTCTGGTTAGGACAGAATAAGTTCCGTTGGCTCCTGACCACCCGTGGTACCAGACACAGCCTCTGGTTAGACTTTGTACCAACAGGCGCTAACCATTTGCACTCCAAACAGTACATGGGTTTGTGGCCCACACTATAATCAATCATCTTTGCACCCTGGTAACCCAATTTATAGATCACAATAATGAATGAACATTAAATATGTTATACATCTTCCTTCTTGAATAGAAGCATACAGAGCTCAATAAACAGTGAACTTCAAGAGTAATTTGTTCATCCAAGTTTTCGAGGTAACATTATCGTTAAACAAATTTTATTTGAGGCGCATGACAAACCGGAATCAAGCAATTTGTTCACCGTCTATGCCTACCTTAAGTCTGCTTTGACACACACCCATACTACTATGTTTGCATGTAAATAATTCTAGTTATTTGATATGGAAAAAGCTAAATAACTTTCTTCTTATGTCTTTATTTTGTATTATTTAATATTTAAAGTTTCTTCGAAACGATTCCAAAGAATGTTTAACTTAAATATCATCAAATGCTGACATACATACATATATTTTCACAAAAACTAAACCGCAAAACATGAGAAAAAATCACAAACAAACATACCATACCATACTATTGTACTACATAACTATGCATCATTGTATGCAGGATGTGCATATATGTATATCTTTTCTAGGCCTTAGCCAAGTTGAATCCTAATTCATTTTTGGCTTCATCATGCATTTTGCAAAGAATTCTCCTCTTTATTTTGATGTTGGTTGCCAAGTTATAGTGGTGATATTGAAGCCAACGGGCAGAATGCCAGGCCATGGCCAGGCGGAAATGCAGGCACATGTCGTTGTCAATGATGTACCAAGTTAACATTCTCTTTATAACATTTCCATTTAGTCCTTTAGGTATTATCTTATAGGGTCATAGGTCATAAGGTTTCTCGTTTTTAGTTGACATATCAAAAAATAACTTTTGTCATTTCAAATTCATTTAGAATGACTGCATTTAAGATTTGAAAAGCATTGTTTAGTAAGCATTGCAATTCCTTACAATACATTTTTTTAACATCATCACCTTTACCTTTATTTTGTGAAATGCTGTAAATGCAATGTGAGGGCATTTAAAAACCAACAAATTTTGGTTTTTAATTGTCAAGTTTTTTTAAATATTTAACCCTTTTTCATACAAAAAATACTAAATATAAGTAAAAATGTCCTTTGCTCGTCGCTCTCGTATACTTAATTTTTGCTTATTCAACTCATTTCTTTTTGTTTAGAACTATTTATTTCATTTTTGTCCTTAGTTGTTGCTGTTGCTTAGTGGTTTTTATTATCCTTCATAGTCATTGTCGTAATTCTCAACGTTTTGATGTCCTTTTTGGATAGTATTTTATTGTGTTTTGGGAGAAAAAAAAACTCAAAAGTTGAATGACCGCTTTCTATGTTTAATGCAACTTAGTTCAGTTCTTTCTCTTAGTGTTTCAAATTGTGCAATGTTGTGCTGAAAATAATTTCCTCGTTTTCCATTCCTTTCCATTCTCTTTTATTCGTTTCTATGTTCTTTATAATTTTTTGATTTTTCTTTATTTTACTTATATTTTACTGTACATCATCATCATCATTATCATCATTGTAGACTCGTAAAATATTTATAACCCAAACATTAGAGTGTAGTTCAGTTCAGTTGAGTTCAGTTGAGTTGAATTGCATGCACCACGCGAAAAATAGTTATGCAGACATATACATATACACACATATATATGTGTGAACATACAGAGACAAGCACAAACTGGTTAGAATTATTACAAGGAACGATGGAAGGACATTTGGCTTTACTCAACTAAGAACAGATTGATGTCCTGCCTGTCTGGCTGCCATTTATTGTTGTATACAAATGTGCATATGTGTATATGTGTTAGTGCTGGCTAAAATCCCAGACAGTTTGGCAACATGCATAAACATGCCAACAACTCTGACTACTGTCAACATCATCATCATCATCATCATCATAAACATTGACTCACAATATTTTTTGTTTGTGATTATTTAATATTACAATAACAAATTAAAACAGAAGAAGAATAAGAATATTCTTTTATTATAATTATAATATATAAATATTTTCCCTTTACAGGTTGGTGAATCGGGCATAACACGCGATCATAGTAATACCGCAGCATGCCTTAAATGGAGTGACCAAAGAACATGTTTAGGTTTGTGTCTCATTTTCTTTATTTTAACAAATTTTCTTTACTTAAATTTGAACCACAACAACAACAACAATATTGAAAACAGCAACAAAGGCAATAGATAATTTATTAGAAACAAAATATCTTTAAAAAGTATAGAAAAGAAAAGAAAACTAAAGAAATGAAAAAGAAGAAAAACCAAACATGCAAACAAAGAACAAAGAAAATTGAAATCCATAAAAATGAAAATATGATACAAGAAAAAACTAAGCAAAAATTTTGCAAAAAGAAAAAACTTCCAGAAAAATAGAAATGGATAATCTAAATGACGACGACGAACAAGAAAACGAAAAGCAGAATAACAAAACAAAACAAATTTTTATAAGAAAGAAACACACAAAAATTCCAATTAAAAGTTTTCTTTAAACTTTCTTCAAAAAATGAAAGTAAATCATTTATTTTATTTTTTAAAAAAATCTTCTATGATATTTTCATATAAGTATGTTCGAACAAAGGGAAATTCTTTAAATATATATTTTTGTGTGCTAATCGATCAAATATTTTCGAACAAAATTTTAATTAAACAAAACAAATTTCGGGAAAATAATTCATTTTATTGCATTTAAGCATTTATTTATTTATTTTATGACGATGAATGATGCCGTGCCAAAATGTTCCAAATTCTCTAACAGTTTTGTGTTCACTACTGAAAGCAAAACAAATGTCCAAACACATAGTACTACTAACAGTTTGATAAGCTACTCAAGCAATGTATATAAACTGTGTGCAAAGACACAGTTTGGCAAGCAATGCATATGCATTTTTCCAATTGCTTTCAAATTGTTTAGATTTTTTTTTTAATTGAAATACATAAATGCAAATTGTGGACAGAAAACCGACCATAAAAAAATAAATACAAATACAATTACAAATAGTAATGAGCAGCAGTTCAAACAAAGTTCTTCATAGTAAAAAGACTGTTTCTTAATTAAAAAAAAAATTAAAAAATAAATAAATAACAAATAGAAATTTGTAAAAAAAAAATTAAAATAAATTAAATATATTTCCAAAAGAAAATCTAAAGGGCGCAAACAAATAAAAAAAGAAATTGTCCCAAAGCGCCAAACACATTTTTGCAACAAAACAACAGAAATATATAAATAAATAACAAAACAATAAAAAAATAGATATTTGTAGGTGTAGGGTATATGTTTGTATGTAGGGTATGTAAACGTATATATATATAAATAATTTTGGCTATTAAAGAAAACATAATACATATAACATATAAATTAAAAAGAAAAAAAACTGATAAAAGTTCCTGCAGTTTTGACGACGACAATGATGATGAAGATATTTAATTGCAAATTAAATCACAAAAAAAAAATTAGCACAAAAAAATAAATTTTTTATTTAAATTACAAAAATTATTCAACATAAATAAATATAAAAAAATAAATAAAATAAATAATTATAAAGCCATGCATAATGCATTAAACAATTACACAATAATTTCATATCAAATAGTACGAGTATAACATAATAAAGAAAAATTGTTTTGGTTTAACAAAAATTAAATAAAATAAAATAAAATAAATTAATAAATACAGTCGACTCCCGATAAATCGAAAATCTCTTTAATTCGTAAAAAATGCTGTTCCCTTATCGGAATTCGGGTGTAAATCAAAAGCAAATAGAGAAACATCGTTAACTTCGGTTTCACCTAAGATTCTTTTGTACCTTTTATGAAAGATAATGTTGTGTGGTTTTATTATATTATTAAAATTATTACCCATTGAATGAAGAATTAGTTGTCTGATTGAATTTGAAAAGTTAAAACAATCCAATTTCGAATTGAAGCTGCTACACACTATGTATTATTTTCAATTCATGTTTAATCCAATCTAATGAGATTTTAGCTTAAAAAACAAACAAATGGGCAGTACTACCAATTACTATCCATTTTTCCAGGTAGATCACTTCAAGTCTCTTAATGAAAGATATGGAAATATCAGATCAAATCAGTTTATCAATCTTAGGCAGCTATGTTCTGCTGTTATCCTTTCTTAATCATTCTGAAATCATGTTTAAATCTTGTTCAATTTGCCTATTTGAGAGAAATGCTGGTATTACTAGTTCAATCCAGTTTTTTAGGTAGATATCTTCAAGTCTCTTAGTGTGAAAAGTATGAATATGTTAAATCCAATCAATCTATTAATTAAAGGCAACTATATTCTGCAGTTATCCTTTCTTAAGCATTCTCAAATCATGTTTAATCCTTGTTCAATTTGCCTAGTGGAGAGAAATTACTAGATCTCTTCAAGTCTCTTAGTGAAAGGTATGAAAATGTGAAAACCAATCAATCTATTAGCATTTTGAAATCACTCATAATCTTTGTTTAATTTGCCTAGTTGACAGATATGCAGTTATTACCATATAGATCAAATCAATTTGTCAGGAAGATCTCTTCATGTGTCTCAACATGAAAGGTATGAGATCAAATTAATGAATCAATCGATGTACATTATGTACTACATACTTTCAAACATATCTCCGTTGCAAAATTAAAGTTATTAAAGTCATTTGACTTTTGTTGTTTAATTTTTATTTCTTCAAGCTCTTTTAAAAACAAGAACTACTATTTAATTGTATAATCTTAAAATAAACATATTTTATTGCCATTTAAAAAAAAAAAAAAAAAACAAAATATGTAAGACGAAAATATAATCAAATGTAACTTGAGTGCAATAATTAATTAATTTATAGTTATATGGTTAATTTTTATTTGTGTTTTTTCAATACTATTTTTCTATCCAATATCAAAACTATTAGCCAACTATTTATACAAGAACTGTGCAGTTTTATCGTTACGTTTTTTCGTTATGCAATGTTTTTTCTTTATTTTTTGTTGCTTTCAATATTCTTATTTACTATGAAAAAAAAAACTTTCCATCATTGCTTCAACAGATATAGAAAAAATTATTAATAAAATCTTAAAAAACTCAGCACAAAAATAATTCAAAAATTAATTTAAAAAAACAACTTAGATAAATATTCTTAGAACAATTATCTTTTCCACAAATACCTATATTTAATTTTTTTTTTAGTACCAACAAAATTTTTCTCCTCATAAATTCAAACAAAATCTTAATAGTATATTTTTTTTTTTAGTTTCTCGTATTTTAACATATTTTTTTTGGGCGTGGTACTTATAAAAAATAAAATAAAATAATAAAATAACAAAAAAACTTAAAACACAATAAAAAAAATTAACAAAATAATTTACAAAAAAAAAAATTTAACAAAAAAAAAAGCCAAATTAATATTTAAGCACTTTACTAAATAAATACAATAAATAAATAAATAAATAATTGTGTGGAAGAAGGGTATAGGAAACAATATTTAAATTTATTATTAAATAAACAACAACAGCAACAACAATATAAAACTTACTAAACATAATATAATAATAAAAAAAATATTAAAATAAATATTGTAAAAAAAAAAAACAAATAGCCAAAAGCAAAAAAAAAAAATTAAACAAAAAATCCAAAAAAAAAAGAAAAGAAAACAAATATTTTTAATTATGTAAAATAAAATAAAATAAAAAAAATGGAAGATGAAGAAGAAGGAAAAGGAAGAGAGAAAGATCGAAAGCTAATTACATTTTTTATGTATGTTTGTGTGTATATAAAATTAATTAAAAATAAAAATAATATGAAAATATCTTACAAAAACAAAACTATACAATAAAAAATATATATAAAAATAAATTTAAACTCTTAATTAAGTCAAAGTAAAATTAAACGTAAAAAAAAAACAAAATAATATTATATACATATATATATATAAAAATACACTGCAAGAAAAAAAAGAAAAAACAAATTTATTTTCCTTTTAACAAGAAATAATAATAATAAATAGGAAACAAAAGCGCGGCCGCCGACTGACAGACACAATATATCTTCAAATTCAAAATCATAATTTTGGTTTCCATGAAGAAGATTTTCCTTCCGATTGTTCCGATTTCAGCAAGACACTATGTACTACTTACTACTATTCTCTCTCCTATCTTTTTATTGAAATCAATGTGAAATGAAATTTTTATTTTGTTAAATGCCACAACAAACAAAAATCTAACAACAAACAAACCAAGGTGAGTTTTCCTCCAAAAAATCAAATCAATAAAAAAAATAAACTAAAAAAATACAATATAATAATATTTGTAATAAAATTTACATATATATTTCTCTATATATAACTTAGTTTTTCTTTCATGCTTTTGTTTTTTTCTGTCTCTCTCTATATATATACTTACTTATATTTGTTTAACTCTAATATTCACATAGTACGAGTACCACTTACATAAAAAACACATGCACATTTTTCTATTGTATTTCATTTCTTCTTCTTTTTTAATCATTATTTTAAAGTATATTTGCTAAATTAAAAAAAAAAAACACACACACACATACATCTTTTATCAAAAATAATACAATAATAATAATAAATTATTAAAAAATTAACAAACAAAATTAATGGAACAAAAAAACGATTACTTGAACTCAACAAGAATTTGGTGTTAAGGTTGTGGTGCTTTTGTTTTTTTTTTTTTACGTACTGTAGTACATATGTACAGCTGTGTTCATAAAAATAGTAGTGTTCACTATAATCACTATTTAGAAAATACACTAAACTAATAAAACTCTATATTAATAATACTAAAAATTACATATTTAGATGTGTGCTACTTGAAGGATTTGCTGCTTCCACCATTCGTTTTATGTCTCTCTGTTTGAATTTTTCGATCGGTTTAAAGTTTGGGGACTTAAGTTAACAATCCACACGTCCATGAAGTGATTTGATGTGAAAATGGTCAAATCAAAACTTTTATATTTTCTGTAAATCTGTTCTTCTCTCTTGATTTAATTTAACAGAAGTGTGCTGAAACGGAGAAAAAAAAACGACTCATTCAATGTGTGCATTTTATCTCATTTTTTGTTCACCCTCTTTCTTCATTTATTTTTTTCTTAGGAAACAATATTACCGTGGCTGTGTACCCCTTATCCCAGCCAGCATTTTTTGAAATTTCCGATCAAATTCGAGTCTTTTTCGAGTCGTCTGACTGATTAAAATAGTCATATATGCGCGCATTTTCTGAGCCACGACTCTTCTTGAGAATGCATTTATGACTTGCTTTTCTAATCATTTATGAGTCTTTTTCGAGTCATATTGCTGAACGTTTTCGACTCATTTTCGAGTCATATCCCTGATCATTTGCTGATCCTATTTTTAGAGTGCACAAAATGTTTTTCTAGGACAGTATTCATGTCTTTGTCGATACATTTGAACTTCAAATGGCAAATATCTAAGACAAAAACTATTAATTTTATTGTCGCATTAATAGAAATGCATATGTCTTATTTAATTAAATTCCTTCACTTTGAGTTTACCGAACGAATATTAATGAAAAAAAATGCAGAATTTGACAAGTTATTTAAAATTTGTGGAAAAGAAAGAAAATTAGATTCACAAGAAAACCCGTATTGCATCGACCAGCAGCGCCAAATATTGCTACATATTCAACAGCCACAACAATCACATTTCAATCTCCAGCATGATCAATTTGTGATTTCTCTATATTTTGTTATTATTATAGTTTCAAGAAATCACATTTTGAGCGTAAAGATGAGTCATTTTCGAGTCTTTTTTGAATCGCACATGAAATTAATCACTTTTTAATCATCAAGAAGACTCGAATAAGGCTCAGCAAGATGATTTTTGTTAAAATGATCTTCCAAATGGGAAACACATCAAATTACAACAACAACGATTTGATCAAATCGTGGACATGTTTGGATTGCTACCTTTAGCTGGTCCACTTTGTTTTTTTGCTATAATTAATAGCATAAAATATCATTGGGAATGATTTCTCAACCGAACTATCTCAATTGAACAATGGTTTCATCAAACCACTAAAAAAAGAAATAATGCAGTTATATCAGAAAATTATTGGATTACTTAAACACACACTTACTGATGATGACTTTTTAGTTTTTTTGATTATAATTTTTTTTTTTTTTAAATTTTCTTAACTGCTTACTACTATTTTAATGAACAGCAGATTATTAATGCATTAAATAAAATTCATTAAAAATCGAATAACAATGTGCAAAAGTGATGGGATTTTTATGTTTTCCTATTCTTAACATCTGTTCTATGAACACATAATAAAAGTTTCCAATAGTAGCTAGACAGAAAAGTGTTTATTTAAACTGTTAGAATGATGATACGAGTATGATGCTTTACTATTTTTATGAACCCACAGCAGTTTGTGTAGTAGTATGTTAATTTGGGTTAAATCCACTACTCACTTGTTAAAAGCATGTTGACGTCATTGAATATTAATTAATTTTTTAGCGGCTGGCGCTCGTTTCCTATTTAATTAATTACACTGTGTCACAGCGAAAAAAAACTTCTTATCAGACCTAGTGGAGGTTATAGGTCATAAAAAACTAAAAAGAATGGCATATAAAAAATTTTTGATACACCCTCAAAAACTTGACTTAAAGCTCAAAAACCGTTTTTAAGAGGTTCCTGTACATATTACCTTATAACTTGGACATTTTTTATCGGATTTCAAATTTTTATTTTGTATTTAGAAGCTGAAATGTAGCCCTTTACAACCATGTATCATGTATTTTGTTATCATTTAAATTCATGGAGATACAGACCAAAAACTTTCCAATTGCATATGACAGTTTTCTTTCCTTAATTGTTGCAGATAGAGGGAGATAGCTAGAGGGAGATAGCTAGAATAAGAATAAAAAAGGAAAAAAAACTGTCATATGCAATTACAAAAAGTACAATAAATCAGGTAATTTTTAACCGATTTTATTCAAACAGGGTTCATTTAAAGCTAAAATCACTGAACTTTCGATGTACGTTGAGAAAAAATATAATTTAGATAAGATAAGGGGCACAAATTAGACTTAAAGTTGCAAAATCGATGGAAAATCAGAATTGTGGAAAGTTTTTGGTCTGTATCTCCATGAATTTAAATGATAACAAAATACATGATACATGGTTGTAAAGGGCTACATTTCAGCTTCTAAATACAAAATAAAAATTTGAAATCCGATAAAAAATGTCCAAGTTATAAGGTAATATGTACAGGAACCTCTTAAAAACGGTTTTTGAGCTTTAAGTCAAGATTTTGAGGGTGTATCAAAAATTTTTTATATGCCATTCTTTTTAGTTTTTTATGACCTATAACCTCCACTAGGTCTGATAAGAAGTTTTTTCAATTTTTTTTTTTTGTAACACAGTGTTATCATTCATATATTTATTTTTTTCTTATTAAATTCCTTTTAAGTTTTCAAATTAAAACAATTAAAAATAAATAAAATTGTCTTAAGTCTTTAATTGTTTTTGTTTTTTTTTTGTGTTTTTATGATTAATTTTATGTTATCATTTTTCAAGTGTAAAATTTAAAAATCAAATATTAATTAGTGCAATACAAAACCAAAACAAAATAATATTCAAAATATTTCTGTTGCCTTTGTTTCGTTTTATTATACGTAATAATAATAATTATTTATTTTGATATATGATGATATTTTCTGTTGTTGGTTTTTTTGTATTTTGTTAACCGAACTTACTAATAAACTTTTAAGTAGAATTAGTTTAATACATATAATATTCCCACACACACATACACATAAACACTCACACACATACACCATACACACTTAGATACTTATGTAAGTACTAACTAACATTTGGATCATCCATCCTTTATCCTTTTTTGGAGCATTTTACATAATTTAGTGATGAATTTAAATTTAAATTTAAATTTACTTTGACAGTCAATAGAACAAATCTGAATTGCTTTGCTCATATGAGTATCCATCCAAGGGGGCCTTAGGCATCTTATACATGACAAAACAAAATAATGGCAACCAAATTAGTAAGATAACATGGAGGCTCCAAACTTTTTCCACACTTTATGTGGTCACTTGATATTGAAATATACACTGATAGAAATTGGGGATAAAATTTCAGTTTTTTTCTGATTTCAAGCCTATTAGTTCCTTAATTTTTAGAGGGTTATTTATCTAACTACTATTCACTGTAGTATATATACCAATGTTGTCCAACCTATGGAGGAATCCTTAGTGAGTTGGGTTGCCAGTATGCTTAAGTGGCGAACAAAAAAAAAATGATACGCAGAGCAGCGGACCTTTAGACTTACTTCTTTTGGGCCACATGGGGCTGCTTTATACCATGATCATCAAATTGGTATAAGCAACTGACTAAGAAATCTTCAAAATAACAGTCAACTAAACTGTGTTCTCTTGGGGAAATGTTTTCATTCAAAATAAAGAACATCATCATGGGTTTTGGAAGGGTGACTATGGATCATTTTTATATACTTATATCATATTGTATATTTCATACTTACTTCTAATTTGGCTTTGTAAGATTTATAAGATCCGAATTTGGCATCAAATTTATACCAGGTGTGAGGGTAATGAGCATTATGATGTGTGTGATACGAGTATAGCAGATATCATTGTGGTTTGGTTTCATTATACAATAGCAAAGAAAAGCTTCCATTTTATTTACATATATAAATACATCAATTGCTTTTAGAAAAATAATGACATACCCCAGATAAGATATTGCCTAGCTCCATTAACCTAACATTAATACCTATATAATTTAAATTATTTCTACAATAATATAATTAATATATATATTTTTCTTCAATTTCCTTGTTTCCCATTCTTTAAAATTGACCTGCACAGCTTGTACTTCACTGACATATCTTTATCAAGGACTCTGCATAAATGAATGTCCTATGCACACTTATCCATTACTACCGAGTGTTGAAACAGAAATAGGAATTGATGATGATTTGGATAATCATCTTCCCAATGATGGTAATTACAATGAATTGCTGGCCCAAGATCGACGACGACGACGACATCAAGTCATTGAATCTGAACCCGATAATACATCAAATGGTGATGTTAAACCAACTAGTACAGTCACACGTACATGTGCCATTTGTGATAACACTTGTTTGCGTTGCCATGGCCCAAGTGCCGGCGAGTGTAGTACATGTTATCCAGGCCGACAATTACGTAAATCCCTGATGCTAAATGAGACCAGATGTGTTGTTTATGCTGTACGCAGTTCAGGTAATGTTGCAGAAATTTACGATACCAACGAATCCAGTAGAAGTTTTTCGAAAATGGCTATAGTGATGACTTTAGTAATTGTTATGATAATTACTGGTACTCTAATTGGCTTCACTTTATACAAGAGACATGTATCGCATAGCTCCAATGATCTTTATACACGTGTAACATTATTAAGAGATGATAATAATTCGGCATCTGATGCTGATGATGATGAAGATGACGAAGATGAAGAAGAAATCTATTCTGCTGCTACAGCTGCTGCTGCAACTATATCATCACCACGACTACAACAAGAAGTTGATACGGTATTAATGATGATACCGTTAACACATAGTATAGATCACACATCACATGATGATGGTGATGTTGATGGTGATCATCACATGGCAGAAGAAAGTGGTCTGTGACAGTTTCCTATTGATTATTTTTGAATTTGTTTTTATCATATCATAACAACATACCATACTATACAACTATCATACACATACATATACATATAAGTCTGGCTTCATAAAATTCCATATACACATTAATACATATTTATTTTACAATTCTTCATTATAGTTTTCCAAATTATTTATCAAAAATATTCCATAATTTTTAAGCATCACCAAGAAGATACTACATATGTAAATGTAAATTTTAATACTAAGAAATTTGTAAGAAAAAGAAAATTTTGAAAGATATATGTACCTATATACTTAAAAAAAAAATAGATGTCAAGAAAATCATTAAGGACAAATGATGAAGAGATATTAGTTAGTTCCTATGTATGGTATCAAATGTACATATGATAAAAACAGGTTATAGTCGTATGACTAAGATAAAGATAAATTAATCTGAAATAGTAGTGTTAAGTTTCCACGAGTGATCAAAGTGAGCAAAGTTAAAGGCAAAGGCATAGAATCAACAGATCAAAAGATTTATGGAATGTACATATACTTCAAGAAGATATGAGAAAAATTGAAAGGTTACCTTTGATGGAGTAATGGAGTGACAACATAAAGAGTCAGAAAAGGAAATGGATATAAAAAACAGCTCAGTTTGGAGAAAATCGGAATAATCTAGAGAAGGATAAGTCTGTACAGCAGATATGACTATGATATCACTTATATAGCAGTGATGGTATAGATCAATCAAATTGGATTGGTCATGTATTTTAGTTTGCATGGAAAATAATCGGCGTATTAAAAGAACATTTTATAAAATTGGCGATCACAGGAGGTTAAAAAGAAAATTTGGAAGACCTTCAAAAATGGGTGAGACAAACAATCAACTAGAAGAATCATGAGTCATCAGGAATGCCTTTATAATGATGAAACTTAAGAGAGAGAGAGTATCGGATGTTTGTTTGGATAACTAAATTGTGAGTACTTATTGTCTTTTATTTTCAATTATTTCAATCAACCATATGCTCAAAAATATTAACAGAGCCGGCCCTAGCATAGAGCGAACGGAGCTTTCGCCCCAGGTGCCTAGTCCCAAAGGGAGGGCATCTGTGGCAACGAATTATTTATCAATAATTGAATTGTTAGTCGATATTTCTGCTTACTTGGGATTTTGGGGTTCATGAAAGTTTAAAAAACCTGTACGGACTGGACATACAACTGAGAATAACAACAAGTTTAGGCATGAGAGCGATGGAGATAACATATAATTTTGTGAGAGAGAGACATAAAGAAGGAACGAAATGGTGGATCATTTTATCCACCTACTAAAATGTTAAGTTTATTTACCAGAAAAATGTTATTTTTTTTATATGTGGTCTTTGTTGTTGCAATCCAAAGGGGCGCCATAATTGGATCTCGCTTCATACTAAAACTTGCCTCGGGCCGGCTCTGAATATCACTTTAATGAGTAGCTCCCTCTCTCTAGTAATCTTAAAAGATCTTATCCCTTATCAAAAATGATGACTTACAATATTTTTTTTTATCTACAAAAAAAAGAACATTTCTAATCAATTACAATTACATTATTAGATTATTTTTGATAAGTGGAGTGGAGAAAGCTCCCGGTTGCATTGAACACTCTTTCAACTCATGACTCAATTGAGTTAGTTTTGGTTACATCGGATATATGTACATACATATAGGGCGTCTCAATAAGAATGCACTATTTCATTAAAAAATAAAAACATGTGTTTTTGAGGGAGTTATGATATTTTTATAGCATTGTTAAGTCACAGACATGTTCCGATTAAGTATGGAATAAAAAATCTGGCAAATGACCCCATATGTCGTCCAGATCCATGCCATTCAGTTGAGGCCACAAGTAACTCCGTTATTATGTTCCGTTCACAGTCATTGTAATTCCGGCGTCATTTTCAAAAAATTAAACCCCCAATTATGCTGCCTGATCAAAATCCACACCAGACAATTGCTCGTTGTGAATGCATTTATTTCTCATGGATCGCGTTAGGATTTCCTGACGAAGTTTTCACAGCCTTATTTTCACCATTTTTGTAATGGGCTTTCACAATGATACGCGTTTTTCTTTTATGTAGCGCTCCATTTCTAATAAAACTGTGTGGCAAAAAAAAAAATCTATAATATTAATGAAACTGCTGATTACGAAAATGTTATCTGTTTTTTTTTCTAAGACGTACCATATAATATCTATGTGTGACCCCAATGTATTCCGAAACTACTAAACAGATTTTGATGAAACTTTCAAGGAAAGCATTCAAGCATTGTTAGAAGAGTATTCCTGTGAAGTTTAGTGTGAATCGGTTACTTGGATATAATTTTAATTTTTTTTTTTTCTATTTATGATCGTATTGAAATTGTTTTGTTTCACACAAATTTAAGGAAAGATTCGGTTGGCTTGGCGCACTGTCGAATTCGCACCACATGAACACTCTACAGATTTTGCTTGAGTTTCCCTGAAAATTTTACCAAAATCGAACTAGTAGTTTCGGAATCCATAGAGGTCATACATAGATGTATATAGATGGTACTTTATTTTATTTTTTTTGTCATAGGTGACAGCTGTCACTAAATTTCCATAAGGCACTCGAATTGAGACACCTAACACATATGTACGTGTATGTATATTTTGTCGTCATGAAGTTACGACAATTTCACATATTTCAGATGTTTGATTATGATTGCAAAAATCTCTTCAAAAATAATCTATTCCAAATTGTATTCTATAAATAATACTATATACATTTGTACATTCATTTGTTCCAAGTTTTGCATTATATTATCAGCAATTGTCCACACTAACCTGCATTACAGGTCACGATGTTATCACTCATATGATATGTAGTATGTACTATGAATGAATCAATATACATATACTACTATAGGTAGGGGTATATGATGATTAGGGTATCAAAATCAATTGAAATATCAACTAGTATAACATTGAATTAGTTGCACTTGAGTATCTCGAACTAACTTGCTTCGAGTTGAGTGTCTTATTTACAACAAACCTTTGTTTTTAGACTTATCGGTTGAAGAAAAACTTCTCATATCGGTATCATAGCCGGCATTCAACTTCTGGGGGTATAAAAGGCACTATAGATTTCCGTAATTGATTCAGTTAATATAATAATAACAATAATAGACAGACAGAGTGAAATTTGTGGTGTAATCTAATGAAGAAATCAAGAACTTAATATTATTAAAGGATAGAAAAAAAAAAGAAAAATTGAATAATGCAAACAATTTCTGCATTGATCTTTGTGATCCTAGTGACAGGTTGGTCCTGGGATCAATTATCGGTATCAGCTTGTTCAAGAATTGAGCAACGTTTCCAGTTCACCAATAGTGATGTTTATGTGCGTCTAAGACGCGGTCAGAAATTGCAATATGAACTGATGAAGGGTAGTAAATCATTACAAACAATAACATTTGATAATTTTGTGACTGATGGTAATCTGGAACCGAATGCCAAAGGTGGTTATAGGCTTAGTGATGGAACACAAAGTATTGACTTTGCTTTAAGTAAATCTATAAATGATGTCACACACATTGTCATATCTCGTGATAATGTGCCGCAGAGCACACAACCAAGGGACTGTTTGAATTTGGGTGTTGGGCAAACCCATTGGTTTAGTGGACCTGAACATCGGAATCAATATTGGCCTATTGAGCGACACACATTCAGTAATTTCTCTTATTTGACCAAGGAGTCGGGAAATGTTGGTTTGGCTGAACGTTACTGGTTGAATTCGAATGGTGTGTTTATTTATGTAGAGGAAACAACTCCACTATTTATTGATCAGAACTCGGTGGGCTATGAGAATCAATTGTGTTTCAGTGCTCATAATGCTTTGCCATATAATACACGTGTCTCGAAGGTTAGTTTCATTTATCACGTTGGCATTGCCAAGGATGCCAAGTCTGCCCATATGTATGCCGTTAAAACATTATTGGGACGACCAGTGGATGTGCCAGACGAGCGTATGGTGAGGCATCCGATTTGGTCAACTTGGGCTTTGTACAAAACCGAAATCGATGATGCCATTATACGTGAGTTTGGTGATAAGATCATTTCGACTGGTTTTGAGAACAGTCAATTGGAAATCGATGATGATTGGGAAGATTGTTATGGTGCCATGACATTCCGTAAGAATAAATTCCCTAATATTAGACAACTGACAGATGATCTGAAGGCAAAAGGCTTCCGTGTCACCCTATGGGTGCATCCTTTTATCAACAAGAACTGCACTGCCATCTATAATGATGCCTTGTCCAAAGGCTATTTGGTTCTGGATCATAATGGTAATCCAGATACGCAATGGTGGAACAGCATTAAAAACGATGCTGCCTACATAGACTTTACAAAACCCGAGGTACAGAATTGGTTTAAGGAACGTTTGAGGCGCTTGCAAACCGAAGATGGTATCGATAGCTTTAAGTTCGATGCTGGTGAAACTAGTTGGGTACCAGATGATCCTGTTCTACAAGGTGATAACACACATTCACCACATCAGATCACAAGCACTTATGTTCGCACTGTCGGCAGTCTAGGGCCAATGGTTGAAGTTCGTTCCGGTCAGGGTACTCAAGATATGGCAATATTTGTACGCATGATTGACAAAGATTCCGAATGGGGCTGGAACAATGGTTTGGTTACATTGATCACGACTCTATTACAAATGAATTTAAATGGTTATCCTTTCGTTCTGCCCGATATGATTGGTGGAAATGGTTATAATGAAAAACCACCTAATAGGGAATTGTTCATACGTTGGTTGCAGGCCAATGTGTTTATGCCCAGCTTACAATTCTCCTATGTGCCATGGAACTTTGATGATGAGATCATTGAGATTAGCAAGACCTTCACCAAACTCCATGCCGATTATACGCCATACATAATGAAACGTTTCAAATTGGCTGTAGAAACAGGCGCACCTGTTAATCCACCACTCTGGTGGTTGGATCCGAGCGATACCGTGGCTCAAGGAATTTATGATGGTAAGTTGGTTGAGTTAAAATTCAATTGTTGTAATGTTTACTGATTTTCTTGGTTTCCAGAATTCTTGCTTGGCGATGATATCATAGCAGCGCCTATTGTCATTGAAGGTAGCACTAAACGTGACATTTATTTGCCCCGAGGTGAATGGCAGGATGGCAATACCAACGAAGTACACCGGGGTCCAGTCTGGCTGAATGATTATGAGGCTCCTTTGGACAAGTTGCCTTATTTCTTGCGTGTAGGTTTCACACAAAACTAATAGAATTAGTCCCAGTGATACTAGATGATATATGGATAAATGAAAATGTATCTCATGGGAGAGTGGAACTTGTTTTATTATTATTTTTCTTAAAATTCGAACAAATTATAAAGAATAAAAATCTAAAATACAAACAATTTTTAGTTATAATCTCACAGATACAGATACGACACAATATCTTCATCCAAATCGGTCAAATAGATGATTAGTCAGAATCGGTTATAGTTTCATCTATGAATCCACTGATATATTCGACTGAAGATGAAGATTCTGTGGTGGATGATGCTGAAGTCTCATTTTGTGTCATCATTTTTGGAGAATGCTTCGATTCGTCATCCGGTTCACTTAACAAATCGCTCAAAGTTAATCTGAAAACGCAAGATCAAGACATTACCAGGAAATATTTGATAAATAATCTCAAGAACTTACTTAAATTTCAAATCGTCTTCCTCATTTTCCAATCTTTCCTTATGCTTCAACAACTCCAATTCTAACTTGTGGGTCCGTTGCACAGCGCGTTGCCATTGTTCCTTATAGAAATTTTTTGATTTTTCCATTTGGAAAAATCGTTCATTTTGCATGCTCTACACAGTCAACTCATGATCAGATTTAATAACATTTCAATACTATTATGACTATTTGAAAACTAGAGTGATGTAGTGGTCTAATCAACAAATTGAAAAATATGACATCATTAAATAACATAAGAGAATTCAATACTAAGAAATGGCAACTAACCAAACAACCAACCAATTTGAATGGTTTGTGTCTAAACTTACGTTGCCGTCTTATGAAGATAAGTAAGTATAACTGTGTGTGGTATAAACATATGTATATGTATGTCACGGATTTGCACCACACTCAGATTGTTGGTTTTGCTAAATTCATTTCAAAAGCTCATTGCCACAAAACTCGTTTCATAATTGTCAGCTTAATGTCTGTGCACATATATCTCTATAGCAATTTCAAAAGCTCGTCGCTATGAAACTCATTTATTGGCAAAGATCAAAAGCTCAGAGTTTAGTCAAAAGCTTTTATATTATTTGTCACAAAATCAGTACCAAGCTTATACCATACTTTCGCTATAAAACTTTATATCACCTTGATGGTCTAAGGTGATAAACACCGGCTTACGACTTTACACGATTCAATGGTCGCGGGTTCAATTCCTAGTCACGGAGGTTAGAATAGAATATAGTAGTTGATGATGAGATGAGAGTGTGAAGGATTTTAATGTTATATTCAACTAAACTAATTTCTATACAAAAGCCACCACACTCAGATTGTTGGTTTTGCTAAATTCATTTCTAAAGTTCATTGCCACAAAACTCGTTTCATAATTGTCAGCTTAATGTCTGTGCACATATTTCTCTATAACAATATCAAAAGCTCGTCGCTATGAAACTCATTTATTGGCAAAGATCAAAAGCTCAGAGTTTAGTCAAAAGCTTTTTTATTATTTGTCACAAAATCAGTACCAATCTTATATCATACTTTCGCTATGAAACTTTATAACACCTTGATGGTCTAAGGTGACAAACACCGGCTCACGATTTTATATGATCAATGGTCGCGGGTTCAATTCCTAGTCACGGAGGATTAAGAAAAGAAGTTTTTGAGTGTGTCTTATGAATGGTAAGTAATATTTCTATGTTAATTGCTTTATTATAAGGTATATAAGTAGGTGTAAGAGAGAGAAAAGATATGCGCGCTTGTATGTAAATATTACATACGTATAATAAAAAACAAACTCACCCGGCCCGGGCATTGTCCTAATAACAAGGATAACCAACGAAAGTCAAGTAATTTCGACGTATTTGGGAGTTTTTCATTTAATCGAGTATTTTATATTATGTATGCCTATTAATTAGTTAATTCCGGGGACTGCACTAGGTAAGTTTGGAATGTAACTAATGGAATTGAATTTATAGCACATAAGGAGCTGCACTATGTGCATTTAATTGCCTTCAGACTGGTAGAATCTGAATATTTCAGCAATTTGCCTCCAGATATCTGTACTACATGCATTTCATTGCTGAGATAATGAAAGTAGAGAAGGTAGGCACGTTGTGTTCCTTCACCATACATTTCTGTTGGCCTGGTAGTACCAGCTGAACAAAAATGTATTATGTATATTAAAATGTAATAAGGTCTTAAATGAAATTTGCTACATCTGCGAAACGGCCGATCCATCAGAATGAAATTGATGTCACCAAAAAAGATTATGATCTCCTCTATATGAATCAGTCAATTTTAGTCAATTTTTGCTACTGGAAAAACCAAAATTGACCTATTCTTTGCATTTGCTTCGTTTTAACATATTACACGGTCGCAATTCCGGTTATAGATGATCCTAAAATATATGTAGTACTCCTCATTGCCTTTCATTTGGCATTAGTTGCATTGAAATCAGTTTGGTCTATGTTGAGATATAATCCAATAAGCATTTCTTAAAAGTTACAACCACCTACTCCGCATTTCAGTTCACCTGGTCTCTGCCCGGAATTTGTTTAGCAACAACTGAAATTTTTATAACCGCCTTGAGTAAAAAAGGCAATGAAAAATTTGGGTGTGTGACGTGATTATGTTAAGCGTAATATTGATCCTTTAATGTTAAAATCTCACCTCAGACAGAGTGGTGAATGGCATTGATAACATAAATATCCTCTGTTATGTCTTTTCTGTTCTACTGTTATATATCCCACTGTTAAATACATTGATTCTGCTAACTTTATAATTTTCCGACTCAGAGACAGGTTATGGAACTGTTATAACAAACACACTCCTCACCACCACCAAGTGGCTCCTGTTAAGTTTTGAAATTTTTATATAACAGGGTGGGTTGGGTTGCCAAATATTTGAAGCTTTGGAACTGAGGTTTATATATTTATTATTTAGTATTATCCTATCCATTCCATCAAGTAATTGTAATATCATAGTTTTCCCCACCACGATATCGCAGACAAGGTTATTTTCCCCCTCCCCCTAAAAGGGCGTCCTCCTTTAATACTTTTCTATATTAAATTTATATTTTGGATTTATTTAATTTCTTTTATTCATATTTATGATTACTTTATATAAATGACAACGACTAATTAATTCTTACTTACTAATAAATTCCATGACTGGGAGTTGAACCGACGATCGATCATCCATTCATCTGTGTCGCGAGACGGTTCTTCATCACCGTAGACCACCAAGGTGTTATTAAAGTTTGCAGCGAAAGTATGATATAAGCTTAGTATTGATTTTGTGAGAAATAATAATGCAAATTTCATACACAATAATTTATAATATGTCGACTTGGGCGGGCTCGTGAGTCGAACCCGCGACCTTACTATAGCGCTGAATCGAAGGATGGTGCTTAGCGCACTGCACCATGAAGCTCTCACCTAGTTTGCAGCGAAAGCATGATTTAAGCTTGGTACTGATTTTGTGACGAATAATAAGAAAAAAGCTTCTGACTCAGCTCTGAGCTTTTGATCTATGAACCAAGTTTTCCACTCGTTGTATTTTTTGACTTTATTAAATTCAAAAGGTCAAAAAAGACAACGATTTTTTCACTTCTCATCTCATCAGTTTTGAAAGAGAGGATCACACAATAAATGAGTAAAATATAACACAATCCATCAACACATAAATTCATGGATATGCATATGAATGTGTTTCCCTCACATTTTATTTCTTATCTTTTTCAGTTTACTACATTTTACTAAACTTTAACTTTGTTGTATTGTCAATTATTATTAAATAAAAACAAATAAAATAAAAATATCAATACTCACGGTGTCACCAACCGGTAACCCATCCGAATACTTACCGCGCAACACATTACTTAATTTTTGCTGATCGTAAAGAAAAGCGCTAACTAAAACAGCCTATGACGATGATGCGAAAGTAAAATGTCACTCTACCAATAGTAATATAAATAATAATAATTTTAAAGTGTTTTTATTTGTAAATCTATGCAAATCTTATGCTATCATATATCATATCAATAAACTGATTATCCATATATGTATATTGTTAAATTTGTTACTTATTTAATCAGGTGATGTTCCAAATGGTTGTTTGGTGTTGGTTGATTAGTCAATAACGCTGCTAAGCTTGATTTTTAAGAAAATCGGTTAATTAGAGACACCCACCAATGCATTAGGTTGACAAAATAGAAGGGGTTGGAGGTTAATGTATATCGTAGGTATTATAAAGTTGACCAAAAGATAGAAGATCATGGAACAAATACCTGAATGATAACTGTGCATAATGATAAAAAATACTCATAAAGAAAATATGTAACTCGGCTTGGCTATTTGTAATTTTCTAAGAATGAATGTCCTAAGAATGCAAAGGGTGTGGTATACATATGTTATGCTGATCCAAATAAAACTGAAACTTTAGTATACTCGTATATCATTTGTGCTTTGAATAAAGAAAGAAAACTTTATGTAAATTGAATCAAATTTATGACTATGTTTACCACCTCTTAATTTGGTAGATTAGTATAAGCAAGTAAGTATATTGTATAATTATTGAAATTCTTGCTAATTAGACCACTTTTGCTCTTATGTATTTTAAATTAAAACAATAACACTCACCAAATCACTCAATAGTTTACGCATATCAATCTGATCAACATCATGCTGTTGTTTCGCTTGATTTAGTTGTATCACCAGATCGTTGGTACGTTGAACGAGATCTATTTTTTCTTGAATGAGTCGCATATTTTCATTTTGTACATCGATTTGACGTGCCTGATATGAACGCATTTGTTCCTCCATTTCACCCTTTAAACGTATTATATGAGATTCCAAATCATCAAATCGAGATTGATAATACGTTCTCATATCTTTCTTTACCTGTTCCAATTCTTGTTCATGTTGTGTACGTTGTTCATTGTACTTCATTTCGTTATTGTTTTGCGGCACTTGCTGCTCTTTTGCATATTCCAATTTGGGTGTATTATTATTAATATTTGGTTCTGAACCCGAATGATCTGAATTTTGCTGTTGGTGCTGCTGCTGTTGCTGCTGCTGCTGATGTTGTTTATGCTGTTTCTCAAGTTTTTTCAAATGATAATTTGTTTTACGCTTTAATTCCAAATCAAATCTTTCCATTTCTTGAGTTTTCCACTTTTCCAATTCTTGTATAATATTCATTTGATACTCTTTCAGAGGAGGAACATTATTAGGTACATTCAATGATGCTGCTGCCGAAGACGGAGCATCTGGTTTACAGCCTCCTTTTGAACGTTTTACAGATGATGATGCAAAATGTGATGATACATGTATTGATTTTTCATGTAAAACACCATTTGCACCAGCTACAGGTACAGAGATAGAGACAACACTATCAGATGATTCAACAAATTGCTCGTAATGTTCATTTACTGGTGTTTCATTACGATGTGACTTCGCAATGTTAGAGCCTTTTGAGTGATTAGACTTTGTTACTGTGTTGGTATGTATTAAAGGATTGATTTCTTGAGGTGGTGGCCAATCTGAGGCACGCTCACGTACAGTTTTTTGCTTTGATTGATGTTGATGTGTCTTAAAGACCTCTTCGCACCATGCAGCCACTTTCTCATTCGCTTCCATTCTCTCCAGCTTATGTATATTCATAGTTTTTTGATTACGTGCATAGGAAGGTGCTGTCGGGGATCGATGTAAGTTTGTGGAACTCGCCTGACTATTTAAAAGATCATCATTGCCTTCTTCATTGTACTGTAGTAATAGATTTGTGTGATCTGCCGACTGATTAGAATTTATTGCTAATATCTCAACAGTATATGTGAAATCCACACAAGGCTTAGCACAATCACGAGCACTTAAGTCACGATACAAATGTTCAAAGTAAAAGCTGCCTTCATATGTGTATTTCATTGAATTGGCAAAATAACTATCATCTGGCAAATATTTACCAAAATCCATACGATTATTTGCTAAATAGTATAAAAAATGTATGATTCAATATTCATAGTCTTTCAAAATTCAATATTCTCTGAAACTTACCAATTGCATCCCCATTGTAATACATATTAATGGGTAAATAGAATATACGCTGAAAGTATAAACGCAACATCCTGAGCGAGGTCTTAAAGCGAAAGCCTACCTTCTCACTAAGTTCATAGCAATCGCTTTCGTTCAGCATCATTTCCACAGTTGTTAAATTACCAACAAAATCCAATATAAGAATCAATGGTATAATCGGTTCCTGATTCATTGTAAATTTCACCACTTTGTTGACATTTTTCAATTCTTTTAGATAAAGTATCACTTCGATTATGTCACAATCGACATTTGGTTCGTTGCCCAATTGTATGAGACCCAGTTGAGTGAGTGCTTGTACATAAATGTTTGATTGTGACTCCAACATTGAAGCAGTTAATGATCGCTCCGGTGATTGTAAGGCTGTCGCACGTTCAGATTTTTTCTTTTTATAATAAAATGAATTATTTCATTATCATTAGCATTATTATTGTTGTGTTTGCGTGTGTATGTATGTACTTACATTACAATTCATTAAACCTTCAAATTCACCAGTTTTTAACAATGATTTCTTAACAATTGCCAACATCAAATTTACTTCAGGTTTCTGCGAACGCCATTCATTTCCAAGGCAACTCAATTTATGCCAAAACATTTTTATCTACAATAAAACAAATTCATTATTCAAAATCCATTTTCTCTACATGAAGATAAAGATGAAGCGAACTTACGGAAATATTCTGAGAAGTACTCATTATGGGTAGACCGCGTAGAGGTAGCAATAAGCTTCCAATTACTTTGCGACCTGTTGTAGGACTAATAATATAGAAAACCATTTTGACTGGTCGATTATCTGTCTTAAGACGTTTTATGCCCGGTAAGTCGCATTCCCATAGAATATTACTATTAAACATAGTTGTTTCAGAAGCCGTACCTACAGCGCCCTCCACCTCAAACTGAGTTCCATTTAGTGATGCATTCATTATGACTTTTTCATTTAAGCTACCACGGTTAAAAGGGCATGACAAATCCATATCACGCATTCCGCGCACATTAAAATTTATACCTGAAAATATATCAAGATGAATGAGTTATTAATCTAATCCAATCCAATTTAGTGATCTCTTTATCATACCTTCAACAACATGAAGAAATACACAAAAACTTTTGCTGCTATCCTGCTGTTCACCACTTGCTTCACTGCTCTCTGATGCTGCTGAGGCTGATGCCTTAATCCGTTTGGTGACGCCTCCAGGACGTACCTTTGGCATATACACTGACATAGTTAATTAATTACAATATTACAATCAATTCGGAATTTATGTTTGTTAAACCTTAAGTTAATATTTATATGTACAAAATATACCACAACTTAATGTAGTTCACAAAATTTTCTTTATTGATTACAAAAAAAAAAAAAAAATTAGGAAACGAAATTATTATAAATATTTTTAGTAGTAACAGCTTAAGACCCACATGGATTTATGTGTAGTAATTCTTTAGAATCTCGCATTGATTCAGTTTGACAATTTTTAAGTTTAATGCGATGACAATTGGGTGGCCTACTTAGTTTAACAAAAACTAAAAAAAACAAAACTAATGTTTGTTTTCTATGTTATATAGGTCGGTCAATCATGCTTGAATCAATCAAGAACAATTTCGATACATAAATGTGGCTTGTGGCCAAAAATATCAAAATGAATTTGACTTTGCTCAATCATGATTTTGACCCTCTATTAGTTTTTTAACATTTTAGTTTAGGAATGATGATTTCTATCTACAATTTGGTATTGAAATTGGAAATTTATAGTACTTATATGTGTAAGTATGTATCTCTTAACTAACGGTAAATTGCTCAAGTTTTGTGCGACGCAATGGTTGCGCATTCTCTTCAGTATGACCACGCATAATACGATGATTCTTTAGAGCGGTTCCCTGTATGAAGCCTTCACCACAAATGCCACAGACATAGGGCCGCTCACCAGTATGACGTCTTATATGCAAGGTAAGATCATTTGATTGTGTGAAACTCTTTTCACAATATGTACATTTGTATGGACGCTCTCCGTTATGTATGCGCATATGCTGATGAAGCTTATAGGAACGCGAGAAAGCCTTCTCACAGACTGTACATTTATATGGACGTTCGCCGGTGTGAGTACGACGATGACATTGCATATCCGATGATCGTGCGAATGCCATTTCACAAAAATCACATTTGAATGGTTTCTCACCAGTATGACGACGCATGTGTATAATTAAATTTGATGATGAACTCACAGCTTTACCACAAAAAGCACAAAGAAAACGTTTGCAATCGGCTTTTTTCAATTTCTCTTCAGCACTGATTTCAACGACACTTTTACGTGAAGTACTGCTACCAGCAATAGCATTGCCACTATTACCACCACCACTAGCACTAGCACCACCTCCACCATGGATGCCATGTATTTTTTTCACATGTGCATTTAAACGATCCTTACGATTGTATTTACATGGACATTGTGGACACTGGAAAATCTGTTTTGTTTCATTTTCAGTTAATTCAGTTTTAAGTTCTGACCCTGCACCACCATTATCTGAATGATGTAGATGCAAATGTTGAGTTAAATTATCTTGCCACATGAATTTTAAATTGCATTCGGAGCAAGCTAGTTGCTTTTCCTTATTTTCACATTGTGTACGTTGATGATAGGCAAGTAAATCCTGCAATTGGCGAACAAGAAATTAAATAATATGTAATACAAGGACATTTTGTATAGTTTACCTTTGAAACACTTTTGAAAACACAATGCGTACATTTCAGTTCAATTTTTTCCAGTTTATGCATAGCATGTTGATGACGAAATAGCTCATGCTTACGACGGCACACAAGCTGGCACAGTTCACAGGTATAAACTAGTGTACCACCACCATCGTCCATATTTTTCTCATCATCGGTTTCTGAATCCTCTAAATGCATTTCGAAGCCCAATTGATTTGTTATTGTATAATTTAACATGGAATCAAAATTGTGATGCATGGTTGGGGCATCTCTCAAATGTGCCCGCAACTCTGAGATTCTTTCGAATTTAACATTGCAAATTTTACACAAAATAACCTTCTTGCCATTTGCATATTTATGTAAATTAATGAGCGTCTCGGCATATGATAACTCATGTGGAGAAATGCCATGCCGTTCCAAATGTTGAGTAAGATTACCACGACGATAAAATTTACGCGGACACCACTGACAGGCAAAAATTGCCGAATCACGTGAATGCATAACCATGTGACGTGTGAGATCCTTTTGCATTTGGAATACGCGATTACACTCCAAACACTCAAATATTGTTGATGGCTTTCATAAAAAAATTAGAACAACACATTATAGAAATATACATACTACTATACCCATATATAAATTGATTGACTTACCTGCTTTGCATCTCCAGTATCACAATGGGTATTAGCGTGAGCCTTGAAATTTTCTTTCCACCGAAAACGTTGTGGGCATTTTCTGCAAATGAACCGTTTCAGTGCATTGCGACAAAGCGTGCGCGCATGATGTTCCAGTAGCGATGAACTTATAAAACGTCCTTGACAATGGACACAAACATGGTTCGCCTCATCCCATTGATGATTCGTTTGCTGATGGGCATATAATTGATATTTACGCATAAACCCAAACATACATACTTCACAGAAGTACTTTCGATCATATTTTGTATTTTGGTTGCTCTCAAGTTCTGACTCTGAATCGGTTTCTGTTTCACTACTATCTAAACTCAACTCATAACCAGCCTCATTTGTTATGGAATAGAAACGTTCATATTGTTTCTTTGCTATGTCGGACATGATGCGACTTCTGAGTGTTGCCTTCGTTAAAGCTTTCTCTTCTTCAGGATACAGAGCCTGACAAATGGCATCTATAGCTGCTGTATCATCTTCTGTGCCAGTAACAGCACCAGCAGCATTAAAATCAACAGCAAACTGATGTTGACTAAGGTGTGTTTTTAAATCAGAGATTTTCTGATGTTGTGTATGACAAATCATGCATTCTATACGCTTGCAACCATGCGGTTTACAACGTTGACTATCAATTGATTTCACTTTGACAGGTTTACTTCGTTTTGCCTCCTCGCTGTGGACTTTAATGTGTGATTGCATATTGTCCTTTCTGACGAATTTCCGTTCACAAAATGGACATTCATATTTCTCAGTATCTGGTAGATGAACTCGTTTGTGTCGCGTTAAATCCTTTGGCCATATAAATACTTTATCGCATTGATCGCACTGTAATTTCTTAGCCAATTTTTCATCCAATTTGTAAGAGCTCATATGAGACATACGCTGATGGGTTTCAAAATTCATTTGCCACACAAAACGAGCATCACATTTATCACATTGAATTGTCTTATGGCGGTTTAAGCAATCTCGCATTTGATGTTGTTCCAATAATTCAGCGCACACATACTGTTTTTTGCATTTGTCACATGAAAATGGTAATGATTGCTCATGATCGCCATGTTGACATTCTTGATGTTTTAGTAATGATGTACGTCTTTTATGGGTTTCACCACATACACCACAAACATATGAAGTTTTTTGTTCTTGTTCACTTTCATTATTAGCAGTTGTTTCTAAAACTTCATTTCCTGTTGAAGAGTCTGAATCATAAAGGTTCAACTCTAGACCACGTCTAGATAATGCACTATAAAAACATGTATAATTTTGTGCATTAAAATCGTCTTCAATTTGTTTGCTTAATGCAGATTCTTGTCCAACACAACCACTTGGATAATAACACTTAAAGAATGTACCATGTTCAAAATCCACTTGAGTTACACCGTCTTTGTGGACCATTAAATGTGTTCGCAGTTGACGAAAATGCTCGAAACTTTCAATGCAAAGGCAACATTGATATGACGCCTTGTTTCTGATACCATCAATCATTTCCTCCTCACCGCCATCATCATCTTTTGATCCATCTTGACCATCTTTAGAATCGGATTTTTTAACATTATCAGCACACTTATGTTGATCGAGATTTTCAGCCCACATAAATTTGCCTGGACACTTTAGGCATTTATACTTTTTATCTCGGTTTCGACATTGAGTTCGTGTGTGTTGCTCAAACAACTGTTCCGAAATAAAGAACAACTTACAAACATTACAACGATAGGGCATTGCTTCTTGCTTATGCTTTTCCTGGGCATGCTGAAGTGTCTGATATTTTCGTGTAAAGTTTTCACCACACAACTCACAAACATACTTGACATATCCTGTTGGACTATCGTCATCTGAATCATCGAAACTCATCTCATAGCCATATTCGTTAAGTAATAGGCAATATTTGTTATATTGAAGCGCTGCTATCTCTTGGCATATGGTTTCCTTGATTTGTGTCAAACTTATATTACCATTTCCATAGAACTCTTTTATAACAATATTATCCATAGTAAGATCATCCAAGGACTCGATATTCTTGTGTGTTATTAGATGGAGTAATAATTCTTCAATTGTAGAAAATCGAGTAATACACAGACGGCATTCAAGAAGTTTAAAACGTTTCTCAGAGTATAGACGATCACAGAAATTTGTACGTTTTTTTCCTTTGACATCCGGCTCCTTTGTATGCTTTCGCATATGATTCATATATTTGTCTTTCCGATAAAATCCTTTGCCACAAAAATCGCACATGAATTTTACTTCTAAACTGTGACTTTTAGCATGCCGTAAAACATCCTTGTGCCATGCAAAGGTTTTACCACATGTGTCACACACATAACGACCTGCATTATTCGACAATCGTTTGGAAGATCGTGGTCGTCCACGTCGACGTTTCGACGGCACATAGTCACTAAAAGAAAAAAAAACATATATATTTAGATTTTGTACAATTCAAATGAATAATTGATAAATTGTCTTACTCATCACTGTCACTATCATCTAATTTCCTTTTTGGATTATCTTTTAACCTCTTAGCTGGTGATATCGAACTGGAGCTACGTAAATGTCTAGCTGACACATTTTTGCCTCTAAAATAGATTGTCAAGTAGTAGACTCTTTCGTAATTACATGGTTCATATAAACACTTACCGCTCAATACTATTGTCCTTGACGTTTTCGTCATAGTCAGCATTACTGTTATCATCAGTTAATCTCCATTCATCATCATCATCATCATCATCGTTCTCATGCTCATCACCTGTGTATTCATCTTTTGGAGCTGTAGGACCAACAATTGTTGTACCTTCATCAATATTAGTGTCCGGAAATTGAGGCGGCTCATCTTCAGTACAACCTTCTATTTCCATTTTGATTTCAAGAAAATCATGCGACGATATATCTATGGGTGCCTCCACCAGGCAATCCAAATTATCCCTAAAACAAACATTTTCTATATTTGCTATTAGGCGTTGGTTAACCTGCTGCGCCTGCAGTACAAAATCAAAAGCGTCTTTCAATCGGTTCCAGCATGTTTGGCACATTTGCTGAGGCAATGCATCATTTGACTGCATATACGAGAATAAATATTTTAATTTAGTAGTAAAAAGATTAATACTTTTTAAGAATTTTTCTCACCTCAATTCTTGCTAACTCCAGAAGCATATCGGCTAAAGTTTTTTCCGGATGCTTTTCATTGCGGGTTGTTAATTTGATGCAAGTCTTATTGGTTTCCTCACATGTTCTGCAAACTGCAGAATTATTTACTACATCTGCATCCATTTGAAATTAAGTTCCTCTCATATTTGATGGAAATATAAATTTTGACAAGTGTTTGTGTATTTATACTCCAAATTGCGTGCCTTCTAGTGGTGGAAGAAACATCGATGTAACATCGATACATTGATGTTTTTAAATCTATTTCAAACATCGATTATTTTTTGTCCGATGTTTTTAACTAATCTAAATAATTAAGCAATGATTGGAAATGGAGAAGTTCTTAGAAGATTATAATGGGAAAGGTAATTATTGTCTTGCAGTTGCAGTCTTATTTGTGGGGTTGTGTGTGTGAGTGTTTATTTTTTCATCGTGTATATAAATAATGTTTTGAACATAAATTGCAATAATACGAACTCGATTGATGTGAGCCATTAGCAAAAAGTCAATACATCGATACATCGATTTTCTTACCCCAAAAGCATCGAAATATCGGTGGGAGTTTTCCCATTTTTCCAACACTAGCACCCTCTTCTTTCACACATTGAGTAATGCCATTCTCATGGAATTGCAATGTATACAAATACCGAGTAAATTGTTCAAATTAAAGTAGAAATTGATGCAGATAAAATCCTTGGACAGACAATCAAGGAATCACGTCACAAGTATTAAATTCAATTCAAAAATCAACAGATCTATTGACTGTGCCTTCTATAGAAAAAAATTAGAACTAGATACCATAAAAAGTACGAGTGATGAGTAAGTTTAAAAAATAAAATATTAAAAATTAACAACTGAGCAACAGCACACTTATAAATGTGATAAATGCAGTAAAACTTATTTGCGCCCAAACAATATGCTGGTACACCTTAATGAGAAGACAATTGGGTTGCTTACTTACTGTAAAAACAAACTGTCAAAACAAAATTGTTTCTGTCAATCATGCTTGAATCAATCTAGATCAAATTCGATTAATGTGGCTTGTGGCCAAAAATATCAAAATGAATTTGACTTTGCTCAATCATGATTGACCCTCTATTGGTTTTATTAACATTTTAGTTTAGGAATGATGATTTCCATGTACAATTTGGTATTGAAATTGGAAATTTATAGTACTTATATGTAAGTATGTATCTCTTAACTAACCGTAAATTGGTCAAGTTTGACGGGACGCAATGGTTCCGCGGTATGACCACGCTTAATACGATGATTTTTTAGAGAGGTACCCTCTATAAAGCCTTTGCCACAAGTGCCACATACATAGGGCCGCTCACCAGTATGACGTCTTATATGCAAGGTTAGAACATTTAATTGTGTGAAACTCTTTTCACAATATGTACATTTGTATGGACGCTCTCCGTTATGCATGCGCATATGCTTGAGAAGCTGATTGGAACGGGAGAAATCCTTCTCACAGACTGTACATTTATATGGACGTTCGCCGGTGTGGATACGACGATGGCTTTGCATATCCGCTGATCGTGCGAATGCCTTTTCACACAAATCACATTTGAATGGTTTCTCACCAGTATGACCACGCATGTGAATAATTAAATGTGCTGATGACTCCATAGTTTTACCACACAAATCACAGAGAAAACGTTTGCAATTGGCTTTTTTCAATTTCTCTTGAGGACTGCTTTCAACGACTCTTTTACGTGAAGTACTGCTACCAGTAATAGCATTGCGTCTCTTACCACTAGCACCACCACCAACACATTGGATGCCATGTATTTTTTTCATATGTGCAGTTATACGATCCTTACGATTGTATTTACATGGACATTGTGGACACTGGAATATTTGTTTTGTTCCATTATCAGTTAATTCAGTTTTAAGCTCTGGCCCTGCACCACCATTATATGAATGATGTCGATGCAAATGTTGAAATGTTAATTGCTTCTCTTTATTTTCACATTGTACAAGTAAATCCTGCAATTGGCAAACAAGAAATTAAACAATATGTAATTCAAAGACAATTGAGTATAATTTATTTGGAAATGATTGGCTTGCATAAAAGATTTAGAACAACACATTATAGAAATATACACACTATACCATATATTAATTGATTGACTTACCTGCTTTGCATCTCCAATATCACAATGGGTATTAGCGTGAGCCTTGAAATTTTCACTCCACCGAAAACGTTGTGGGCATTTTCTGCAAATGAAACGTTTCAATGCATTGCGACAAAGTGTGCGTGTATGATGTTCCAGTAGCGATGAACTTATAAAACGTCCTTGACAATGGACACAAACATGGTTAGCCTCATCCCATTGATGATTCGTTTGCTGATGGGCATATAATTGATATTTACGCGTAAACCCAAACATACATACTTCACAGAAGTACTTTCGATCACATTTTGTATTTTGGTTGTTCTCAAGCTCTGACTCTGAATCGGTTTCTGTTTCACTACTGTCTAAACTCAACTCATAACCAGCCTCATTTGTTATGGAATAGAAACGTTCATATTGTTTCTTTGCTATGTCGGACATGATGCGACTTCTGAGTGTTGCCTTCGTTAAAGCTTTCTCTTCTTCAGGATACAGAGCCTGACAAATGGCATCTATAGCTGCTGTATCATCTTCTGTGCCAGTAACAGCACCAGCAGCATTAAAATCAACAGCAAACTGATGTTGACTAAGGTGTGTTTTTAAATCAGAGATTTTCTGATGTTGTGTATGACAAATCATGCATTCTATGCGCTTGCAACCATGCGGTTTACAACGTTGACTATCAATTGATTTCACTTTGACAGGTTTACTTCTTTTTGTCGCCTTACACACCATTAAATGTGTTCGCAATTGTTGAAAATGCTTGAAACTTTCAATGCAAAGGCAACATTGATATGACGCCTTGTTTCTGATACCATCAATCATTTCTTCCTCACCACCATCATCATCATTTGATCCATCTTGACTATCTTGAGAATCAGATTTTATTACATTATCAGCACACTTATGTTGATCGAGATTTTCAGCCCACATAAATTTGCCTGGACACTTTAGGCATTTATACTTTTTATCTCGGTTTCGACATTGAGTTCGTGTGTGTTGCTTAAGCAACTCTTCCGAAATAAAGAGCAACTTACAAACATTACAACGATAGGACATTGCTTCTTGCTTATGCTTTTCCTGGGCATGCTGAAGTGCCTGATATTTTCGTGTAAAGTTTTCACCACACAACTCACAAAAATACTTGTCATATCCTGTTGGACTATCGTCATCTGAATCATCGAAACTCATCTCATAGCCATATTCGTTAAGTAATAAGCAATATTTGTTATATTGAAGCGCTACTATCTCTTGGCATATGGTTTCCTTGATTTGTGTCAAACTTATATTACCATTTCCATAGAACTCTTTTATAACAATATTATCCATAGTAAGATTATCCAAGGACTCGATATTCTTGTGTGTTATTAGATGGAGTAATAATTCTTCAATTGTAGAAAATCGAGTAATACACAGACGGCATTCAAGAAGTTTAAAACGTTTCTCAGAGTATAGACGATCACAGAAATTTGTACGTTTTTTTACTTCGACATCCGACTCCTTTGTATGCTTTCGCATATGATTCATATATTTGTCTTTCCGATAAAATCCTTTGCCACAAAAATCGCACATGAATTTTTCTTCTAAACTGTGACTTTTAACATGCCGTAAAAATTCCTTGTACCATGCAAATGTTTTGCCACATGTGTCACACACATAACGACCTGCATTAGTCGACAATCGTTTCGACGGCACATAGTCACTAAAAGAAAAAAAAAACATATGTATATATTTAGATTTTGTACATTTCAATTGAATAATTGATTCATTCGCTTACTCATCACTGTCAGTATCATCTAATTTCCTTTTTGGATTCTCTTTTAACCTCTTAGCTGGTAATATCGAACTATAGCTACGCAACATTTTAGCTAACACATTTTCGCCTCTTAAATATGTAGATAGTCAAATAGTAGATTCTTTCGTAATTACATGGTTCATATAAACACATACCGCTCAATACTATTGTCCTTGACGTTTTCTTCATAGTCACCAATACTATTATGATCAGTTAATCTCCCTTCATCATCATCATCATCGTTCTCATGCTCATCACCTGTGTATTCATCTTGTGAAGCTGTAGGACCAACAATTGTTGTACCTTCATCAATATTAGTGTCCGGAAAATGAGGCAGCTCATCTTCAGTACAAACTTCTATTTCCACTATGGGTGCCTCCAGCAGGCAATCCAAATTATCCCTAAAACAAACATTTTCTGTATTTGCTATTAGGCGTTGGTTAACCTGCTGCGCCTGCAGTACAAAATCAAAAGCGTCTTTCAATCGGATCCAGCATGTTAGGCACATTTGCTGAGGCAATGCATCATTTGACTGCATATACGAGAATAAATATTTTAATTTAGTAGTTAAAAGATTAATACTTTTTAAGAATTTTTCTCACCTCAATTCTTGCTAACTCCAGAAGCATATCGGCTAAAGTTTTTTCCGGATGCTTTTCATTGCGGGTTGTTAATTTGATGAAAGCCTTATTGGTTTCCTCACATGTTCTGCAAACTGCAGAATTATTTAATATTTCTGCATCCATTTGAAATTAAGTTCCTCTCATATTTGATGGAAATATAAATTTTGACAATTGTTTGTATATTTGTACTCCAAATTGCGTGCCTTCTAGTGATGTACATTAACATCGATGAAACATCGATTATTTTTAGTCCGATTTTTTAACTACTTTCCCATTACTGAAAAAAAAAATTGAAAGCTTTGAATGCATTTTTAATAATTAAGCAATGATTGGAAATGGAGAAGTTCTTAAAAGATTATAATGGCAAAGGTAATTATTGCCTTGCAGTTGAAGTCTTATTTGCAATAATGCGAAATCGATTGATGTGAGCCATTAGCAAAAAGTCGATACATCGATATTTTATATATCGATGGGAGTTTTTCCAACGCTAGTATCTTCTTCTTCCACCCATTGAGTGATGCCATTCACATGGAATTGTAATGTTATTGAAATGTTTAAGTTGCCATTCAAATGGATTTGTAACATTTTCCCCTCCTTATTAAAATTGCCAATCACCTAAAAGTCATAAGTCATTCACTTAATGTAGTAAGTTTTGATTTCATTTTCGATTTTGTGAATGTATATTTATGATGGCAAAGAAAAGAAATGAAACTGCAATAATGTCTACAACATGTAGAACATGCGGATGTAATGGAAACAGTGAAACTGATTTTAGTGAACTCAAGAACAATATCAGAATTTTTTCTTCAAACAAAATGCATAATCTGACCCTTTGGGATTTACTGTTTGAATTAGCACAAATTGGGGTATGTTGCAATTATAGTTCAATTTAAACAAAAAACTAAAGATATTGTATTGTTGTATTACAGCCAAACATGGAGCATGCTGATAAACTGCCTCAGCATATATGTCAAACTTGCGCCAAGAATCTCCAGATGGCATATGATTTTGTTTTGCAAGTGCGCGAAACAAATACGAAACTATTGAGCTGTTTAAAAAGTTTAGACATGGATAATCTTGACGATGATGACGATTATAACACACTAAACACAGATTGTTTATTGGAAACACCAATGCAAACGAATACCGAGGAAATTGTTCAAGTTAAAGTAGAAATTGAGGCAGACGTAATACTAGGACAAACAATCATCAAGGAATCACAGTCACAACAATTAAACTCAATTCAAAAATCAACAGATCCATTGACTGTGCCTTCTTTAGAAACAAAATTAGAACAAGATACCATAAAAAGTACGAGTGATGAGTAAGTTTAAATAAAAAAAAAATTAAAAGTATGTATGATGTGTCAATTAAAATTTAATGCACTCTCTACTCATAGAGATTTCGATGAGTTACCATTAGCTGAGCGAAAAATAAGAAAGCAGATCAAATTTGTGGCAAAACCTCCAAGTAAAAATATGTCCATTGAGCAACAGCAGCACACTTATAAATGTGATAAATGCAGTAAAACTTATTTGCGCCCAAAAAATCTGCTGGCACACCTTAAAGCCCACAATGAGCGCGGTAAGCCTCTGCGATCAAAGAATCTTTGCGAGCGTCGAAAAGTTAAAGAATTAGATATTAATCTATGCAAAGCAAATGGTTGTAAATTAATTCAATGTATGATTTGCTTACGAAAGTTTAACAAATTCATGGAACTTAGAAACCATCTGAACGAACATCATACAAATATTACTGTTAATGATTTTCAGGGTTCATTGCAAGATATCGCAGATACATTTTATGCTGATACAAAAGATGTTACAGAGAAAATTCTTATCGATCGCATCATTAAAGATCTCACAAGTGGTTCCTATGCTCGATTTTATTCGATAACCAATGAGTGTGGTTATGAACTTAGTTTGGATAGTTCAGAGACTGATAGTGATGACGATCTGGAAACGGTAAATCTAAGTTTCAGAACAGAGAAAGCTAAAAATTATTGTTGTGAAATATGTAATAATAGCTATAGACGCAAATATCAACTATTAGAGCACCAACTACAAAATCACCAATGGTTAAATGTTCATAACAAATGTGCACGATGTGATGCACGATTCGTTAGTAAAGACTTATTAGCACATCATCAAAAAACCCTTTGCAAAAATACACAAAAACGTTTCCTATGTAATAAATGCCCACAAAGATTCCGTTGGAAGCACAATTATCAGGCACATAATAGAGATCACCGCAATAAGGTAACCATTTTTTTTTTTTTGAGTTCATGCTAATTGGTTTTATTAATATGTATTAATTATTCCTAATTAAACAGAAACAAACGCTGTCCTGTAGTGAATGTGATCGCACCTATGATGATAAGAAATCATTGACCATACACATGCTTACAATCCATACAGACAAATCGCAATTAATGCCCTGTCATTGGTGTAATAGAAAATTCTATAGGAAAGATTATCTTTTCAAGCATCTCAAACGTCATGGTCTGCGAGAAAAAGATTTACCACTTGCTGAAACATTAATTGCGGCAACCTCAAAATCCAATGGCAATAAAAATATTGAATGCAAAGTCTGTAATAGACATTTCCAAAAGATTTCGGAATTACGTAGCCATTTGCTAAATGAAATAAAAATAAATATGTCATCTCATGAAAATTATGAATCAGTTGCGAATTACTCTATTACAAATGAAGCTGGTTATGAGTTGCATATTGAAGATTCAGAGACAGATAACGAGGAGTCATCCTCATTAACAATGAGTGTACAATCAACTTATACATGTGATCTCTGTCAAGTTCAATGTAAACGAAAATTTGAAATAATGCAGCATCAACGTGCAATGCATCGATTTGAAGTTCTACCTTATGCCTGTGAAAAATGTATTTTTAAGAGCGTCTCCAAAGACTTGATGGATTATCATAAGCGGACACAGTGTCTAAATGAAGAAAAGAAGTTTGAATGCACCAAGTGTAGTTACAAGTTTATGTGGTCAACAAATCTTGAGGTGCATATGCGTTTGCAACATTTCGATGCTGATGAACTGAATGCTATACCAACTAAAGAAAACAATTCAAAGAGTATACAAATGAATTACGAATGTAATGATCAACTTTTAATAACTAAGCCAAAATTGCTACAATGTCCGCATTGTGATCGCACTTATTTACTGCAATCATTTCTAAATAATCACATCAGAGATGTTCATGCTGAAGGCAATCGCAAAAAGAAGGAAGCTGAACGAAAATTCCTATGTTCGCTTTGTGGACTGGAAGCCCAAACATCATCTAATTTGATTATTCATATGCGACGGCATACTGGAGAGAAACCATTTAAATGTGATGATTGTGACATGGGTTTTATACGTCACACCGAATTGATAATCCACAAACGGCAACACACTGGCGAAAGACCCTATCAATGCACTGTTTGCAGCAAAAATTTTACACGTTCGGATAAATTAAAACGACACATGTTGATACACAGTGGTTTGAAACCATTCAAATGTATTTATTGTGAAAAAACTTATCGATACTCAAAAGATCTAAAACTCCATCTGTTGCAGCACACTGGTGAGACACCATTTGAATGTGGCACATGTGGTGATCGATTCATGCAAAACACTGCATTGGAAAAACATCGCATGATGCGTAGACATTTTGATAAAACTAAATAAATTGAAAATTTTTATATATGTACCTATGTACATATATAAATGAATCGCTTAAAGTGTGGGTAAGCGCCAAACTCGAGAACATTATTAATATTTGATTCGTGTGATTTGTCAAAAGTAAAAAACAGTATCACGCACTAACATCAAGTCGGAACACTAACGCCGGTTACGCTAGTTATAAATATATATGTTATTACATATTACAAAGATTAACTATTAAGATTACTTATTTTTAAGAAATAAAGTAAGTTTATCTATCAATAAGCAAAATAAATGACACTTTACCTTCATTTAACCTGAGAGTATTTGAGGATATAAAGGATAAAAATGCAAAATTGTATGAAATTGTTTTCGAGTTGATAAATCAATGATTTTTCAAGTGCAATCTGTAGTCACTTTATTGAGCATATATTGGCTGCAATCTCGCTAGTGACACGAGTAATGTTGTCTTCCATTGCTGAAATTGACTTTGGCTTATCGGCACAGATGAGTAATTTGATAAAAAAAAATAGTCCTTAAAGTCGTCAAATCGCACGATTAAACGCCCAATTCACCTGTCCATATAGCAAGATAAATTGTTCACCGAACTCATTTCTCAATTGGTCGCGAAAAACATTTTTCACAGATGATTTGATTCTTCAAATTCATGTCTGATGTCATTTTGAATTTGCCGCCAGATAGTGAATGGTTGTTACTCGGTACCTTTAAATACTTTTTGATAACTGCCTCTCCTATAACTCAGATCAAAAATGAGAATAAACTTCGATGTGTTCACAAACTGAAACCAAGTTTTAGCTCAATTGATATTTAAAATATGACCCGGTCAAAACTTATCAGTTGCACAACCCAATTACAGAGTGTGAAAATAGGGTTGATATTGACTGAAAATACAATTACCTTTTATACAGTCGAAAATAGACGCTATGACTTGATTATATTAAACTAAACTTTAATATGTGATGAATGAGTGAATGTTTAATTCATTAATTATCAAATTATTGCCGTTCTGATTGATTTTGGGAAAGAAACAGTTACTCTCTCAAGGTTCTTGTTACTCTCTCAAATTCTAAAAGGTATTCTTCTCTCTTCACCACGCCGTGTTTGTTTATTATAATCTTAAGAAGACATTGCTAAGAGATCAACAAAGCAATGAGAAATTGTACGGGCGTACGTTGCAAAACCATGATACACGAATACAAGGTAGCGTCAAAATGCGTTTTTTTCAATGTTTAACTTAAATATAATTGTGACGTCACAACATGTAACTGTAAAAAATTGGCGCTACCTAATTTTCTTGCATCATGTTGCAAAACGAAGTTTCACACAGGGGACCGGGACAAGGAGAAGATGAGCCTGAGTGTTGCCATCAAATTTAGACAAAATTGAAGGTGAAGGGTGCCAACCATGCCATTCAAGAAGAAGAAAACCAAAAAAATAATTAATCCAAAAGCAAAATTTTGTATTTGTTTTTTGCTGTGGGTGGTGCTTCGGATACACAACAAAATTATTTTCACAATAAAGACAATTGAAATAAATTAAAATAGAACAATGCAATCGAAGAGAATTTGCAGAACCTGTAATGTCTCTGGTTCCATAGAGACTTTTAATTTAAATACACGTCCTAAGAAATATCAAGGAAAGATACTTTTGGATATGTTGATAGAAGTAACTAATATTGATGTAAGTCGAAAACGTTAATAAAACTATTTATAATATCATGTATTATATTATACATAGGTGAAAATGGAGTACACAGATAATTTTCCACAGTGCATATGTCGCATTTGCGATCGTAAGCTAAAAAATGCCTATGATTTTGTTATTCAAGCTCGTGATGCAAATTTAGAAATGCTAAATTATTTCAACCAAAACAAAGAAATTCAGTCCAAAACCGAATGTTTGCAGGAGATTCCGATTGAAGTGTGTACTGAACAGTCAAACGAATTAAATTTAAAAGAAGAACCTTGCGAAATCGAATCCGGTAATGAGGAAAATAATGAAGAATCATTGGATCCTCTAGTAATGAATGAAATTGTGAAAAATAGTGAACTGAATCAACGAAGCGAGAAAATAAAAGAAACAACGAGTTCCTCAAGTGCAATTGATAAACGACGCAGGCGTTTAGGAGGAAAGAGTGAGTAGAAAATTGAGCACAAGAAAATTTTACTTTCTGACTTAAAATTTCAGTCAATCTTCCAGAGCAGCAGAGTCAACAAACAAAAAAAGTTTGTCCTGAACAATTAGTTGAAGTACAATTTAAAAAGGAACCTTGCGAAGATCTATCTATCACAGAAAATGACAGCCATTTAGAGAAAGAAATTGAATTAAGCGATAATTCATTGGATCCTGAAAGTGTGAAAAGTGTCAATAAACAAATAAAAGAAACATCAAACGCTAATGAATCGACAAATTCAACAGTATCAGATGGCGAAAGGTCATTCAAATGTGATCAATGTGAAAAATCTTATCGATGGAAACGCAACTTGATCGTACATAAACGCAGCCATTTAGACAAAAATAAATGGGTCAGTTGTCTTCATTGCAAAAGGAAATTTATGCACAAAGAAAGTTATATTTCTCACTTGAAAAAATATCACGAAGAAGAATGGAAAGCGTTGAAAATTTCGGCAACTCTTTCAGAACATAGACAATGTAAATCAGTTAACATAAATCTTTGTCAACCGAATGGTTGCAAACTAGTACAATGCATGATTTGTTTACAAAAATATACTAAAATCAATGAACTGCGAAATCATTTGAATGAGCATCCAGACATTTCTTCATTTGCAGAACGACCCAATGAGACAATACAGGAAATTGCCGAAAGTTTTTTAATTGACTGTAAAGAAGATATAACTGAAGAAATGTTGATTATGCGAATACACAAAGATTTAAGTGCTAAAAAGTTTGATAAATTTTACTCAATTACAAATCAATCAGGTTATGAGTTAAGTTTATCGAGCTCAGAGAGTGACAGTGATTTCGATATGGAATCGGAAGAGCACTCAAGTAAGATTTCAAAAAGAAACTACACTTGTGAATTATGCAACGAAACATTTACCCGGAAATACCAAGTTTTTTCTCACCAACGGGAACAACATGAGTGGAAAGATGCAGTTCATGTTTGCAGACGGTGCGATGCACGCTTTGTTAACAAACTACTACTGGAACATCATTACAAATCTCAGTGCAGAAATTCACAGAAGCGTTTCAAATGCCGAAAGTGCCCTCTAACATATCGATGGAAACACAATTTAGTAACACATTACCGAGAACATAAGAAGAATGTAAGTATCTTAAGAACATTGTCTTTTTAGAATATTTGTTAAAAGCCTTTTTTGTAACAGAAAGAAACATTGAAATGTTCGGAGTGCAACCGTACCTATGATGATAAAAAATCTTTAACTATACATATGCTTAAAATTCATGCTGACGATTCCAAGATGTTGTTTTGCCATTGGTGTAGTCGAACATTTTACCGGAGAGATTATATGTTAAAACACCTTAAACGTCATGGCATAAGAGAAAAAGATTTGCCTCTTGCTGAAATGCTTGTTATGGCAACTTCGAAACCCAATGGTGACAAAATCATCCAATGCAAAATTTGTTATTTACAATTCGAAAGAATCAATGAGTTAAAAGTACACATTCTGTTGGAACTGAAATTAAATTTATCGAGACATCAGAGCTACGATTCACTGGCCAATTATTCAATTACAAATGAATCTGGCTTCGAACTACATCTCGATGACTCAGAAACAGATGAAGAAGATTCCGTTGGGAGTAAGAAGATATCTTACAAATGTGAAATTTGCCAGCTTCAGTGTAAGCGCAAGTTTGAAATGTTTAAACATCAAAGATCAATGCATCGATTTGAGCATTTGCCGCACTCTTGCGAAAAGTGTATTTTTAAATGTGTTTCAAAGGTATAATCTTTTTATTTGTAAACTCAATCATAGCACTAACACTTAAAATATTATTTATTTAAGGAAATACTTGATCATCATCGGAGCACTCAATGTTTTAATGAGCAGAAGCAGTTGTCTTGCGAAAAATGTTCTTTTAAATTCATGTGGCCTGAAAACTTGACGCGGCATATGTTGCTCCAGCATCCTGTTGAAACGGAAAACAAGAATACTCCACTAGAATCTAACATAAGTAATGTGACAGACACGTCAGTTCCCAATATAGATGGAGCAACAGCTGCGATTACTCAATTGCAGTGTCCACATTGTGATCGAACCTATGTTCAACAATCTCGGCTTAATAATCATATAAGAGATGTTCATATAAAAGGTGACAAAAAGAAAAAAGAAGCTGAACGAAGATTCCTCTGCTCCTTATGTGGCAAAGAATCCCAGTCGGCCAGGGATTTAGATATACATATGCGAAGACACACAGGAGAAAAACCATTTAAATGTGATATGTGTGACATGGCATTTCCACGAAACTGTGAGATGATGCAACATCGAAGAAAACACACAGGTGAAAAACCTTATCATTGCACTGTTTGTGGCAAGGATTTTGCCCGCTCTGACAAACTTAAACGCCATATGCTGACTCATAGTGGCTTGAAGCCATACAAATGCACATTCTGTGAAAAGTGCTATCGTCAATCTAAAGATCTGAAAATACATCTCCTTCAGCATACTGGCTAGACAGTTCTAAATATTATTTTTATTTTTTAAAATTAATTATACTACAATTTACATACAAAATAATGCTATAACTAATTATTATTACTTAGAGCACTGGCCTTCAGCTCTCTAAATCTTATCTATTTTCTATCTATACATACATATATCGAGCCCTAACCGCGAAAATAACGCAAGTGCCAGAAGTCAAATTTTTCAAGAGATCGTTTTTTTCACCGCACTTTGCTATGGCTGGCAACGTACATGATAAAATTAAATTTGTAATATCTCCGTAACTGTCGTGATTACAGCTACAGTATCAGGAGATGAGTTAGTATCTCTAGAACATATTTGCATTAAAAAAATTCCGTTAAAATGGCGCTTACGTTATTTTCGTAGTAAGGGATCCATATATAAATATATAAAATCGATTGTGTATTTGTTAGAAACGCATGTAGCGATGTAAAATTTTTATCGTGGGTTCGCTACAAGCTCTTCTGGTTGATGGCCCTGGGGTGGAGTAATATTCATATTTATATAGCAAACTTGAGAGCCTTCTAGTCATTAATTATTTCTTTCATATTTACGTATATTAACAAAGACGCAAGACTTAGTAGCCATTGCTTTAAACAACTTAATACACAAACGTTCTTTACAGCTAGTAGTAGTTCTTGAAATGCGCACTTTAAATTTTATAGCTTAAAGTGTATGGTTGAACTTGATTATTTTAAAAGCCGAATATATCAACATTGCATTTAAGTGAAACGACGATGTTCACCTGCACATAACATTAAAAGCAAGGATGTAGTGCCATGCGATTGCAGCAGCAGAGTCTCAGACGTGAGTATTATGAACAGATAGGATACAACCTCCAAAAAGTAAAAGGAATTTCCAAAAGTGTTGAAGTATTTTAAGAGGTCGGATGACAAAAAGCTTGCGAAGTGTCTGAACTGTAGTATAGAATATATTCCCTGACTGTCTAAGTTTCAAGATCCTCGGACTACTAGAAGGGGTACCTCCCATACAAAACATGAGATAAGAACAATAATTAGAAGATATAAAGGGTGAATAAAGAGTTTTACAGTTTCGGCGTAGCCAAAGTTAATCTTTTCTCTCCTTTTTTTTAAATTAAAAACTATATTTTTGTTTGTAAACATTTCAACATACTATCGAAAACTATCGATGGTTTTTAAAAACTATCGTTGACTATCGATGTTGCCGACTATTGATAGTTCTACACCCCAACGCGCGGATAACTATTTGATAACAAAAACATAATTCGTAATAGTTATTTGTTATTTGCCAGTCTGGTCACCTTACTACGCTTGCCGCTACATATGATCCGTTTTTTTCTATTTGTGTAAACAAAATCAAGAGTTGTGCTTTGCAAATAGTAGAAGAATAATACAAAAAAAAAAAAAAATGGCAATCAATAGAATTTGCTGGACCTGTGATGTTTCTAGTCCTGCTGAAGTTTTTAGATTAGATTCATGTCCTAAGAAATATTGCGGAAAAATGCTGTTGGATTTATTGATAGATGTGACCAAAATTGATGTAAGTTCCAACCAATTCCTAAATTTAACTAACTCTCTCATATATTGTTATATACTGTTTACCTCTACAGGTGGAGATGAAGTACGCAGAAAAGTTACCGCACAGTCTTTGCATTTCTTGTACAAGGAAACTTATGAGTGCATATGATTTTGTAATTCAAGCGCGCGAAGTAAATAAGGAAATGATGAATATTATTAAAGCCACCGACCAAGATTCTAAACCAAATATCGATAAAGAATATCTTCGAGAGACACCAATGGAAGTTTGTACTGAACAGTGTCTAGAAATAAAACAAGAAGAACCATGTGAAGAAGCAGCCACTGAATTGGTCGATTCTGTAATAAAAGAAAGACAACCAGAAGATGACTCGCAAGAACATGAAGATGGCAAAAGAGATCACAATCAGTCGTTAGATCCTCTGGTTATGATTGAAAAATATAATAGCATTGCCAATCAAGATGGAAAAACTTGCATTAGAGACTATGAGAAATCAAGTTCTGAGTAATTTTAAAAGTTATTTTGTTAAGTCAATTAATGGTATCGTATGCTTTTTCAGTGAACTAGATGAATTGCCACTGCAACAACGACGACTCAAATTAAGGCAAGCAGATGTGAAATCTGATCGAAAATCTATTCGAAGTGAACGCAAACAGAGACATTTGGGAATATCACATCAAGAAGATGAGCCTAAAACTTTTAAAATAACCGCAACACTTTCTGAAAGGAAACAAGCAAAATCAGTTGATAGCAATCTATGTAAACCGCATGGTTGCAAACTAATACAGTGTATGATTTGTCTACAGAAATATGCGAAAATCGCAGATTTACGTAATCATTTGAATGAGCATCCGGACATTTCTGCACTTTCAGAACGATCTAATGAAACCTTGCAGGAGATTGCCGACAATTTTTTTGTTGACTGTAAAAATACAACTGAAGAAAAACTGATAATGCGAATACGCAAAGATTTAAACGCTAAAAAGTTTGACAATTATTACTCAATTACAAATCAATCAGGTTATGAGTTAAGTTTATCGACTTCAGAGACCGAAAGTGATGTTGATGCAGAATCAGAAGAGGACATCTGTAAGGTTGCCAGGATGAGCTACTCCTGTGAATTGTGTAATAAAAGATACCTTCGAAAATACCAACTTTTTGATCACCAGAGACAACATCATGAGTGGAACGATGCTGTTCATATTTGCAGACGCTGTGATGCACGATTTGTAAATAAACAATTACTGGAACATCATTACCAATCTCAGTGTAGAAATGCACAAAAACGCTTCATATGTCCCAAGTGTCCCCTTAGGTTTCGTTGGAAACATAATCTAAGGATACATTACCGAGAGCACCGGGAAAACGTAAGTCAGACTGCAAAAGATATTATTTCGAATTGAATATACATATACACTTTTTTGAACAGATACAAACTTATGAATGCTTTGAATGCAAACGCACTTATGATGACAAAAGATCACTAACCATACACATGCTTACTGTCCATACTGATGAATCTAATTTGCTGCCATGCCATTGGTGTAATAGAATGTTTTACCGAAGAGATTATATGTTGAAACACCTTAAACGTCATGGCATAAGTGAAAAAGATTTGCCTCTTGCTGAAATGCTTGTTATGGCAAATTCACAACCCAATGGTGATAAAATCATTCAATGCAAAATTTGTAATTTACAATTCGAACGAATCAATGATTTGAAAGTACACATTCTGTTGGAACTGAAATTAAATTTATCGAGACATCAGAGCTACGAATCGCTAGAAAATTACTTAATTACGAATAAAGCTGGCTTCGAACTGCATCTCGATGACTCCGAAACAGATGAAGAAGATTCAGTTGATAGTAAGCAGATGATATACAAGTGTGAAATTTGCCAACTTCAGTGTAAGCGCAAGTTTCAAATGTTTCAACATCAACGATCAATACATCAATTTGAGCATTTGCCGCACTCTTGCGAGAAGTGTATTTTCAAATGTGTATCAAAGGTATAATTTTATTATTTTTTTATGTATTATTAGCATTATTATTTAAATTATTATTCTTTTAAGGAAATACTTGATCATCATCGGAACACACAATGTTTTAATGAGCAAAAGAAGTTGTCATGCGAAAAATGTTCCTATAAATTCATGTGGCCTGAAAACTTGACGAGGCATATGTTGCTCCAACATTCAGTCGAAACTGAAAACAAGATGACTCTACTAGAATCTAACATAAATAATTTGACAAATACTTCAGTTCGCAATGTTAAGGGAGAATCAAATGCGATTGCTCAATTGCAGTGTCCCCATTGTGATCGAACCTATGTTCAACAATCTCGGCTTAATAATCATATAAGAAATGTTCATATAAATAGTAACAGACAAAAGAGAAAAGAAGCTGATCGAAAGTTCCTCTGCTCTTTATGTGGCCTAGAAACCCAGTCGCCAGCAAACTTAGTTACACATATGCGAAGACATACTGGAGAGAAACCATTTAAATGTGATATGTGTGAGATGGCTTTTCCACGACACTCTGAAATGTTGCAACATCGTAGAAAGCACACAGGTGAAAAACCTTATCATTGCACTGTTTGTGGCAAGGATTTTGCCCGCTCTGATAAACTTAAGCGGCACATGTTGATTCACAGTGGCCTTAAGCCATACAAATGCACATACTGTGAAAAGTGCTATCGTCAATCTAAAGATCTAAAAATACACCTCTTACAGCATAGCACTTAGTCATGATTTAGATTATCAGACTCGGTGTTCGGATTTATCGTCGATTCGTCTTTGTTGTCTGATGGTTGTGTCTGGCTTGCTTATACATTATGCGACTGTCGTAACAAACAAACTTTTTCTCATTTCTCTTCATTTTTCTTTTCGTATGCTGGTGTGTGTTTCATCGCAAAGCACATTGTTTACATTTCTCATTGGAATGAATGCATCACCCAAGAAGAAGAGTATGTAAAACCAGAATGAAGGCTATCATTGGCTATGCCAACTCTCATGCTCCTCCGGGTTGCATCCAACCTTCCTTTATTAGCATCACAATAGTTTGAGTGGCAATTTTATTATTTATAAGTTTAACATTCAATTTGGGTTTGTATGGGAGGGACCCCTCCTGGTAACCCTAGGATTATGAAATTAACTTGGTTGATGAATATGGAGCAGAAACTTATAGTGTCCAAATTTCAGTTTGATATGTTAATAAGAACATTAATTTAAAGGGGGGTTGTATGGGAAGTACCCCTCCTGGTAACCCTAGGATCATGAAATTTACACGGTTGATGGATATAGATCAGAAACCCGTATTGTCCAAATATCAGTTCGATTTGTATGGGAAGTAACCCCAAGTGGTCCGATTCGTCTGATTCCGACTAATGTGCATGGTAAGAAGAAACCTATGTGCAAAATTTCAGCTCTCTAGCTCAAAAACTGAAGGACTGGTTTGCATACATACAGACAGACAGAGGGACATGGTTAAATCAACTCGTCACATCGAGCTGATCACAAATATATATACTTTATTTGGTCTGCGATGTCTCCTTCTGTGTGTTACAAACTTCATGACAAACTTATAATACTTTTCTCTCCCGTGAAGAGTATAACAATAAAGTTAATAATCTTAAACAAAAATTGTTTTCTTTGTTAGACCGGATCATTTATTTATTTTTTATTAATTAAAAAACAAAGATTATAATTATAAATTATGATCTATGATTAAAATATATTCTATGATAGCCTAAAAATTTACTTCTAGACTCCTCCTACATTTAAAGATATCCCAATTCAGCATTTAAGAGTTTCTAGAAGAGAGTATTGTGTGTGTTATATTTGTTAGTCTTGTTTAACTTTTTTACCACACCGCTATTCATGCAATATCTAAAGATCCACATTGTACGAAAGTATAAAACCGTAGAAACTTAAGAATGAACACTTTTTTTAAATATTACATTTTCCATCATTTCTTTACTTTATTGCATATTATAATATATAATTGATTTACATTTGCCCATATTTTTAAATTAATTCAAACGCGAACGATTACATAAGTATGTATCTCGAAATATAAAAAAGTGGACTTAAACCACTTTCAAAAATAACAGCTAATAGCACACGAAGGAGGCGAAAGAAGACAACGAAAAAAAAGGAAGCGAAATTTTTGTCTGTGGTACATCGGACACGGCTGCTGACAGCTACATAGCCAACCCGCGGTCGCTCTTGCCTACAAGGAAAAGTCGGATGAGAGAATTCTGTCACAAAGTTGGATAATGTAAAAGCAGTCTTGGCACCAGCACCAGAAACAAGTACTTTTGACTTCTTTTCGGTGCCGTTTTTTCCTTTTGTTTTGATTGCTCTTAGTTATTTTAATTTAGTTTAGTTTTAAATATGAAGTTCTATTAGTTTGTAAGTTTACTTTACAATGGTTAACAATGAACAAAAAAATAATGGTGCCAGAAAGTCATTACTGTTTTCTGGTCCTGGTGCCGTTTCTGGTCTATGCGACACCGGGCCATAACCAGAACTCGCTGTCTGCCAGTTTGGCCACCTTAATATGCCTGCCGCTACATATGTTTGTGCATATGATCATATGTTCATGTGATTTATTTCTTTCTCTAATTGTGTAAACAAAAGTTACATAGTACAAAAAAAAAAATGGCAAAAAATAGAATTTGCAGGACCTGTGATGTTTCTAGTCCTGCTGAAGTTTTTAGATTAGATTCATGTCCTAAGAAATATTTCGGAAAAATACTATTGGATTTATTGATAGATGTGACCAATATTGATGTAAGTTCCAACCAATTCCTAAATTTAACTAACTCTCTCATATATTGTTATATACTGTTTACCTCTACAGGTGGAGATGAAGTACGCAGAAAAGTTACCGCACAGTCTTTGCATTTCTTGTACAAGGAAACTTAAGAGTGCATATGATTTTGTAATTCAAGCGCGCGAAGCAAATAAGGAAATGATGAATATTATTAAAGCCACCGACCAAGATTCTAAACCAAATATCGATAAAGAATGTCTTCGAGAGACACCAATGGAAATTTGTATTGAACAGTTTCATGAAGTAAAACTTGAACAACCATGTAAAGAAGCTTCCACTGAATTTGTCGATTCTCTAATAAAAGAAATTCAACTAGGAGATGCATCACAAGAACATGATGATGACAAAATTGATAAAAATCAGTCGTTAGATCCTCTTAGCGAACTAGATGGCAAATTATCTTTGAAATCTGTTCGAAAATCTATTCGATGTATACGCAAACAAAGTCATTTGGGAAGATCACATGAAGAAGATGAGCCTAAAACTTTAAAAATAACCGCAACACTTTCTGAAAGGAAACAAGCAAAATCAGTTGATAGCAATCTATGTAAACCGCATGGTTGCAAACTAATACAGTGTATGATTTGTCTACAGAAATATGGGAAAATCTCTGATTTACGTAATCATTTGAAGGAGCATCCGGATATTTCCGCACTTTCAGAACGATCAAATGAAACCTTGCAGGAGATTGCCGACAGCTTTTTTTTTGACTGTAAAAATGCAACTGAACAAAAGCTGATAATGCGAATACGCAAAGATTTAAACGCTAAAAAGTTTGACAATTATTACTCAATTACAAATCAATCAGGTTATGAGTTAAGTTTATCGACTTCAGAGACTGAAAGTGATGATGATGCAGAATCAGAAGAGGATATCAGTAAGGTTGCTAGGAAGAGCTACTCCTGTGAATTGTGTAATAAAAGATTCCTTCGAAAATACCAACTTTTTGATCACCAGAGACAACACCATGAGTGGAACGATGCTGTTCATATTTGCAGACGCTGTGATGCACGATTTGTAAATAAACAATTACTTGATCATCATTATCAATCACAGTGTAGAAATGCACAAAAACGCTTCATATGTCCCAAGTGTCCCCTTAGGTTTCGTTGGAAACATAATCTAAGGATACATTACCGAGAGCACCGGGAAAACGTAAGTCAGACTGCAAAAGATATTATTTCGAATTGAATATACATATACACTTTTTTGAACAGATACAAACTTATGAATGCTTTGAATGCAAACGCACTTATGATGACAAAAGATCACTAACCATACACATGCTTACTGTCCATACTGATGAATCTAATTTGCTGCCATGCCATTGGTGTAATAGAATGTTTTACCGAAGAGATTATATGTTGAAACACCTTAAACGTCATGGCATAAGTGAAAAAGATTTGCCTCTTGCTGAAATGCTTGTTATGGCAAATTCACAACCCAATGGTGATAAAATCATTCAATGCAAAATTTGTAATTTACAATTCGAACGAATCAATGATTTGAAAGTACACATTCTGTTGGAACTGAAATTAAATTTATCGAGACATCAGAGCTACGAATCGCTAGAAAATTACTTAATTACGAATAAAGCTGGCTTCGAACTGCATCTCGATGACTCCGAAACAGATGAAGAAGATTCAGTTGATAGTAAGCAGATGATATACAAGTGTGAAATTTGCCAACTTCAGTGTAAGCGCAAGTTTCAAATGTTTCAACATCAACGATCAATACATCAATTTGAGCATTTGCCGCACTCTTGCGAGAAGTGTATTTTCAAATGTGTATCAAAGGTATAATTTTATTATTTTTTTATGTATTATTAGCATTATTATTTAAATTATTATTCTTTTAAGGAAATACTTGATCATCATCGGAACACACAATGTTTTAATGAGCAAAAGAAGTTGTCATGCGAAAAATGTTCCTATAAATTCATGTGGCCTGAAAACTTGACGAGGCATATGTTGCTCCAACATTCAGTCGAAACTGAAAACAAGATGACTCTACTAGAATCTAACATAAATAATTTGACAAATACTTCAGTTCGCAATGTTAAGGGAGAATCAAATGCGATTGCTCAATTGCAGTGTCCCCATTGTGATCGAACCTATGTTCAACAATCTCGGCTTAATAATCATATAAGAAATGTTCATATAAATGGTAACAGACAAAAGAGAAAAGAAGCTGATCGAAAGTTCCTCTGCTCTTTATGCGGCCTAGAAACCCAGTCGGCCAGGGATTTAGATATACATACGAAAAGACATACTGGAGAGAAACCATTTAAATGTGATATGTGTGAGATGGCATTTCCACGAAACTGTGAAATGATGCAACATCGAAGAAAACACACAGGTGAAAAACCTTATCATTGCACTGTTTGTGACAAGGATTTTGCCCGCTCTGACAAACTTAAGCGGCACATGTTGATTCACAGTGGCCTTAAGCCATACAAATGCACATACTGTGAAAAGTGCTATCGTCAATCTAAAGATCTAAAAATACACCTCTTACAGCATACCACTTATACAGTTGTAAAATAAGTACGAGTAAAATATAAAGATAGCATTTTTACAAAATAATTTGCCTTTTATTAAAGATTCTCCAGTTTTTAATCTTATAATTTGAAAATTAAACTCTGTCTTATTAAACTTTTAAACAGTATTGAAAATCAATTTATAGGGATTAAATAAATAGATAGAGTTGAAATGAATTTGCAATTAGCTGGGTTTTTTAAAGTTTTGAAGTGCTTGCACCATATTCTTGCATCGAACCAAATCGGAAAATGGTTTAACAGATCAAACTGCAAATCCTAAATTGGATGCTTTCATTTTACACCGTGTTTTAGCTGTGTGTGTGAAAGTTGCTAAGAGAATTGAGGCTGCGTTGTCCAATCACTGTTTGGACAACCTGGAAAATGCTTCTTCACCAGACCAGCAACAATCGATTCGTGAGATTTTCTTCATAAAAACATAATTCAAAGGTGACCATATTACTTTATTTATTGTTAGCCAGTTGGTTCACCTTAATGCGCCTGCCGCTACATATGTTTGTTAAAATGTATGTATATATGTATCTTTATATCTTTCTCTATTTGTGTAAACAAAAGCAGGAGTTGTGCTTTGCAAATAGTAGAAGAATAATACAGGAAAATGGCAATTGATAGAATTTGCAGGACCTGTGATGTTTCTAGTCCTGCTGAAGTATTTAGATTAGATTCATGTCCTAAGAAATATTGCGGAAAAATACTATTGGATTTATTGATAGATGTGACCAATATTGATGTAAGTTCCAACCAATTCCTAAATTTAACTAACTCTCTCATATATTGTTAAATATTGTTTACCTCTACAGGTGGAGATGGAGTACGCAGAAAAGTTACCGCACAGTCTTTGCATTTCTTGTACAAGGAAACTTAAGAGTGCATATGATTTTGTAATTCAAGCGCGCGAAGCAAATAAGGAAATGATGAATATTATTAAAGCCACCGACCAAGATTCTAAACCAAATATCGATAAAGAATGTCTTCGAGAGACACCAATGGAAGTTTGTACTGAACAGTTTCTAGAAGTAAAACTAGAAGAACCATGTGAAGAAGCTGCCACTGAATTGGTCGATTCTCTAATAAAAGAAGGACAACTAGAAGAAGACTCGCAAGAACATGAAGATGACAAAAGAGATCACAATCAGTCGTTAGATCCTCTGGTTATGATTGAAAAATATAATAGCATTGCCAATCAAGATGGAAAAACTTGCATTAGAGACTATGAGAAATCAAGTTCTGAGTAATTTTCAAAGTTATTTTGTTAAATCAATTAATGGTATCGTATGCTTTTTCAGTGAACTAGATGAATTGCCACTGCAACAACGACGACTCAAATTAAGGCAAGCAGATGGGAAATCTGATCGAAAATCTATTCGATGTGTACGCAAACAGAGACATTTGGGAATATCACATAAAGAAGATGAGCCTAAAACTTTTAAAATAACCGCAACACTTTCTGAAAGGAAACAAGCAAAATCAGTTGATAGCAATCTATGTAAACCGCATGGTTGCAAACTAATACAGTGTATGATTTGTCTACAGAAATATGCGAAAATCGCAGATTTACGTAATCATTTGAAGGAGCATCCGGATATTTCCGCACTTTCAGAACGATCAAATGAAACCTTGCAGGAGATTGCCGACAGCTTTTTTGTTGACTGTAAAAATACAACTGAAGAAAAGCTGATAATGCGAATACGCAAAGATTTAAACGCTAAAAAGTTTGACAATTATTACTCAATTACAAATCAATCAGGTTATGAGTTAAGTTTATCGTCTTCAGAGACTGAAAGTGATGTTGATGCAGAATCAGAAGAGGACATCTGTAAAGTTGCTAGGAAGAGCTACTCCTGTGAATTGTGTAATAAAAGATACCTTCGAAAATACCAACTTTTTGATCACCAGAGACAACACCATGAGTGGAACGATGCTGTTCATATTTGCAGACGCTGTGATGCACGATTTGTAAATAAACAATTACTGGAACATCATTACCAATCTCAGTGTAGAAATGCACAGAAACGCTTCATATGTCGCAAGTGTCCCCTTAGGTTTCGTTGGAAACATAATCTAAAGACGCATTACCGCGAGCATAGAAAAAACGTAAGTCTCTCTAAAAAAGATAATTATTCGTATAGATAGTATATGTAATTTTTTTTTTTCGCAGATACAAACATTTGAATGCATTGAATGCAAACGCATCTATGAAGATAAAAAATCATTAACCATACACATGCTAACTGTCCATACAGATGAATCTAAATTGCTGCCATGCCATTGGTGTAATAGAAAATTTTACCGAAGAGATTACATGTTAAAACATTTAAAGCGTCATGGCATTAAAGAAAAAGATCTGCCTCTTGCGGAAACGCTCGTTATGGCTACCTCAAAACCCAATGGTGGTAAAATCATCCAATGCACTGTATGTAATTTGAAATTCGATCAAATTAGTCAATTGAAAGAACACATTCTAATGGAATTGAAATTAAACTTAACTACACATCAGAGCTACGATTCACTGGCCAATTACTCAATTACGAATGAATCCGGTTTTGAGCTGCATCTTGAAGACTCCGAAACAGATGAAGAAGATTCAGTTGGGAGTAAGAAAATGTCTTACAAATGTGAAATTTGCCAGATCCAGTGTAAGCGCAAGTTTGAAATGTTTCAACATCAACGATCAATGCACCGATATGAGCATTTGCCACACTCTTGTGAGAAGTGTATTTTCAAATGTGCATCAAAGGTATAATCTCTTTTTTTGATAATTCATTAATAACACCAGCACTAAATTTTAATTTATTTAAGGAAATACTTGATCATCATCGGAGCACACAATGTTTTAATGGGCAAAAGCAGTTGTCTTGCGAAAAATGTTCTTATAAATTTGTGTGGCCTGAAAACTTGGCGAGGCACATGTTGCTCCAGCATCCAGTTGAAACGGCAAATAAGATTCCATCACTCGAATCTAATATAAGTCATTTGACGGATACGTCAGCTCGCAATATTGATGGAGAAACAACTGCGACTGTTCAGTTGCAGTGTCCGCATTGTGATCGAACCTATGTTCAACAGTCCCGGCTTAACAATCACATACGAGACGTGCACATAGATGGCGACAAAAAGAAAAAAGATGCTGAAAGAAAATATCTCTGTTCCTTATGTGGCAAAGAATCCCAGTCGGCAGCAAACTTAGTTACACATATGCGAAGACACACTGGAGAGAAACCATTTAAATGTGATATGTGTGAGATGGCTTTTCCACGACACTCTGAAATGTTGCAACATCGTAGAAAGCATACAGGCGAAAAGCCCTACCATTGCACTGTTTGTGGCAAGGATTTTGCTCGCTCTGACAAACTCAAGCGGCACATGTTGACGCACAGTGGTTTAAGACCGCACAAGTGTACATTCTGTGAAAAGTGCTATCGTCAATCTAAAGATCTGAAACTTCATCTCTTACAGCATACCGGAGAAACACCTTTTGAATGCAACATCTGCGGTGAGCGTTTTATACAAAGTGTTGCTTTGGAAAAACATCGCATGATGCGTGGGCATTTTAACGAAAATATTTAAAACATTTAAGCTTGTATATACTAAGTTTGGATGGGTTATCAAAACCATTGATAACATTTAGTTAATCTGCACGGAATAAGTATTTTGTATTTATTAAATATTTTAATAATTGAACCAAACCTTCATTGGATAACAAATAAGACAAATAATCCTGTAAAAAGGACCTAAAATCTTAGTAGTGATAGACCAGATTGACCGAAATTTATGATTCGTGCACTTCAAGATAATATTACGGTTATTCGTATAGTGATCATGTATAACAACTAAACCGCCGCAAGTAAGCAGCTAGAATTTAGGGTTATAATTTCTAATCTATACGGCAAGAAAAGTTTGGAAATATTAAAACTTTCAAAATGGAGAATTGTAAGACATGACATGTACATTGAGGACGGTAAACAGAGATTTCTATTGTAGCTGTTTAATTATGAAAGAGGTGCAATTTGTAAAGTACCTGCCATGTGATGATCCATCTTTAAATAAGGTTTTTCTTTGATGAAGACGTGTAGACTTATTGACTTTATTAAAAGAAGTCGGTTTAGGAAATAAGGGTTCGTTGTTCTCCTGGTTGATTGGGTTTGGTGAGGTCCTGTAAGAAACTTTCACAATCTAGACTTTTAGTCATTGTTTATTGTTTCACCAAATGAAATTCAATCATAAACTGTAAATTGACAGAGTGACCATTTATATCAAGTTAGATTTTATTACACTAAAAAAGTCTTCTTATAGTTTTTGCAATAATAGTTGTAATATATATTTATAGAATGGTCACCTTGATCTAGTCGTTTACATTTGCTTTACTGAAAATCGAAATTATGAAAATTAAATTTATGTTTTTCATAAAATTTCGTGTTGAGTGATTTTTTTTTTTTTGGGTCACTTGTTCTTGTCGAAAGATTTTTGAAGTGATTGGTTCTGCATTATTTTTGTGATATTAAATATTGGTATTTAAGTTCTGTTTTTGTTAATAATGGGACGAAAACCTGCCCTCACGACGGAGGAAAAAGCAAGAATCTCTACTTATATGGATCTTAATCATTCTTATAGAGAAATTGCCGAAAAAATTGGAAGGAGCAACACTGTAGTGTTTCATTACATGAAAAATAAGACAAAGTATGGAACAAACATGAAAGGCTGCACTAAAAAAGCAACTACTGAAGCTGACCGAAGGGCTATTCTCCGTGCAGCCTCCAATTCCCACCAGTCGGCAGCAAAGATAAAATCGGATTTGGCGATAACAGCAAGTGTATCAACAGTGAAGCGGGTTATTCAAGGTGCTAATCAACAAAAAACCCCATCACTGAATCGCAAGGAATCTCGTATAATGCAACTGAACAGAATTTGTAGAACTTGTGATGTATCTAATTCCGCAGAAATATTCAAATTGAATTTATGTCTCACAAAATATGGCGGAAACACGCTCTTGGATTTGTTGAAGGAAATAACTAAAATCGATGTAAGTCGGATCCAAATAACTAATTAGGTTTTATAATGGATTTTCTTACATTTCTAGATCGAAATGGAATACATAGAAAGTTTGCCACAGTTTATGTGCAGCACTTGCGTTCAAAAGCTACAAAATGCCTATGATTTTGTAATTCAAGCGCGTAACACAAACAGAGAAATGATGGATTTCCTGAATGATATTAATACGGAATGTCAGCAAGAGGATCCGATGGATGTCTGTACAGAACAAATAATAGATATTAAGGAAGAATCCGACGAAGATTTAATCACACAAACTGAGTTTATGACTAATGATGAGTACAATTATAATGAATCATTAAGTCCTTTTGTTATAAATGAAGCTTTAGAAAATTCCGATGATGATTTTATGAGCTCTGGGTAAGAAATTCAAAATAAAAAAGATAAACAATTAATAATTTCCAAAAATTCCAGTGAATTTGACGAATTATCAAGCTACAAAATAATGCAACCAACCATTTTAAAAAATATAGAAACTCATTCCAGAACAGAATATTTGGTAGACATTCCGATTCCGATTAATGTTTGTACTGAACTGACAAACGAACTTATTTTAAAAGAAGAACCTTGCGAAATCGAATCCGGTAATGAGAGAAATGATGATAAATCATTGGATCCTTTAGTAATGGATGGAATTGTGAAAAACGGTTACGATCATTATCAGAACTTAGGACTTAAGTAAAAATTATAAAACTATTTTAAACTGATTAATGGAAACAACTAATATTTTCAGTGAACGAAATCCGAATATACGAAAAAAAGATATTTCCAACATAAAAAAACAAACAAAAACTTCAATATCAAGCAATGAAAGACCATTTAAGTGTGATCAATGTGAAAAATCTTATCGATGGAAACGCAACTTGGTCGAACATCAACGTAAGCGTGGCCATTTAAGTCATTTAGATGGCTCTGGGTAAGAAATTAAAAGAAAAAAGACAAACAATTAATAATTTTCACAAATTGCAGTGAAATGGACGAACTCCCAAGCTACAAAATACATAAATCGAACATTTTAAAAAATGAAGAAACTCAGCCCAGACTAGAATGTTTGTTACAGATGCCGATTAAAGAACCTTGCGAAATCGAATCCGGTAATAACAGAAATGATGATGAATCATTGGATCCTTTAGTAATGGATGGAATTGTGAAAAATAGTGAACTGAATCAACGAAGAAAGAAAACAAAAGAAACTACGAGTTCCTCAAGTGCAATTGATAAACGACGCAAGCTTTTAAGAGGAAAGAGTGAGTAGAAAATGGAGCACATGAAAATTTTGTCTTTCTGACTTAAAATTTCAGTCAATCTTCCAGAGCAGCACAGTCAACTACCAAAAAAAGTTTGTCCTGAACAAATTAAAAAGGCACGTTGTGAAGATCTATCTATCACAGAAAATGACAGCCATTTAGAGAAATTAATTGATAATTCATTGCCTCCTGAAAATGTGAAAAGTGTTAATAAACAAAAAAAAGAATCATCAAATGCTAATGAATCGACAAATTCAACAGTATCAGATGGTGGAAGGTCATTCAAATGTGATCAATGTGAAAAATCTTATCGATGGAAACGCAACCTGATCGAACATCAACGTAACCAAGGCCATTTAAGACATTTAGTTATAAATGACGCTTTGGAAAATTCCGATGATGGCTCTGAGTAAGGATTAAAAGAAAAAAGAAAAACAATTAATAATTTTCAAAAATTGCAGTGTAATGGACAAACTCCCAAGCTACAAAATACATAAATCGAACATTTTAAAAAATGAAGAAACTCAGTCCAGAACAGAATGCTTGTTACAGATGCCGATTAAAGAACCTTGCGAAATCGAATCCCGTAATGACAGAAATGATGATGAATCATTGGATCCTTTAGTAATGGATGGAATTGTGAACAAAAGTGAACTGACTCAACGACGCGAGAAAATAAAAGAAACAAGGAGTTCTTCAAGAGCAATTGATAAACGACGTAAGCGTTTAAGAGGAAAGAGTGAGTAGAAAATTGAGCACAAGAAAAATTTACTTTCTGACTTAAAATTTCAGTCAATCTTCCAGAGCAGTACAGTCAACAAACAAAAAAAGTTTGTCCTGAACAATTAGTTGAAGTAAAATTTAAAAAGGCACCTTGCAAAGATCTATTTATCACAGAAAATGACAGCCATTTAGAGAAATTAATTGATAATTCATTGCCTCCTGAAAATGTGAAAAGTGTTAATAAACAAAAAAAAGAATCATCAAATGCTAATGAATCGACAAATTCAACAGTATCAGATGGTGGAAGGTCATTCAAATGTGATCAATGTGAAAAATCTTATCGATGGAAACGCAACCTGATCGAACATCAACGTAACCAAGGCCATTTAAGTCATTTAGTTCTAAATGAAGCGTTGGAAAATACCGATGATGGCTCTGGGTAAGGAATTAAAAGAAAAAAGAAAAACAATAATTTTCAAAATTTGCAGTGAAATGGACAAACTCCCCAGCTACAAAATACATCAATCGATCATTTTAAAAAATAAAGAAACTCAGTCCAGAACAGATTGCTTGGTACAGATGCCGATTAAAGAACCTTGCGACATCGAATCCGGTAATGACAAAACTGATGATGAATCATTGGATCCATTAGGAATGGATGGAATTGAGAAAAACAGTGACGATCATAATGAGAATTTAGAACTTAAGTAAAAATTATAAAACTATTTTAAACTGATTAATCGAAACATCTAATCATATTTTCAGTGAACGAAATCCGAAAATACAAAAAAAAGATATTTCCAACACCAATGAACAAACAAAAACTGCAATATTAAACAGGGAAAGACCATTTAAATGTGTTCGATGTGAAAAATCTTTTCGATGGAAACGCAACTTGGTCGCACATCAACGTACTCATTTACAAAAAAATGCAAAATTACGAAATGTCACTTGTACTGATTGTAATCGGAAATTTTTGCATAAACAAAACTTTATTGCGCACTTTAACAGGCATCACGGCACTCTTCCGGAACAGATGCAATGCAAATCGGTTAATATAAATCTTTGTCAACCGAATGGTTGCAAACTAATACAATGCATGATTTGTTTACAAAAATATACTAAAATCAATGAACTGCGAAATCATTTAAATGAGCATCCAGACATTTCTTTATTTGCAGAACGACCCAATGGGACAATACAGGAAATTGCCGAAAGTTTCTTAATTGACTGTAGAGAAAATTTAACTGAAAAAAAGTTGATTATGCGAATACACAAAGATTTACGAGCTAAAAAGTTTGATAATTATTACTCAATTACAAATCAATCAGGTTATGAGTTAAGTTTATCGAGCTCAGAGAGTGATAGTGATTTCGATATGGAATCCGAAGAGCACTCTAGCAAGATTTCAAAAAGAAACTACGCTTGTGAATTATGCAACGAAAAATTTTCCCGGAAATACCAAGTTTTTTATCACCAACGGGAACAACATGAGTGGAAAGATGCAGTTCATGTTTGCAGACGGTGCGATGCACGCTTTGTAAACAAACTACTACTGGAACATCATTACAAATCTCAGTGCAAAAATGCACAAAAGCGTTTCAAATGCCGAAAGTGCCCTCTAACATATCGATGGAAACACAATTTAGTAATACATTACCGAGAACATACGAGGATTGTAAGTACCTTAATTACATTCTTTAGATTATTTGTTAAAAGAATTTTTCTATCTAAAAGGCAACATTACCATGCGCGGAGTGCGATCGAACTTTCGTTGACAAAAAAACATTAACTAGACATATGTTAACTGTCCACACAGATGAATCTAAATTATTGCCATGCCATTGGTGTCAGCGAACGTTTTACCGGAGAGAATTTCTGATAAAACACTTTAAACGTCATGGCATACAAGAAAAAGATTTGCCTCTTGCGGAAATGATTATTATGGCTACTTCAAAACCCAATGGTGATAAAATTATCCAATGCAAAATTTGTAATTTAAAATTCGTACGAATCAATGATTTGAAAAAACACATTCTAACGGAACACAAATTAAATTTATCGAGAAATCAGAGCTACGAATCTCTGGAAAATTACTTAATTACGAATGAATCCGGTTTTGAGCTGCATCTCGATGACTCCGAAACAGATGAAGAAGATTCAGTTGAAAGTAAGAAGATGTCTTACAAATGTGAAATTTGCCAGCTTCAGTGTAAGCGCAAGTTTGAAATGTTTCAACATCAACGATCAATGCACCGATTTGAGCATTTGCCACACTCTTGCGAGAAGTGTATTTTTAAATGTGTATCAAAGGTATAATCCCTTTTTTTTTTTGATAATTCATTAATAACACCAGCACTTAAAATATAATTTATTTAAGGAAATACTTGATCATCATCGGAGCACACAATGCTTAAATGAGGAAAAACAGTTGTCTTGCGAAAAATGTTCCTATAAATTCATGTGGCCTGAAAATCTGACGCGGCATATGTTGCTCCAACATCCGGACGAAGAAGATAGTACAATTTCTTATAACATAAATAAAACCACCAAGGAGATTGTTGGAGAAACGGATGCGAATGTTCAGTTGCAATGTCCACATTGTGATAAATCATATCAATTACAAAGTGGCCTTAACAATCATATACAAGACGTGCACATAGATGGCGACAAAAAGAAAAAAGATGCTGAAAGAAAGTACCACTGCTCCTTATGTGGCACAGAATCCCAGTGTGCAGCAAACTTAGTTACACATATGCGAATACACAGTGGAGAGAAACCATTTAAATGTGATATGTGTGAGATGGCTTTTCCACGACACTCTCAAATGTTGAAACATCGAAGAAAGCATACAGGCGAAAAGCCCTACCGTTGTACTGTTTGTGGCAAGGCTTGTTCTCTTTTTGACTCACTCAAGCGGCACATGTTGACGCACAGTGGTTTAAGACCGCACAAGTGTACATTTTGTGAAAAGTCCTATCGTCAATCTAAAGATCTGAAAACACATCTCCTCTTACACCATTCCGGAGAGACACAACTCAAATAAAATTTACGTATAACATTTTCACAAAATATTCTAAGGTATATTTGGTATATTCTGGTTAAACACTGTCCGGAGAGTGTAATCATTTTGTGTTTTCTTTTAATGAACTATTTCTTGGTCTTAAATTATTTGATTTGTGAATTTATGGAAAGGAATATTATTCATAAATAAATTCTTTATGATAATTCATTATATAAAAGAATTCCATTTATTAACAAAAAAGCAAAGTTCTAAGCTTGAATTTTTCGGAAACTTATTACTTTTTACTTTACATTATAATTATTACATCATCAGGATTTCATTTGTATAAACAAAAGAAGGTTTTTTTGGTTTTTCAAATAGTAGAAAAATAATGCAAAAGCATGGCAGATAATAGAATTTATAGAACCTGCTGAATTATTTAGATTGTTTCTTCAATATTTACTTATAAAGGATTATATATGCATCTATATATATTATACGTATATATATCATATTGGATCAAGATTTCATTTAATTAAATAAGATAAATTTGCTTAAAGGCGGTGAACGCCTCGCGCTTTGTTATTCAAATGTTGTTCAATAATAAACTGTAAACTGTTAGAGTGGCCATTTCTGTCAAGCCATAATTATTTATGTAGATTATGTAGAATGGTCACCTTAATCTACAATCTGCTTGTTGCCATTTGTTTTAATTTGTGTAGCAAAGACGATTTGGTTAATTGTGAGTACAAATAAGGTAAATTTACTACAATAAATTTAATACCAACTCATTTCAAATTTTCAGGAGAATGCCGCGCAAAAAAACATTAACGGATCGGAAACAGAGAATAAGACATAGGCTGGAAACACGTAAATATCGTGAAAAGAAAAATGTACATTTAAAGAAAAATTGTGTTTGTCTCAAACAAGTGGTCATAAAAATAGTTGAAATAAAATAATAATTTTTATTTTTAATAGGCTGAATATAGCGTCCAGCCACATGGGATTTGCAGAACCTGTGATTTACCTGCTTCCTACAAAATCTTCAAATTGAATTCATGCCCCACAAAATATGGCGGAAAGATGGTCTTGGATTTGTTAAGAGAAGTAACTAAAATCGATGTAAGTTGGATCTAAATCACTAACGAGGGTTTATAATACCTTTTATATATTATTAGATCGAAATGGAATACACAGAAAGTTTGCCACAATTTATGTGCAGCATTTGCGTTCGAAAGCTACAAAATGCCTATGATTTTATTATTCAAGCGCGTAAGAAAAACAGAAAAATGATGGATTATCTTAATGGTATGAATACAGAATGCCTGCAAGAGGTTCCGATGGAAGTCTCTACTGAACCAATAATAGATATAAAGATTGAAGAAGAAACCTACGAAGATACAAACACACAAAATGAGTTTATAACTGATGATGAGGACAACTATAATGAATCATTAAGTCCTTTAGTTATAAATGAAGCTGTTGAAAATTCCGATGATGATACTGTGAGGTCTGGGTAAAGAATTACAAAAAAAAAAAAAAAAAAACAATTCATAATTTTCTCAATATTGCAGTGAACTATCAAGCTACAAAATAAAGCAATCAACCATTTCAAAAAATGTAGAAACTCAGTCCACAACAGAATATTTCGGACTGATTCCGGCTAAAGTTTGTACTGAACAGACAAACGAACTTATTTTAAAAACAGAACCTTGCGAAATCGAATCTAGTAATGAGAGAAATGATGATATATGACATTTAAAACTGCTCTTTTCATGCGTTTTTGTACTCCACAGATTTCGCAATGCCACTAAACGTAACCGAACGATCCCGACGAAGTGCAGAAGTAAAAAATGTCCCGAATGTGAAAGCGCGAATAAAAACTGTTGGGATTACAGCCCCAGCTGGATCTGCATCTAATGCTGGGTGTATGGCTATTCAAACTGCATCTCAATTAAATTTGGACGACAACAAAGTTGATATACGTGGAAATCAACACTCGTTCTTTTCCGACGCTCTCAGTCGGCCAATCAATCGAAATGAGCAGGAAGTAGGAGACAACCATCGAAAATTTGTACATCAACAAGATTTGTTTTTGCTTTCGGAGGCTCCGTCAACTTTCCCCAAAAGTCAACACTCTTAAAACAGCAGCAGAACGCTCTCGCGCTTATAGACAACGGCAAAAAGCTTTAAAGAATGCTACAAATCAAGAACTCAGACAACTTCTCAACTTCCGGATCTTAGAACAGAGTACCACTCACAATGACAAGTGTGATAAATCATGAAACATCTCTCCTTGGGTTGACTCATCATAATCCTACGAGCAACATCATCACTGATAGTTGATTATAGTGTGAATGAAGTGTTTACTGCTGATTCATATATTCCTCACAGTGAATTCATAATAAAATTTATATGCAAAATAAATATTGAATTTTAAGCAAATTGTGTATTGTATTTCTGTTGAAGGGTGGAACTACTGCATTCCATTAGAGGTAAGAAAGATATTACGTAGAGAAAAGGAGAAAGAGAGTTCAGGCTTCCAGGCTATCCGCGTCTCCCATTAGTGCCGCCCTTTCTCATTACCTACAATCATATTTTAGGTCTAAGGTAGGTGCTCTAATTTAATATATATATAGCTCTTATGGAGCAACAAACAAACAAAAATTAAAATTTATACATTAAATATAAAATTGCTGTTTCAAACGGGAAATCATAATATACCTTATATGCAGATATAATTCTTATTACTGCGAATTTCCTTTGATAATTTTTTTTTTTTATTAAATAAATTTTGGATTAAAATATTTTTTTAACTTTATTATTATGATTTAAAGCCACGGTCTTTATTATTCAAATGATGTTCAATAATAAACTGTAAACTGTCAGAGTGGCCATTTCTGTCAAGTCATAATTATTTATGTAGATTGTGTAGAATGGTCACCTTAATCTACAATCTGCTTGTTGCCATTTGTTTTAATTTGTTCATACTCACAGTATTAATTTGTGTAGCAAAGACGATTTGGTTAATTGTGAGTACAAATAAGGTAAATTTACTACAATAAATTTAATACCAACTCATTTCAAATTTTCAGGAGAATGCCGCGAACATTGACTGGGAGGCGTGAGAGAATGACACATAGGACGGTAGTCCGTGAGCATAGTCAAAGAAAAAATGTACATAAAAGACAAATTGTGTTTCTCAAACAAGTGGTCAAATTTCGACCACTGGACGATGCTAGTTGAAATAAAATTATAATTTTTATTTTTAATAGGCTGAATATAGCGTCCAGCCACATGGGATTTGCAGAACCTGTGATTTACCTGCTTCCTACAGAATCTTCAAATTGAATTCATGCCCCGCAAAATATGGCGGAAAGATGCTCTTGGATTTGTTAAAGGAAGTAATTAAAATCGATGTAAGTCGGATCCAAATCACTAACGAGTGTTTATAATGACTTTTTTTACACTACTAGATCGAAATGGCATACATAGAAAGTTTGCCACAATTTATGTGCAGCACTTGCGTTCGAAAGCTACAAAATGCCTATGATTTTGTTATTCAAGCGCGTAAGAAAAACAGAAAAATGATGGATTATCTTAATGGTATGAATACAGAATGCCTGCAAGAGGTTCCGATGGAAGTCTCTACTGAACCAATAAAAGATATACAGATTAAAGAAGAATCCTACGAAGATACAAACACACAAAATGAGTTTATAACTGATGATGATGAGTTCAATTATAATGAATCATTAAGTCCTTTAGTTATGAACGAAGCTGTTGAAAATTCCGATGATGATACTGTGAGGTCTGGGTAAAGAATTACAAAAAAAAAAAAGAAAAACAATTCATAATTTTCTCCAAATTGCAGTGAACTATCAAGCTACAAAATAAAGCAGTCAACCATTTCAAAAAATGAAGAAACTCAGTCCACAACAGAATATTTCGGACAGATTCCGGCTAAAGTTTGTACTGAACAGACAAACGAACTTATTTTAAAAACAGAACCTTGCGAAATCGAATCTAGTAATGAGAGAAATGATGATATATGACATTTAAAACTGCTCTTTTCATGCGTTTTTGTACTCCTCAGATTTCGTCATGCCGGCAATTCAAACAGCATCTCAACAAAATTTGGACGACAACCAAGTTTATATGCGTGGAAATCAACACTCGTTCCTTTCCGACGATCTCAGTCGACCAATCAACCAAAATGAGCAGGAAGTAGGAGAAAACCATCGACAATTTGTACATCAAGATTCGTCTTTGCTTTCGGAGGATCCGTCTATACAAATGCAGTCTATCACTAAAACAAAGACACAGTTTATAGGACCTATAAAAACTGCCAAATCAGCAGCACAATATGCTAGCGATTATAGAGAACGGAAAAGCGATTTAAAGAATCCAACTAATCAACAACAACTTTCACCAAAAGTCAACACTCCTTAAACAGCACCAGAACGTGCTCGACCAATCAAGATCTCAGACAACTTATTCTCTACTCAATCAAATTCCGGATCTTTAAACAGAGTGGTATATAATGACAATTGTGTGATAAATAGTGAAAGATCACTACTTAGGTTGACTCATCATAATCCTACGAGCAACATTATCACTGATAGTTGAATGATAGTGCGAAAGACGTTTAGAACGCTGATTCGTGCATACCTCACCGTGAATTCAAAATAAATTTTTAGATAACATAAATATTGAATAAACAATATGTGTATTGTTGTATTTCTCTTGAGATGCTCTTTATTTCTCTGTCTCAAAATTAAATTCTATTCTATTCTTCATTTTTGAAGTGAAACTTCTTATATAAATTTATGTGGGCTGAAAACTTGATGCGACATGTGCTGCACTAGCATTCGGAAGAAATAGATAACAAGATATTTTCACATGAGTCTAACATAAATAATTTGAAGGACATGACGAATCGCAATATATGTAGATAAAGACACGCCTGCGGCAACACAGTTACTGTGTCCACATTGTGATAAAACTTATATTCTACAGTAGCTTGGTAGCCACTTTCTGAGTGTAAATTATACGGATACATTTATACAAAGTATTGTTGCTTTGATTAAACACTGCATATTGTCCGGAGAGTATAAACACAATAACTAATAATAATAACCAATATGTCACTTCTTAAACTTATCAATTATTCATTATACATTCAACTGGATGACTGGAAACTATTCACATTTCAAACCAATGTCCTCAGAATCACCATGTGTGTGAAAGTATTTATTTTTTTTTTGAATCTGGTAACCTTGTTCTGCATTTGCCTCAATACATATTTGTAATTAATATAACTTTAGTGAAATAATAAATGACTAGCAATACCAAAGCCAAAATGGCCACAATCAACAATTTCAATATTGTTATTTCACAACAGATGTTTTATGTGAGCCTACGGAAACGCGCGAATCGAGCTCTGTAGTTTGAAGCCAAGAAAGCGTAGAAAGCCATTAAAACGCGTGTAAAGCCAAAGCGACAAAGCGTGCTGTGGAGTTGGACTTTTATTGTTGTCTGGTTTTTTTTTGTATTTTGACGGTCGAGTTACAATTTTTGGCTTTCTATTTTCATGGTGTCTACCAGTTGTTGTTAGGCCAGAAGCATTTTCTCCTAGCGTCATGAGCTAAGTAAACAAAGGTAGTGATCTTATGGACATGCTATATCCTATAAACGTTTATACGAGCTAAAAGTAAAAGATAGATTCTAACATTTATCAAGTAAAGCAACTACGGCGCAGTCGAAACTGATATATTATTTGGTTTAATGTGCCTCAAACTGTGTATGGTTGCTGGTGCCGGCGGTAGTCGCATGACTATTCAATAATTTGAACTAAAACAAATATCTTAAAGTAAGAATGAAAAGTCGATTTTTCCATATTTTTAACAGGTGTAAATAAAATAATGGTTTTCTAACAGATAATAAAACAAAACAGGATATAATGGAGCTCAACAGAATTTGCAGAACTTGCGATGAAACTAATTCCGGAGAGATCTATAAACTGAATTCATGTCCCAAAAAATATGGCGGAAAAATGCTCATGGAATTATTGAAAGATGTAACAAATATTGATGTAAGTCATGTCCAAATAATTAATTAAGCTTTATAACGTATTAATTAATTCTAACAGATTGCAATAGAACATGAAAAAAATTTACCACAATTCTTATGTTGGATTTGTGTCCGTAAGCTACAAAATGCCTATGATTTTGTTATTCAAGCACGTCAATCAAACAAAGATATGTTGGATTTTCTTAATGCGATTAATACAGAATGCCTGCAAGAAGTTCCAATGGAAATTTCTACTGAACAATTATTGGAAATAAAGCTGGAAGAAGACTGTTACGAAGAATCAATTCCAATACATACAACTTATTTAAGTGATCAGAACATATTTGATATTAAAATAAATATATTAGAAGATGAGGGAACTATCAATCAAACAATAGATCCCTTAATCTTTATGAATAAAACAATGGAAAACACTGCGAAACAACCAAAAGAAATTATTCGTAATAATACTGTAACCTCCAAGTAAGAAATTAAAATTCAAAACTGAATAAACAATCTAATAATTAACTTTCGTTTACAGTGAACTTGATGAATTATCATTAAAACAGCGAAGATTCAAACAGAAACAATCGAATACTTCAAAAAAGTCGGATGATAAGCAATTGCACAAGACAGAACAGTTCATTTGTAGGACTTGTAAGCAAACATTTTTAAGTAACGATGACTTAGTTACTCATCTAAAAACACATAAACAAGAAAAAACGTTTACAAAAGTAACAGCTACTCTTCAGGAATCAAAGCAAGCTAAAGAAGTTGATATCAAGTTGTGCAGGCCACATGGATGCAAACTAATTCAGTGCATGATTTGTCTAATAAAATTTACGAAAATCTCTGCTTTACGAAAACATTTAAATGAGCACCCGGTCATATCTTCGTTTGCAGAACACTCCAACGAATCATTGCAGGATATAGCCAATCGTTTTTATATTTACTCTAAAGATGCAACTGAAGAAAGTTTGATAACGAAAATTCGCGAAGACTTAAATAATAAAATGTTTGACAACTTTTACTCAATAACGAATCAATCTGGTTATGAATTAAGTTTGTCGAGTTCCGAGACTGAAAGTGAAGGTGTATCAGAATCGGATTCAGAATCAGATGAGCCCAAACGTAAAGATTCAACAGAGAGCTACACCTGTGAGTTGTGCAATAAAACATATAATCGGAAATATCAAGTCTTTGATCACCAGAGGCATGAACATGAGTGGAGTGAAGCAGTTCATGTTTGCAGACGTTGCGATGCAAGATTTGTCAGTAAACAACTACTGGCGCATCATTATGACACCCAATGCAAAAACTCAAATAAACGTTTCATATGTAAGAAGTGCCCTCTTAGATTTCGATGGAAACACAATTTATTAACACATTACGATGACCATAAAACCGTAAGATCCTTTGACTTAAATTGATTTTTATTTCATTAAATTATTTTTTAACAGAAAGAAATATTACAATGTCCGAAGTGCATCCGAGCCTACGATGACAAAAAATCATTCACTATACACATGCTTAAAGCTCACGGGGACGGTTCTACATTACTGTCTTGCCAATGGTGTAGTCGGACATTTTACCGGAGGGATTATTTGTTAAAACATTTAAAGCGCCATGGCATTAGCGAAAAGGAACTGCCTCTTGCTGAAATGCTTGTTATGGCAACTTCAAAACCCAATGGTGACAAAGTCATCCAATGCAAAGTTTGTAATCTACAATTTGAACGAATTTGTGATTTGAAAAAACACATTCTATTGGAGTTAAAATTAAACTTATCGAAACATCATAGCTATGAATCACTAACCAATTACACAATTACAAATGAATCTGGATTTGAATTGCACCTCGATGACTCGGAAACAGATGAAGAAGAATCAGTTGAAAGTGAGCAGATGTCTTACAAATGTGAGGTTTGCCAGGTCCAGTGTAGGCGCAAGTTTGAAATGTTTCAACATCAACGATCAATGCACCGATTTGAGCATTTACCATATTCTTGCGAAAAGTGTATTTTTAAATGTGTATCTAAGGTATAATTTTATTATGTGAAAATTCAATAATAAGATCAACATATAAACTACATATATTTTATTTTAGAATATACTTGATCATCATCGGAGCACACAATGTTTTAATGAGCAGAAGGAGTTATCATGTGAAAAATGTTCTTATAAATTTATGTGGCCTGAAAATCAGACGCGGCACATGTTGCTCCAGCATCCAGACGAAGTTGATAACAAAAATTCTTCACAAGAGTCTAGCATCAGTAGTTCCAAGGAGGTTGTTGCAGAAACAAATGCGACTGTTCAGTTGCAATGTCCACATTGTGATAAATCATACCAATTGAAAGGTCGCCTTAATAATCATATACGCGATGTACATATTGATGGCGATCGAAAAAAGAAAGAAAGTATAAGAGTGTTTCTTTGTTCGTTGTGTGGAGTGGAAGTACAATCAGCTGCTACATTAGACAGACATATGCGAAGACATACTGGAGAGAAACCATTTAAATGTGATATGTGCGAAATGACATTTACGCGAAACTGTGAAATGTTACTGCATCAAAGAAAACACACAGGCGAAAAGCCATACCATTGCACTGTTTGTGGTAAAGATTTTGCCCGCTCTGACAAACTCAAACGGCATATGTTGATTCACAGTGGCTTAAAGCCACACAAATGCACAGTATGTGGTAAATGCTATCGACAGATTAAAGATTTAAAACTGCATTCCCTACAACACACTGGTGGAACACATATGGAATGTAATGTATGTGGCGAGCGGTTCATACAGCATATGACTTTGGAGAAGCACCGAATGATGCGTGGACATTTTAGATAAATTCAGTAAAAAGGAGTATTATTACAGTTAAAGTGCATAAAACACTAAGGACCATTATTGGTCTATGTGAGATCTCTTAATCAGCCAAGCAAACCTAACCTAACCTAACATACCCCGCCATCCATAAATTCCTTATTAAACATGATACAGAACAGAGGAATGTGCTCTCAACATTTTAAAACAATAATAATTTGTTCTATTCAACAAATGACTATTTTTCTAAAGTAATTTCCACGTTATGATATTTTGTGTCTTCAGTTATAGAAACATAAAGTTTATTCAGCCCTCCGGAAAAAAATACTTTAGCATTTTATCAAAAGTATGTACATATTTAAAATGTTCAGACGTATCAAAAAAAAAAAAAATAAATAAAATATTAACTATACTCACCAGCTAAAGGATCAAAAAACCAACATTCAATTATGGCGCGATGTCGCATAGGACAGAAACGACAACAGAACCAGACTACAGTACATTTGCACCTGAAACAGACCAGAAACGGGGCCGCAATGGAAAAGCAGTGCGGCCATGTTGCATTAAAAATGAAACCAGATCTCAATGTATTGGCACCAGGACCAGAAACAAATACTACTTTTGACTTCTTTACGGTGCCGTCTTTTCGTTTTCTTTTGATTGCTCAATAAAAAGCTTTATTTTAATTATTTTTAATGTACTCTTTTCGATGTTAGTATTTTGTCATAAATAAATAAATAAAAAACAAATTGTAGCAGTAATATCCATTTTCACCTTAAATTTTATTTATTTTTAGCTCCTATCTGAATTTCACTTTGCTCAAAACAATAATAAGCAATTCTGGTTCTGTTTTATGTATTACAACCCACAGCACCAGAAAAAGAACAGTCGCAGAATGTTGTTACAGCAGTCTGGTTCTATTGCAGTTTCTGTCCTAGGCGACACAGCGCCTTTATACAATTTTATTTTATACAATACAGAATCACCCTGTATGGGAAGGTATTTTATTTTATTTTTTTTTTTGTTTGTTAATATGGTACCATTTCATTGCATTTGTTTTCTTGTGGTTTATTTTGGATTGTGTTCGTCGAAATATAAAATTTTAAAGTATATAAGAGATCAACAACGAACCGAGAAAATTCACGGGCGAACAAAACGAAATTTCGCGCCAACAAACTTACTGCAGGGGAACGGGACAAGGAGAGGATGCGCCTGAGTGTTGCCATCAAATTTTGACAAAATTGAAGGTGAAGAGTGCAAACCTTGCCATACAAGAAGAAAATAACCAAAATAATAAATATGTATTTATATGCAATTTGCATTCAAGTTACTTGTTTCTTTTTGTTTTTGTTGCAAAATTATTGAAAAATTTTAATTAAAATCAATTAATTAACTAAATTTTAAAATATGGTCACATCGAATCTGCTATCTGGCAAATAAATTAATTAATTATTTATTTTTGCGCATCATGGTAAGTTACACAAGGTTTTGCATTGTGCCCGGCAGCTATGGAAATATTTAAACAAATCTAATTTTTCTTTTAATATAAAGAAAATACCTGTTGCTGCAATTTTTTGCGTTTTTTTTTTGGTAGATATTGCAGTTATCGTTAGGCCAGCAGCATTTTCTCGCTGGCGTCATGAACTAAGTTAATGTGCTTGGTAAACAAAGGTAGCGATGATACAGACATGTTATATTCTATAATCTTTTATACGAGCTAAAGGTGAAAGATAAAATCTATATCATGTAATGTGTACATGGTGCAGTCAAATCTTATATAGTATTTGAGGTAATGAACCTCAAACTGTTCTACGGCTGCTGGTGCTCGCTCACGGTACACAAATGCTCATGACTTACTATACTATAGCCTGTTCAAATATTTGGATTAAAACAAATCTCTTAAAGTAAGAATAAAAAGTCAGTTTTCCACATTTTGAACAGATGTAAATAAAATAATGTTTTTTAACAGATAATAAAACAAAGCACGATAATGGCGCTTAACAGAATTTGTAGAACTTGCGATGTAACGCATTCCGCAGAGATCTATAAACTAAATTCAAGTCCTACAAAATATGACGGCAAGATGCTCCTGGATTTGTTAAAGGAAGTAACTCAAATAGATGTAAGTTTCATCCAATTTAAAAAGAAAAACATTATAAAAGTTTATTTATCTCTAACAGATTGGAAAAGACCACAAAGAAAAGTTACCACAGTTCATTTGTTGCACTTGCGTTCGAAAGCTACAAAATGCATATGATTTTGTTATTCAAGCGCGTAACACAAACAGAGAAATGATGGATTTTCTTAATGGCATGAATACAGAATGCCTGCAAGAAGTTCCAATGGAGTTTTGTACTGAACAATTATTGGAAATAAAGTTAGAAGAAGGCAGTTACGAAGAGTCTATTCCAAAAACTGCAACTTATTTAAGTGATCAGAGCAAATTAGATATAAAAATAAATATATCAGCAGATGAGGGAAATGTCAATCAAACAATAGATCCCTTAGTTATGAATAAATCAATAAAAAACACTGCGAAACGGACAAAGGAAATCATCAGTGATGATACTGTAAGCTTCGAGTAAGAAATTAAAATTAAAAAATTAATGTGCGAATCAATAATTATCTCTCATTTGCAGTGAACTTGATGAATTACCATTACAACAGCGGAGACTCAAGCAAAAACAATCGCATATTTCAAAAACGACGAATGCTAGGCCATTGCGAAAGGATGAATTAGGTACCCATTTAAAAACACTTCAAGTAGAAAAGATGAAAACAAAATTAACAGCTACTCTTCCGGAACCCAAGACAGCCAAAGAAGTTGATATCAATCTGTGCAGGCCACATGGATGCAAACTAATTCAGTGCATGATATGCCTCAAAAAGTTTACGAAAATCTCTGATCTACGAACACATTTAAATGAGCACCCGGTCATATCTTCATTTGGAGAAGGCCCCAACGAATCATTGCAAGATATAGCCAACCGTTTCTATACGTACTTCAAAGATGCAACTGAAGAAAATTTGACAACAAAAATTCGCGAAGACTTGAGTGATAATAAATTTGAAAATTTTTACTCAATAACCAATCAATCCGGATATGAATTAAGTTTGTCGAGTTCAGAGACTGAAAGTGAAGTTGCATCAGAATCGGAATCAGAATCAGATGAGCCCAAGTGTAAAGAATCAAGAAAGAGCTACTACACCTGTGAGTTGTGCAATAAGAAATATAATCGGAAATATCAACTTTTTGATCACCAGAGGCATGAACATGAGTGGAGTGAAGCAGTTCATGTGTGCAGACGTTGCGATGCAAGATTTGTAAATCAACAACTACTGGAGCATCATTATGAAACACAATGCAAAAACTCAAATAAGCGTTTCATATGTAAGAAGTGCCCTCTTAGATTTCGATGGAAACACAATTTATTAACACATTACGATGACCATAGGAAGAACGTAAGAGCCTTTATCAAAAACATGTTAGTAACTTAAATTGATTTTTATTTCATTAAACTATTTTTTAACAGAAAGAAACATTACAATGTTCGAAGTGCAACCGAACCTACGATGACAAAAAATCATTTACTATACACATGCTTAAAACTCATGCCGACGGTTCTAAAATGCTGTCTTGCCAATGGTGTAGCCGGACATTTTACCGGAGGGATTATATGTTAAAACATCTAAAGCGCCATGGCATTAGAGAAAAAGATCTGCCTCTTGCTGAAACGCTTGTTATAGCAACAACAAAATCCAATGGTGATAAAATCATCGAATGCAAAGTTTGTAAATTGCAGTTTGAACGAATTTGTGATTTAAAAGAGCACATTCTATTGGAGTTAAAATTAAACTTATCGAAACATCAAAGTTATGAATCACTAACCAATTACACAATTTCAAATGAATCTGGATTTGAATTGCACCTCGATGACTCGGAAACAGATGAAGAAGATTCAGTTGAAAGTAAACAGATGTCCTACAAATGTGAGATTTGCCAGGTCCAATGTAAGCGCAAGTTTGAAATGTTTCAACATCAACGATCAATGCACCGATTTGAGCATTTACCATATTCTTGCGAAAAGTGTATTTTTAAATGTGTATCTAAGGTATAATTTTAATTTGTGGAAATTCAATAATAAGAACAACATTTTAATTAAAATTTATTTTAGAATATACTTGATCATCATCGGAGCACACAATGTTTCAATGAGCAGAAGGAGTTATCATGTGAAAAATGTTCTTATAAATTTATGTGGCCTGAAAATTTAACGCGGCACATGTTGATCCAGCATCCAGAAGAAGTAGATAGCAAAATTTCTCCACAAGAATCTAACATAAATAAATGTAAGGAGGTTGTTGCAGAAACAGATGCGACTGTTCAGTTGCAGTGTCCACATTGTGATAAAACATACCAATTTCAAGGACGCCTTAATAATCATATACGCGATGTACATACTGATGGTGATCGCAAAAAGAAAGAAAGTGAAAGAAAGTTTCTTTGTTCTTTGTGTGGAAAAGAGTTACGATCAGCTGCTAACTTAGTTACACATATGCGAAGACATACTGGAGAGAAGCCATTTAAATGTGATATGTGCGAAATGGCATTTCCGCGACACTCCGATATGTTATTGCATCGGAGAAAACACACAGGCGAAAAGCCTTATCATTGCACTGTTTGTGGCAAAGATTTTGCCCGATCTGACAAACTCAAACGGCACATGTTGATTCACAGTGGTTTAAGACCGCATAAATGTACATTCTGTGAAAAATGCTATCGACAGTCTAAAGATTTAAAACTGCACCTTCTGCAACACACTGGCGAAACATATTTGGAATGTAATATATGTGGCGAGCGGTTCATACAGAATGTTACTTTGGAGAAGCACCGAATGATGCATGGGCATTTTTGATAAATGTAAATAATTTAATGCGCAATGTACTACAATTAAAAAGAGAACATCATCACGCACTAACATCAAGTCGGGAGCGTAGCAAAGCCCACTGGGGACGCTAGTATAAATTTACAAATTTAAACAGACGTTGCCTGCTTAAGAATCGATTTCGGAAGTCATTCTCTCAAATCCGCATCTAGTCCGGAAGTCATTCACGCAAAATGAGACAGTGTCGACGCACAGCGAATAGTGTTACTTCGACATAACATATGATGCGGGACCACTTATTAAAAGTACATTTGAATCTCGGAAAACTGCGTTCTATCAAAAACCGTGTAATACGAGATTATGATAACATACACCCCAACTTAATTTTACAAAGATAAAAAAAAAAATGATTGAAAATAATTTAAACCAGAAAGAAGGCTATCATTGGCTATGCCAAAGATGCAATACTCGTCACGCTCCTCCGGGTTGCATCCAACCTTCCTTTCTTAGTATCACTATATTCTCTATGTTACAGTTTGAATATCAACACAGAACACACTTTGAGTATCAAATATGAGCACAGTTTGAGTGGCACTTTTATTGTACTTTTACTCTATAAGTTTCTCATTTAAATTGGGTTTGTACGGGAGGTACCCCTCCTGGTAACCCTAGGTTCATGAAATTTAAGTTGGTTGATGAACATGGATAAGAAACTAATAGTGTAGAAATATCAGTTCCCTAGTGGTCCGATTCAGGAGATTCCAACAAATGTGCAGCGTATGGTAAAATGAAAGCCCTATGTACAAAATTTCAGCTCTCAAGCTCAAAAACTGAGGGACTAGTGTGCATACATATAGACAGACGGACATGGCTAAATCATTCGTATCATCGAGCTGATCACAAATATATAAATATACTTTATGTGGTCTGTGATGTGTCCTTCTGTGTGTTACAAACTTCATGACAAACTTATAATACTACTCACTTCCGTGAAGAGTATAATGATTGAAAATAATTTAATTCGGATAATCGTTTTCCTACTGTATTGTAAGAAATAATAATTTTAACTATTTTATTCATTTTTTAAATAAATAATTAACATTGAGATTTTGTTAAAAGAAAGATAAAACTTAATTATTATTTTTTTCCGAATCTACCTATAAATGTAGCTGCTCGGGTATTCAGAAGTTGGGGGAATCACAGAATTATATTTTAGATAAATACATAACGTATGTTTCTTAATGTCTACATGTTAATGACAATCATATGTCCCCTTGCAACCACAATAATAAAATAGTTCAGGTCAGTTTAAGTCAAGCCTATAATCAAAAACAGCGTTGTATGAAATTAACCTGCAGTGCTAACAAAGTATTAGCCGAGAATCGGTTGTACTTAAAGCATTTGAACATTAAAAATAAGTAGGTTTCTTCGAAGTAAGTTGAGCCGCAGGTGCAAAGACAAACAATTTTTTTCCCAGTGTCTGCAGACAGAAAAAAAAATTGCACCACAACAGCGGGCCCAAGTAATTTCTGTTGTCACTTTTGTATCGTCTGGGCCGCATTCAGACTTTTCTGGACTGCAGCCATGTTCTAGAGCAAATCAGATTTAAAAAAATTCTAGTGCCCCTTAAATTCTTAACTAATTTTTGTTTTGTTTTTAAAAAATAAGAATTTGTCGTTGCCCCTCTAAGCTTAAACTATATAACACCGCGTGCGTTCAGTTTGATGCAGTGTCGTAGAAAGTTGAATTGTATTGATCCGTATGAAGCATACATACGCGACGGATATTACGTAAAAGTTGGTGAACTTCAAATTTTGCAACTGTCGACTGCATTGGGACTTTAAAAAACAGTTCCGTAACCAAAATCAGCTATAGTGTTTGGTAAAAAACTGTTTTTGTGAACGGGAAAGAAGTATTTTCATGTTTTGGTGAATGACAAACATTTGATTTTACTTATGTTTGTTTAATAAAGTTTAGTTTAGTTTAAAGTTGCATAAATATGGAAGAGAAACTAATTGAGGAAATAAAGAAACACAATTGCATATGCGACAAAGGCTTCTTTCAATATAGGAAAAAAGGCTTCAAATAAAACATACCTACCTATTAACTATTTATGTAAACAAGGAATTCAAATTGCTCTAATGTTTGCCAATCACTTTTGTCTTTTTTGTTATACTGATAATTAAAGTAATTAAAGTAAGTGGACGTGATGAGTAATTGCAATTTGAAATTCCCGCTCTTATCTGTTTATGCATTCTGCGGCTCCCGTGTTGTTTGACGTATGCCCCGCACGAAACGCAACATACGCAGACGCAGTCGCCGGTTTCCGTGTAGTTTGGCTTAAATTTCTTTTCTTTTTCAACACCCTTGAAATTATCCAGTATATTAAAGGGAATTTTATTTTTTGGTAAACATGGTCACCTTTTCGTGGATTGACTTGTTACTTTTTTGTAGACATGGTAACCTTGTTCTGCTTTTGGCTCATTTGTTTTTTCTCTTGTTTTGGATTTTGATGACAGAAATTTACCATTTTTACTATCAAACAAATGTTTATTGCTGTTGTTTCTTTGCGTGTTTTCATGGTAAGTCTTTCCGTAATGGTTAGGCCAGGGACACATAGCTAAACCGTAATGTACTTGAAAGCCTATGATCCAATGTTTTGATCTATATATATATCTATCATCGCTCAGTACGCATATCTCTTTAAAAATTTGAGGTAAAACATCTTAAAGAAGTAAAATTCAGATTTCTATAACAAATGAAATGTTTTTTTTTAACAGATAATTAAACAAAACACGATATAATGGTGCTTAACAGAATTTGCAGAACTTGCGATGTAACTAATTCCGCAGAGATCTTTAAACTGAATTCATGTCCAAAAAAATATGGCGGAAAAATGCTCCTGGACATGTTAAAAGAAGTAACTCAAATAGATGTAAGTTTTATCCAGTGTAAAAAGAAGCATTGTAATAGTTTATTTATCTCTTACAGATCGGAAAAGAAAACACAGACAAGTTGCCACAGTTCGTATGTTGCACTTGTATCCGTAAACTACAAATTGCCTATGATTTTGTTATTCAAGCACGTCAAGCAACCAAAGATATGTTGGATTTTCTTAATGGCATTAATACAGAATGCTTGCAAGAAATTCCAATGGAAGTTTGTACTGAACAATTATTGGAAATAAAGCTGGAAGAAGACACTTACGAAGAGTCAATTCCAATAAATACAACTTATTGGAGTGATCAGAGCAAATTAGATATAAAAATGAATATATCAGATGATGAGGGAAATATCAATCCAAAAAGAGATCCCTTAGTTATGAATAAATCAATGAAAAACACTGCGAAACGGACAAACGAAATCATCAATGATGATACTGTAAGCTCCGAGTAAGAAATTAAAATTAAAAACTCAATGAACAATCTAATAATTAACTTTCATTTGCAGTGAACTTGATGAATTACCATTACTACAGCGAAGACTCAAACAAAAACAATCGAATAATTTAAAAACGGTGCGTTATAGGAAATTGCGCAAGACTGGACAGACTGGTGACTTAGACAGTCATCTTAAAACACACAAAGAAGAAAAAACAAATACAAAAGTAACAGCTACTCTTCCGGAATCAAAGCAAGCCAAAGAAGTTGATATAAACCGATGCAAGCCGCATGGATGCAAACTAATTCAGTGCATGATTTGTCTAATAAATTTTACGAAGATATCTGATTTACGAAAACATTTAAATGAGCACCCGGTTATTTCTTCGTTTGCAGAACGCTCCAACGAATCATTGCAGGATATAGCCAAACGTTTTTATATTTACTTTAAAGGTGCAACTGAAGAAAGTTTGATAGAAAAAATTCGCGAAGACTTAAATGATAAAATGTTTGATAATTTTTACTCAATAACAAATCAATCTGGATACGAATTAAGTTTGTCGAGTTCAGAGACAGAAAATGAAAGTGCATCAGAATCGGAATCAGATGAGCCCAAATGTAAAGATTCAAGAAAGAGCTACACCTGTGAGTTGTGCAATAAGAAATATAATCGGAAATATCAACTTTTTGATCACCAGAGGCAAGAACATGAGTGGAGTGAAGCTGTTCATGTGTGCAGACGTTGCGATGCAAGATTTGTAAATCAACAACTACTGGAGCATCATTATGACACCCAATGCAAAAACTCAAATAAGCGTTTCATATGTAAGAAGTGCCCTCTTAGATATCGTTGGAAGCAAAACTTATTATCACATTATATTGAACACAGGAAGAACGTAAGACCCTTTGACAAAGAATTGGTATATTTTTATTTCATTAAACCATCTCTTAACAGAAAGAAACATTACATTGTTCCAAGTGTAATCGAACATACGATGACAAAAAATCATTAACTATACACATGATTAAAATTCATGCGGACGGTTCTAAAATGCTTTTTTGCCAATGGTGTAGTCGAACATTTTACCGGAGGGATTATATGTTAAAACATCTAAAACGCCATGGCATTAGCGAAAAAGATCTGCCTCTTGCTGAAATGCTTGTTATAGCAACTTCAAAACCCAATGGTGACAAAGTCATTCAATGCAAAGTTTGTAATCTACAATTTGATCGAATTTGTGATTTAAGAGAACACATTCAATTGGAGTTAAAATTAAACTTATTGAAACATCAAAGCTATGAATCACTAACGAATTACACAATTACAAATGAATCTGGATTTGAATTGCACCTTGAAGACTCTGAAACAGATGAAGAAGATTCAGTTGAAAGCAAGCAGATGTGCTACAAATGTGAGATTTGCCAGGTCCAGTGTAAGCGCAAGTTTGAAATGTTTCAACATCAACAATCAATGCACCGATTTGAGCATTTGCCATACTCTTGCGAGAAGTGTATTTTTAAATGTGTATCAAAGGTATAATTTTATTATGTGAAAATTCAATAATAAGAACAACATTTTAATTAAAATTCATTTTAGAATATACTTGATCATCATCGGAGTACACAATGTTTTAATGAGCAGAAGGAGTTATCATGTGAAAAATGTTCTTATAAATTTTTGTGGCCAGAAAATTTAACGCGGCACATGTTGCTCCAGCATCCAGACGAAGTAGATAGCAAAATTTCTTCACAAGAGTCTGGCATAAGTAGTTCCAAGGAGGTTGTTGAAGAAACAGATGCGACTGTTCAGTTGCAATGTCCACATTGTGATAAATCATACCAATTGAAAGGTCGCCTTAAAAATCATATTCGAGATGTGCACATAGATGGCGATAAAAAGAAAAAAGATGCTGAAAGAAAGTATCTCTGCTCCTTATGTGGCATAGAATCCAAGTCGCAAGCACATTTAGTAACACATATGCGAAGACATACTGGAGAAAAACCATTTAAATGTGATATGTGCGAAATGGCTTTTCCACGACATTACGATATGTTGCAACATCGTAGAAAACACACAGGCGAAAAGCCTTATCATTGCACTGTTTGTAGCAAAGATTTTGCCCAATCTTGCAAACTCAAGCGCCACATGTTGATTCACAGTGGCTTAAAGCCACACAAATGCACAGTATGTGGTAAATGCTATCGACAGTCTAAAGATTTAAAACTGCATCTTCTACAACACACTGGAGGCACACATATGGAATGCAATATATGTGGCGAGCGGTTCATACAGAAATTAACTTTGGAAAAGCACCGAATGATGCATGGGCATTTTTGATAAATTTAGTAAAAAATTTAATGAGTTTGTACTGTATACAAAACGAGAAAAGGCCTTCGACCCTTTTGACAGTTTTTCTTTCTTTGTTACCATAACATAAAAATTTAAAACAAATAGCAATTATGATGTTTAAGATACAAAGATCGGACAACGATATGATTGCAATTATAGTTTCGAAAGCCAATATAGAAAAGATATTCTTAATTTAAGATAAAAGTAATTTCATAGAGGCCTAGCTATACAATAGTATAATTTATTAAAATAAATTAATTAATTTCATTCCACTTATTATTGAATAGATATTATTACAATTAAAAGGTAAGGTAAATAAGTAATTTTTGAAATTTGTTAATACATATATGCTTTTATTATTAACTGATTCATAACATGTATTTCGACTAAAGAATGTTCGAAAATACGGCTTAGAAACATAGTTATTTCATTTTACTTTAGTGTATCTGAGATTAAAAACATTGAAAGAAAACGTCAATAAAAAAATCAATATTGATTTAGCGTAAATATGGAACGATTTTATGTAACATGAGTCAGTTCAGTGCTCAAAATATCAAAAAACATCACAATCAGCTGTTTCACAACCAAACAGTATGACTGACGTTGCACCTCTGCTCGCAAAATATCAAACTCGCAGCAAGGCGTGAAGCATATGCATGACATATGTAGATGTCACTCACACATATTTATTTTCACTAATCCATCACACCGCTGCGACTGCATCTTCACCGTGGGCACTATACAAGCAACCGCTGCATTTGCACTGTGTATGAACACTATAAGTCATCAGAGTCACCCTGTGATGTGATGGTAATTATTTTTTTGTTGCTTGCTTTATTTTGATTTTATTCATCGAAATTTAAAATTTTTATGTCTGGAAACAATTAAATAAAAACTAGTTTGTGTTGATGTTCCGGTTGCCTTTATTTTTCATGGTAAGTCTTTCATTTATTGTTAGAACATAGACATTTTCTCGGTAATGTGCCTGGTAAACAAAATTTTGATAGTGATATGGACATGTTATATCCTTCAATCTTTTATACGTGCATACGTAAAAGATGGAATCTATATCATGAAAGGACAAATGTTTATATGTTCATATGTTTAAACTGCTAAACTGATCACTTGGTGTGATGTGCCTCGGCTGTTGGTGCTACTCGTTTGCCTATTAAAGTTGACCTATTAATGCTCAGAACGCATATCAATCAACCCATTCAAAAATTTGTGATAAAACAAATCTTAAAGAAAGAATTAAAAGTGGAAATAAAATAATATTTTAACAGATTATAAAACTATACACGATATAATGGCGCCTAACAGAATTTGCAGAACTTGCGATGTAACTAATCCCACAGAGTTCTTTAAACTGAATTCAAGTCCTAAAAAATATGGTGGAAAGATGCTCCTGGATTTGTTAAAGGAAGTAACTCAAATAGATGTAAGTTTCATCCAATTTAAAAAGAAAAACATTATAATATAATATATTTTATCTCTAACAGATTAAAAAAGACCACAAAGAAAAATTACCACAGTTCATTTGTTGCACTTGCGTTCGTAAGCTACAAAATGCCTATGATTTTATTATTCAAGCACATGAGGCAAATAAACAATTGTTGGACCTTCTTAATGACATTAATACAGAATGCCTGCAAGAAGTTCCAATGGAGTTTTGTATTGAACAATTGGAGATAAAGTTAGAAGAAGGCAGTTACGAAGAGTCTATTCCAAAAACTGCATCTTATTTAAGTGATCAGAGCAAATTAAATATTAAAATAAATATATCAGATGATGAGGGAAATATAAATCCAAAAAGAGATCCCTTAGTTATGAATAAAACAATGAAAAACACTGCGAAACGACCAAAGGAAATCATCGGTGATGATACAGTAAGCTCCGAGTAAGACATTAAAATTAAAAACACATTGAGCAATAGCAATCTATTAATTATCTTTCATTTGCAGTGAACTTGATGAATTACCATTACAACAGCGAAGACTCAAACAAAAACAATCGAATATTTCAAAAACGACGGATGCTAGGAAATTGCGCAAGGATGCATTAGGCACCCATTTTAAAACACATCAAGAAGAAAAGATGAAAACAAAAGTAACAGCTACTCTTCCGGAATCAAAGCAAGCCAAAGAAGTCGATATAAATCTATGCAGGCCGCATGGTTGCAAACTAATTCAATGCATGATTTGTTTAATAAAGTTCGCGAAAATCTCTGACCTACGAAAACATTTAAATGAGCACCCGGTTATTTCTTCGTTTGCAGAACGCTCTAACGAATCGTTGCACGATATAGCCAAACGTTTTTATATTTACTTCAAAGATGCAACTGAAGAAAAGTTGACAACAAAAATTCGCGAAGACTTAAGCGATAAAAAATTTGAAAATTTTTACTCAATAACCAATCAATCCGGATATGAATTAAGTTTGTCGAGTTCAGAGACTGAAAGTGAAGTTGCATCACAATCGGAATCAGAATCAGATGAGCCCAAATGTAAAGATTCAAGAAAGAGCTACACCTGTGAGTTGTGCAATAAGAAATATAATCGGAAATATCAACTTTTTGATCACCAGAGGCATGAACATGAGTGGAGTGAAGCAGTTCATGTGTGCAGACGTTGCGATGCAAGATTTGTAAATCAACAACTACTGGAGCATCATTATGAAACACAATGCAAAAACTCAAATAAGCGTTTCATATGTAAGAAGTGCCCTCTTAGATTTCGATGGAAACACAATTTATTAACACATTACGATGACCATAGGAAGAACGTAAGAGCCTTTATCAAAAACATGTTAGTAACTAAAATTGATTTTTATTTCATTAAACCATTTTTCAACAGAAAGAAACATTACAATGTTCGAAGTGCAATCGAACCTACGATGACAAAAAATCATTTACTATACACATGCTTAAAACTCATGCCGACGGTTCTAAAATGCTGTCTTGCCAGTGGTGTAGCCGGACATTTTACCGGAGGGATTATATGTTAAAACATCTAAAGCGCCATGGCATTAGAGAAAAAGATCTGCCTCTCGCTGAAACACTTGTTATGGCAACTTCAAAACCCAATGGTGACAAAGTCATTCAATGCAAAGTTTGTAATCTACAATTTGAACGAATTTGTGATTTAAAAGAACACATTCTATTGGAGTTAAAATTAAACTTATCGAAACATCAAAGCTATGAATCACTAACCAATTACACAATTACAAATGAATCTGGATTTGAATTGCACCTCGATGACTCGGAAACAGATGAAGAAGATTCAGTTGAAAGTAAGCAGATGTGCTACAAATGTGAGATTTGCCAGGTCCAGTGTAAGCGCAAGTTTGAAATGTTTCAACATCAACGATCAATGCACCGATTTGAGCAATTGCCATACTCTTGCGAGAAGTGTATTTTTAAATGTGTATCTAAGGTATAATTTTATTATGTGAAAATTCAATAATATGATCAACTTATAAACTACATATAATTTATTTTAGAATATACTTGATCATCATCGGAGCACACAATGTTTTAATGAGCAGAAGCAGTTATCATGTGAAAAATGTTCTTATAAATATATGTGGCCTGAAAATTTAACGCGGCACATGTTGCTCCAGCATCCAGACAAAGTAGATAGCAAAATTTCTGCACAAGAATCTAACATAAATAAATGTAAGGAGGTTGTTGCAGAAACAGATGCGACTGTTCAGTTGCAGTGTCCACATTGTGATAAAACATACCAATTTCAAGGACGCCTGAATAATCATATACGCGATGTGCATAAGAAAAAGGATACTGAAAGAAAATTTCTTTGTTCGTTGTGTGGGATGGAGTTACAATCAAATGCTTACTTGGTTATACATATGCGAAGACATACTGGGGATAAACCATTCAAATGTGATATGTGTGAAATGGCGTTTCCACTACACTACGAAATGTTGCTGCATCGGAGAAAACATACAGGCGAAAAACCATACCATTGCACTGTTTGTGGGAAGGATTTTGCCCGCTCCGACAAACTCAAACGGCACATGTTAATACACAGTGATTTAAAACCACACAAGTGCACAGTATGTGGTAAATGCTATCGACAGTCAAAAGATTTAAAACTGCATTTTCTACAACACACTGGAGAGACGCATTTAGAATGCAATATATGTGGCGATCGGTTCATACAGAATCTTACTTTGGAAAGGCACCGAATGATGCATGGGCATTTCTGATAAATTAAGTAAAAATTTTAAGAAGGTTGTATTGTAAGCAAGGAAAAAAAATGGTATTTACATAAAGGGTGTTTTTTTTTTAAAGGTTCACAACTTTGGCAACACTGCTTTATTTGACAACCGATTTAACAGCTGATAGTTGCTCTTTGTTAAGATTGGCTTGGCATTTCATTATGGATAGACTTAAAAAAATAAATAATGGTTCTGTTCGTCAAACTTATCGTGACCTTCGTGACATTCAATGGTAATCATAATCATCTATCATAGCGGCTTATTCGAATAACTATGGATCGTTTTCGCACCACGTTTACTCTTAATGATAATGTGCATTCAGTAAGACGCCCAACAGTGCGCACCGAACAAGCTACAGCCGCTGTACGGAAAGCATTGAATTGAATGGATTTACAAAAGGATCTTGGATTAAAAGCTTTTAAGATTCAACTTGTGCAGGAATGAAAGACAAACGACCATCGTATGCGCCGCCCATTCTGCCAACGGGCTGAATCACAAATTGATATTGGTCTTGATATCCCATACAAAATGTTGTTCAGTGATGAAGCTTACTTTTGGTTGAATGGGTACGTAAATAATCTAAATTGTCGCATTCAATCCAAGAGTGAAGATAATCCTCAAACTTTTGTCGAAACATCATTATATCCACAGAAAATACCGGTTTGGTGCGTTTATGGGTCGGCATAGTCATTCGGCCATATGATTAGAAGTTTTTTCGTACCCCAATCAGCTGGCATTAATCTTGCTCACATGTGGTTCCACATGCCACACAGCGTACACTACAATTGATTTACTCAAAGATACTTTTGATGAACGAATAATTTCACGTAATGATCCTATTAATTGGCCACAAAAATCGTGTGATTTAATCTCATTGGATTATTTTCTTTGGGGTTATATAAAGTCACTTGCCTACGCCGATAAACCAGACAATTGAACACCTAGAAATCATTATTCGAAGAATTATTGGCGAAATACGGACGCAAATGCTGCGAAAAGTGTGTGAAAATTTGACTTCAGATTGCGCCTTTCATATTTAAACATAATTGTCATAAAATAATCTATCCAATAAAGCCAGTTGAATTAATATTAACAATATTCTTCTTTGTTTGATTTTAATTTAAAGTTGTGTAACTCTAAAAAAACACCCTTTAGGTTCAGCGAAGCTTCCTTACCTTTCATCCCTTTCTTTGTTAGCATAACATAAAATTGGGAAATCAATAACAATATATATGATATTTAATTAAATTTGTAAGGGTAATACATCTTCCAGTAATCGGAGAACATTGATTTAAAAAAAAAAACATATGCGCACGACTGCGTAAGAAAAAACTGCAGATCGGTAGCTTAAAAACTGAGAACATGGCAATTATTTACACGGATGGACATGGCTTAATTAATTGTTTGCGCTTATAATTCATATAAATATTTTACGAGGCGCGCTATGAGTATCAAGGCAAAGACATAAAAACATAACTTAAGCCGCTGTCACATATTGCAGAAGAAGATTGAAGTAGCAGCGAATTTGCACCGAATGTACTGCAATCTGCAACTGTTTCTGCTTCTGCAATATTTAACACATCGGCTTTACCCATGCAATTACTTTTCCTTGAAAATACGGTCACCTTTTTCTACCGGCTTTTAGCTTTAATTTTATGTAGATATGGTAACCTTTGGCTTATGTTTATTTCGGATTTTGATGGCAGAAATTTCACATTTTGCTCTGAATAAAAGTCCAGTATTTCTTTTACCATAAAGCAAATGTTTGTTGCTGTTGTTCTTTGCGTGTTTCCATGGTAAGTCTTCCTGTTATGGTTAGGCCAGGGACACATAGCTAAACTAATGAGCCTGGTAAACAAAGTTGGTGATGATATGGACTTATAATCTATTGAAGATGCAAAAGTAAGAGGTAGAATCTAATCATGAAATGACAAATATTCATATATGTACTTATATGGTGCAGTCCAATCTGATAAAATGTTTTTCTAACAGATAATAAAACAAAACAAGATATAATGGTGCTTAACAGAATTTGCAGAACTTGCGATGTAACTAATTCCGCAGAGATCTTTAAACTGAATTCAAGTCCTAAAAAATATGGCGGAAAAATGCTCCTGGACATGTTAAAAGAAGTAACTCAAATAGAGGTAAGTTTTATCCAGTGTAAAAAGAAGCATTATAATAGTTTATTTATCTCTAACAGATCGGAAAAGAAAACACAGACAAGTTGCCACAGTTCGTATGTTGCACTTGTATCCGTAAACTACAAATTGCCTATGATTTTGTTATTCAAGCACGTCAAGCAAACAAAGATATGTTGGATTTTCTTAATGGCATTAATACAGAATGCTTGCAAGAAATTCCAATGGAAGTTTGTACTGAACATTTATTGGAAATTAAGCTGGAAGAAGACACTTACGAAGAGTCAATTCCAATAAATACAACTTATTGGAGTGATCAGAGCAAATTGGATATAAAAATGAATATATCAGATGATGAGGGAAATATCAATCCAAAAAGAGATCCCTTAGTTATGAATAAATCAATGAAAAACACTGCGAAACGGACAAAGGAAATCATCAGGGATGATACTGTAAGCTCCGAGTAAGAAATTAAAATTAAAAACACATTGAGCAATCTATTAATTATCTTTCATTTGCAGTGAACTTGATGAATTACCATTACAACAGCGGAGACTCAAACAAAAACAATCGAATATTTTAAAAACGATGCGTTATAGGAAATTGCGCAAGACTGAACAGACTGGTGACTTAGAAAGTCATCTTAAAACACACAAAGAAGAAAAAACAGTTGCGAAAGTAACAGCTACTCTTCCGGAATCAAAGCAAGCTAAAGAAGTTGATTTAAACCTATGCAAGCCGCATGGATGCAAACTAATTCAGTGCATGATTTGTCTAATAAAGTTTACGAAAATATCTGATTTACGAAAACATTTAAATGAGCACCCGGTCATTTCTTTGTTTTCAGATCACTCCAACGAATCCTTGCAGGATATAGCCAATCGTTTTTATACGTACTTCAAAGATGCAACTGAAGAAAAGTTATTAACAAAAATTTGCGAAGATTTGAGTGATAAAAAATTTCATAATTTTTACTCAATAACAAATCAATCTGGATACGAATTAAGTTTGTCGAGTTCAGAGACTGAAAGTGAAAGTGCATCAGAATCGCAATCAGAATCAGATGAGCCCAAATGTAAAGATTCAAGAAAGAGTTACACCTGTGAGTTGTGCAATAAGAAATATAATCGGAAATATCAACTTTTTGATCACCAGAGGCATGAACATGAATGGAGTGAAGCAGCCCATGTGTGCAGACGTTGCGATGCAAGATTTGTAAATCAACAACTACTGGAGCATCATTATGAAACACAATGCAAAAACTCAAATAAGCGTTTCATATGTAAGAAATGCCCTCTAAGATTTCGTTGGAAGCAAAACTTATTATCACATTATATTGAACACAGGAAGAACGTAAGATCCTTTGACTAAGAATTGTTATTGTTTTATTTCATTAAACCATCTCTTAACAGAAAGAAACATTACATTGTTCCAAGTGTAATCGAACATACGATGACAAAAAATCATTAACTATACACATGCTTAAATTTCATGCAGACGATTCCAAATTGCTGTCTTGTCAATGGTGTAGTCTTACATTTTACCGAAGGGATTATATGTTAAAACATCTAAAGCGCCATGGCATTAGCGAAAAAGATCTGCCTCTTGCTGAAATGCTTGTTATAGCAACTTCAAAACCCAATGGTGACAAAGTCATCCAATGCAAAGTTTGTAATCTACAATTTGAACGAATTTGTGATTTGAAGAAACACATTCTATTGGAGTTGAAGTTAAACTTATCGAAACATCAAAGCTATGAATCACTCACTAATTACACAATTACAAATGAATCTGGATTTGAATTGCACCTCGATGACTCGGAAACAGATGAAGAAGATTCAGTTGAAAGTAAGCTGATGTCCTACAAATGTGAGATTTGCCAGGTCCAGTGTAAGCGCAAGTTTGAAATGTTTCAACATCAACGATCAATGCACCGATTTGAGCATTTGCCATACTCTTGCGAGAAGTGTATTTTTAAATGTGTATCAAAGGTATAATTTTACTATGTGAAAATTCAATAATAAGATCAACATATAAACCACATATAATTTATTTTAGAATATACTTGATGATCATCGGAGCACACAATGTTTTAATGAGCAGAAGCAAGTATCATGTGAAAAATGTTCTTATAAATTTATGTGGCCTGAAAATTTAACGCGGCACATGTTGCTCCAGCATCCAGAAGAAGTAGATAGCAAAATTTCTTCACAAGAGTCTGGCATAAGTAGTTCCAAGGAGGTTGTTGAAGAAACAGATTCCACCGTTCAGTTGCAATGTCCACATTGTGATAAATCATACCAATTGAAAGGTCGCCTTAATAATCATATACGCGATGTACATATTGATGGCGATCGCAAGAAGAAAGAAAATAAAAGAAAATTTCTTTGTTCGTTGTGTGGAATGGAATTGCAGTCAGCTGCTTGTTTAAACAGACATATGCAAAGACATACTAGAGACTATCCATTTAAATGTGATATGTGTGAAATGGCGTTTCCACGACATTACGAAATGTTAATGCATCGGAGAAAGCATACAGGCGAAAAGCCATACCATTGCGCTGTTTGTGGCAAGGATTTTCCACGATCTGACAAACTAAGGCGGCACATGTTAATACACAGTGACTTAAAACCGCATAAGTGCACTGAATGTGGTAAATGCTATCGACAGTCTAGAGAGTTAAAACTGCATCTGCTACAACATACTGGAGAAACACATGTCGAATGTAATGTATGTGGCGAGCGGTTTATACAGAATGTCACTTTGGAAAAACACCGAATGATGCGAGGACATTTTTGATAAACATAGTAAAAATTTGATGTAGTTTGAATAATTGTAATGTATAACTATATTAAACAAGCCAAGCTGATAAAAGAAACCGGAGGAAGTATTTTTCATTCATTGCTCTAACTTAATTTAAAAAAAAAGAAACACAAGGAAGGTTATCATTGGCTATGCCAAAGGTATAATACTCCAACCGAATGACGGCAAATGCCAGATATCGGATATGTTTCCTTTCTTAGCATCACTATATTCTCTCTGTTACAGTTTGTCAACAAAGAACACAGTTTGAGTGGCACAATGCAGTTTTGTACTTTTACTCTGTACAAGTTTGTCATTTAATTTGGGTTTGTATGGAGGGCTACCTCTCCTGCTAACCCTAGGATCTTGAAATTTACGTGGGTGGTGAAAATAGATCAGAAAATTATAGAGTCGAAAATTCAGTTCGAAAACTAAGAACCCTAGTGGCTAGTGGTTCGATTCGGCTGATTCCGACAAATGTGCAGCGTATAGTTCAAAAAATGAGGTACTATTTTGCATACATACATACGGACAGACAGACATCGAGCTGATCAAAAATATATACATACATATACTTTATGGAATCAGCGATGTCTCCTTCTGGGTGTTACAATTCTACCTTTTTATTTTGTGATGGTTTTGTAACATCATCAACACCCTTATTATCATCAAAAACATCATCATTCATTGTTGCGGCAACAGCGAAACCTAGAGAAACTACACCAAGTGGAAGAAAAGGGGCAAAGTGAAGTCATAGTTTACCTCATGCGACTTTAGGAACATTTTCTGAATAATTTTCACATTTTGGATCAACATTTTCTTATTGTTTTCACAGTAATTTTAATGTTTTTAAATTGAATACGTGAATTATTTACTTACTTTGTGTCTTTGTATAACTGCCAACCGTGTGTGCCTTGACACTCGCCGATTTGGGCAATACAATGCTATGTTGAGATTTCGGATGGTGTATGGTGTACATGCAGCATGGTGTTCATAATGTGAGGTGTTGCAGTGCACTCCGTGCTGATAGAAAACTGACGATGATCGTTGCGATAAGATTCCACAATATAATTGTGAATTCTGCTACTGTTGTTTTTTTAGTTTTTATAATCTAAATTCATTTTAATATTTGTTAAGACAAAATCTCCAAATATATGACTGTCTATGTTTTATTTTGTTTGTAGTTCATTTATTTGTTATTAGGAATAAACTAAATTATGAGTTATTTCAATTATGAAAAGAAGAGGAGTTTTGTATCGTGTTGCAAAAAGTCCCGTACGAAAATGCCGTACGTTTGTTTGTTTGTGTATTCGTATCGTTCGCACTGTTGTCTTGTCAGTCCTGTGTGTGTGTGTGTGTGTGTGATATTGCAATATTGCAACTACTAGTACTGAAGTTGCATGATCCAAGTGCCCGTCCAATATTTTGGAGAACTGCAAGGCCACAATTTATGTATTTATCTTGACTGTTATGGTCAAGCAGTGGATGTTTATTAGCCACAAAATTTTAAATTTATTTATCTTCTTAAATTTATACTCTTTGTAAGTTTGTAAGTTATTATGTTTTAGCTTTAAGATCATTAAATTTAAATGAATTGTTTAGTAACATGGTTAACCACTTTTTGATTATCTTATTCTTGATCATCATGTGTGTCACAACGTAAGGTAAAAAGTAAACAAAAAACACATTTTACCAGTAAAACGTTACAAATTCAATTTTAATTGAATAAATAAAAATTTACAATTCAAAATATGCAATATATTCAATTTCTTCTGGTACTGAGCAACTGCCTTCGCAACATGCTGCCAAACATTATTTTGTTGCTGCAACATTGTGTTATGTTCCCCGTTCCAAGTTCCCCTGAACAGGGTTCGAAGACGCGATATATCGTCTACGATCTTGTCGCCGACTCGGCGAGAAGGCGAAGCAGTTGCGAGAGTAAAAATTTGTCCGACAAAACAGTCTGGCAACACTTGTACAAAAAAACTTCGTGTATGAAATGGTTGAGTTAACAAATCAACAAAGGATAAGAAGTAGAGGTGAAGAACTAGCGATAGTCAACGATAGTTTTTTAAAAACCATCGATAGTTTTCGATACAAAAATGTTTACAAACAAAAACATTGTTTTTAATTAAAAAAAAAAAAAAGGAAAAAGAAGATTAACTTTGGCTACGCCGAAGCTGTAAAACTCTTCACGAACCTTTTATATCTTGTAATTATTGTTCTTAGATCATGTTTTTATATGGGAGGTACTAATAGTCCGAGGGTCTTGAAACTTACACAGCCAGGGAATATATTCTTTACTACAGTTCAGGCACTTGGCAAGCTTTTTGTCATGCCTTTTATTCTTTTGGAGGTTTTATCCTATCTGTTCATAATACTCTCGTCCGAGTCTGTGCTGGTGCAATCGCATGGAACTACATCCTTGCTTCTAATGTTATGTGCAGATGAACATCGTCGTTTCAATTAAATGCAATGTTGATATATTAAACTTTTAAAATAATCAAAGTGCAACCACACACTTTAAGCTACAAAATTATAGTGCGCATTTCAAGAAAAACTATCGAATACTATCGATAGTGATGGGCTACTATCGATGGCAGCTCGATAGCACTATCGGTACTATCGATAGTTCTCCACCTCTATTAAGAAGACACAATAGAAGATATTCGAAAATGCTATTGTTATTTGTTTTATTAAAATTAAAATAAAACATAACTCAACATGAGAACTGAATTGTGTCGAACCTGCAATGGAGAAAATGTTGTTGCTCCATATAAACTCATATCCAGCATTAATACTTACCCAGGAAAGCAGTTATTAGATCTTTTATTTGAACTAACTGGCATTGATGTAAGTCGAAATACATTTAATAAAGAAGAAATATGAATGCTTACTTTTCTATTAATAGATAAATATGGATCAAATAGAAATGATGCCACAACATCTCTGCGAGCTATGTGCAACAAAACTAATAAATGCATACGACTTTGTAGTGCAAGCACGCCAGACAAACAATCATTTTCTTGCGGTACTTGAAGAAGCTGAGACTTTAGATAAGTCTCCATCGTTTACCGACTGTTTACAAGAAAAACCAATGATTTTGTGCCCAGAACATATAGAAGAAGAGGAAGCAGAAGAAAATATTGTTTTATGTAAGATTTTAGAAGATGAATTCGCAGAAACACCAAACACAAATGATCCTTTAGTGGAATGTAGAGGTCGACAACAAACTAGAAAATATAAAAAGAAAACAACCGAAGATAAGCTATTTAAATGTAGCGAATGCAGCAGATCTTTTCATTGGCCACAAAACCTAAAGTTACACATGCGTCAGCACACTAATCAAGAAGATTGGTTATCTTGTCCGCACTGCAGTCGGAAATTTTATCGTAATGATACCCTACGCTCACATCTAAAGACACACGGAGATCCGCAAACGCGTAGTTACACATGGAACACTGAAAAAAGGCGCAATATGAAAGCTAAATGTGTGGATCTTAATGTGTGTAAACCGAATGGTTGTAAATTAATATTATGCATGATTTGTCAACAAGATTTTTTAAAAATTAATGAATTGCGTTTTCACTTGAATAACCATCCCGCTGTTGATAACGAACAGTATATGTCACTTGCTGAAAACCTTTGCTTTGATAATAATGAAATGTCAAAAGATCAATTTATAGAAAGCATACGAAATGACTTGGAAAGTGGTAAGCATTCGTTATTTTGTTCCATAACTAATCAAGCAGGCTATGAACTAAGCCTTGATAGTTCAGATACAGATAGTGAAGCCGATGATGATATGCCAACAACTGAGAATGATAAGGATGCCACAGTAAAAAAGATAAAATACAAATGTGAAATTTGTGCGGCTAGTTATCAACGAAAGTATCAACTTTTCCAGCATCAACAACAGCAACACAAATGGCTTGATGCACCGCATGTATGCTCTCGTTGTGATGGACGCTTCGTGTGTAAGCAATTACTTGATCATCATCAAAAATCACAATGTAAAAATCCACAAAAGCGTTTCATTTGTCATAAGTGTCCATTGAGATTTAATTGGAAGCACAACTTAAAAGCACATTTAAAAGAACACGATGCTCCTGTCACTACCCATGCAGAATGTTTTGAATGTACCGAATGTAAACGCAGTTTTGTAGATCAAAAAGGACTAACGGTGCACATGAGAACAGTTCATGGTGAAGAATCGAATTTCTTGCTATGTCAATGGTGTGAACGAAAGTTCTATCGACGCGATCGTTTGGTTAAACATATGCTGCGTCATGGCATTAAAGAAAAAGATGTGCCACAAGCTGAGAATCTAATGGCAGCTATTGCTTCCGCAAATGGCCAAAAAAGTATTCTATGCAAAATTTGTAATACAATTTTTGATACTATTAAAGAACTACGCTTGCATATCATGGATAATCATTATGGCAACAATTCCGCTTTAAATTATTCCATAACCAATTCAGCTGGTTATGAAATGCATATTGAAGATTCAGATACCAATGATGATGATGATGACGTTATAGATGAGAGTGACGGATTATTGAAATACACATGTGATCTATGTAATATGCAACAACGTAGAAAATGTGAAACCATGCAACATCAGCGTATCATTCATCGTTTTGACAAATACCCAAACCAATGTGACAAATGCGTTTTTAAATGTATATCCAAGGATATACTTGATTATCACAAACGCACACAATGCTTCAATACCGAAAAGTGTTTCCAATGCGAAATATGTTGTTATAAATTTATGTGGCCGGAAAATCTGGAATTGCATCAAAAGCTACAACATTCGGATTTACATACAGAAAATTTGAGTGTGGAAAAGGAAGAAACAACAACAAAACCTAATGCCCCCCAATTTGTTTGTCCACACTGTGACAAAACGTATTATGTTAAAGGACGCCTTAATAATCATATCAAAGATGTACACATTGATGGTGATCGAAAAAAGAAAGAGGCTCTTAAGAAGTATCTATGTTCGCTTTGTGGTTTCCAAACAAGTGAAAAATCCAAATTAACAATACACACACGGGTGCACACTGGTGAAAAACCTTACAAATGTGATTTTTGTGATAAGAGCTTCGCAAGACGCTATCAATTCGATACTCATCGTCGAATACACACAGGCGAAAAACCTTTCGATTGCACCGAGTGCGACAAAAGCTTTACACGTAGCGATCGACTTCGTAAACATTTTCGAGTGCATATGAAGGAAAACAAGAAAAATGCTTAAGATTAACATAATGATAACAATGGCAATGTCAAGATCGAATAAATAGATTTTTTTATTTTGATTAATTTTAATTTTGTACGCTTCTTAACAACAACAGTTAGTTCATTCAAACGAGCACTTGAATTCTTGTGTGAATCCAGCTAAAACACTAATATATGCAGTTTAGGATAAAATATTTACTTCGTAGCAAATCTTATGGCCAAATATATGCTGGAAACGATTAGTAAAGCCAAACCAATGCGTCGTAAACCCACACGATTTACATCCTTAATAGAGCGCACAACTTCACCATTGTAAATAAATACATTGCGACTTTCTTCAATGAATTTGGCGCGCATATCATCATCGAATTTACCATAATTTTCATTAAGTATTGTACGTAGTTTTGCCTTTAAAATTGATATTTCAAGCGGAAAGAATGTAGCAGCACACCCATCTGGGCATACCCTAACCTGTGCAGGCATTGGACGTGACTGTAGATCATCATTTTCACCCTGCTCATTCTGCTGTTGCTGCTGCTGCTCCTCCTCCTGTTGCACATCTCCCGATCCAATCCATAATTTGCGTTTAATCATACGTTTCTTTTGCAACAATTGTCCACCAGACATCAAAGCCATATACATTTGGAATGCATAAGCGAAGAGCAACATCTCATCTGCGGCATAAACCAATTCAAGATGTTCCAAATATTTTTTTACACTCTCACGTGGCTCATACTTTTCCTTCCAATCGGCACCGAAATAGAAAATGAAATCCTTCTCAAAAGCCTCTGTACGATGGAGTTCTTTTGGCAACAATCGCTCAGGTAAATGTATTTCGAAATATTTGTAGATTTCATAAAATGCCAATAGCCCATCATACCAAACAGCATCGTCGGAGAGCGCTGAATAATTTTATACATCACAAAAGAACAATTACTGCGATGAATTTACTTACCAAACGCAAATTTTGCATTAACCAGGACATCACTTAACTTGTGCACATCCTTTGTAGCCTTGCGCAACTCTTTCGTAAATGTCATGTCAGGTTCTGCTGCTAATGGTTGTTGGTCAGTTGTCGCTGACTCTGCGATTTGTTCGCCTGCCATTGTGTTTCGTTTATGAACTTTATTCTATTTTTGCGTTGATTTATCGAATTGTTCTGATTTGAAATAAAAGTATTTTAAAAAGTTCAATGATCTGTTTTCAGAAGCTAGCTACGACGAAATTTGTTTTTTATTTAACAAGTCACGTTACATCATTAAAACACAAATCTTTTTAAAATGTCACTTTGTCATATGCATACTGCGCATAAAGAATACTTATCAATAAATGAATGATCGTGTAGGGTTACCTTAATTTTTGTGCTACCCTGCGATTAGCTAAAAAGCAACAGCAGTTCTCGAGTAAATTATTAGCAAGCAGAACGTACATTTTATTCATTAGCAAGACATTCATTGCCTGTGGCACATAAACATAGATAAATCTTACAATATTTTAGGTAATTTTTAACTGATAGAACCTTTGATTCTACAAACTACAAGTGGTAATTGCATTTTAGTTGCATTTTGAAACTTTTGTAATTGAGCATTGAATTATAATCAGTCGAATTAAACAAATTTCACAATATTTTTGGGTATACTATATTTTATTACAATTTATTCTAAATGCATTTTGATCCCATCAATTCTTTACTAATATTTTCTGCAAAATAAAACAATTTTAGAACCGGCACATTCTTCTTATCCTGGGTCCTGAACATAACACTCTCCATTACCATCACCACCACCACCACCACTACCACCAATAGCTACAACAACTGCAGATTTTTCTGTAGTAACACTGGTCTCTTTGGTTTCTATTTTACATTTAAATAATTTGTTCTCTTAGAACAAAGAACAGAAACGAAAAAAAAAAAATACATTGACACGCATACTTATATGCAACTACTACTGCAAGCAAACAAAGACTTCATTGGACAAGTTCGGTGGGTGAAAATATATTTTGTGCCTGCTTCTTTGGTTTTGGGCTTTCCAACTTTCAATTCCTGTCTTTCGTAAGCTTCTATTTCATCTAGTACCTATCACCATTAAATTTGACTGAAAATTTGGTTGTTTGCGGCTTTTTCCTCACCAAAACACTTCTACACTCTTACATATCTGTAATCAAAATCAGTGAAAGCAAAAACCAAAGCAATGTCGGATCTCTTTAACAATTTTGATAGCAACGGCGCTGTTGGTGACGAAACATCACAGGACAGGATATCCATGGCATCACCATCACAGAACAGTCCAATGGCAAACACAAACAATAATAGCAATAGTGGTAGCAATAGCACCGCTAATCAAAATGGTGTTCCATTACCAGCAACTTCCAGTGGCTCAACCACTACTAAGGCCAGCAACGTCGGCGGCGGCGGCGGCACTAGTGGTGATTTTCAACCGGTATGTACAAATATTTTATCACGATTGTCGTCAATGACTTATGTTTGTAAAATATTTATAGCTTCTGACGAAACCACGTTTAATGGAACTGGTCCGAGAGGTGGACACTTCAGCACAATTGGATGAAGATGTTGAAGAGTTGCTGATGCATATGGTTGATGATTTCATTGATGATGCAGTAAAAAGCACCAGTGCCTTTGCAAAGCATCGCAAATCTAACAAAATAGAAGTACGGGATGTTCAGTTACATCTAGAGCGCAAATACAATATCTGGATACCAGGATTTGGCACTGATGAATTACGGCCGTATAAACGCGCTGCAGTAACCGAAGCACATAAGCAACGTTTAGCTCTGATACGCAAAACTATTAAAAAATACTAACGCCACGCTATATTTAACAATTAGTTTTAAGAATCTAATATGTTAAATTATTAGGAATGAAAACAAGCCTTAAACTTTCTTCAGATGTACCAAATTTAAACCTACAACTCTAAAACGGAGAGGCAACATTAAGAGAGGTCTTGATTCACACACAATGACATTTCAAATCTTAAGATATGAATCTCTGGCTTCCAATCAACGATAACTCATTGCTGAACATTGAATCACCTGGAAATGTTTTAAAAAACCTCCTAATTTTAAATTCTATATAGTTCATCTTGTAAATATCTATTTATATGAGAGCATATGTTATAATTTTTAATAAATTTAACTTAAATCCAAATTCGTAAACATGAATTTTCAGTTTTTCATTAATTCAAAAACTAACCGTGTTGGTCGATTGGAACAAGGCAACTACGGTTTTGTAGGTAGATAGTGCAGCTTTGATATGAAATCCATTTGAACCAATTTCAAGTACCGAAAGTGGGTTAAACCGAGCTAAATACATTTTGATGTAAATTTTTGACCTTTCATCTGGGTCATGTCAAAGTCAAAGTTTGATAGCAAAAAGCGGAACTAATAACCTTTTGAATGACACTACTTTCATTGAAATCGGCCTATCCATTCTCTAAATATGAGCCCTTAAACATTTGTGCACATGCGATTTCCACCTGCTGTGCATTTCTGTTCGCCTGGTATTTCATGAAAATTTTTGTAAACATTTTTCATTTGCCCTGTGAAGTAGGCAATATTTTTTTTTCAAATTGAACAAAATTTGAAATTTTTACATCTCAAAAACTATTAGACGGATTGGAACAAGACAAATACAGTTGTGTTGGTAGATAGTGCAGCTTTGATCTGACATCCACTTGAACCGATTCCAAGTACCCCGAAGTGGGTTAAATCTCGCTAAAAACGTTTTGATGTAAATTTTTGACCTTTCATTAAGGTCAGATTAATGTCAAAGTTTAGTAGCATAAAGTAGAACACATGAACTTTTCAATGACACTACTTTCATTTACATCGACCAACCCATTTTCGAGATAAAATATTTTTGCATCATAGACACTAACTACGGTTACATTTTGAATTAGATTATTATACTGAACTTCAAATCGTTATAACTCCAATACCTTGTATAATTATCAAATTGGCAATTATTGAAAATATAATTTTAAAAAGAATAAATGTTAAAAAAAAACATTTTGTCTCTTTTTATACTCTTCACGGAAGTGAATAGTATTATAAGTTTGTCATGAAGTTTGTAACACACAGAAGGTGACATCGCAGACCACATAAAGTATATATATATTTGTGATCAGCTCGATGAGACGCGTTGATTTAGCCATGTCCGTCTGTCTGTCTGTATGTATGCAAACTAGTCCCTCAGTTTTTGAGCTAAAAAGCTGCTCATAGGTTTCTTTTACCATACGCAGCGCATTTGTCGGAATCAGCCGAATCGGACTACTAGGGGGGTACCTCACATACAAACCCACCTTTAGAAAAAGTTTTTTGTTTTTTAACGTATCGATTTGAAATTTGGACACTATAAGTTTCAGATCTATATTCATCAACCATGTAAATTTCATGATTCTCGGGTTACCAGGTGGGGTACCCCCCACACAAATCCAAACTAAATGGCAAACTTTTAAAGAATAAATGTAAAATAAAATTGCCACTCACTCTGATGCGATGCTAATAAAGGAAGGTTGGATGCAACCCGGAGAACCGTCTGGTTATATCTTTCACATTGGTTATGGATTAAGTCATTTGTTGGCAACCGTGCATAGAAGGTCTTGCGCCCATGCTTGTTGGCTCTTATATTAGTTTTTGATATACGTTTGACATCTTAGACGTAAGAGGGATACACTAATGGTGACATTGCATGATTTTCAAATTGGAGGTGTATAGAATGTTTTTATACCCCTTTCACATTGATGTGAATATGTATGAACTATGATTAGAGTGGAGCGTAAGAATGATGGTTGATCTTTCGCTGGTAGCCGATATTCCTTTCATATCTCAAATGTGAAAGAGGAGATGCACGAATGGTGACTTTGCATGATTTCCAAAATGCGGGTGTAAAATTAAATTCATTTGTGATTGATTACTGAAATTATATTTAGTTTTAAAAAGAATAAACGTCGAAAATGACATATTTTGTATGTTTTTATACCTTTCACACTGATGTAAGTGAATATGTATGAATTATGATTGGATTGTAATGTAATGCAGCTCCTATGCTAACTGATTTCTTATAATTTGGATAATGAGTTAAAATTTGATACAGGCATATCTCAGTGTCGTTCGCAGATAATATGTCACATTCAGAGTAATCCTTTTATAGAAGGAGGTAAATTTCTATGCAAAATTCACTTCAAATTCATGATTGTTGTTGTCTCAATTGCAGAGCATTGTACACATGGGTAGTATACAAATTAATGTAATCACCATCCCATCGAGCTCACTGACATCGCCTAGAGTGTCCCATCTTTTTTGCTGACCAAACCGGAACACCCCACATGTGGCGAAGTACGAAATCGTACGGGCTGCTTTTCAATAAATAAATTCATAATAAGAAGAACATTGCTGGTAACTTGCACATTTTGGATTAATGGAATAGGCGGACTCAGTCCCTTATGCCAGGATCATGAGATCTCTCGTTTTGAGGTCCATCATCAGATGGGATGCCCAAAGTAATGTATTCTGAATACCATTTATACACATAATTTCTATTCGGTGCTTCTATTCCAAAAGCTAATTTGAGTTTGTTCCAACATTGAGTACGAGTTAAACCTTTGCGAAAATCAGAAAATGCCATTTCGCGGAATTCCTCAAGTGTAATATTCATTTCTGTTGTCATTGTTTTTTTGATTTAACTTTGTGTTTTACAGTTGTTTTCCATTCAAATTACAAAAAAAAGAAATGAATACTAAAATAAAATTAAGCGCTAACTCATTCAATCAGGTGGTTGTATTGCGGTGTTGCCACCCTATTGCTAATTTCTAACTCCTCACAAATAACCAGATCGAGTAAATGAAATAATGTTGCCAGATGTTTGTTCATTGCAATGTTGCCACCTGCTTTACAATTTTGAATATTAAAAAATCGTTTAATTTGTTTTTTTTTTCACTGTTTAATTGTATTTATTTATTATTTTATTACATATTTAATTTATATGAAACACTAACATACTAGTATTAAATGAGTATACATACATTTACAATTACACAAAATAAACATACTTAAATTATTACACATTTTAAAGCTCACAAAAACACAAATATTTCTTTCTTTCATTTTCTATAGTATTATATTGTATTGTATAATAAAGCGCCGAAATTGAATGAAAAGTATTCATATTTTTTTTTGTTTCTTTTTAACAATAAACTATTTTTATATATAATAATATTATATCACAATAAAAAAGGAATACATTTTTTAAATAATTTTTTTTTTTTGCAAAATAAATGTACACACGCACACATTGTTGTTGTTCTTCTATGATTGAGTAGATGCTAAGGCAAAAGCACAAAAGCAATAGGAGAATTAAAAATTTCAAATAGAAAGAAATCGTATTGTTATCGTATTATAATACTATATATTAATATTTTATGTTATGACTAAGACGTATATATATTATGTTGTATATATGTATAAGGACTTTGCATATTTTAATTTAATATTTTTAATAAGAATTTCACTATCAATCGTTTCTTTTATTTATGTATATTAGTTGTCATTTGATAGATTTGTAATTTTGGTCGCATACATGTTGGTGACTTTATAGATAAATTCGTATTGTTCCTTGGTTTGAACGGCACTTGCTCGCCCGCGACGCACATAATAGACAATTTGTGGTATATCCACAGAACGTTTTGGTGTCTCAAGACTGCGTATGGCCATATCACACGCAATAATTGTTCCCGTACGTCCAGTACCTGGAGAGCAGTGAATCGTTAAGGGTCTAAATTAAAAGAAAGAAGAAAAAAGAGAGAGCGATTGAACACAACAATTAACACATACTACTACACATGAGACAATACAGAACAATACAAACAGAAACACAACAAACAAAAAATCACAACATTTTATTACGAATTAATGATGCTTTCTTACCCTTGATTGCGTGCTGTTACTTTGAGACGATCTGAAGACGAGACATTGCCATTGATTTCAGCACTACCAGTTGCTTGTTTCTCTGACTGCTGCTGCTGCTCCTCTATCTGTTTGTCACTGGGTGTGTCACTGCTTATGCTGCTATCCATTGATTTTAAAGTTAATGTCGAAGACTTCTCTTTCAGCTCATTGGCCTGCTCAATGGCATATGTCTTAAGCGATGAACGTGCTTCCAATAGCATAGCAATAAGTGGTGCCTCCTCACTGGGCACTCCGGCCTCCGGCCATTTGTACCAATAGTGAGTCAATTCACGACTTACATTCTCATAGTTGTGTTTCAAAACAAGCGTAGAGATTGCATATTTATCCTTAACTTCACGATTCTTAAGTGTCACTTGGAAATCACCAAAAGTCGTATGATTATCCAGTGTCACCGATGGTGGCAAATACTCTGCACATTTCTCTATACCATTCTCAGTGAGATCGGTTGCTTGAATTATGACGCGTGACTGTTGCTCCCAGATCATGCGCCAAAAATCAATAACAGTTGTTTCTAGAGGCGCTTGACAAGCGATATAATAATTAGGTGCATCTTTCGGACCCTGAAAACAAACAAATCAAACCACATTTAACATAATAATAGATTATGATGATGATGATGATGATTATGATGATGATGTGATTTGTCAATATAATAATGAAAACTTATTTGATTTAATTAATTGATGACTTCAATAAAAACATACGTGCGACTCACTCCATCCAGAGACACTGTGACGCATTCACAATGATCACAAGTGAATTAACTCGTTTAACTTAAAACAAACAAACAATTATGATCATTAATATCGGTAATACCGAAACTTATATACACTTTACATGCAGACAACTGGAGAATTTGTTCATGTCTATTTAGTCTGATGTTTCTACTACCATACTTTTATGTGACATCTTTGAATTGATTCGTTCCAGTAAGACTGGTCTATGACAAATACATAGTTTGCTAGATCAAAAATTGAAAGAGTAGTTTGTGTAGAAGCCAACTGTAGACAAAGAATTTCATTCAGTCTGTCACCCTAACCTAAGGTTTGCAACTCCTATTTTCTAAGGATGAAAATGTTTCTTGTGACCATGGTGTGGCATCCATCAAAATAATTGTGTTTGATAAGGATTAGCAGTAGAATGTCTTCATAGAATTTAATTCTTTAATTCATGAGGTGCCACAAATTTCTAGTCATCTACCATTGATGACAATTGTGCCAGTGGTGTGCTATCCATTTCTATTTAATTACTTTATATTTGCTCATTTTATTGGCTTTGACATTGTCCCTATAAAGGAAGTCTTACAACAACATCTTAATTGACTCAAAAACATTTTCGGGAATATCACTACATGACTCAACATATGTACTTATGTCAATACTACTAATCCTGTTTCCATGGTTGAAAAACTTTGTTATAGAGAGAGAATTTATTATAAGAATTTCGCTATAAATAGATCGCTAAGTTGTTTCAGAAATATGTAGATCTTGATGAAGAATTTTTGATTGGAATTGCTGTGAATGATGTTGAGAATTTAATATTGGATTGCAAATGTTTCGAAGACATTATTGAGGCTATAAAAATCTTGTACTGGCTTCTTGTCTCACTTAACATGTGTGTGTTTTCCAGGAACGTAAACGAGGCCGAAGTGTACTCTGTATGTGTGACACAAGTTCAGATGCTTATCAATAGGGGAAGGACGGTAACTAAGCCACATCGTCACGGTAATTATAGTTCTGGTATTCATCAAATTCTTTAAAGGTAAGTAGATGTACAAATTCATTTGGTTCCATGTACTGGAACTTTGTGTAAATAAAGAAATACAAAATTTCGCAACAATATGAAATAAAACAGTGTGATTTACGCTATAGGGGAGTTTTTTACAGACAAGTCTCTTGACTAACTGGAATCTGCGTTGCAGACAGAAAATGATTCACACTTGTGTGACAGCTTATTCAACTTTTTATTAGAGTGAAAAGTTCAATAAAACACTAAGTAATTCATTAATTGAATAATTTTATCATAATTCATATGAATTGAATTCAAATGCAAATTCAAAGTCAAGATCAAAGTTTTAATTAATAATCTCTCACTGATGCAGTGCTGCCACCTTGTTAAGAATTAAAAAATTCACTTGTGACAAGGAATTTCTCTATGGAGAATTTCTCAACACTAATAAGTTGGCAGCACTGCTTATCGCGTAATTTATCGCTTATATACTTTGAAAATGCTTTTTGTTTTTGTTAAATTTAATTATAAAAATGAAAATAAAAGCGCACATGCAATAATGACAACGAAAACAAAAACAACAAAAATAATAAATGAAAAAATGCCTAAAAATGATTCAACTCAAATGTTATGATTTCGCTATCACTATTGTTTTGTGTTGTTGTTTGTTTCTATGAAGTGTTATTATGTTATTGTTGTTTCTCGTTGTTAAGCACAACAGAATGAATTAAGTACCTACATTTTAAGATGGTGAATTGAATGAAACAAGGAAAGAAAAAAAGAAAAATTTAAAGATCTTTTTTTGTTTATACATAGTAGTAAGTGTATAAGACGGCGCCTTGAACCGTGTAATTATAATGCTTCACAGTATTGCACACACCACACACACTGTGCATGCTCAAACAAAATTGTAAGGTGGAAAGTGGGTTTCTATTATTATTACTACTTATATGTATGTATGTGGTTATTATTGTTATTTTTAATGAGAATTTTGTATTTAGACAATACTTACTCTGATATAATTGGCATTAATATATTCCGTTTTGTCATCACCATCACTCAATTGCTGGAGCACAACACGCGTCTCAGGAAGCGGAATTACATTTGCGTAGCTACAATATCATGATGATGCCGCCGAGGTTATTTATATGGGAACGGAAGAAAAACAAAAATTAATTACAGTTGATCATAATTCATTCATCCACCCACCCATATAATGACTCATTCTCTCACTCAAGACAGTACGTAATTTTGTTCATTCAATTCAGTTTGTCAATCAGTCATTCACACACTCACACACTTAGTCAATCAGTTATTTTGCGTACTTTAATCTATGTATGTATGTAACTTACCGATTCTTATCTTCACAACCGGGAGGCACTTCATCAGCGCGTGCTATTATTTGCGGTACATCACGAAACTCTTCAAATATACTTGATCTTCGTTCAACGAATTTACCCAATTCACTGGCACTCAATACATTGTGACGTAATGCTGGATCATCGAATGCTGCATTGCCATATGAACGTTTTGACGCACGCAACGCACTCTTTCGTCGTACACTACCCAAAACAGAAACATTATCCAAACTATAGGCATCCAAACTGACGGGACGACAACGTTGACTATATGACATTTGTTTTTGTCTCTTACGCATGAGATACAAGAAGGCAACAACAAGGATTAAAGCAATCACACCAATAACACTAACTGTTATGGCAATTATAACATTGACATCGGTTTCATGACCACCATCGGCAGTTTTTGTTTGTAAATTATCCATATCCACCATCGGTGGTGATGGTATATTCGGATTATAATCATGCATTATAGGATTCGAATTAGCAGTATTGCCAAGTGTTGGTGCTGGTGATGATGATAATAGTGTATTACTTGTTGTTGTATCCGAATTTAATTTAGGCACCATCATGGTATCTATTATTTCTGTTTCAGTTTCTGTATCTAAATCAATATTATTTGAGGGTGTTGCTGTTGTTGTTATAACTTTATATATTTCCTCTAGTTTAGTAGAGATACTGTTTGGTGTTGTCGTTGTTATTGTTACAGTAGTGGTGGTGGTGCTGCTGCTATCATCTAATAGATTTATTAAAGGTTCTTCTGTGGTAGAAGTTGTGATTGTTCTTAGTAAATTGTTTTTGTTTTCATTTAATGTTTCCATACTCTGCTCCTCTGGTTTTTTTGTTGTTGGTGTTGTTGTTGTAATCTTTGGTAATAACATAACCTCTTCACCATCATAATCCTTATTGTTATTATTATTAGTTTTGTTATCATCCACCTCAGACAGATTATTGGGTTCGGCACCAAGTGGATTCTCAGACTTCTCTGTTGATTTGGACTTTACAACAGTTGCATTTGTTGTTCTCGTTGTTGTTGTTGAAGTTGTTGGTGTATTTTGTTGTAAATGTTCAATATTATTTGTTTCCAATGAATTTTCCTCATTTGTTTGTGATGTTGTTTTTGTTTCTTCAACTTTCTTCTCGTGCTCACTTAAGTGAACATCCGTTGCCAATTTAACACCAGCTACAACAGTTGCTGTTGTTGCACTTACAGTTGTTGATTCGGTTGGAGTATTCTCTGTTGTTGTTGTTGTTGTTGTTGTATCATACACCACCTGTTTTTCAATTGTGCTATTGCTGTTGCTCTCATTCCTGTTTATGCCACCTGTCGATGTTGTCTCAAGGGTTACTTTTGTTCCTGTTATTGTATCTTCGATTAAAGTTTTCGTTTTTTCAGTTGTTGCTATAATTAACTCATTGTCTTTAAGTTCACTTGTTGTTGTTGTTGTTTCTACGGTCTGGGTCTGAGTCTGAGTCTGAGTATTATTGGTCAATATATTAGTAATTGGTTTACTCAATTTACCACCATCGTCGTCGTCGTCGTTGTTGTCTTCGTTTTTATTTTTACCATCGGTTTTCAATGTCTCAATGACGTCGTCATCACCATTGTTATTATTTGTATTTATTTTTAAATGAATATTTTCTTGAGCTCCTCCTTTTCCGCCTCCCCCACTTCTTTCTAAATTCACTTCATTACTTATTTGGCCAGTTTCTGTTGTCGTTGTTGCTGTTGTAATCTTTAGAATAATTGGCAATGATGTTGTTGTTGTTTCTTTGTCTCCTACACTAAGTAATTTATCAAGATTCACTTTATTTATTGTTGATGAATTCGTTCGTTCGTATTCTTCACCGACAACATTTATTGTTGTGCTCGCTTTGCTAGCCGTTAGCGTACTAACTGTAGTCGTTGTACTGGAAATTTGCTCATCAGCTGCCGCCGCTGCTGTTGCTGCTGCACTTGTTTCTGTTGTTGCTGACTGAGTTTCTGTTGTTGTGATGCCTGTGATGCCTATGCCTATGCCAGAGAAGTCAACGTCGATGTCAGCTTCATTATCGACTTTACGTTGTGCGTTGGCGTTGGTGGTGTTGGCTTTGTGAACCCCTAAAGAAAATTGTACTTTTTCTTCCTCACCAACACCAGCAACATTGCTTTCTTTATTGTTGTTGTTGTTGTTATTTCCTATTAGATTCTCATGTGTTTTGTTATTTGCATATGGCATGAACTGTTCAGTGAGGTTAGTAATACTCTCAGCTACACTTGCTTCTATAGGTACTACTGTTGTTGTTGTTGCTCCTCCTTCTTCTGTATGCTTTTCCATTTGCTGCTGCTCAGCTGTTTTTTGTTTATTGGAATTTGTCAAAATAATTTCCATTTGATTTTGCTCAGTTGTACTCATAATCTCCTCCACTTTTGTTATATTCTTATCATTCTTATCAATCATTATGTTGTTGTTGTTGTTGTTGATAATGTGTTTTGTGTCTTGTGGTGATTTCATTGTTGTAACCATTGAATCATTTATTTCATTCAATTGCATTGATTCATGTGTTGTTTCCATTTTCTTAATAGACATTGATGATGATGATGTATCTGTAACAGCAACATCTGTTGCATCCAATGTGGAATTGATTAAATATTCTGTATGACAATCAGTACTATTATTTCCTTCATCACATAAAACACTGGATGATGTTGAAGTAGAAGTAGTATTATGAATTTTATTGGCTACCACCGATTTCATTGACTTTTCCTTATTATCATCATCATTATTCTTTTTTTGAATTCCACTTCCTTTTAATTGTTCAATTTCATTGGTCATTTCCAAAGGATTTAAAGTAACATTTTCATTTCTTAATGATTGTAATAACTGGGAGTTATTATGATGATTTGGTACTATTTTCATGCTTGCCAAACTCCAAACTTCAACACGATTGGGTAAATTCATGTTTTGCGTATTTGTAGAATTATCATTAAAGAATTTTGGACGCTTTTCTTGGTGTACAACAGCAGTTGATTTCTCCACTTCCACTTCTGTTTCACCTTTTCTATTATTGAGTGACTCATCAATGATATTTTCTTGTGAATATTTATTGATTGTTTCACTGGTAGAGGCGGCAGGGGTAACTGCGGTAGGTGAGCCATTTGTTGTTATCATTAATGGTGATGGTGTTTCTGTGAGTAGTGTTGGTGTTGTTGTTGTAGTTGTTGTCATGGCAAGAAGAACAGGTGTGTCAATTGTTGGTTCTAATTGTGTTGTTGGCTCCATCATGTTATTAATATTTTTTGTTTCATTTAATGCCACAAATTTAATACTTTCCTTTTCAACATCTCCATCATCATTATGAATTTGTCTTGCTGTTGTTGACATAATAAGCGCATGCAACATCATTGCTGCCCGAGTGCTACTCTCGCTTTGTTGTTGCTCTTGATGATGTTGTTGCTCATCATCATTTGCCAACATGGCACGCGCATAATCAACAGAACGTGCAGTGCTACTGCTACTACTGTTGTTGTTGCTTATTGTTAATGAGGGTGTTGAATTATTGTTGTCATCTTTACTTATATAAGAGGAGCTGTTGTCATGTGCCAATTGTTCAACAATTGGCAAAATTGATTCTGTTGTTACTGCTACTGTGGATGTTGGTAACATTGTTGTTGTTGCTGTTGTTGCTGTTGATGCCATATCCAAATTATCTTGAATTTTTGAACTAATATCTGGCATATGTTGTTCCTTAGTCATGTCATCAAGAGCAGCAACACGACTTAATACTAAATTGCCATTGCTATTGTCATTGCTGTCTAAGAATTTCACACTTTCACTTTCAACTACTGTTGCCAGTTTTAAGGGCGCCCGCATGGCTTCTCTGGTCGTTGTTGTTGTTGTTACCGTATCTATAGTTATTGTTTTCTCTGTTGTTGGTGTTGTTACTGCTTCTGCTGCTGCTGATGTTGCTGTTGTATTGCTGCTTGGACTAACAATGTCAGGGTCATTTTTGTGGGTTTCTCTTTTTTGTTTTATGATACCCGCCTCACTTGGTATCACCAAACAACAACACAACACCAACAACAACAACATTAACAAATTATTATTCTTTACAACATATTTTCGTTGGCTTCTCTGTTGTTTTTCTTTATTTATTGCTTTATTTATTTGTATTTGTCGAAGCATATTTTCTAATTGATTATAATAATATTGAAGTTGTGGGATGGGGCAGATACCCTTCTCTCTATATTTTTGGGGTAGGTATGTATTTTGTGTATAGTATCTTTTTGTTTTGTTTTCCCAATTGATATTCTATTTTCGTTTATTTTCAATTGTCTTTCAATCGCTTTCAATGTATGTAGTATTGTACTATTGTAAGCTGCCTTTCAATGTCATTCGTTGTAATTTAATTATTTTTTTTTTTAAATTATTTTCCCTATTTATTATTGTTGCTATTCTTGTACGTGTTTATAGTATCTGCTGTTTTTGTTGCTGTTGCTACTGCTGTTGTTTCTGTTGATCGCATTCCATGCATCCATTTTCAGTCGTCGCATTCAATTCATTAGGAAGTTTAAATTGGTTTTCATTCGATTCGATTCGTTTTTTTGTTTATTTTTTTTACTTATTTACTACTCATTTTTTATTCTCTTTAATTATTGTAGTTAAATTCGTTGTTCGTCATTTGATGAGCAAGCATTCATTACATTTTTCATTTCATTTATAATTTATATGCATTTTTTTTTTTTCAATTTCCATGGAGAGTCCAATCCGCAGTTGATTGGGATCGAATCGGTCTTACGATGTCAACTGGAAATAGATAAAAACAGTTTATTTAAATTAGTCTATTATTTATTGTACTTTTTTTTTTTGAGAATTAAATTTAATTCTATTTATGGATAATTGAGATGATGATGATCACAAAAATCTTTGTTTGTTGCTTTATGAATATATAAATTGTATTATTTCATTATACATACAATATTATACAATTTCTATTATTGAAAGATATATGATACATGTTTAAATTAATGACATTTTTACTAGAAATTCGATAAAAGGCCAAGGAATTTCTTTTGCACATGAAGTCTTCTAATGGCAATATAACATTTTTAAGTCCATAGAAGGAATATCTTATTACAAAGAAATGCTAGTAGGAAATCTGTAGTAGTCTTTAAGTCTTCTCAATGCAATCGAAGATGACAGATGAATTGATCTTATGAACAAGATTGCTTCTTATGACAAAATACTGTCAACAAAGTACATTAAAAATAATTAAAATACTAATTAAGCAAAAAGAAAATAAATCTGTCTCTGACCCGGTGGGGGAAATTTATTTGCTAAATAGCTAGCTATGCCCCTACTCACAGCATGTGTGGTCAGAGACAGATATTAGACACCCCATCCAAAATTGTGCGTCCAGATTCAGTCACGGTGGATGGAGAATCGTAGGTGTTGCAGGACTAGAGCGTTGATAGCGGTGGGCGAAATCTCAGGAGAAAGAATGTGGTAAATTTTGTTATAATTATCACATAATACACGAAATGGATCATGTGAGGCAAAGTTAGTTGTGCACCTACCTAGAGCAAGAGGAACAAAATTCCCAGTAGTACGACTAGGGACACAGAAACTAAGTTGTATTAAAAGCCCCGGCGAATAAACAATACCAGTTATAAGTTTATGAAGAAAGCTTATTCCTAAAGAAATTCGGCGATTACTCAACGAAGAAAGATCTATAAGAAGGCAAACGTACACTAGGGTTCCAATTTAAGCCCCGAAGTGCAAAAAGAAGGAATTGCTTCTGTACTCTGTACTCAGTTCGGTCTTGATGTATTTTGTATTGAGGGCTCCAGACGCACGAAAAAGAGAGATAAAAAGAAGCTTTGTAACGTAGGGATCGTTAAATTCTTTAGACCATCTTTTAATAAAACCAAAAAGACAGTTGAAGAAATGAGATGGTTAAAGCTCAGTTTGGGGTCAAAAATGACTCCGAGGTCACTGAAGGTAGAATTGTTTCAACAATTTTATTTTTTTTTATCCCTTGATAAACTTTTTGCCATCTTTCGGGTAAAATAATCCATAATCCGGTCTTTGTAGAAATTCTGGAGTTTCTGATCAAAAAACTGGCGCAATGCCGTTTCGCAGTCGTTTAGGGATAATTCTGCATGGAGCAAAATAAATAGTAATCAGATTGTGCTAGATCCGGACTATATGGTGGGTGCGTTAATGCACTTTCCAGCCGAATTCCCTCAATTTTAGCCGAGTCATCAAAGATGTGTGTGGCCTAGCGTTGTCGTGGTCGAAGACTATGCCCTTTCTGTTCATCAATAGCGGCCGTTTTTCCATCAACGCTCCATTTAGTCTTGTTAGTTGTTGACAATTGAGTTCAGAATTTATCGTTTGCCCAACTTACTTTTCCACCAACCCAATATACATACACATGTCGGCTTAACATTGACCATATTATCACCAGACTCTGTTCTGTTCTTCAAGAAAATCATCAGTTTTTTCTTTCTCACTTTCAGTCAGCACGTCACATCTGTGAGGCCTAAACAGGTTTCTCTGACTGCTCCACAGGAGACACTTACTTAAGCGCACAGACTACGCTGAAATCGATGCCCTGTCATTCAGATATGGGGAACCGCGAAATAGAGTGCAAGTCTTGCAGAACAAAACATCGAAACAAACGCCTGCAACCGGCACATAACAATCGCTTGGTCGGACCACTGACCAATGCAACTCCAGTCCGAAGGCTCAAAAGGCTAAATATTGGTTCTCTAATGCAATGAAGCAGACACCGCATGAGGTAAAACACGTGGCTTGGCAACCACTCCAGGTCTTGAGCCATTCTTAGTTGAATACTGTTTTTCACGATATACATTAAAGAAACTTGGTGATATTTTTATAAAGAAGCTAAGCACACTATAGAGCATCAATAGCCCTGAATGGCCCTTACTATTTATACTTGCACGGGATTCTTTTCTTCTTTAATCCACTATATTTGGGATCATTTCAATGACCAATTGAATAGTAAAGTATTTCCAAGTTTTTTGTGTAATTTAGTAAGATTCCCACAACAACAGTTAAACATCTGGAATTTCGACCACCACTTCCGATTTTTCAAAAGTATTTTTGCTATAAATTAAAAGTAGAATATCATGGGTTCTAATTGAAAACATTATATATCCTCCTCTTCTTTATTATAATTTGAAGAACTTCTAAGATTTTCAATCAACTTCTTCTAGGCAAGATCCCGAATTCTTTCCACACTTATCTTTCTAATGCTTACAACAAATTTCAATAGACTAAAGTTCAGTATTTAAAATCTCTTATTGAATTTCTTTACAAAGTACTTTCCTTTTTCTAACATAAATTTAATGTTAAATTGATTTGCGGTGGTCTGTGCTAATTCTACATACTATTTATGAATTTTAGGTATTATTAACTTTCACTTAAACTTAAACCTAAAGAACTTTTAAAGGCAATTAAACTTCATTTACCTCTATGGACTTACTCTACACATGTAACCTATAAAAACAAAACAATCAATTATGGCATGTATCCAAAGAGTTCATTACACTTTTGCAATAAAAATAGACAATTTTAAGTTAATACTTGTAGGAAGTACGAGTATTAAACGACCCGGGAATTGAATTAAACACGAACCTAGTAAATGCATAAGCGATGAAGCCAATGAGATTGAGATTTGAGTTCAACTTTGAGTTCATTCAACTATACGAGTACCAGTACTAGTAAATACATAAAAAGAAAGAAATAAAATTCATGTGTTTTCCAAAAAAAAAAATCAGATATATCATGTTAAATGAAATAAGAAAGGGAAAGGGAATGGAATGGAACAGAACTCCCTTTTAGTACTGTATAGTTTTATTTCTCCATGGTTATCGGATATTGTTATCTTTTTGTAATTTCATTCATGTCAATGCAATGCATTTGTTGTTATTGTTGTTGCTATTTACAGCGGGGTAGCACATGGTGTCATAGCGCCCACAAACAGAGTTACACGTTTAACTATGATAAATGTAGGAGGAGGAAGAGACCCTACCTAGTTTTGTAATACCATTAAGTGCACTCCTTACTCATTTCTTTATGATTCTTTCTTTTAAGGTGTAAATGGTGGTTTCAATAGCTACGAGTATTATAGTAAAAGGTGAGTAGGATTACTACATAACATAAAGAAGAAGGGTGTTTTATGTTATTGAGTTTGCAAACAAAAAAGGAGGAATAAACAATAAAACATGACATGATTTGGGGTTGAAAGGGGCACTACATTTTTATGCATTTCTGGACTCTACAAATTTGTATTACCACATGAATGCGTTTTTTCAACCCACATGATGATGAGCCACCAAGTGGTCAAAAAGGTTGGTCGGTCATTTACAAACATGTGAACTTGAAAGTCTTCGAAAATGAAGTAAAATTGGTAATCAAATTCTTTTCTTCCACATTTCATGCGTGTGTTGCTGACTAATTTAATTAATGAATAAAAAAACCCATGAAAAATGAAGAATATAATGATGAAAACGGAGAACATAAAAATTGATAAGATAAACCAAGTTACCGCAACAATTTTGTAATATTTATTAATATTTTTTTTCTCTTTTTTGTGTATTTTTTTGAATGTCACAGTAAAGATTGCTTTTGTGAATTTTTTGTTGGTTGATAAGCAAAACGTAGACATACAATTCTTATGAGTATATGAGCTACTTAAAGTAATAAAATTCATTCATTTATTCATTCATATAGTCAGTCAGTCGCTAGGTTTATCTTAAATAAGAAGAATAAAAAAAAAAACAAAAACAGAGTCTTGAAAATTATATTTTTAAATGTAATTTGAATTAAAAAAAGATAAATTTATAAAAAATAATATTATTACTATTATTTTTAATATTAACCCTTTGCACTCCGAGAAAATATTCATATGATTATTCATCTTTGTAGCTATGAGACTTTATTGAATAGTATTTCTTCTGTGTATTATTATTATATTATTTAAAAGAGAATCTACTGTTTGATGCCTCATAGAACAAAGGAATTGCAAGCTGCTTTTCAAGTTTTATTATTTGAAATTATATAGTTTGGTCTTTCCTAGTCTGATCTAGGCAATTTGCGACCTACAAATGTGTTTACTTTGAATTCAAACCAAAAGCCATGGAGACGACACATTACTGTGGTTACCAAAACATTCATAACCAAGCTACACATGCTTAACTGGCTACTACGCCCCACGAACACTTTAAGCTTAAATGCCAAACTCACACTATACAAAGCAATAATTAATCCATCATGGACATAGGGTATCCAGCTCTGGGGTCTGGCAAACTACTCACAAATCAAACGCATTCAAGTCATCCAAAATAAAGCTCTTCTTGATCTCCAGATGACTTCTGAGGCAAACAAGCAGATTATCTGCTAATGATCGGCTAATCTCTCACCTTAATTCACTTGTTAACGAAAACTCCTCAACAATAATTGTCGCAGACGACTTAAAAGACTCTACCCTATTGATTTGCGTTGTGGTCGCAACTGTCGACGTTTTTAGTCATAATAAATAATAATTATAATATAATATTGTAAAAAGACTGTACCCTAGTGATTTGTGTCGTGAACGCCAAATACGATCTCATTATTATTTAATTTATATTAATTATTTTAAAATAATAAAAGATGAAAAAAAAAATATAAAAAAATTCAAAAGCCAAGCATTAACAGTGAGTTGACAGTAACTGATTCTGTTAATAACATTATCTTGGCAACGAGAAGAAGACGTCGCTACAAGATCGTCAAAGAATATTCGCTGCCTGCAAAAAAGTATTAGTGCCAACAGACAGAATAATATTATTAAATAATTCTGTTAAACACATTACCATTTTCATTATTTTAATAAAATACTATTAGTATTGAACTGCTTTATTTCATGCAATATTGTACGTAACATACAACTATTTAATTTTCTTTCTTTTTGCTAAGATTCTGTTAATAACATCAATGATATAAAATAATATTTTAATATTGAATCGTCTCATAGAACTTACGATTGCCATAACATAAGAGAATTCAATAGTCAAACATTTTAACATGTCTAGCGGTCAAATTGTAAGCAATAAACAACATAAACAACACAAGCACAACAATTTGGCCCCGAAGCCATGACCATAATTTCATTGCAAACAACGCATGACCCAATTGATCACAGCTTCCATAGTTGATCACTACTCATTGTACAATAACACAAAGGTAATTGCTACAAAACTCACAATATGCCCTAAATAATATTGTACTTAAGTTTTTAGTAAGCGATTTAGTAGAGAAAAATTTAATAAATAAATAAAATCAATAGTTTAAGCTGCATAATAAAGAAGGGTTAAGTATATCAGATTATTGGATTATATACATACTATACATACCACTTGGACCTACAGTGAGAACCAAACATAACAACATTTAATAAAAATTTTGACAAGGTTTTGTAGTCTATGAAAATTTAAATTTTCATATAATGTCATTCATTATCACTTAAATACAATAGTTTGTTAGGATCTGAAAATCCTTATGGAATTAAACATTAGGTCTCAAACACATGGAATGTAGAGCATCATTAAGAAGTCAAAAGAAGCAATGAATCAAGTTTAAAAAGTGATATTATTATAACTTCGAAATGCTTCCGCACCCATCTTATTCTCCAGAATTGGTCCCCAACAATTTTTACTTGTTCGCAGAAAAAGATTTGACTCGCCGGATCAAACGCCTATTTTGAGGCCATAGGTAAATAACACTGTGTCACAGCGAAAAAAAACTTCTTATCAGACCTAGTGGAGGTTATAGGTCATAAAAAACTAAAAAGAATGGCATATAAAAAATTTTTGATACACCCTCAAAATCTTGACTTAAAGCTCAAAAACCGTTTTTAAGAGGTTCCTGTACATATTACCTTATAACTTGGCCATTTTATATTGGATTTCAAATTGCATATGACAGTTTTTTTTCCTTAATTGTTGCCGATAGAGGGAGATAGCTAGAATAAGAATAAAAAAGGAAAAAAAACTGTCATATGCAATTACAAAAAGTACAATAAATCAAGTAATTTTTAACCGATTTTATTCAAACAGGGTTCATTTAAAGCTAAAATCACTAAACTTTCGATGAACGTTGAGAAAAAATATAATTTAGATAAGATAAGGGGCACAAATTAGACTTAAATTTGCAAAATCGATGGAAAAATCAAAATTTTGCAAAGTTTTTGGTCTGTATCTTCATGAATTTAAATGATAACAAAATACATGATACATGGTTGTAAAGGCTTCTAAATACAAAATAAAAATTTGAAATCCAATATAAAATGGCCAAGTTATAAGGTAATATGTACAGGAACCTCTTAAAAACGGTTTTTGAGCTTTAAGTCAAGATTTTGAGGGTGTATCAAAAATTTTTTATGTGCCATTCTTTTTAGTTTTTTATGACCTATAACCTCCACTAGGTCTGATAAGAAGTTTTTTCAATTTTTTTTTTTGTAACACAGTGTAATTATTCAAAAAAGGTTTCGTAATTTTAGAGAAGCGCTGGAATGTTTGTACCGCTCTTGAAGGACACTATGTTGATGACTAAAATTGAATTTAACCGAAAAAGCTGTGTTTACTTCCTTAGATCGTGAACTTATTAGCCGATGTGTTATACCATAAAGGGTAAAGAAGGACATGATGAATAAAGTCCTTCATAGTCTCTTTAATCAAACCATAGAATTCGAGTCTTTGAAGGGGATAAACTACACATAATCCATCTCAACATTCATACTGGTAGATGAGTAAGTATTGTATATTATAAATAATCATAACATATCTGAACTGCTGAAGAAAAAGTTATATATGCGTCATAAGAATCTTATGTTATGAAGAATCTTTGATTGATGAGATGAAAATACTATTTGAAATTAATAGTATGTTCTAAAGCTAATCAAGTTTTTGATTGATTCTTGTAATGTAAATCATTTAAGAAAACTTAATGAACAAATATTAATCAAAAGTTCATAAATACCAGAAACAATTTAACCCAAGCCAAGTCAAACCAGACAAACGCCCCTTTCATTTAACCCTACACTTAACCCATATACTCATGCACACAGATGATGGGCAGAATACTACTAGTAGAAACACCATCAAAACCCAATGATTAACAACTAAAACGTGACTGAAAAACTACACACTATCGAAGCAACCATTTCAACTAACAGACCATTGATGCGTAGCCCAATAGATAAACAAACTTGTTTCATCTTTATGGTATAGTAGTACGTATCTAACAGATGCTGATTAAGATGATGATAATCAAATGCTGTTCTAAAGCCTGACTTTGTACACCTGAGAGTACTAGTATAAAGAAAATCATTTCCGCTGTGAAATGAAGAAAGATAGAAAAAGAATTTAATATTGCGCAAAAATGTATTTCTTCAAGTGTTGATGATGATTATGATGATTATGAGGTGTATGATGACAGCTACTAAGTAGTATATAAACCAGTTTTCGCGGACCAATAAAGCTGATCTTGTTTTAGTTTCTTACTATGTTTTATGATTATTATTCTTCTTGTTATTGCTTTCAACATTTAAGATTGAAACATAATTCAATTGAAATTGATTTGCAATTACGATTTCACTTGCATTTAAAGAAAAAAAAACATGGATGTAGTTTCATAATTTTTAAACTGGGATCAGCAGCAGTTCTTGCACTTCTTACTATTAAAAAGATTAAAGCATTAGATTGAAGAAGCTTCTTTCTACTTGGATAAATTTAGGAATCATTAGAATTTTGATAAAGTCAAAGGATTGAGACCTCTTTTAGCTTGATCCCTTTCATTTCCACGTTCATTGCAACATGATCTTGATTATTCATAATGATGATGATGATAATATCTTGTCTACTTTTAATGATTTTTCATGCTCATGTTTAACTTGATGCAATGCATTTCATATTTTTTTTTTTTCTTTTCTATTTACTTGTAATTTTCTTTGTATCTTTATCTTTTTCCAATGTGTAAAGTGTTTCACAAGTTTCTTTGCCAGACAAGACATGATTATGATTATAAGTATGACGGACCAAATGAATAAATAAAACGATTAATCATTTGTATAATTGGAAATAGAAAAAAAAAACATTTAGAGGTTTCCGAAAATTATTGACTTGCAAAACTTTGATGATTCACCTTCAGCAATATTCAGCTCAATAGAAAAAAAATGAATGTATCTTGAACTAAATTCTCATTTAGCCTAAATACAATAGTAAAACATAAACAAAAAAAAATTAGTGCGTACAGTTAATTAAACAAAAGATACATTAAAAAACAAAACAAAAAACTGTAAATCTCTTACTTCAATTAGACTTTTGTATTGTATGTAAGTAAGTACTATTCTTTTTCATTGCTTGTACAACATCAAAAGAATTCTGCTTGTGTCTTTTTATGCACGCAAAAGATACTTATCGAAAATGATTGTGCTTAGATAGATACTCGAGCAATAAAAAACGAAGTGTATTACTTTTATTTAGCACAAAAATCAACCAAGTGTATCTTCTTATATGTAAGTATATCTTTGTATATGCATGAATTCTAGTTTGCACGAGTATCTACAATAGAAATAGTAGTCATAATAAGAGAAGAGATATATTCCAAGGGCATGGCATGGTATCAGATCTAGTACTTGTAGTTTGAGCTTTCAATTAACAGATTTAGTAAATGTAAATCAAAAAGACACAAATTTCAATAAGAAAACCAAAACAATTATAATTTTTGCATCGAAGATTTTAGAATAACTTCAAATTCTCCGATATGTAAGCGAAGGCGAACAACTTAGTCGCGCTGGCACGCACCGTCGGACTTGAGATAAATATTGCAAAAGACTAAAGCCATGAGAGTCCATCACTCCAGTACAAGCCATATAATGATTGACTGCTGTGCGATTGATTTCGTAGAAAGCTTCTGTTACCTCGGTTGCACAATATCAACAGACGGAGGAGCAGAAGCGGATGCTGACTGCAGGTTGAGCAAAGCAAGGGCAGCATTTGGCCGGTTAAAATCGGTATGGGCAAATTCCCAAATCTACCGACGCACGAAATTGCGAATGTTCTCCGCATGCGTGAAATTGACGCTTCTATACGGAAGCGAAACATGGCAACAAGTGTTTGAGGATCATATGCAGAATATTCTGGCCTAACACTATTTCCAACGAGGCACTATGGCGTCTAACAAATGAGGAGCCTATACTGAAACAGATTAAGCGTTTGAAGGATTGGCCACACACTAAGAAAGCCGCCACAAAGCATCACGAGAATGTCGCTCGAATGGAACCCGCAAGGGAGCAGAAGCCGCTCCCACATGGGATGGCGCTAAAACAACTGCCCAGAACATTGAAGATTTATCACAAGTTAAAATTATTCTCTGCCCATGGATTCCAAGACTCATTTCCAAAAACCACCTGTTTGCGTGTCATGGCTATTTAAAGTCGGATTTTTATACATATAATATGTCTACTGTTGCCCCTCTAGATTGCCTTAAGGTCCCACATGAATGAGGGCTGTCATCAGGCGGTTTTGGTGTCTTTGGGGTCTCTGCCGATGACGTTTACTGTTTTAAAGGAACTCTTAGGTATCTTCATAGAAACTAGAATTGCGCACAAACCAACGAGTTTCAGATAAACGGCGAAGTGTCTTGTTTTAACAGACTTGAACTTGCTGCATATTGCTGGTAGCAGCGGCCCCTTTGTCCTTTTTGTTGTTGAGCGACAATTTACTGGACATCCTTAGCATTTAGTCAAGCCTACGCAACTTTGTATAACAGCATGATGAATTTAATGTTAGCTAGCCATGTGAGACGTTTGTCCAGGATCAGACTTGGTCCACTTCGGGATGATACAGGAGTCAAGTCTGCCGTATATAGCGAATAGAGAACAGGAGCTAATACACTACCTTGCGGCACACAATGACTTCGTGTCGCGCACGTTGCCAAAAAAGGTTCGACCACATAGAAAGCATTTTAATAGGTTGTACTGTTTAGATGGGAGGAGACTTTTGATATTGGGATATTGATATGATTAAAATCTGATTTTTTGATAGACAAAATACCATTTATGCAAACCAATAACATGACAAGTTTTAAGGTATATTAATTTACTAAGTTTTAGTACCGATAATGCTGAAAATTTGGTTATAAGAAATGGTCTGTAGTACCAAGTTGGACCATAGTTGCTCAAAAACATTGGAAATTTGCACGAATTCAAATTTGAACTACTATGTATTTACGTCGTACCTAATTCACCGTATTCTTTGGCTCCGAATCTTTTCCCCTATGTATTTACTATAAATATCTGTTCTCAGACCTTGAAAAATTCTCCACGGGTTAAGAAATTTATGTCAATTTCCAAGGTCATAGTTCTAAAAAATAACTATTTTGAGAAGTTTCAGGATTTATTGAGTTTTCTATATCATTCAAACAGAAAGTAAGTAGTATATTCTTCTTAATTTGTCTTTAATCAAGAATATAGTACTTGTAACTTTAATGTAGTATCTTTCCTTAAAGAATGTATGCATTCTAATTCTTGCAATGATGACCTTTTTGATATATTATTTCTCTAAATCATTAAAACAATTTCTCTCCCATGCATTTTTATCTCATTTGCATACTAAAATGATGATGAAACTGTTAATTATTATTGTACATAGGAATAAAAAATGAAAACACATTTTCATTTACATAATAGGCAGCAATTACGTGAAGAATAAGCATGAAAAACGTGTTAAAACTATGAGTAATTTCGATGAAAAATGCGAAACAACAAATGCACTTGAAGATGATGATCATCCCCGGCGTAAAACCTTATTCCTTCTTCTCTACTCTCATTCTAAATTGAATAATTAAATAACAGTCTAAATGCGTAATTATTAACAGTAATAAGAACATAAACAATTGAAGCAAAAAGAATATTTAGATATCTAAATAAAGAATTATACTAAAATATACATAATAATCATTGACCTTGGATTCACTATTCACCCAACATTTGATGTTCATTAAACCAGGAAATCAAGAATTTTAATGTTCATGTGATTTTGATAAAAAATATATGTAATTGTATTTTTAAATTATTCAGAAATATAATAATCATAAAAGAAAAAATCCAAACACTTGAAAATATACGAGAATATTGTATTTTCTGGCGTAAAATCAAATTTAAATGTAAGATTGGCTATGGAGAGAATCAAAGGTTCATCATCACAGCTGCCCTCATACAGTTGATTGCACGCTTGCCAATTGGTTTATTGACAGCAATATTTATTGACATATATAAGAATTTAATATGCACAGATAAAGAGAAAGGAGAGTATAGTATATAGACAATTATCTCTCATTTTTGGAAAATGTGTATTAATTCACAGAAATGACCAAAGGCCTCTGTCTATTATTGTATTGTATAATGAGATAAATTAAAAAGCTACAAAAAAGCCACACACAAAATCATTTAGTAAATAGAAAAAATTTTGCTTCATTGAAATCAAAATTACTGGAATTAGAGAGACACAAAACCAAACCAATGATCAAAGTTAAATACAGAAAATTCTTAAATTAAATATGCTATGGATAAATAGATACATAGTACAATCATATACACAAATATGAAGGCAAAGCTTAGGTCTCGATCTTGTATAATTCGTACATTGGTCTTTGGTCTCAATGGTAATTTCATAAAAACTAGTAAAATACAAAAATACAGAAATACAAAAACAAAATGACCCAAAAATAACCGCAATTACACAGTAGATACAATACCATACTGTCTGTATATGATCTGTATTCATACATACATATGTGTTTGTATAGAAAGACAAAACAAAAGAAGTGGAAATTAAACAAAAAAAAAAATAAAGGTTGAAATGAAAATCATAAAGCGTGTTTCGGTTTTGACATTGTTCCATAGGTTGGTGGTAGGCAGCACAAGCACATCACATCACATCACATCACATCATACAGTACCATATAAGTAAGTGTGTCAGTTATATTGAGGGGGCTAATGCTACTAAACCTGCAAACAAGAATTATCTTCTTGTACTATTGTATGATTTGATTCGATTTGAATGAGTGATTTTCATTTGCTATTTATTTTGTTATATTATTATTTCCAGATTTTTTTGTTAGGAACAAGTATTAGTATTATACTAATGACAATCAATCGGAGAGTAAAAATGATGAAAAAGAGAGTGTGGCTTTGGCATTAATAAATCATTTCATATACTATTTGTTTGTTTAGTTATTGTAAGTATGGATATTTTAAATAATATAATTATTATTATTTTCTATTATTAGAGTCCTGTAATATGGTTGTGACCAATTAATATAATTGTCATACACTACCATATTGCATATAATTGTCAAATAGATTGCTTTGAATGATAATGGAATATATAATTTTCTCATATTTTTATTACTGACTGATAGTTTGTTTGCTGTTGTTTTCACAGTTTTATGTGTATTTTTGAGGGGGTTTTTTGTATGCTTAAGTAATATTTTGCGTGGCTGAGATATGATCAAATTGTTACAATACTAGTAAATAGAGTTTAATGACCGACTTTAATGTTAACATATTGGGGGTTAGTATATTCTATTTATGTACTTCCAGTGGGGTAAAAATTTAATGTTTTTTGTGACTTTTATGAATAAAAAGTATTAGATTTACAAGTGATTAAATAGTATATACACGAAGAGTATTCAACTTTTTCCAAAAATAAAATTTAATTCGTAAAAAAGCGACTTAATTTTCTGAAAAAATTGCGAGTTCCCATTCGTAATAATTATACATTTTCAATTTCAAGTACGTACATACTCTGTCCAGTATAATCTTCCTACGGCCACGAGAGATATCCGCCTGGGAGAGATGTGACTAGATATTTCAGACTTTTTTCTCAATTAATTTTAATTTTCTGCATGTCACATTTTTGATGTACTGATTTGACTGAGATTATCCTTCAGTGTGATTATTAGAATCTCTTTAGTGGGAGATCATTGGTATGGAGTATTGTTAACCTTTATTTGAGCTTCAAAACAGGGTAGAAGCAAATGGGTAAGGCTGCACCTGCAGCTTTGTTAGGTTCCGACTGCTATAAATATGTCTAATATCAGTTTATCTTTGGTTAACTCAAAAAAGGATAAAGGTTTGTTTGATCTATCGAATGAAAACTATAGACTCCTGTGTTGATATCTTTATTGAACATAATATTATTGACAAAACTCTTTAAGATTAAGTTTTGATATAAATGATCTGTCATTCTATAACGCTGAACGGCATTAAAGTCCCCAAAAAAGAATCAATAAAATACAATACTTGGGGAAGATTTTGAATTGCCATTCGATGTGGTTTAAAATGGCTTTTTCGATCCAGTAGCACTATCAATCTGGTTGCTATTGTTACCATAGTAATACCATCCTAAATGTATGGAATTCAGCTTTGTCAACTAGCTACAAAGTCCAAGGTTAAACGCGTTCAGGCTATGTAGAGCTTCTGCACATTACGAGTGCTCTTTGGTACTCCAATACTCTGGCATTCTATATGTTAATCAGCAAATTAACCTCCACACCAGTTATTACAATGACGCACTCAATGTGTGCATGTCGATCTGCTTGCTTTAGCCCTTACTACAAATGATTGCCCGAGAAGGTTGAAAAGGCTACACCCTTTGGATCTACGACATATGTAGATGCCTACATACCTTAAGAACATGTCGTCAAACTTATTGTTACTCTGTTAATTTTTCTCTATTTAGTTAAGTTACTCACTGTCATCAAACCTATCCCTTATATGCGTTCTTAGAATGCTTGATTGCAATTTGTAACAACAAACAAAAAAAAATAATACAAAAATTCCCAATGTCTAAAAGACTTTTGAACTTCAGATTAATTTCTTTTTACTTATGTCTAGATGCTAGAATTTTCGCAAGTTATCTGTTCAACTGAACTATCTGAGAATTTCATGAGCGCCTATATATGAGCAAAAGGTTGCCGCACCGCCAGGAAACACGTGAACCATCGTCGTTGGACCAACAAAGACTACCAAAAAGCTTATTTCGTTACAAGATGGAAGGCCAATCCTTTTGGTGGTGCCACTCACGCTAAGGGTATTGTGCTTGAGAAGGTTGGCGTTGAAGCCGAACAGCAGGAATTGCGTCAGGGCACAGCTCTTTAAGAAAAGCAAGAAGATCACCGCTTTTGTTCTTCGTGACGGTAGTTTGAATTACATTGAAGAAAATGATGAAGTTTTGGTCGCTTGTTTCGGTCGTAAGGGTCACACTGTCAGTGATATCGTTGCAAGGTTGTAAAACTTGCGTTTGGCGAAGATCTTAAATTATGGTCTTTTTAATAGAATTTGTTTGATAAGATTAATATACAAAAATATCTGATATATGTATATCATTTTAGCTTAGCAATCCATGATGGATATTCGATCTCGATTTAAGTGTTTCCTGGACACTTCCCTTCCTTCCTTGCAATTGACTATGAAATCTAATTGACACAATGAATTATATAAGATTGTTAGGAATTTTTTCTAAGAATTCATATTAAGAAATAGTATTGTATTTATCAAACAAATAAATGAGTCATCAACAAACAATTCGAAACTAATTAAAAAAATCAATCAATTTATTCATTGCATATCGCATATCATCATTACAAATTTCAAGCTTTTTAAATTTATTATCAATGCACGTAATTGAAACTACTCTATGTAGGTACATAAGTACTTAATTTCATTGCCAACTTGGTCAATTGGATTGGATAAACAGACAAATAAATTAAAGGGGAAATCCATTATTTGCTCTTTTCAATGATTAAAATTTAAGGTAATTTGCAAAAGCAACAGTTAGTGAGTGAGTTAATTTAAAAATCACGACAAGCTACTGTCTGTGCCACAAAAAAAAATTCATTACAAAAACTTTACACTCACGATTTCATAAAACAAAACAAAAAAAATAAAGTTTATTTTGAAGTTAAATAGTAGTATGTGCATTGGTAACTTTAATAGGGAGCAATAAGTAAAAGGGACATGAATGTTATGATGAAATATTGTACAATACTAGTATGTAATGAAAGAAGAGCTTGTGATGTATTATTCAAACAATTGTCTGTCTATACATATGTCAATCAGTCTGACTTTGCCTAGAGTATCGGAGTGGTATGTAGTAGGTGCACGTGAGTTTTTTGTTTATAAATTTATTTTCTATAGCACCAAAATAACATCACGGATTAGTGCAAGTGTAAAATATAAAGAGTACGAAAGTATCTACAGCAGTGAATACACGAAATGAGGTTAATTCCAGTACATGAAGATGATGATGATGATGAAGCCAATGACGGCGACAACGATGAGTTAACATTTCAAAGCTTAAACTTTGATGGGAACAAAACTAAAGAAGAAACAAACAACAAAACAAAACACAAAATGAAATAAATTTGTGGCAATAATAAGACTAAAAAGCTGCTCAGCAATGACTCATAAAACATTCATGGTAGCAGCGCATGCGCGGCCAAGTGGGGAGATTTTAGTTTTGGTTTTTTCAAAATTACGTGAAAACTCGAAAAAAGACTTTTGACTTTAAATGTTAATTATTTTGCAAAAAAAAAAAAACCCCGGTAAGTTGAGCAAATCAGTCAAAATAATGCAAAGATGCGAAAATATTAGTAAACAAAGAAAGAGAAAAAGAAAATTAATAACGTGGTGCAATTAATTATGAAGAAACCATAGCGTAAACAACCAAATACAAAAGGTAAATGATCCAATAATAGTAGTAAAAAAGATACTCAGCATTCAACTGAAGATACTTGTACAAAACATAGTACACAAAACTAAACACTCTAAGAAATAGCAACAGCACTAGAGAAAGACACGTCACGCTACTTTATACTCGTACAAGCTTAGTAGCACTTTTACTTTTCACTTTGGTATGTGATTATTGTTGTTACTGCTGATGCTGCTGCACACAGATGTTTGAAAGATACTCTTAGTTTTGTATATTTTTGTACGAGTATTAGGTGTGTTACAAACAGAGTTCGTGAAACTCATAGAGACAGGTTTTCCTCTATCAACTTCAACTTCCAACTTAACGTCAGCATCAGCATCAGCGACAACGACATGCTAATGCGATAATATTGTATGGTAGTTGAAGGCAGTTTACTTACTGAGTGGGTGTGTGCAAGGGTAAAACGAAAGATACAGTGGCCAACTATAATACAATAAATGGTGTATGTTTGGTTGGGTGGGTGTCAAGTTTGTGGTTTCACCGGTATCAACCGGAAAATATCTTCTTAACTTCCAAGCCAAACCAATGTCTGTTATTACATGGTATGTACGAGTAGCATGTGAGATTGTCTTGTCTAGTATGTGGTTGTAGATACATACATACTCATATGAGGTTAAATGTTATGGACACAAGTTATGTAAGTTTTATACTTAATTTGAGAAAGTTGTAAGCGGAAATCTCTATCCATATCAGATACTACATGCTCTCTCTCTCTCTCTCTCTGTCGTTTCCCATTTTCATCTCTTAGTGTTTATTGCTTTACTATCTTTTTCTATCTTCTATAGTTGTGTATATATTTCCCACGCATATTCATTAGTATTCTTTCATTTTTAAACATTTTTGTTTAATTATTTCTCAAAACATTTAATCGCAACATTAACAACTCATCATATTTTGTTGTATTTTTTTTTTGTTCATTCATTTGCTAATTAATTTTCTTTTGTATTCTTTTGTCCACATTTTCATTTGTTAACGTGACAAATTCAAATCATTTTCATCTTGATGAATATCTTTTTCTTTTATTTATAATAATTTTTTGTCAAGAGTCTTTTGAAATTTGTTTTTTCTATCATCAAACATTTAATAGGTTTTTTTTTATATTCCCAAGTGAAGGTTCAAGGTTTTTATGAATGCGCATGCATTTAGCATGAAGATGTTAAATGAATTTGCCAATATATGATGGTGTTAAATACACGAACTCTGGGAACTTCCATCATGAATGAAGGGAAATTTCCAAACAAAATAAAAATTGAAGTGAAAATTGTTATTTTAATATTCAAAATTGTTTTAACACTTTAAAGTATCTTTGAACTTATTTTTGTATATATGGTAAACTAGAGCTGTTGGATGATATATTCTTTTAAAGGTTAAACTTCACAAGAAATTATGAAAAAATATTTAAAAGAGAATGAACTTTCATGGTGATTGGCGCTTAAATTTGAACTTTGACTTATTTACCTTAAAATCAAATCAAATCAAATTAATTTCAATAAAACCCACGCCAATGTTAGACAAATTTAACTAATGTGATGAATCGTCGTGTGCCTTTATCTAGAGACATAGATAGATAGATATATGCATATTGTATAAACATTTGTATCTATTAACATCAAAAACTAATGTTCGCACTTGAACTTGCAAATTAAATAAAATGAAGAATGAAAAAATACACCAAAATTTAAACAAAAAACAAAAGAAAACATGACAACATATGTCGCCAAATTAATATATACAAATATTGTATCTATTTGTGTCTTTATGTGGGTGAAGAGAATTCTATTTCAAATTTTGTTTTATTATTCAAACGGTATTCATAGTTTGTGTCAATAACAGTTAGGTGAGTTCGTATACTCAGTACTAGTAGTATGTCTAATGCTTTATTTGATTTCTAGGCCTTGCGACAAATTCGGTTATTGTTTTAAATTGTTTAAAGTTGGTTGAGTTGAGTTACTTCGGGTTGAGTGAACTATTATAAAACAACAATTGGAATGTCTAGAAAATAATTTCAAGAAAACCATGTTCACTTTACTAATAAACAAATAATTAATAATGATATATGGTACCATACAATAGATTTCACCTTGAAAATTATAAGTATAAAGTTAATTTCGGATATTGTAGTTCAGTTAAGTTGCGTCTAAGAGACATGAAAATATAGTATTGTATTTAATAAGTAAAATTTCTATAGCATCAACTCAAAGAATTTTCATTCTAGAGATCTGATTTCATTTACCATATGCTGAGATTTAGGGTGAAGTAGAACTTTGCAAACAATTTAGAAAATAAATGTCACATGTCATATTGCCATCTTGTCGTGCTAAGGGGGATTAGTAGCATAAAGGACCCTGAGACCGAAACCTGAGCTACCTATGCAGGTATGATCTAAGGCAGGGTTGTTTAACCTTTTTGGTTCCCTGTGTTGCATTGCATGAATTGTGATGATTTTTAATTTTCCCACTCTCCAAAAAGGTGACGAGCAAAATATATAAAAAAAACGCTGAGAAGTGGGCCAAAGAAATTTCTAATTGTCACTTCGGCTACCCTGGACGCATAGGGCCGAATTCAGAATTCACTTGGGTGGGTCGTGGGTTGGACAGCCCTAATCTAAGGCGAATACCTAAGCTAAGAAAAATCCAAACCAGGCATCGCAATGACGAAACTTTCCTCCAATCCTATCCTCATGGTGGGCGACGAGGCCCTTCAAAATGGTAAACGTCATCGGCAGAGACTGTAAAAGTCATCCAAACTGCCTGATGTCAGCGCTCACTCAAAGCGTGAGTCAAAGCCGATTAAAGAGGCTCCACCCCAACGACCTTCCAAACAAAAGGTCACCAGCAACTTAAGTATTCCTATCCTATCCTATACTATCCTACACTATCTTATACTATCCCATACTATCCTATACTATGCTATTCTATGATATCCTATGCTATCCTATGCTATCCTATACTATCTTATACCATCCTATCCTATCCTATGCTATCATCCTATCCTATGCTATCCTATTGTATCCTATCCTATCCTATGCTATCCTATGGTATCCTTTGGTATCCTATCCTATGCTATCCTATGCTATCCTATGGTATCCTTTGGTATCCTATCCTATCGTATCCTAATCTATATACATATACATAAAATTGTAAGCCTTTTCCTTTCTGTGCACGCAAATCTCAGAAACGGCTTAACCTATTTAAATGCGGTTTTGACTGGTGTATTGTGGCAAGCTTCGTGTAACATTTAACGTTTATTTTATCGACATCAACTTACTAAATCAAAAGATATTCATATTTTTAATTCTGTTGCCGACTTTTTGGCTGATTTTCGAATGTTTTCCTCTTTTGCTGCGCGCCAACATTGAACATCGGATAATTAGGAAAAAAGTTAACAAAACACACGCTATTACAACATATTTCGAATACCACGCGTACGAAGTCGTGGGCACAGCTAGAATAATCTAAATGCTTAAAATTGGCGATTCAATAGGGTATCCCAAGATTTCCTTGGAAAGCCGACAGTATGACCAAAAAATCTGTAAATTATGTATTCTATTATATATTATTTTTTTGACAAAAAACCTTCTTCTTTTAAATCGCATACATTTTTTTGCTTTTCTCCTAATCAACAATTTGTCAAATTAAATTAAATTATGGAAAATTATACAAGTCACATATAAAACTAAAGAAACCCAGCGGGCAATTGCGGTTTAGTCAATAGATTAAGTGCTTTCATCTAGCAGAATATAATAGATTTCTAAACGAGAAATGTATCTCAAGTTGTGTTGTGTTTCTCATGATTTCCTTTCTGATTACAGACATCTATGGATCACTGAGTTGCGCAATTACCGTGAAGCATTTAAGAAAATTACATGAATCTATTAATTCTTTTTAATTATTATTGCAAACAAATCCCATTAATCAGCATAAGCCATTAGAAATAATATTGACAATTATTTAAATATCTTCATACGAGTAACTCCCCTTTATGTTCTTAACAGAACGATGAGTTGCAAATTTTTATGATTATTAATTTTAGTATTAGACAATATTTACTTAACTAAATGTGCAAATATACAAAATTTCCATTCCATAGAAAAACTTTAATAATATTTTTACCTCACTAAGTATCTAAGTATCTTTGTGAAGTAAATAAATATTGGTTATTGTATAAATCCATTGACAGAACAACAAATTGAAAGTTAAGCAATTAAAAAACATCATTCAACTTTAGCGAGATGAAACTCAATCACGAAATCACGCGCAAATCAAAACTTGTTTTAAATCCTGAAATTTCATTATTGCACATCGTTTCACAGATTGATGTTAATTACTTTTGTGTCTGAATGCAAATTAATAATAATGAAATACAATAAATAAACGTAATAATAATAAAAATAATAATAATATAAAAATAGTAACAACAAAAAACAATGACAATATATGAATGTACGTCAAACAAAGTAGTAAAAGTTATAACAAAATGTATAGAAATACAATATATAACTAATCGTATGTTTGTATACCTTTAACAATATTATGAATGGGTATTACCACTTGTTGGTGGCATTGGTAATACAAAGAACCAGGTGAATCATATGGCGAAGTTTCCTGAAAGTACTTATTAATGATCAGTGTGGTGAGGAAAATCGGTTCATGTTTGCCCTTTCTTCTGACTATTTCTATACATTTTTTGTCTATCAGGTATTAAGCAATCATTGTTGGAAACCAATTACACTACTCAACACTAAAAAAATATCTGACCCGGTTAATATATATGACCTATAATAAATAACTGTAAGCATTGTTTTTATACGACACATAAAATTTGACTTTAATCACTCGTCGTAACAAAACAGCTCAAATGAACGCTTTTACAAAGTATTGCTGTATTTGAGAAGCGCTTTCAAGGTAGATTGGAGCCTGCTATACCCCTGCATCCCAATACAAGAGGAAAGCCACTCACTCCAAAAAAACCATGCCATTAAAAAAAAAAAATAAAAATCAAAACTTTAATTTGTGATAAATTTATGATTTAAGACATGGCTGTTTATCTGGTAATTGTTATATCAATGGCAAGGAATAATAAACACAAAATGAGACCTGAATTAAAATAAAAACTTGAAAATATGTTGAGTAGTGTTACTGGAAGACTTAGTCCTAGAAGTAAAATTAACACAATTTCAGTTTAGCAACTACATTTTTGCTCTTTAATTCCTTTATAATCTTCATGTTCTTTAACAGAATTGCTTGAAATCACAAAATTTATGAAACATTCCATATGTTAGATTGATCGTACCAATGTTTCATAATTCCATAGGATTCTGGTTAAATATAAGACTTTTTATGAGTTTTTTGTTTAGAAAAGTTTTGCAATTTTTAAAATATTCACACAAAATTTTACTACTTTGGTTTTTAAGCTACGTTTTGTGGTTTCCCTATGATCCTAAATTTTGGTAAGAAGGGTTTAAATGACTATTAAATATCGGACCGATTGGCCCCATAGGTAAGAAGTATGACTATTAATTATACTATGATCATTCTTTTAAAATATTCAATGGAAAAATTGGACGAAGCAGATGAACTCGCTACAAAAGAAGCTGCTGATGGCCTCGTTGGGACAACCCTATTCTGCGGGCTGCTTGGAATTTCACGAAACAATAGCTTGAAAGTAAATCGCAACAATATTAGGTGGGCTTAAATGGGGATGGTGATGCCTATCCCCCCCTAATGTTAACCTCACCTTCACGCGGTACCCTCTGTTCATCACAAGCGAGGCTCTGAAGTCCGAGCAAAGGCGGTATAACCTTACCATCTGCGACTAAGGAAATGTTGTTGGCAGCTTGTCTGGAAGCTAGAGTCGGCAACCCGACGCCAGAATCAGAAAGGTAGGCTGGTAATCTTAAACTCATCTTATCAACTAAACCACAGCAAAAAAGCCTCGGAAAATGGAGGAAACTTGTTATGGCCTTTTGCTCCTCCGTGGAACCATAGGACTTTATATATACATATATATATATAAAAACTTTAAGAGTAGGGAAAACTTTTGTGCTTTCTAGCTCTTGCAAAAGAACACAGGAAACATAAAATCTCATGCTTCTTAGATGGACAATGTAGAGTTGTGAAATACTTATATAATGCAGATAAATCTCAACGACCAATGTAGATTATGTAATGAAGAGGAGAAGACAGCAGAGCATTTGCAAATGATACTGTGTGAGTTTAAATTGAACCAGGCATCGGATATCTGGACAACCAGCACTAAGAATTAACAGAAATAGCAATCTTTGAATTCCAGAATCTCGGAAAAACTGTAATTATGGGGTTTGTTATAATAGAACCAATTGAGGCCGCAGTGACTAGGTGACTAGAATCCGACCTTAATCTAATCTAATGCCAAAAAATGGAAGTGAAAGGTATTTAAGTTTCGGTGAATCTAAGTCAATACTATTATATCTTGATTTAATTTTTTTTTTTTTAATTTTATTTATTGTTGTATTTACGATGAGGGTTTTTTGCATACAAAACTGGCATTGGTTTGATGTGTGAGTTTTGGGAAATACCCCACCAGTACCACCACTTATTCAGGTTTGACATGTGCACAATTTTAATATAAATTAATGAGTTCTAATGGCAACACAAAAGGTGATAACTTTAAGATTATTATTACTGTTAAGATACTAGTACAATGAAATATAATTTCTAAGAATTTGAAAACTGATGAAATTTTATTTATGGTACATAAATTTCTTTCAAACCAGATACATACTAAATAAGATAATATATCTGTTGTTTATCTATTGTGAGCTGGCACACACAATATGCGGTAATAAGACAAGTCGGTGAATACAAAATAGATTCACATAGAAATTTTTATGCGCCCCAAATGTTTGTCTATGCAAAATAGTGAAAAACACGTGGTTTTTTTCTTCACTTTTTTTTTTAAAGATATTTTCCCTATGTGTTTTTGTGTGTGTTAAAACAGAGCATTTTGTATACAAAAGATACATACAAGTACAAAATACATAAACCAACCAAATATGTTGCATTGCACTGAATGAGTATGTAAATTTTTGTATCTAAATAAAGTACAAAATGTGGAATATATCGCACTTGCAAAATATGCAAAAGATATTGCAACACATGGTACAATATTTATTATTATGGGTTGCATAAAGCAATGTCTGTATTGTATCTGTTTGTATTTATGGTAAAACAATAGTCAATATTTTTTATAAATCTAAAGAATATCCTGTTGAATAAATATATTCAATGTTGCAGTGCATTTTATATCTAAATGATATCCTGAACAATTTGGAATGAGGACTAAATATTGATGGGACAAACATAAGAGTGTTAATGTACGTGGATGATATAGTACTAATAGCTGATAATGTGAATGTACTCCAATCAATGGAGTATGGAAGTAAATCTAAAGAAGTCAGAAAAAATGGTGTTCAGAAAGGGAGGCCGACTTGCAGACTTACAAGTAAAAACGAGTGAAGAAAACATCAGAGTGCTGTTAATTGTAATTCTCACACCAAAGATGTCTTTCACCAAACATATCAACAACCGAAATGAGCAAGCAAAAAACAGCATTTAATCGACATGGCAGATTTCCTAGGCAAAAGCTGGAAAATGAAAACTATTTTTGGCAGTTTGCAGGTCAATCCAAGCGTATGCCGCAAGTTCCAGCGGTATTTCTTGAAAAGAGTACTGAGGCTACCGGACGCAATCCCAAACTATGCATTGTCATTGGAAACTGGTACTGAAGACAGTCACTTCTATACATTAGATCTGCATATGCAATACATCACAGACTTTACTGTCATATAACGCAGATAGATTGCCTCATAAGTTGTCCAAAGCTATTCTAAGAGGAAACGTTGTGTGGGCAAATAAATTTAATCAGTTGGGAGCAGAATACAATATAAGTTTTCAATGGAATGCTGAAATAGAAGAAGACTGGTGTTATCGTTGCAACCAGCTCATTGAGGCATTAAAAGCGGCTTCGTGGAGTACAATGCTAGAAAAAGTAGCAGGTAGCATAAACCGCTTTTATAAATACCTGCAACCAACAGCTAGCGAAAGATAACTCAACGTGAAATAACAATGATAATAAAAGCACGCACGTTTCACGCCAGATATGTCAACCATTTGTACGCTATGCAACAGGAATGAGCAGGAAACACTGACGCACTTCATATCAAGATGCCTTGTGTTAAATGAATTTAGGGTGTCACATTTTAAGAAAAATTCAATTGAGCAAAATGAACTGATAAACATATTAAACGGTGACCATGAAATGTTTTGGAAGACCATAGCAAGCTATACATATAGAAAATTTCTAATATCAGAATTCAACTAACGTCTAACAGCCATGCTGTAAAATCACACCTCGTTCTTTTTTTCATTCCAAAATGAATAAAAATAAGTATACTAATACTACTACTACTACTAAACTTGCTAACTTAAAATGGATGACATAAAACTTAAAATAAACTTTCGATTTGATTCTTAATGCTTTGCTTGAAAAGTATCTAAGGTATGCATGCGATTGGGTCACATTCTACTTGCCTACATTTTCTTATAAATTGTTGTGTTGCCAAAGTAAATGAATGAAAGCATTCAGTAAAAAAGAAGAAAGGTATAAATAAAAATAGGCAAACAAACAAACAAAATAACAAAAACTGAACTAACAAGAAAAAAAAGGGAAAAAGATCCATGTGGTAAAAGTACTCATTTCTATCTAATGCTTAACTCTAATGTATCTTCAACACATATTATAAAGTGTAAAGAAATGAAAGAAAAGAATAAGAACATGGCCTAAAAGGTAAATAAACAAACAGAATGCAAAGCAATCGTTCATGTTCATCAAAAGTGCATTTCAGAAAATGTTAAGAAAACCATAGCTTAATGGAAATTGATGTGTGTACTTCGTACTTCTATTGAACCTTGAGCTGAATACCAATATGATATATGTATGCAAATGTGTATCCTGCGGCTTTAGTTCATGTTGTTGCTTTCAAAATGGGAGCAAATACACATGATTGTAGTATCAACAGTGAATCTAGATATAAACTATAATATATTGTAGTTCCTTTAGATAACCAAAATGAGTTTTAGTTAACCACAAATGATGTTGATATGCTACTGTTACTATACTACTACTACTATTGTATTACTATTGTGTTATGCTTGAAACCTGTACGGTATTGCCCATGCGCCATTTTAATTCAATTAAAATCAATTAGACTCCAACTAAGTATTTGACTTGAGTGCACTACTTGAAGAAGCCAAGTCACATCACATCACATCACATCACATCATACATTGTCATCTACAATACAATATAGTAAATCTATGTATCTACATTTGTAGTATTATATGTGTCTGTATGATTGTATCTATGTTCTATGTACAATACTCGTACTACGAGACATTTGTATGTAAATCAATTTGAATTAAATCAGTTTTGTGTTGTAATTTCATTTGAAGCAATTTATGTTCATTTATATGTTGTTTGTTGATGATCAATCTTCTCCTGTTTCTTTGTCCACTATTCACTCCCTCACTCACTCAGTTAACTGCCCAAGTGCTTTGCTCCAATGACCAGTGAATTCATAACGAGTTTGTGTTGGTTTTGTGTCACAATCAATGAAATTGAAATGAAAGGGATTAGAAATGAGAAATTTAGTTGTAAATATCTGATTAAAAGTAGAGCAGATACTCTCTCATTGCAAATGATATGCAAAAGTAGAATAGAGTTCTCAGGGCATCACAGGGAAATATAAGCAATATTCTAGAAATCATTCAAATCAAAGAAAAATCTTGATTGTAAATAGTCAAGAGGCAGAAATGATAACATAGACCCATGTGATTCCAAAATATGCTGTATATAATAATAAGTCCAAGTCTCTCTAAGCCCTAGTCCTTCATAGGGCTTGTATGAGGAAGTGCTATCAACCAAAACGTCCAACAAGGGAACCGTCTTGCAAACAAAAACAGCATATTTTGGATTCACTGGACTCCCTCCATTCATATTTGTAGAATACCTTGTAATACTCGTAGAATTACCCTTGTTAGTAGTTCCTAACATAAAATAGGACTACCGAAAGATGTCACAAATGCTGGACCTCAAATCGATCAATCAATTAATTTAAACCTTCAACAATTAATGAATGATTTTTCATTTATTCTTTTTGAAGTACATCAGGAATCTATTCACCAGTTTGTCTACTGTATTTGGTTGAATCAGTGTTCTCAACAATAAATTTGCTTAAAATTTTGATTTACAAACAGAATTTAGTGTAGGAAATCATTAAGAATGTTGGAAAATGTTTCTGTTGATTTCGTTTTTCTAAGAACTTTTATCTTACAATTGGTACAAAGTATTCAACGCATTCTAGATTATTAGATTAGATGAGAGGAAGGGCGGGAACTAGTACACCTCGACACTGCGCCTTCGAATATGCCTATTGTAACAACCCATGTAATTATAGTTCCTCCCAGATTCTGGTATCCATCAATAACTCCAAAAATCTATCCTTGGAGGCTAAACTGCAATTTCATTCTGGTTCCATGTACAGGTTACCTAGATAGCAAAGTCTGGTGCAGATTTAGTCATCTACGCGTTCTACAATAGGTATTTTAACTCTTACCTTTTAGAGATACTTCTTGAACCTTTAAATTTATTTATTACTAATAGACCTAGAAAGACGTTGTCCTGCCTGTTAAGATAAAAGGCAATTATCTTTTGGCACTCTACAAACATTTATATAAAAAAACAGAACGAAGAGCAGAAAATGTATGCTTATTCGTACTCATTTATTAGTAAATGAGAAGAAAAAATACGACAATAGCAACAAAAACAACACAAAATTCAAGAAGCAGCATTACCTCAGCTCGCTTCCTTTAGGCAAAGCCAGAAATATTGTGTTAAATAGTCTTTGGTTTAATTTAATTTTTATTTAATATCTTTTGATTCTGTAGGTCGATTTTAATGAAATAAGCACTATGTGTTACTCACAATAAAGCTTGTTAATTTTCAATAATTCGATTTTCAATCCAATGATTGGTTCTTATGTGATGGATGCACAAACTCTTCAGTCTATGATTTTATTATATGTACATAAACCATTTCTCTTTGTCTACAATCTGCTGGAGAACAACATAAGGACTAAGTCCAATAATAATAAAAAAATGGCATATAAAGACTGTTGGTTACAATCACATTTTGTTCATTAAGGTCAAATGGAACTTTTGCTTTCAACTATGAGAGAATGGAACCAATACACAAAAGCCTCATTTAAAAACTAAACCAATACATTGTGTTGAATACAATATATAAAAATATAGGTAGAAATAGGTAAGAAAAAGCTAAGAATGAGAAACACAGATGAAGAATACCTAAGCACTACTAAATAAAGTTTTAACAGAAAAAGCAATTCAAGAAACAAACGCGTTTAATTGCAAAATCAACATTAACCACAAAAAAAAAAAACAAGCAAAAGCTAAAGCAAAAAAACAAAAGATATTATAAGTAGTTTTACCTGCAAACCTCAAAAGCTACAAACAGATACTATACAAAAGAACAAAAGTCATTTAGTAAGAAACTAAGAGACAGACTAAAAGAGATACAACAAAGTCAAAAACCACAAAACTAAGCGATGCAGCACCTATAAGAATAATGAAAAAGCAGAAGAAAAACAAAGACACCCATTGCAAATATACATAAGTATGTATGGTATACTACATAGGTCAGGTCAGGTTTGGGTCTCTATCTCTGTCTTATTCATATGTCTTTCTCTGTTTTTCTTAAGCCAGATACTATATTTATTAATGTATGCTAAACAACATAAAAAATGGCAGTGGTTGAGTAATCAAAGTCAACAGCAAAGATACAAAAGACTTCTCATAAAAAAATACAAAAATTGTATGCAAAACAGGTAAAAACAATATAAAAAAAAAATGGCAAAAGATTCAAAACTAAATATGAAGGAGAAGAACAAGAAGAATAAGAAACAAACAAATATGTAGTATAATAAAGGTGTGGAAGCATTGCCATAAGACAATAATAAGAACAATTTAAACTGCAAGAAACTTAAAGTAAAATATAATAAACACAAACAGAAAAACAAAGGTAAGTATTAACTGTTGACTTTTGAACAACCTTAAGATACAAGTTAAGCTTTCAATTGAGTTTAGTTTTAAGATTCAATTTCTACAACTAATAGAAGAATTTAATAGAAATTTCATACAAAAAAAGAGTTGAATATAAATTCCAATTGAAATTGAACAAAAATATTCTGCTCGGATAGCCTGAATACAATTTTAGAAGCTTTAAATTTATACTAACATCAACCACCTTCTTTGCCAACATCTTCATGATATCTATAGGTATATATTAAATATGTATGTATATAGTATGTTAGTCTCGTATAGATTCTAAAACTGCTGGAAAAAAATAGCATGACGCACTTACATCAAATCGGGAGCGTAGGAAAGCACGCCGGGAACGCTATACTACTACAATAAAGCACAACTAATCTGGGTACCCGGTCACTCTGGAATAGAAGGCAATGAAAGCAAAGGAAGCGTATTATGGTAGGGCCACGCATTGAGCGATTAGCGACTGAGCGATGGAAAAAGTTAAAACCATTACAATTGCTGAGCAGCGTCGCTCAAGCGTGTCCGTACATGAGGGTGCTCTATATAAGGAACATTGTAAGAGATATGGCACATGATTATACGAATATGAAGACTATAAGGCATAAAGGTTTTCCCTACTCTTAAGGGACATTGTGAGAGGTATGGAACTCACCCAATGGCATTCATATAACCAATGGTACAAAACATCTTATCCTTTCAAAACTCCTATCCACTTTCCCGACTTTTGTGATTGTCAAAATTTGTTCAACTTTTGTCCGATTGAGAAGGTGATACAATAAACTCTTGCCTATTTTGGCGGAAATACAATAATTTGTCAATTAAACACCTTTTGAATGATTGCACAAAACAAGCGTAACAACAGCGTATCCAAGATTTTTTTAGGTATTCATTAAACTAATAACACAGGTCTGCAAAAAAATGGGTTCGGAATGTTCTATAAAAGTGTAGTGTCATTTCCGAAGTAATTTTTTGCGTAGAATCCGAATCCGGGGTTTAAATTGCTCTATCACGTCAGGACTTTGAGATATCCTAACCTAAAAGTGCAAAAAACGCTGTTTTTGCCCATTTTTGAGGTTATGTAGCTACAAAGATTTTGCTCTTCATAAAAAAGTAGACGTGGTATTTTAAAGTATAAGTCTTCCTCTTTTAAATGCCGTTGAGTTTGCTCAAATATCTTTATTTTTCACTGAGATATCGCATTTTGAAGTTTCCATGTTTGTGAATTTTTCGATATTCGAAAATCCATTGAGATAACATGAGACGTGATACGGTCGATTACATACTCACACAATTTCAAAAATAAAGATATTTGAGCAAACTCAACGGCATTTAAAAGATGAAGACTTATACTTTAAAATACTACGTCTACTTTTTTATGAAGAGCAAAATCTTCGTAGCTACATAACATCAAAAATGGGCAAAAACAGCGTTTTTTGCACTTTTAGATTAGGATATCTCAAAATCCTGACGTGATAGAGCAATTTAAACCCCGGATTCGGATTCTACGTAAAAAATTACTTCGAAAATGACCCTACACTTTCCTAGAACAAAACGTTGTTGACCTGTGTAATCTACACTAGTAAACTTCAAGGTTATTCACAAAATATCGTATTAACTAATGAAGATGCAGCATGAGACTTAAGACAGTTTGAAAAAGCAATAAAATATCTACACCCTGCTAGGGGAGGCAGCTGTCTCTTCTGCCCATACCTGGCTACGCCATTGACTAGAACACAACTCTTCGGGTACAATCTCAACTGTATCTTAACTTTAAGCGAATTGAATACAATTATCTACTTAAAGAAGAGTTGAATACGAATTTGAACTGATGAAAGAGTTGTTTATGAATTGAATGTAATGAAATTGAGTGAACTGTATGCAATATTTGTTCGATGTATGTATGTATGCTTCTTGCCATCTTTTGTCCAATTGAGAACTGGTCAAAGCAAAATAAGAAGTCAATGACATTGAAAAAGAAATTAACTGGACTAAGGAAAAAAACATCTATATTGGATTTTTAGACGAGAACTATGAAAGAAGTTTTTGGGGTGTTTGGCATTGCCTGTTGCTGCTGGATCACCACGTCCAGCTGCAAGTCGCCTTTGGACCACCACGTCGCCACTTGCCTCCGTTGGATCGCTGCACACGCCGCATCACCCTTCTACCACAACAATTGGTAGCCGCTCGCCAACTGACAGCAGATTTCTAGTTTGTATAATTTTAAAACTCAGACAAATTGGAAATTTCTAACAACAAAGTAACTCATCAACAACTTCTAGAAGAAACAAGCTTTCCACCCTGCCCACTATGTGGGAACAAGCTCTTGGTTAAACACCTTTTGGATAAAACAACAAATAACACAAAACTAGACAACACTAGAACCTCACTTTTTAGGCATAATGTACCATCTATCTTCCTCAAAATCCTATCCCTCGATGACTTTCAATAGACTAGTGAAAGCTAGCACTCTATAAGTTATGCAAGATTTCAAAATGAATAAATATATAAATAATAAAAAGCAAACTCTGTAGAACGCGGTAAATAAGTAAAGATTTAAACTGAGCTTGATTCATCAGCTTCAACTTCAATTTTCAACTTAAAATAAAGTTGAATATCAAATTAAACTATAAAAAAAACTGATGAAAGAATTGATTGTAAATTGTAAGCATATATTGCATTATTAGAATCAATTAAATCAAAAGATGATTGCAAAAAATGTATGCATTTTGTAATTGATTGAAATAAATTATTGTATAAAAATCAACAGTTGAGAAACCTTTTGAATGCCAAATGAGAGTTGAAGGTGTGCCATCTATCAATATACATACACATGTATAATGTATAAAAGTATCTGAAAGAATTTCATAATAATTCAACTGTGTGTGAAGACCAACCAATAAATAACAACAACAAAAATTACATATCATACAAATACATAAGTAGTAAGATACATGTGAGGAATGCGCTTAAGTTAGGCTTAAGATATACCATACCATAGGAAAAAAGAAGAGAATAGTCAAAGAAATACTTATAACCAATTTTTTGTTGTTGTTGATTTTGTTAAATAAAGTAAAAGAAGAAGAAACCGGTACTTAAGCAGAAAAAGCAACAGCAAAAGCAGCAGTGGCGGCGGTATAAATATTTTCGTTTTTCGTTTTTTAAACTTTACTGGTTATACTCACCATATTAAACTATGCAGTAGTAAATGCTTGAAGAGTGGTGAAAATTTTGTAGATACGTTGAGAAAGGAAAGGCAAAACGCATTAAATAAAGTTCAAGGAATTTTGGAATTTGATGTGGTGAAGTGACTGGTGATTGGTGGATTATGAAGAAATATTGTACCAAAAAAATATCATTATTTGTTATTGTATCTCTTTTGATGTCTAATACAAACCGGACACTAGACACATGTCTTTAGCATGACAAGATACACAACAATCTGAGTATATGGTACTATGTGTAGAATGGCAAAGCAAAGAAGAAGAAATACAAGATGATGACGATAATAAAATACAATAATAAAGTACTAAAAATACTCGTAATCATACTACCAACAGAACAAAACAATAAAGAAAATATTGAATAATAAAGAATACGAAAAAAAAAGAAGTCTACACTGCCCGTATGAGTCACGTTTTATGTACTATTGTGGTATAACTTCAACTTCATTTCTGTTGAAAAATAAGTTGTTTTTATTGTTGCTTGAGGTTGTTGGTATTGAAAGACGTGCTGCTGTCAACGAAGACGAATTTATGCGAAAAACTATTGAAAAATAAGAAGAAAATGTATTTAAAACAAAAAAAACATACTTAGATAACTAACTACAATACAATACAATACAATATATAACTCGACCCATGTTCGTTCTTAAGGTTTCTGGGCTTCTCTTTCATACATGAATGTCTGAACAACAATCACACTAACAACACATTGGAATAGAAGTTAAAGATACCGCAGAAGAAGAAGCTACATAGTACAACCAAATATCTAAAGCAATTAACTACTGTCGACCAAAACGCGTTTACTACTTATACGTTAACAGAATTGTAAATTATGATTTAATGAATTTATATTGTTTTTGTTCATTTCTTTCATCTGTATTCATCATCATGTGCGATCGGTTTCAAAGATAATGGCAAAAGTGCGTGCAAAGTTATATAAATCTTAGAACACAACAATATTTTCTTCTCTTCTTATCTTGCACTAAGTAGTTTTTGCACTCAAATCCGAAAAATATACATACTACTCGTAGTATATCTGAGGTTAAATTTTACATGTACTCGTATGGTTGGTATGTACAAAAAATAAAACACATAAATTTTAGAAAAAATTAATGATTAAAATTGTTTTGATGGCCGGAAATTGAAAACAACTAAAAATGTAATGAAATGTGTGATTCAGATATTTTGAGAAATAACTTAAAGATACCGGTATCACACACACCATTTCCTAAGTATGATTTGATGAATATTTTGTCATACACTTAAGAAAGTTATCGAAGAAAACCAATTATTGATGAATTTTAAAACTTTCTAAGACTCTAAAATCAAAAATCAATACTACAAACATAAAATTTTCCATGAGATAAAATTAACCAAGGGCCAAGTATCAGATTAGAGCTGGAATTAGATACCTCATCACTATGGGCTTAGGTAGATCTACTGTAAGATAGTTTATATTTAGAGATGCTCTAAGGAAAGCTTTGGTATTCTTTAAGAATTCAAAGTTATTTAGGAAATATGTCTGCAATTTCAGAACTCTCTAGGTATCTAATGTATTTGAAGTTAGAAGAAGTGCCTGTGAAATAGGAGTTTTTATTAGTGGAAGGTACAACACATTTGCTACTCGGATTAGGTTAGGTTAGGTGGCAGCCCTCAGACGAGAGGCACAAAAAAGAGTATGGCCCATTATTTTATTATTTAGTACCTTCCATACAGAATAGAGAATGTTTGAGGGGTTCCATTCCATTCATCATTTTTTCCCTCGGATTAAGTTCCTTAAAAAGAAAAGGAACCTCAGTGTATTTACAGGACTAAAGTTTGTTGGGACAGTGTGCTACTTTATTTACCCTTGTAGTGCATCCACTGTTTTATTGCCACCTCGATCTGTAGTATGGTCTATGGCATGTCCAGGTGAACTACATACATATATGATGCAGAGAAATTTGTGTGTTTTGATAATCTTTGGAATCGGATTCGCCAAAGGATGTGGATGTGTCGGGCCGTACTATTTTTAATGCTTCAGTTGTACATTTTAGAACAGCGCTGACCAATCCGCGGCCCAAGTAAAGTCTGAATGCGGGCCAGGCGGCTGAATTGGCACACAGAAATTTATTTGGGCTGCTGGTTAATCTTTGGTTTTTTGCTCGGTGTTCAAGTACACTGGGGAAAAGGCTCTTGACACTTATTTGATCGTTATCTTATCGGAGAGGAGAAATTTTTTTTTTTTTTTTTGTGTCATTGTCCCAACTCATAACGGATTCTTCCAATGCGGCCAACGGAACCAATAAGGTTGGAATAAGATTGTAAAATCTGTTTGGTAATGATTATAAATTGACACCGTATAAAATTGGCATAAGAATTTTTCAATAATTGAAGAGGATTGATTTTTTTTTGGAATAACGAATTGAAAATGGACATGATTGTGTGGACCAAAAGTAAAGGAGGACACATGAAGACTGGAGACCTTCTGTACCACCTTAGGGAAGCTTAATGTACTAAATAAACGAATTGATGAATTAAAAATTAAATCAATCACTTAGTTACCGAACTCTGGACCATATTAGATCGCCACAATGGCATAACAAATGTTCTGCTAGTAGTTAAGAGTCTTGATACTAGTTATGTAGAGTTAAATATCTAGACGCGGACTTCTCTCGTGGCCGGATAAATTTCTTAGACCCCAAGTTATGTTTTTAGAACAAAATACATTCCGGTGGGACAATCTCATCCCGCAGTCTATGTATTCTTTAACTGAGCTTAACTTAAGAGATCTAAAGACTTTTGTGAGATCAATGCAATGTTGATATGAGCAAGGAGTACTAAATATCGAAGCTTACTATTCCTTCCCCCTTACTACATACATATATTGGACAAGGAACACTAAGACTCCACTCATTTTTATGTATACAATTGGGATCCAACAACAACAGCAACAACTATGTAGTAAATGGTTGCTATAAACAGAAAATTAGGTCTTTACTTAAACATGAAGTAACTGCAATTAATCAGTTGAACTATATAAATAAACATAATTAAAATAAAGTATCTTAAACTATTTGAACTATTAAAATATTTAACGCTTTTATAAATGTGCAATTTTCTTTTTTAATGTTCAATGGAAAAACAATAAAATAGTTTCAAAACTACAAATTTTCTGCGACAAATTAAATTTGCGTCAGACAAAAAAAAAAAAGTATTTTATGATTATAATTTATTGGCTACTGCTACAACAACAGCAACAACAACAACAATAGAAACAACAATGAAAACAACAATCTAAATAAGTAAAGGAAAAAATAAAATAAAATACATAAATATAAATTATAAGTTATTTTTCTATATGTTAAAAATGGTATAAAGCGCATTAAAAAAAATCAAAATTATAACAGCGACAACAACAACAACAAAAACAGCAGCAAAAATATCCAACCAACAAATCAAATAGACAACAACAAAATACCAAAATGATGTTGAAAGTCGTTTTGCAAGTTTTCAGCTCCACAATATATGGAGACAACAGCAGCGACAAAACGACAGCAACAACGACATTCAAGCCCCATAGCCTAGTACCAACAAAAAAACAACAACAAGAGCAACAAAAGTGAGGAGACCAACAACGACCATTTGGACATGGGCAGCGCACTAAACAACCAACCAACCAACAAACGACAACCGGCTTTTACTTAAGGTTATAGTCATGTCTTTCAATAAGCACCCTATATTACTATGGTATACTAGTTAAACAAACCTAACAAAGGACAAGGAGAAATGAATAGAAAAATCTACAAATGATTTTATAATGTATAAATTATATTGAAAGTTGTATGACCATTCGTATAAGAATGTGAATCATCAGATAAAAAAGCACCCAGGGTGCCTCATAGCTGCAGTTGACTTGATTGGCTTAGTTAGGACTACTACTACTACTTGCTGTCTAGAACGTGATGAAACCCTTTGATCATTGAATAAAGTAGTACCTTCCATTCAGAAGGGAGAATATTGAAGGGGTTCCATTCCTTTCTTCCTTCTATCCCTAATCAAACTTATTGATTTTATTAAAAATTAAACAATAATTTTGTAAGTGACTTGTCGTGGCAAAAGTCAGTTCTAATAGTTATAGTATGTACTCTTAGTTATAAGTAAGCTATGTTAGTGTAATGTGTGATTTGTCGATTCAAATATTCTAGTACTCTTAGCTATACAATGGATACTATTATTGGTCTTTATTGCACTGCGATATTGGTAGTAGTATATTGAGCTTAATGTTGTAATGTTAATTTTTAAATATACTTAGTAACACATCTCTCTATCCTCAGTAATTTAGACTGTGTTTTGTTTTCTGTTATGAAAATGATCTGCAAAAATGTATGATCATCGGGACAATATGCTAGCAGCAAATTCCCTGCTGAATGATATACATACTTGCCCATGAATTTTGAATGTTTGATTTATGATGACCAACCGTAAGAAAAAAGTATAGTAATAAGATTTTCTAATTCAGAGAATTTAAAAATATTGTAGATCAGGTTTATGTTTCTAAGAGTTGGGTTGCCCAGGATCTCTACTATGTTAAGTTTGGCTTAGTCCAGAAGGCGCTGTAATGGACTGCACCATGAGAGAGGAGAGAACTATTACCATTATACAATATACATTACTACCCCGACACAAGAAAACTCTATCAGTTTTCTCAAAATTTATTACCATTGTGATAATACAAATGATAAAGAAGAATATAGACACATAAAGAAGAGTTACAGTCAAGATTCCAATATTTTCATAATTGAAAATTTCTTTCAAGGTTTCCACCCAATATTTTAGATCTACCACCCTGATTTCCTGAATAATTCTGATTATTTCATCATGCTTCTGTCAATAAATAAGCCGACTTAATATACTTTAAGAACAAACAAAAAAACATAGTACTAGAACAAAATAGAAAACCGACTTCAGGTAGCGCAAATGGAACAAGCATTATTAAGGATTATTCTAAAACTACTGGTCAGAACTTGATCAAATTTATATGGGACACATGACAAGCATCAGCTTTCAGAATCATCAAAATCGGTTCACCTAGAAAAAAGTTCTGAGGTAACATACATAAAAAAGCAGTCAAATTGATAACCACCTCCTTCTTTTTTAAGTCGGTTAAAAAAACTTTAGAGAGAATATTTTAGAATATGTATTATACATATGTTAACATATGTATGTATAAAGTATTTATATGGTCATTATAGCTGAAATATTTTTGATTGTATCATGTATTTTGTCTGAATTTTGAATGGCAATAATTTTGCTTTTGGCCAATGAGTTAAAAAACTAGAATTTTTAAATAAAATAATACAAAAAAGAAAAAACCTTTGTCATATGGTTTTTTGCATATGTTAAAATATATTAAAAAATTGTAAAATATTTGAATAGAAAACTTACCAATTCTCTTGTTGTTTTGCAATCAAAATGTTGTGTTCAGTCGCAGTTTCAATAATATTAACAAAAAATGAATAAATAATAATGCAAAAACAAAAAAACACAATTTATACTTTGTTGTTGCTGTTGTTGTTATTTCAACACACTTTCGCAATTTTTATTTTTTAACTTTATTTTGCTTCTGAGCGTTTTTTTATTATTATTTCCGCGTTGTTCAAAACACACACAAAACAAAAACTTAAAATGAAGATGAAAATATTATTATATTTTGTTTAACACACTTTCCTTCCTTATAGTAAGTAGTAGTAGTATTTGCAAAAATTAGTTAACTAATTTGATTCTATTATGTGATTTTTGAAAATTATTTTTTAAATCTTCTTTATTATACTATTGTACACACATACACATTCACAAATATGTACTACATATGAAAATCATTTAATTCGTTTGCACCTTGAGTTGTCTTCTTCTTTATTTTTTCGTTTACTTTATGTTCATTAATTACTACAATTTAATGATTTTCTATTTTTGATTTTCTAACTAGTCGCAGCAGCACACATAAATTTAATAAAAATTACTGTTAAATATACGAATTTATATTGATGATGTTGTTGTTGCGCGCGCGCGTTCTATGCCGTTTAATACTAAAATAAATAAACAAACGGTACAAGCAACGATACAAGCAAAACACGTCCACACAATTCGAGAGCAAAAACACAAGTGAGATTTCATAAAATCAAAATCAAAAGCAAGCAATAGTAAACTCACAACAGGCCACAAAACACTAGCTCAAAATAGTATTGTGCGGCACTCTCTCTCTCGTTCTCTCTGTCTATAACTTGTTTTAAGCTCTCTCTCGCTCTTCAATGGGCTCCAAAAATGAATGGAGTTGTGTGAGAGCATTTAACTTTAACCAACTTTAACCAAGAGACTGAGAGAGAGAGTAAACGTAACAAGTGTATGCATTTGTATTTGGCGCGTACTTCATGTTGTTTGTTCTAAGTGCATGTGGGTTGGGTGAGGAGGAGAGTTGTTTGCTGTATACATTTTATGTTTATGCTTTTATATGTTGTTACCATAGAAATTTGAAATACTTTTTTTTTACTTACTTAAATTAGTTTCCTTAAATTTACACTTTGTTTATTATTTTAGGTTTTTTTCACCTAAATAAACAAACAAAGATCGTGAGAGTGCGAGAATGAGTAACTTCTTTAGTAAACTGACAATCACAGCAACAGCGGCAACAGCATCTAAAAAAACAACAATATTTGCACAGGTGTGTGTATTGGATCGATGTTGAACAATTGTACGTCAGTGCGTGTGAATGGCAAAATATATTTCCGTCTAGAAAAAAATGATATCTTCATTGCATCCGCTTCCTTGGTAGAATCAATGATATAGCATAGAGATGTAAGCGTGAGTAATTGTATGACACGCTATATGTTGAAGTTTGTTTGAGATTATATATCTAGTAGTAAATTTACATAGATTATGATTTTATAGTAATTTACAGCATTTTCTACAAATTACATTTTCAATTTTCAATATAAAGTGATCAAATTGTAAAGGATCTACAAATAAACTTTAAAAATACATAACTATATATCTATCTATGTAAACTTTGTTACATTAATTCCTACAAATTTGATTACAGCAATCATTAAGTTAATATTTCTAAAATCAATATTAATAAATTGAAGAAGGTTATCATTGGCTATGCCAAAGATATAATACTCTTCACGCTCCTCCGGGTTGCATCCAACCGAACGGCGATATATGCTTCCTTTCTTAGCATCACTATATTCTCTCTGTGTCACAGTTAGAGTATCAACAAAGAACACAGTATGAGTATCAAATGTGAGTACAGTTTGAGGAGCACAATACTACAGTTTTGTATGTACTTTTTTCTTTTAAATGTGGGTTTGTATGAATATGGATCAGAAACTTATAGTGTCCAAATTTCAGTTCGATAAGTCAAAAAACAAAAAACTTTTTCTAATAAGAACATTAATTTAAATGGGGGTTTGGATGGGATATAATCCCCTTAGTGGTCCGCCACGTCTCATCGTGCTGATAAAAAGTATGTATACTTTATGTAGTCTGCAATGTCTCCTTTTGTGTGTTACAAACTTCATAAAAAACTTATAATACTACTCACTCGCATGAAGAGTATAAATATTCATAAAAAATTAGATTGACAATAATTTAAAGTACAAAATTTTCATTCATTTCTAATATATAAATCCTTCCAATTTCTGATTATAACATTCAATTCTACATACATAGTACATTCATCACTAAGTCGATTATAATAGCGGGCGTTCAATAAATACAAACAACATAAAATTAAAGGGCGTCTGTCTATCAGCACAGACCAGCACGCAACGCCTCTTAAATATTATTTTTAACAATAAAATATTATAATCAAAATAAACAGCGTACAGCGTAATTACGTACATATTTCTACTTATACTACATAGTATGTTCTACTTTTATATTATGAGACAATTGATACAATACAATACAATACACCCACTTTATTTCTCAAATAAATATCAAATTTATTTGAACAATTATTATATATTATAAATGGAAAATTATAGTGTTTATAAACAATATAAGTTACATGTTTCTTTTGTGATTCCATCTTGAACGCAACAATAAATTTTAGTGAGTTTTTCAATTTTTTCTAATTGATAGAAAATACACTTAAGTGTTGATTATAATAAAAATAATCAAATAATTAGTGAAAGTAAATAAATGACTGACTAACAGCAGCACTATTACACTCTCTTTGTTCCCTTCTTTGTCTATTATATATAAATATTTGTTATATGTACTTAGCATGTCATGTCTATAAATACTTAAGCAGCTTAAATCAAATAAATCAAAATCAAAATGAATATTTTGCATGAAAGTGAAATTTCTTATAATTTTAAAAAAAAAAATAATTATTAAATTTATTATTGCCTAAATTTAATTGTGTAAAACATAAAAATTCATTTACATATTTTGCTGCTTAATGATCTTTAGTAGTAGCCACTAGGCTAACCCAATATATCATGAGTCCAATTGATGTGCTGCAATTGCGGTTTGAAACGTTTCAATGGACCTAAAGAAATTAAAATATATTAAAATAATTCATTCTGCATCTCAATCTTTGTGGGATATACTTACTTAATAAAGCATAACGTTGTTCATTCTGTAATTGTGTATAGTCTATGTTGGGTCCTTGTAATTGTTGTAGACCATTATTGCCACCAGCCAATTCTGGTATCCAAATTTCATCTAAGGCGTCTTGTACAATTTTTAACAACTCTTTGTATTTCTGCTGCAATTCGATGGCTGGAACATCGAGTTGCAACTCCAGCAATGCCTTGCATGTGTCACGGATGTGTTGCTGTTGTTGCATTAGTTTCGTGATCAGATTATGTAGCGCATCGATGAGCGCAATATCTTCGAAGGGGTTGCCAGGCTTCAGACTCAGTACTTTGCGTTCGTGTTTGCGGCGATTTTTACTCGAGCGGAATGTTTTGCTATGCAAAAGAAACAAGAAAACAAACAGACATGCATAAGTATTAGAAACAGAAAGTGTTTAAAACTGCCGCATTCACTCATGCAAAGCATTCATCAATTGAAAGATACATACCCAGTACCACGAGAGCTGGTAGTATAGCGTGAGGAATGCATACTTGTTGTATCTGAAAGTAAATCGGCCTCATCGATATCACCACCATCATCTGCACCAATAGCAAGTGCCTTACGTTGGCGTAAGTTTAGTAAACGTGTTTTGTGATCATTGAATAATTCTTGATCAGCAATAAGGGCATTCTTGAGACATTCCACATAGATTTTTAAATCAGGAAGTACTAAATTATCTGCTCAGAAATGAGAAATCTTATTACATACATATATTGAAAGAAAATATCCCATTATCTCACTTACCTAAATAATTTTGATCAATATTATTGGCTTCCAGCATACGTGCTTCATATATGGCTTGTAAATAGTGTCTACCTTGTAACAAAGGTGCCAATATTTCTGCATAATCTTTACTATAAGTTTTCAACAACTCATATGCCTCTAGATAACGTCCTTGTTCTTGCAGTGGGCCAACAAATGACAAAGCAACATTTGTTACATCTTGTTGATCCTTATGAGCCAAAGCAATTGCTCTTTGCCAATCCAATATATGCTTAGCACTTAGTAGAGCCTGTTGCAATTGTCCACCACGTTCATACATAATACTTGCATTCTCCAACTTGGCATTTGCTCGCAAATGATCAGCAAATGCAATACAAATCTCTTGCAGAAATTCACTTTGATCTTTATAAGCACGCAATGCCTGACGATACAGATTATGTTTCTTAACAATTTCCAAAGCCTCTTCATGACGTTCATTATCACAATGAGAAATATGATCGAGTGCCTTTTCATAACGCTTTAAATGCTCATCAATTTTGAATTTACGATAATTTACTTCATAGGATCGCAATTGATTCAAGAAAGGCAAATATTCTTTTGGATCTTTTTGTGATTTTTGTGCAACAAAAATTACCAAACCAAAGTTATAAGTGCCTAAGGCAACATTATATAAATCATTGACATCAACCAGGTATAACAAATACTTCAATAAATCTTCAGCTTGAGTAGATTTTATACTATCGCCTCCACCACCGCCACCAGTGGCACTAATAGCTTCCTTTTGTTTATGTTGCCATATAAGTTCGAGAGCCTGCTCTGTTTTATCAATTTTAACATATGCCGTAATTGTAGGCGTCCAAAAACGTTCGTTGTCATTCTTTTTCTTCATTGTCTGGCATATTAAATCACACAAATAGTTGACTTTATTTTTCACATCAAAGCCTTCCGGGTAATTGGATTTTGCATCCACATAACTACTGGCATACATGGTCTTTGTGAAATCTTCATTTTTCAAATCACTCAAAAAAAGACACAACCAATTTGAATTGGTAATCTGTTGCAGAAATGTATCTATCGATGCTACAAATTGTTTCATATTATGATCACAAATGATATTGAAATTAATGCGTTCCCTACGCAATATATTCATAACATCGTAATAGCATTTACGATCCAGCAGAGAGCCAACAATCTCTAAGGCCAACACTCCAGGACTTATAGCTTCCAAATTGCCACGTGGCATTTGTAAGATTGTGCGTGCACTATTCTTTACAGTTGTAATCAATTTGCCACCACGTTCCATTTTACGTTCATCAATGACTCGCTTATCCTTGAGTCTGACAAAATGCAATGAATTCATTTTCGTAAATGCCAAATAATTGCCAGCTAAGCAACAAGAATTCACATCTTCGGCTATGTGCTGATCATTCAGATAAAGTGATTGATTTGTGCGCAACGAGATTAAACCATCTTTATAATCCTGTGTCAATGTATAGAATTCAATGTAGTCTGCCACCTGTTGTTGTACCACATAACTTCGTTCCAATTTCAATGTATTACTTGTTGTCACAGAGACTTGATAAACCGTCTTATCTTCAATTGTTTGGAAATAGAATTCATCCAGTATAGCTCCCATATTGGTTAAATTTACAGTAAGAGCATTCACTGTACCTTTAATGTTTAGAGAATATTCCACTTTATAACATGTGCCTTCTTCATTTTCAGTTATTAGCATTAGGCGTGTAGTATTCGATGAATCACTGCAGTGTGTTCCAACATAGGATTGTTCATTTAAATATCGTACATGACATATATAATGATGATGATGTTGCTTAGCTAAATCCCCATGGGGTTTCAATGTTTTATACAATTTAAAATTTGTTAAACCCGATTCCGGGGAAGCCGAAAATATCTGTAGTTCCTTGGTTGCTGTATAAACACATAATTGCATTTCATTTGAGTCATCAACGAATAAAAATGAGCATGCATTTATATAACTATCCAATTCCAATTCTGTGTTACACATTGGTGGTGGTACTATTGATTTCGAGAAATCAGTTATAAGTAGCTTTTTACCATCGATAACTGCAACAATTCCACTGCGTTCATAACGATCAATGCCAAAATGCCATTTATATTGATAAAGTTTTCCACTGGCCAACAGCACATGAAGTATTTTCTCTTCACCAAAACGCTGATCCCAATGATGAAGAACAATTTTATCCGATTGTGGATAAACTAAAACTTGCTTACAATACCAATGATAATTGCATGTTGTATAGAAATACAAACGTTGTTCATCTGTGGTCTCAGTTTGTAAAGTCAATATATCAGAATCATTATTCCATTTAAGATTGACTATGGGTTCTTCTTTTAAATTAAATGGTAAAACGATTTCACGATGACGTAGACCATTCTTTTCGAAAAGTGCAATTGTTGATTTATTGGGCAAAATATGAGGTACTGCAATCCATGTTCCAGTTGGACGCCATGCAATTTGTGATTGTAAACCATTTAATTTCTCTGAGGTAAAGTGAAGCGTACCCTCTTTGTCGAATACTTTAAACATACGTCCAATGGATTCATTCACAAATGAAACTACAAAATAAGCACAATCACCACGCCATTGGACTTCGATATTCTAAAAGACAAAACATAACAAAATATATAACACAAATTATAATTTAATCAATTGTTAAGATTATAAGGTTGTTTGGTAGTGTCTTGCTACTATTCCACTAGAGGGAAAATCAGTCGGGCAAATGTAACTAAATAAAGTAACATTTGGCATACCTGTATGTCATTTGACAGGTGATGACATTAGCCACAAGTGGCAAAGACTATAAGTAGCAATTTTAAAGCAGTTGGATAATCTTAGATGCCACATAAGTTGTCTAACAAAAAGTTAGGAAGGTTTCGTTGTGTGTTTGGTAGGATTGTAAGGCAATCATCCATTATGAAGTGCCCGCAACGGGCCAAACTCTGAATTCTGAGTGATACAAAGAGCAACAAGACCTTTTGAAGGATGCCATCGACCAGAATTAGTTAATGAGAAGAAACTTATGAAACCAGGAGCTAGCAGGCACGAAGTGGACGAATGACCCAGGCTGCACTCCTACACTTTAACAAGGGATTCGAATGATGAAAGAGTGGATAATAGGGCTGATTGCCCAAAGGATGCACATTCCATATCATGACTTGTGTTGTAGCTGTGAAGATGAGAAAGAATCTAAGAGTATTCCACACCTCCTATGTAACTACCCTGCTCTTCTTGGTAAACGAACCCGTCTTATCGGAAAACCGTTCTTCGATGAGTTGGGTAGTTTGTCTAAATATCCACTGATGGTCCTGGCTCTGTTCCTCAGGTTGGTTTTGGAGGCTGATGGAGACCTCTGAGACCAACTAAGGATAGCATTGATTATCCAAACTCCCATTAACCACAAACTCCCCACACCTCTATTTCCTTTCATCAATTATAAACAGGCATCACAAAAGGCCGCAAGTCTTCTGTGTGAACATGCGTGTAGTCGAGAGCGGGCTGAGTAACCCAACCTAAGCAAAGGAAGTTGTGTTCCATTAGGACAATGTCAAATCTTTGAAGACCCATCAGAAGCTCTGGGAACTTGTTATAATATCAGTTTTTTGCCATTAGAAAGAAAATATTATACAAAAGGGGCATACAAAAGTGATGACCTTTAAATGCCAACAAACTATCGATTAAAACGGCACATATTTGACCTAACATTAAGTTAACCCTAACCATATTCAACCAAAGCATTAAAAATCATGTAAAAATCATCAAACCAAACTATTTTGTTTCTAAAATAAAACTTCACTTACTTGAGGAATTTCATTGATGTTTTCAGGCGCCTGGAACTCATTCTTTTGTTTTGCTGCCTCTTTGCCTTCGGTACCATGAAACTGTGTTTCCTTCTTACCCCAGCCAACATTAACAAACTGACTGTCACCATCGCATTCCGAGACCAATGCGTGTTCTGCCAGCACTTCAAATGTGCATGTCATAACCACAACAAGTTTGCTGCGTGTTATAAATACAACCACTTCCTGATCTGGTGACCATGTCATCGATTCAATGCCCACATCACAGAAAGTGCCTTCATGCTCCTGTTGTGTTGTTGAATTAATAAGTAAAACTTCTCCACTTTCGGTGGCAACACAAAGCTCATTGTCCAATGTTAAATATTCTGCTCCAACAATATTTGGTAATTCGGCAAATTCTTTGGGTTCATTACTATCGGCATAGCATGCGTAAATTTTGTTTTGTGTCACTACAAAATATGCTTCATCGTTTCGTGAGGAACATTGAAATGGCAGAAATTGTCGTGCATCCTTGACACCTGTTACTGCTTCTTTGCAGTATTGCAATTTAAGATTACGCATTATGATTAATAAATAATTACAAAATTGTTAATATAAATATGCTTTTATAAAACGGGCACACAAAATGAATAAGAAGATTAACTAGTATAAAGAACAAGAACGAGTCAAAACAACGTGCATCACAGTGTTGCCAGATTGTTGAAAATCAATTACGAAATTGGTCATGGGTCAAAAGCATAGTGAAATTGAATTGTGTGTGAGCTTTTAAAATTTTTAGTTGCATTTGCAATTATAAATGAATAAATTTTTGATTAATAAAGGAACATTTTTATTTATATATATAAATTAATTGATTCCATGGATGATGCCCTTAAAACCGGCTGTGAGAACAGAACAGCAACAACACACACACACACAACAAGTCCATAATCAGCTGTTTAATTTAAATCAATTGAATCTAATCAAAAGAATAACAAATGATAAAAAAGAAAATTAACTTGTTCTGCCAGAGTGAGGCCTGTTATTGAAACAAGAGTTTGAGTACTCAGTAAAGTATCCAGAGCACACACACTTCCACAAATTGTAGATAACAGGTTTTGCAGTTTATAACGAGTTGGTTTTTTTTGTAAAGTATAAAATAAAATCAATAAATTGCAAGATGTTGCGTCGCTTATGCACATTCCAAATGAGTAGAATGCGACAGTTTTCAGCATTGGTACAGAGCCAAGCGCTCATCGATGGCAATTGGATAGATTCCAGTAATAATGCCACATTTGATGTCAAAAATCCAGTCAATGGGCAGGTTATAGGGCGTGTGCCCAATATGACTGTGGAAGATGCACAGCAGGCCATTAATGCAGCTAAACGTGCATTCGAGTCCACGGAATGGCGTGATCTAACAGCCAAAGATCGTTCAACTCTATTAAAAGTAAGATTCTGTTCAAATCAATAATCTATAATCTTTATCATATATTATTACTACAGAAATGGCACAAATTGATAGAACAACATACACAGGAGATTGCTGAAATTTTGACTGCTGAATCGGGTAAACCAATTAATGAGTCCAAAGGAGAAGTTGCTTATGGCAATGCTTTTATTGAGTGGTTTGCAGAGGAAGCTCGTCGTATCTATGGAGAAATCATACCCAGTCCAGTACCAAATCGTGAAATAATTGTCATGAAACAACCAATTGGTGTAGCAGCACTCATAACACCATGGAATTTTCCACTTGCCATGATAACACGTAAAGCTGGTGCTGCATTGGCTGCTGGTTGTACAGTTGTCATTAAGCCAGCTGAAGATACACCATTGACAGCATTGGCTGTTGCTAAATTAGCTGAAAATGCTGGCATACCAAAAGGTGTTATCAATGTTGTAACCACCAACAAGGCAGCACCAATTGGTGATCTTTTCTGTAAGAGTCCAGATGTTCGAGGCATATCGTTTACAGGCTCAACTGAAGTCGGTAAGTTGCTGTATCGCAACTCAGCAGATGGTATTAAAAGATTATCTCTCGAACTGGGTGGTAATGCACCATTTATTGTCTTCGATTCGGCCAATCTGGAGAAAGCTGTGGAGGGTGCTATTGCATCGAAATTCCGTAATTGTGGCCAGACATGTGTCTCAGCGAATCGTTTCTTTGTGCAAGAAGGCATTTATAATCGTTTTGTGACAGCACTAAAGGAACGTGTTGAAGCCTTGAAAATCGGTGATGGCAAATCCAGTGACATACAAATTGGACCACTCATCAATGAAATGCAATTCAATAAGGTTAGCCGATTTGTGGAGGATGCACGTAGTAAGAATGCAAACATTGTATCGGGTGGCAAAAGTATTAGTGAGTTGGGTGCATTATTCTATGCTCCAACTATTGTCACAGATGTTTCACCATCTGCTACTTTGTATACTGAAGAAGTTTTTGGTCCTGTCATATCGATTATAAAATTCAAAGACGAAGAAGAAGCTGTCCGCAAAGCAAATGATACTCAACGTGGTTTGGCTGGTTATTTCTATAGTGAGAATATGCAACAAGTATTTCGAGTTGCTAAGCGCCTAGAAGTAGGCATGGTTGGAGTTAATGAAGGTCTTATATCAACAGCTGAAGCACCATTCGGTGGTGTCAAAGAGTCTGGCATTGGACGTGAAGGATCACATCATGGCATTGATGAATATGTTGATATTAAATATATTTGCTTAGGAAATCTTAAATATCAATAATTTAACTAGCACTAATGCACTAAAAATGCTTTAATTTGCAGTCTTCCATTATGAATATAGTACGAAATTGTTGTTGTTGCTATTGTAATTTGTAGTTCCTTGCTCCATAAATCGAAAAAAAAAAAAAAAAAAAACAAAAAATAGACTTTCGATTTCGAAAACAAAAATTCATTCAATCATTTAAACTTTTCTATGTCATTCATTATGGGGATAGTTTTTCCTCTAAAATTTTTAATATGTTGCAATCTAAATTAAAACTTCTGCAATTTTGGCCAGGTTTGGTATTATTACAACGAAATTTTTGCTCACGTTGCTATTGCAATTTGACGGCATTTGGTTTGAATAAAGGATTCATCAATGGTGAATGGGTTGATGCTCGTAATGGTTGCCTGTTTGGGGTAAGAAATCCAGCGACCAATGATATTATTGGTTGCGTACCAAGTATGACTATTGAGGACACGCTTTTGGGAATTGCGGCAGCCAAGAAGGCGTTTATGTCTGAGGAATGGTTAGATACGACTGGTCGATATCGTTCCAATCTGTTAAAGGTATGGAAATCTATACAATGTATAACATTGATTTTAATTTTTACTCTATTCTATAAAGAGGTGGCACCATTTGATCAGTCAAAATACTTCAGAACTTGCTAGACTTGTATCCGCCGAATCAGGAAAACCCATTAATGAGGCAAAGGCTGAAATTGCCTATGGCAATTCTTTTATCCAATGGTTTGCTGAAGAAGCTCCACGCATTTATGGTGAAATTGTACCCAGTACTGTGTTAGACCGTGAAGTTTTGGTCATGAAATTTCCCCTTGGAGTAGTCGCCATGATTACACCATGGAATTTTCCAATGGCTCTGTACGTTCGCAAAGCTGCTGCTGCTCTGGCAGCAGGTTGTACGATAATTGTTAAACCTTCGGAAGACACACCTTTGAGTACTTTGGCTGTTACAAAACTTGCACAGGATGCAGGCTTTCCTAGAGGTGTCATAAACGTTGTCACCTGTACTAAAGAGGAAGTTCCAAATATTGGTGAAATCTTTTGCAAAAGTCCCGATGTCGATGGTATTTCGTTTACAGGTTCTACAGCAGTGGGTCGATTACTGTACCGTAGCTCAGCGCATGGCATTAAACGTATTTCCCTTGAACTGGGTGGCAATGCACCTTTCATTGTCTTTGAGTCTGCAGATCTAAAGAAAGCTGTTGCCGGTGCCATTATGGCAAAGTTTCGTAATTGTGGACAAACATGTGTCTCTGCGAATCGTTTTTTCGTTCAGGAACGCATTTATGATAATTTTGTTGAAGCACTCAAGGAAAGTGTTGATGATTTAAGAGTCGGAGATGGTTCTAATCCTAATGTACAAATTGGTCCACTAATCAATGAGATGCAACTTAATAAGGTCAAAAGCTTTGTTGATGATGCCCTGAAGAAGAATGGTAAACTTATAACTGGTGGCGAATGTTTACCAGAATTGGGACCACTATTCTATGCACCAACTATTATTGCTGATGTGGATCCTTCGGCGAAAATTTACCAACAAGAAGTTTTCGGACCTGTGGTTTCGATCATAAAATTCGACACAGAACAGGAAGCTGTTTGTAAAGCAAATGAATCATTAAGTGGATTGGCTGGGTATTTCTATAGTCAAGACTTTCAGCAGATCTTTCGTGTGGCCAAACGTCTTGAAGTCGGTATGGTTGGTATAAATGCTGGTATGATCTCAACAGCTGAAGCACCTTTTGGTGGTGTTAAAGAATCGGGAATTGGACGTGAAGGTTCTCACTATGGTATCGATGAATATGTTGAGATCAAATATCTATGCCTAGCTGACTTAAAATATTCAAATTAATCAAGTTTTGTCACCTGTGATAAGCAGGAGGTTCCAAATAACCAAGTGTATGGTGCATAACGTAAGCACCATTAGGGACGTTGACAATGCGAAGTGATCAGCACAGGGTAGAGTATCATATCATTTGTAGATGTGTCCAATCGTTAAATTATGTTACGATAAATATTCATAAAGACCAAAAAAAATTCATATACTTAAAATTAAATATTTTGGTAAACAAAAATTTTAAAATCAAATAATAAAACATATAAACGTTGAATTTCAATGGGAAAGTTTGCTGATAGTCAGTTTGAGATTTTATGAGATTAGAATAGATTTGGGAAGGGTGGGAGCTAGTCACTTCCTTAATGCGGGCTCAATTGGCTTCATAATTGTAGTTCCTCAAAGAGTCTCATATTTATTTAAAGTTCCAAGATTTTTTTCGGACATAAGTACATATACAACAGTTCCAAGATTTTCTTCGGAACAGTTTTCAGAGTGACTATGACATGCCGATCTTTACGGATTGGTCACAGATGGAATGTAGTTTAGGTGCAGGGGTGCACTCACCACAAATAAACTTCGACCACTCTTTCCGGCTACCTGATGAGGTCACAGTCTTTCAGGCAGAGGTCCTAGCTATTAGAGAGGCATGTCAGCTTGCAGGAATTAACTTACCAGAAGGTCGTAAGATAGCTATCTTCGTTGATAGGCAGCGCTCAAAGCACTGCAATCCACCACTGTAAAGATCAAGCTCGTAAGAAATGCAGGTCAGCGATAAGCGAGCTAAGGCGTCGAGCTAATATCACTCTCTCATGGGTTCCCGGCCATAGGAACATTGGTGCGTCTTGGTGCATCCCTTGTTATATCGTTAGCAGAACAGGGCTCGATTCCCCTGGCGGTCGTCAAGAGGAGCAACTTCCTGCATTTCCGTCAGGAGGCAAACAGACGGTGGAAAGATCTCGCGGAGAGACTGGGTATTCCAAAGACTAGAAATAAGTTTTTGGGCAAATACATCATCGCCACCCTCTCGGACTATTCAGTCAAATGACCGGGTGATCTTCTAAAATATTTAAATTCGACGGGATGAATTTATTAATACTGATTGCATTCGGCGAGGATGTGGTTTCAAAACGGCACCCTAGTGCTAATTGTGGCTGGTAGTGGACTATACGAGTCAGCTACGGTAACCAAGTACATATACAAATTCTGTTGGTTTTACGTAAGGGCTACCTAGGCATCGGAAGATGTTGTTGTTGTTTTCACTACATGGGCGTTGTAGCATGTAAAACAGGTTTTCCCTTAGTGGTCGAGTCGACTTACCGGAATCACCCGACATCAGTCGGTCAAGGACTACTGATCACTGCCGCGAGGCTGAAGTTGTACATGCCCCCCTAGCTACAGTTGTACAGTCACCGGATGTTAACCACAATGCTGAGAGATTGATTGATGTTATGCCTCTATTAACTGAGATTTCTATCTATTATCCAATATTTCACTGAATTTCTCTATTAAACTTGAATTCCCTCTTTTATCTTTGTACATGAAAACAGCTTAAGGATACTCATCACTGTTATGTAATAAATTATATATCAATTTTCTTTACCATTCATTCCGTGAGTAAAATTTGATCTCGCAACACATAATCAAAAGAATGCAGTGGCTGATTATCCTAAGGGCACGAGGTTACAATGGGGGATGAAATAATAATTACATAAATATCAATAAATAAATATATTTTACAGCGGAAATATGAGAAGCGCCAATGAGATTAGTGGATTGAGATACAAATCCAATCAAAATTACATAAGTAGATACAATGTTGTAAGGAGCTCCGAAACTTGCACTGCTCAGTACCCTCTAAAGGATACAAATCCAATCACGATTACTTAGTTACAATGTCGTAAGGAGCACCGAGACTTGCACTGCCCGATGGCCCCTAAAAGCCTTAATCCAACTCTGAGATGATGGTTCAGAAAACCCAATAATATGAGCTTAAATTAAAAGAGATAGGCTTCCATAGTTGTTTAAAGCAATCAGACAAAGGAAATACGGAAGCAACAACACATTAATAAGGAAATTTTTACTAGACAATATATTCTTTTATAATTAGGAAGAATTATGTTATGTTATAAGATATATTGGGATTTCTCAATCTATGAAATCTGAAGAAGAATGGCAACCCTGAATCAGATCATATTGTTTCGATTCCATCGTTTCTATAGCGTATATTGATTTTACTCATTTGTGGTTGGTTCCATTTTAACGGTAGAACTTGTCGCTTGAGAGACAATTGTTAATCAATTAATAAGTAATGAGTTTAATTGGTGTGAATATTAGTGAAAACTTAGTTCCGTCCAATTATTTGAAACTAGCCCACAATGCTCAAAAAGCCAAAAGAAAAGCAATCAGAGAATTGCTTGAGAAGGTAAAAAAACAACTAATGTAATGTATTTATCATACCATCATAATCAATTATCTTTATGACAACTTGTAGCGCAAACTGCCTGAAATTGGGTGGCCAGATGAAGAAATAGAAGCACTTGTACATGAGTTGGCTACATTGGATAGCAATAATTTTAGGCACAATGTTGGCTTAGGTGAACGTGAAGCACGCATTGTATGCAGTAAGTACATACTGAATAGTAAGTAAATCATTTCTTATAACTTTTGTTTTATAGAATTAGTATCTCGTCGCCATTACAACTTTGGCCATGGCATTGGACGCTCCGGTGACCTATTGGAACCACAACCCAAAGCAGCAGGCTCTACATTGTTGGCAGCACTCACAAATGCCTTGTTACTTGAACTCATAAAAGCAATGGGTATTCAAAGATGTAGTGGTTGTTTCTTAGTGCCAATGGCAACTGGCATGAGTATCACATTATGTCTACTGGCACTACGAAAGCAAAGACCCAAAGCTAAATATGTAATATGGTCACGCATTGATCAAAAATCATGTTTCAAAAGTATTACAGCAGCAGGATTCATACCAATTATTGTAGATACAAAAATGCAACCAGATCTCAATGATGGCACTCTAACTACAGATGTGGAAGAATTTAAAAACATCATTAAACATCACCAAATAGAGGAAATATTATGTTTATACACGACAACAAGTTGTTTTGCACCACGCAATTGTGATGACATCATTGGAGTTGCAAAACTAGCATCAACATATCAATTGCCACATTTGGTCAACAACGCCTACGGTTTGCAAAGCACATTTCTCACGCATCAATTGGAACAGGCCCACCGTCAGGGTCGTGTTGATATTTTTGTACAAAGTACAGATAAAAATCTTTTAGTGCCTGTGGGAGGTGCCATTGTGGCAAGTTCTGATAAAGAATTACTACAATATATAGCAGCAACCTACCCGGGACGTGCCTCATCATCACAAACATTAGATGTATTCATGACCCTAATGTCATTGGGTAAACAAGGCTACAAAAAATTGGTCAAGGAAAGAAAACAAAATTTCAATTATTTGCGTGGACGTCTTGAAGAATTTGCCAAGGCACATGGTGAACATGTGCCAAACACCAAACAAAATCCCATATCATTAGCTTTAACTTTGGATACACTTAGCAAAGGTGATGATGAAACAGGTGATTTAACAGAATTTGGTTCAATGCTTTATACACGTGGTGTATCTGGAGTGCGTGTGATACCAATTGGTATGGACAAAACTATTGATGGCCATTTATTTAAAAGTAAGTACATACAACCAACACCATTTAAAGAATATTGTGTATGTGTACTCACATGTATGTTGTTTTCTTTAAAGATTGGAGTACTCATCATGTTGCTTATGACAAACCTTATCTAACAGTTGCTGCCGCAATTGGTGTCACTCAAGCAGACATTAATGGTTTCTTTAAGAAACTTGCTGATTGCTGGCAAGTATTTAAAAATAAAAACAAAAAAGAGATTAATAATATGTAATAAAGTGGAATGTATAAAAAAAGATAAACATTAACACTATAATACAATAGTAAAGAATGTGGAAGGATATACATGGTATAGACAATTACAATTTAACAACTTAATAGATTAGGATTACTTCAAGGTATTCAAAATCATATAAAAAATTAAATAATGTCATGCTTTTTAGATTAAAACAAAATGCAGTCGTTTTTGGAATAAAAAAAAACTTAAAATAAATATATAATAAAATAATTGAACTAACTAGTACACACCACTTAATCAAATGATAATAATAACAATAATAACTATTTATTTGATGGCTGTTTGTTTTCTTTATTCTGGCTTTGTTGCTGTTGTGTCTGTGGCACCATTGTTGTTTTTTGCTTATTTATTGCCAATGTTGTTTTCGACTATGAAAAAAATTTAAAAAAATATATTAATAGAACAACAAATTAACCATTCATCAATATACCTCATGGGTTTTTCTTTCCAATATTTCTTTTATACGCTTTTCCATTTCATTAAGTGATTCCTCATATTGTGTTTTTAAACGTTCATATTCCCGCAACATATGAGCTTCTTTGTCTTCAGCATAACGTTTATAATTCGATGCCATTCTTTTAGCAGATTGATATTTTGCATGTTCAGCACTAATATTTTCCTCATGCTTTGCTCGCAATTCCCTCATCTTATCTCGCCACTCTTGTTCAACCATATCAAGACTCTTGCGTTGTTCTTCCCATTGTGCCATAACGGCTTTCATAGATTTCCTTTCGTTTTCAATTTGCATTTGTCGCTCTTGCAGTTCTCTAATCAATTCACCAATACGTTCATTCTTTGCTTGCAATTCATCACGGCATTTATGTAATATCACTTTTTGTTTATGCATAAGGTCTCGACACTCAACATCCTTCTGCGCCAGCATCTCTTCGATCTTCTCGCGTTCAGCGAGTATGGCTTGTTTGAGTAAATCAACTTCATTCTGTCGATGCTGTAATTCATGGCATACATGCTGATATTCACGTTGAAGACAAATGTTTTTCTCATCAGTCTGTTGTAACTTTTGTTGGAAACGCTTCAATTCATTGGCAAAAATCTCTGCCATTTCATTGCGTATACGTGCTTCGATCTTTTTAATATATGATGGATCGTGCGGTGATGTTTTGGAACTCACTGGTGATGTTGTAGATTTATCACTTGTTGTCACAGTCACTTGTTGTGATTTAGGTGACATATTATTGCTATTTGCCTCTGAGGAACTACTATGCGTTTTAATATAATCCTCAAATTGTATTGCCTTTATTTTCAAATCTGCTATGAGTTTTTCTTGTTTCTCGGCTAGTTTTAACTTCTCTTCTAAATCGGCTATAAGTTCCTTACTTTCTTTAAGTTCCGTATTGAGTTCTTCGACTTCTTTCTTGAGTGTTGAATTCAAACTGTTTAACTTCATTATTTGTAATTCGAACTGAAATTAGAATAAATGCATAAAATAAATTAGAATTCAAGGATAAATAAATAAAGCACAGGAACTATAGAGGAAAATTTGAATGATGGAATCCCTTCAAAAAAATTAACAAGTATCTATGATCTTCTACCTGCTAACGCGTTTATCCTACAAGGCCCCTCGCAGAAAGTTCAAGAATGAACATGTGTTTATAATCGTTAGCTTGTTCGTTGGCTTTAAGAATCCGTGTGCAACTCAGACAAGATAGGATAGAGCCTGTTACTCACAGGGTTTCGAATTGTAGAATTGATCAAATTCAAGTATAGAAAGTTAAGCTAGGAGCTGCGTCTGTCTCACAGAAAAAGTCAGTCTTTATTTATCTGATTCATACGACTAGCTTGGTATCAGATAGTATGTATGCCATTAACGCTGATGTACAGAAAAGAAGCGTAATCTAGGCCCCGGATATAATATCATGCCTTGACGTAAAGACCAGAGATCGAGCAGGCAGGATGTGGTCAAATGTGTCTGGCTGTATTGTTGCAAGAACACTTTGGCCTTGCTATCAACCAAAGAGAACCTCCGAGCTCCTACACTTTAACAAGAAAAGGAGTTATGGCGGGGCACTGCACCATCGGGCTGATGGCCCATAGGATGCAAGTTCCACACAATGACTTCTGTCGTAGCTGTGAAGACGAGGAGGAACCGGAGAGCATCCAACACCTCTTCTGTGATTGCCCTGCTCTACTCAGTAGACGAACCCGGTTTCTCGGGAAACCATTCTTCGAAGACATGGGTAGTTTAGCAAAATGTCCTATGGAGACCTGGCTCTGTTCGTGGACTCCTCATGCTGGTTTTAGAGAAAGAAGGTGACCTCTGGGACCGACCTTGGACTATTGTGGATTGCCCCCTCTCCCTCTTAATCAATTTCATTTTTTTTTATTAGGTATCACAAAGGGCCTTTAAGGCTTCTGGGTGAACTCGCGAGCAATGTCGAGCGGCCTGTATAACCTAACCTAACCTAGCCCTCGTTCTACATACAATACTACTATATAGACCTGATACGCCCGTAGCATTTAATATTGAGGTAACGAATCATATGCAGATGACCCAACGATCATTGCATCAAATGAAAACAGTGTGAAAAACAACTTTACATGATCGAAAAAGGGCTGAATCAATCGAAAATAGTGGAACAACAACCAGAAGTCTATTGAATAACTTGAAGGGCCCACAGTAAGGCGAAACACATGTTAACAAAAGCGTAGCGAACAAAGTACACTTTTACAGGACATTCCTAAAGCTGGTATGGGTGAATGCAATGGAACTATAGGGAACATCAAGTAATTTCAATATTGACATACTGCAAAGATACCAGTCCGTGAATTATGCAGTATGCTAACAAATGCACCATGGTATGTGAGCAAAGATCTGAAAGAATCGCACCTTTTGTTAGAGATGAAGTAAGAATTATGTCAGATAGATACACCCATAAATTACATAGGCATAGACAGACTCCTCTATAACGGAGGTAGTCATTGAGAATGTTACAACACTTTACTAAAGGGGACTTTGGATTCATCTAAGTTGCTGTGTCTGGTCAAGCACAATGCTACAGGGAAGTCTTTGGTATAGAGGATGCTAAACATTATAAAAAGGATTAAAAAAAATTATATAAAAACTGTTTATACATACTTGTGTAATATTTGCTATATTGTCAATGCATTGGGTACATTCATTATTCTCCTTTGCCGCCTTCGCTTGTTCCAGTTTCTCTTTGTCCAATTTCTCACGCAACGTTTTCAATTCACATTCATGACTTTGTTTTTCTCTTTCCAAAATTTTCGAAAGTTCTGAAGCTTTCATTTCGGCCAATTGTAGTGCACGCTGTAAGTGTGCCACTTTATTGCGTTGTTCGCAAAGTTCCTTTTCCTTATCAGCACCACGTAGTTTATCTAATTCAAATGATAACATTTCCTTGTCATGTGTTATGCTTGTATAGAGTTTCTTTAAACGATCACATTCACTTTGAGCATCGTTCAGTAGTATCTTATGACGTTCCAACTCCAATCTCACATTATCGGCTGTGGCTCGTGCTCGCAGTTGTCGATTGTCATTCATAATTTGTTCGTAATTACGCTTCATGCTGTCGTGCTCCTGTTTCAGTTCTTCCAAATCTACTTCAACATTTTTCAATTGAACAATAATATTCTTGTGCTCATTTTCTTGAGCAGCTTTAACTTGTGACAATTCTTCGCATTGTTTTTTCAATGTATCACGCTCCTGGCGCAATTCGTCCAATTCTTGCTTGACGGTGATCAACACTTTGCTGTTATTGAGAGATTTTTTGTTCTTGGCTTCATTTGCCTCGATTTCTTGTTCAAGAATTTTCACACGAGTTTCCAGTCTTACTTTTTCTTCCCTAAGAGTTGATATTTGTACTAAAGATTTGTTCTCCTCATCACGCAAATGCCGAATTTCGTTATTTCGATCTTCCAGGTTTATCTGCAATTTACGTAATTCTTCACGTTTTCCCTTTAAATTGGCCAAGGCTCGGCAGAGTTCATCCTTAATCTGTCCAATACGATCGAGTGTGTTCAATGGAGTGCTGCCAATCACTTTACCTTGTGTCACTTGGCTCAAATGCCTTGGTGTATCCTCATAATTATGTTGATGTAGCACACTATCCATTAGATCCAACTCTGCTGTCGTTGTACTGAGTCGCTCATTGAGTGTTGCAATTGTCTTTTCCATGCTGGCGATTTGTGCTTGATAAGATTGAATTGAGTTTTGCAAACGTTTACATTCACCTTCATAATTTGGCTTTGAAAGTAATTCGCTACATTTGCTTTGAGATTCACACAAGGCCATATTGAGTTCATTAATTTTCGTTGCTTTGTCCACCAACATTGACTCATGAGTTGCTTGCAAAGCATTGAAACGTGCACCTAATGTATCCAATTCTTGTTTTTTCCTGCCTAATTGATCTGTTAGACTATTCAATTGTTGTTCCAAGAAATCCATTTGGCCACGATGACGTTCCTCAATTTGTTTAATGCGTATTTCGCCATTGCGATCATCTCGTTTGATAAAATCACGTTCAACCATATCATATTTAGTTGTCATCTCTGCCAAAAGATGCTGTGATGTTTCTAATTTACCAGCAAGAGCACTATTCTCCGATTCCAGCAGTTGTTTTTCATTGCGAAGTTTCAATATGGTATTGTCTAGATTTGAGCATTTTTCTTTACTATCCACCAACAGTTCATGTGTATTTGCCTTCTCGGCCAGGGCGCGTTCTAATTCAGACTCAGCAATCGCCAAACGCTTTGCCAATTCATCGGATTTCTGTTGTTCCTCGTTGGTTATTTTCTTAATGTGCGTCAATTCATGAGTTCGTGACTCCAAAAGCATTTTCAATTTATGTATTTCTGAATTACAAACAGCATGAATATCACCATTTTGCATTGGAGTTTGATGATGCTGATGATGGTGATTACGTTGTTCATTGTAATTCGGCAATGGGTGCTGCTGTTGTGGTTGTTGTTGCTGATGCTGCTGTTGATAGAGTGGATGATTTGTTTCTGATGGCAATAAATCAGATTGATAATTGCCTGTGGAATCAACAATGCTCTCGTCATCTTCCAAATCATCAAAGGCATTTTGTAATATTGCACCTAACTAAATATGAATAATCATGAAATAAATTTATTCAATTAATCAAATTTAATAATCCTTACTTCCATGTCGCGTCTTTTTTGATCCTCAAGCAATTCAGCCTCTTCTTGACGCTCGAGCGTGGTGTTTACTTTCATGGTTTCAGCACCCTGAAACAAGCTCACACCCGGCGTATTCATTTTTATAAATGACCCTAATCAAATTTGTCTTTATTATTTTGTTTAATTGTTTATTTAGACCGTTTCTATTTAAACGCGCTTTTGTTTTGTTTTCGTATTTTTCGTTGTTCTGTAATGGAATGTGATTACTCGTTCCCTGCTAATCGTTTGTCTACCTATTGTGACCTACAACACTACAATTATATTCAGTGTAGGTAAACTCACTAGCATAGATGGAGCTGCCAGACTACCACATTCAGTGTTGGTAAACGAATATGGATAGATGGCGCAAAATAAATGAATTTCAAATTTAATTTCAAATACTATTATGGAAAAACCACTAAAATCCAATATTAAAACATTTTTTTTTCTTTTTTTAGCTTTTTTCAAATATTTTTAAGTTTTTATTAATATTATACAGACTGTCCATTCATAAACGCACTTATATTGGGACATTTATCTAATTTCTCGGCATCTACTTGGAAAACCTTGGACAATCGTTTCCAACTCTGCGCATCGAAATAGTAGAAGGTGCCACGCTCTTTTGTACCATTTTTTTCATATTGATTAATGCCAGGAATTCGAGTTATCCAAATCTTTTCCTCTATATGATATCGCCATTCACGACTATGCCTATAATTTTCATAGAAAAAACATATAGTAATAGTAGAAATAGTTGGGTTGCATTGATTTGAAATCACTTACAATTCGTGGGCGGCCATTAATTGCATCATATCGCCGATATTCGTATAGAAAAGAAAGAAAAGCAGATCTTCTTGCAGCTTTTTCAGTACCGGAGCGGTAAGTTTATCTCTTATCGCAAAATTGATCAGATATTCGGGTGGTACGTTGTATTCAACGTCTTGTGCTCTATAAAAAATGGATCAGAATCAGTACAAATAGTTAAGATGAAAAAAAGAAATGTAACCAACCTGCAGGGTTGTTCCGCAAAAGGTCCAGCGAATGTTGGGTGCAAACTCTCTTGTGAATTCAGATTAAGACCCAGACCTGTTAGATCTGTGCCCAAAGCCAACGTCACCAGATTTGGATCGGATTCAGCTGCGCGTATAAACGTTAAGAGACCAACCATACCAAATTGATTATTTACCATACTCGCTGGGATGTTTGTGACCTTGCCTAGATCATCCAATAATAGACATTATAATTAGGCAAATTTTTATTTCAATTATAAGAACTTACCATCAGCCGATGTTTGTACGCCGGATTTAACAAGTTTATCATTGCTGGAATTATCATTCTGATGCTCAATACCGCTACCACTGCTGCCACCAACGCCAACACCTCCACCAATACCACTGTTACTATTCGTGCCAACGCCACCGACAACACCGCTATTCATGCCGACAATACCATGAGCAGCTCCCATTGAGCCACCACCAACCATAACGCCACCACTCGTTACCGAACTATTGACGCCAACTCCACTGCCGCCGCCGCTGCTGCCACCAACGCCAACCACACCACTACCACCGCCTAGCCCACTCCCAACGGCGCCCAGCCCACTGTTGCCACTTCCCACCACAATTGAGTTCATTGTTTTTTCCGTGCCATCCAGATTGTTGTCTGTCAGGCCGCTGCCCACCGAATTCGTTGTACCATCTGAATTCTGAGTGCCCGGTAACGCAGGAAAATCCTCATTGGACATCGTGAATTCCGATTGTTCTGACGTTGGTTGTTTCACCATGCCGACTAAAACAAACATAAATGAATTTCATCACAAAAAAAGAAAGCGAAACAAATTATTCATACATATCAAACTTAAGGACTTCATCATATCAAAATTTATGAAAATTACAAATAAATTAGCAGGATAAAAGATTGATCCACCATCACCATTTCAAATCCCAAATCTCTATACTACTATAACAGTATCCCAATTAACCAATTTAAATGAAACATTTATAAACTAAAATTTCGAGATTTATAAATCAAAAACAAACAGAAATTGTCTAAATTTTGTACTACTAAAACTATAACCAGAGTCCAAAATTTAAGCCTTAGAACTAATTTACTCTAAAACTACTCTAAATTTATGTTTATGTGTCAAACACATTTAATGAAAAATACAATTAATAAAAAGAAATAAAATCAAAGAGGATTTCTTCGTATGGAACTCACAAGAGGTAAAGAAATTACCATAAGGTTTGCTGCCCGGCGGCTGGAGCGGATTCGATTGAGGCAGTGATTGATCGTTCTGGCCACGTGCATTCGTTAATGATGGAAATTCCGATGGATCAAGCAGTGCTGGCGTTGTAACATCACCACTGCCACCGAATACATTGTGGAAATTATTTAATGGACCACCGCCGCCTGCTCCGCCACCGCCGCCCGTACCATAGCCGCCACGACCCGTTTGCATGAAATTACCCATGTTTGACTGCAACACCATAAAAAAAAAACAATTAGAAAATAAGGAAATGTAATTATTTTAACAGTATTTGAACTTACCATAGGTCCACCACCGAGTCCTTGCATTGCTCTTCGTTCCACAAAAGGACGCTGACCAAAAAGATTCGCATTACGATTGCCACTTGTTAACGCAGGACCACCAACCGATAGCTGAGCATTACGGTTTGGCGAGAGTTGAGGTTGTTGCGTTGGGCCACCATAATTCGCAGCCCCTACTAATATCAATACACATATTATAGTTTAATTATTCGGAAGATTGTACTCTATAAAGAAACATACCCGTTTGAAACATGCCTGATGTAGGTGTTACATGTCCCGATAATGAACTACCACCAAAGCCGCCTGTTGTTCGGCCGGTTAGCGAGGCGTTTGCTATGCTTCTCGGGGGTTGTTGAAAATTTAAATTCGCCATAATCTGCAAAAGAATAACAAAAAAATGTGTAAAGAATATGAGAATCCATCATATTAGGTTTTATATATGCAGTGTAAAGATCATCTGTCCTCTTCTCCCTCCTTTCATTCTATCATTTACATTTACCTTTGGCTTAGAGAGAGAGAGAGTTTTGTGTGTGTTTTTCTCAAAATCAATTGATTTGATAATGCAATTTATAATAATCAGATGACTTCGATTTATTGCATGCATGCACAATTGTTGAGATAATGATCCGAGGAGGAAATGATAGTACAAAATTCTCTAAAGATTTTCTATAAAATTATCAGACAAAATGATGCTTCAGTATCAATGTGTTTGTATGAATGTTTGTAATACTAAAGGGTACCCAACTCAGCTCAGCTGGGCATGGAGGCAGACACGCGGGACGGCCCAAGTTAAGGGCTCCCCAAACTGCTGTTTTTTGCAGTGTTGTAAAATTTGTAATTGCTTACACACAACACAATAGTAGAATATCAGAAGACAAGAGTGCGTCTACGTAAACATAACACCATAAAGAACAACAACAACAACTACGCAATAAATATTACAACAATATGTTTTTTTGTTAGAATTATTCTTATCTTGAAAACAAGGTGATAGAAGTGGAAAATCAGATATTCAAAATGCAGTGAAAGTCAACAAAAGCACAGGGTCTGGGTTTGCCTTCTCATCTCTGTCTCTCTCTCTATGTCTCATAGGCAGACAATGAGGTATGAAAGGCAGCGATTCTTAAATTGTGAGCAACTGTGCGGTCAAGCAATACACGTAATGTTAATAATTTAAAAAAGAAAAGGTTCAATAGGATGAATTTTGGTTGAAAGTGTAATCACTCTAACGGTGTTAAGTTCTTAAAGTTCTGCATAAGATTCTTGACTATTCTTGTTGAAGAAAATTGCGATCATGTAGTTCAATATGAGTTCCAACAAACCGGAGATTATTGAGTCAGAAATTAAGTTCTAAGAACGACATAATGAGAATGGGGCCCACAAAAAATTGTGCTTTAAGGTGATTAGTAAGGCCTTCAGCTCATGAGGGTAGTTAAGGATAGGGGATTAACAAGAATATATGAAAACAAAATAGAAACCCGACTTCAAGTAGCTCAAATGGATTGCGCATTATTAAAGAAAATACCTCAAAAACTACTGCTCATCAAATTAGGTTTGCCTGGAAAAAAGTTCTGAGGTAACAAACAGATAACTATTGGTCAGATTGTGATATTATTTATATGGGAACACATGACAAGCACCAGCTTTTGAATAAAAAAAAAGAATCATCAAAATCGGTTCACCTAGAAAAAAGTTCTGAGGTAACATACACACATAAAAAAACAATGAAGTCGGTTAAAAAAGTACAAGACCATTCTTTAATGGGAATCGAAACTGTGACTCTAGGATGTCAGCTCGGCGCTGGTTATAAATAAACCAATTTAGAAATATGAACCCGAATTGTGGGGCAATACAATTGAGTAACATTGAAGTTTTCAATCAAAATCCTTATAACAATCACATGAAGCTCTATGATATATCAGAAATGAAGACCTAGACGTACTACTATTAAAAGGAGAGTGTTCTAAATGAAAACTAATGAGAATAAACTAGCAGTGCTCATGTTCGTACCAAAGACTATGATTATACTATAGATAGACTAGACAACAAGATTGGACAAATCGCTCAGTTTAAGCGGTGTTTCTTCTTATGTTTAAACCCAACAACAAAGTGTGTGTAGTTTTGTTCTTACACATCCCGAGATTACACATATTTTGTTGTTGGGTATGACACAATTTAAAATAAGAATAGGTCTCTTTTTATGAGCGATTTGTCCAGTCTCATTCATTTTATAGTTTTTGCTTTGAGTTATCATTTTTCTGTTTTGCAATGCTGAGTCATTAAATCTGGAACAAGTTTGTATGGTTTCCAACAAGAATATATGTCGAATTAATTGTTAAAACCTTGAGATTTTGATTGGAGTCTTGAGATTCAATAATATTAAATGATCCTTGTATTCAGCATTTTAGAGTGGAAGCCATCATATTGTTAGTGACATCTAAACAAAGAGTATAGATAGATATATAACTTATAGAGCAGACAAATCGACAAATCATTTTAAGCGAAGCTTTTTTGCTTTCATATCCAACAGCAAACTGTGGGTAAATCCAACAACTAATTGTGTTGTTGGGTTTGAAAATTAAGAGACACACCACTTAATTTAAATTGAGCGATTTGAGGAGATCCATACACTCTATGGTAAAGTACATTAGTTTAGGAACCGCTGAGCTACGGTATTTGTTTATTTGATATTATATGCATGTGTGACGACTAAATAATAGCCGCATTTGCGCGCTAAAATAGGTTATAATATGTACAAACACACATGTAGTATAGTAGTTCATATGTGGATACATATACAGTATCTATGGATGTATGAGTGCATACAAATCTCTCGGCATATAAACAAAAATAAGAGCATGCGAAAGAAAGCATGCTGCCTGCCCTGCTGCTTTGCTGATAATTTCATTTTTAAACAATTTATTTTTTGTGAGTCACACAACAACAACAGCAAAAATTATTATAGAAATATAGATAAAAAAAAAAAGAAAAAACAATTCAATAACAACAACTCACTCACATACACACAGTTATACAAATACAATACTCATTTATAGTGAGAAACAATATTATTAACCATGAATTTCTGCGTATTTAAGTATACTAATAATTTCATTAAATGTGTGATAACAAAACAAAAGCAGACAGACCACAAAACAAGAAATCGACTGAATGAACAAAAAAACTAAGTATACATACATAGATAGTAATGTTACCTGGTTTTCTTGTTTTTTATTATTCTGTTAACACATTTGTGTGAGTGTTTTACTAATTTGTTTGTGTTACTTTGATAACATAAAATAAAAATAAAAATACACAAAAAAAAACTTACGATTAAACCAAGGTCAATATTAGTTTAGTTTACATCCCATTGTTAGAGACAGAGAGAGATAGAGATGAAGAGATATAGAATAGATTACATGATTATATATTATTCAGATATTATTCAGAATCACCTACTATACTAGAGTATCATGAAAGAATCATTGTAGTACCAAGCGAAGCGCAACCAGAACCCAAAATCAATGAACTTTTCACTTATCAGGGCCATAAAGGAAAAAACAAAAATCAACAAAAAAAAAAAGATTCAGAAAATAATCTGGAATTGACACATTTATGTATATACAATATGCACAATATTTTTGTTATTGATTTAATTATATATTTGTTAATTTAATTATAACTTTTAATGATTTTTTAAAATAAAATCTCTCGAAAGGTAAATGATTTGTGAATCTAAATTTATTTCCCTTCCTTTCTATTCTCTTTCAATCAATTTATATTGAATCATAAGATTGTTGTATTGGGAAATTGTTATATCTATGATTCTACAAGCAATATTGCATTTGAAGATACAGTGGAACATGACTATTTGTATTTGATCATTCATCAAAAATATGCACTGGAGCAAAAAAATGTTGGTGGCAATAAATACTCAATAATATTCTGTAAATCGGGGCTGCCCAACCCCCATGCGGCCCAAGTGAAGTCTGAATAAGCTACAGGCGTCCGAAGTGGCAAACTGAAACTTTTATGGCCTGCTGCTGAACATTTTTTTTTTCTGCACAAGTTCTCATGGAAAAGCGTTTTTTATGTTTTTTGTCGACTTGTCGGAAGGAAGAAAAATAAAAAAAAAAAACCGTCCAACTCATCACGAATTCTTCCAATTCGGCTAAGGATACCAAAAAGGTTCGACAGCCTTGCTCTAGATCATAGATTTCCAAACATACCACCGCTCACTTTAAGCTTTATACAAAGATAGAATTTGTCCGCCGATGCCTCTCTAGATTGCCTTAAAGCCTCCTAATTTCTTCTGAGCCTTCCACTACCGCCCTGAAAGTCTACAGTGCCCACAATGAGGTCATTATCACGCACTTAGTGGACCTATGCTCTAAATCGGTTAGGTCAACATATGTTACATATATTTCTGGTATGATTCAACTCAGTTTTTAGACCAAAGACCTAAAACATATTACTTAATTGAGCTTATTATTCTGTAAATATTATACTACTAAAAAAAAAAAAAAAAATTGGTTTTTACTTCAGTCTGTTAACCAGTATCGTATAGTCATCAATATTTCAAATCGGGAAAAGAATTGTTACAAGTACCACAAAACATTTGAACTCCTCATCAACTAACTATCCTGGTTCTCTTATTCTAATTAGTGAACATGAAAGTTAATTTGTTTAACGTGAACACCTGTCGTAGAGACTTAATATCACGGTGCCGGATATATATCCGCAGGTACCAACCTCAAGCCATACTTATTTTGGTCGTATGACTCATTCTTTGGTTAGGACCAAGGCCTATCTAAGCCTCTGCTGCTCTGTGGGTCACAGCACCTGGTTGAGTAACGCAAATCCATGTCGAGCTCACAATCTATCCGCATTTGGGTACAACTACTCTATAAAGGGGCCGTCTCCGCTTTACAGGGTGGAACAAGTTCCGTGGGCACCTGACCACCCGTACCAGACAAAAGCCTCTGGTCAGACTTCTTACCCGAGGTACTACCAATTTGAACCCCAAATAGTTCGTGGCTTGGAGGCCCAAAAATCAAAGCACAGCTCTCTGGAATAGAATGCAGGCATAACTCAGATGGCACAGTATACACTATATTCATGAATTTAGCTTATCCACTGTTCGGAGCGAAGTCTATTCCTACCTCTTCTGCCAAAAAGGCATCATTCTTAAGATCAAAGAACAAACGAACTATGTTGCCACTGTCACAAGGACTTTAGCGAATGGATAGTAAGCTGAGACCGCTACTGTTCCAAACGCCCGTGGTACCAGAAGTGAACGGTAACAAGTGAAAGAACTGATGGACGGTAACAGATGAAACAACTGTGAACGGTAAAGCAGGCGATAGCAATTAACCCCTTCCAATGAAATCGACGTATTAAAACCAACAGTTAAATATATAGAAATGTAACTACTACTGGTACCAAAGGGACTAGTCGCGAACTAGTTTTGTACCAGTGATTCATACTACAGGGAACTTATCCACTCATTTTTGGGCTCGTATTAAATTCTAAACCCTTGTAAAGTAAACAGAAAATAAAATTTTGTTGTAGAAAACCAATAAAGGGTTAAAGAAAGAAACCCAAACCAAACAATTGTTTTAAGGCTTCACTTAAAAATCAACAAACATTCAATATCAGTCAATAGAACCTTTTTAAAGATATCCATTTTAATTCTTAACCAACAAATATTTTTAGATCCTCATTTATCAATCCCATCACAACATTGAACTTCACTCAAACAAATCCATAAGATATATGCAAAGCCTTTTCCATTGAGAAAGAAGATTTCCTCAATACCAAAAACACAATACATCATCAGAAATTATGTACTGATAAAATGCTATATAGACACTTAAATAAAACAGATCACAAAACATCAGCAGCAGTTTGTTATCGTCAAACAAAATAAGAATGCGAGAAGATTATACAAAATTGAGCTGAGTAAGCAGCAAGAAAGACAATAAACAAAGAACAATAAAAAGGAGCATACACATGAGAATAAAGAATGTCGATGATGAAAACAATTGCAGACCACCACCATCATCATCATAATAATCATCTCATCATCAACATCACTACTATTGGTGGTGGTGGCGATTTGGTTAAAAGAGAAGCTCTGATGCATGATGGCGATTATTTATTATTATGCTTCACCACAAAATTCTGCAACAAAATACATGCAAACATACATATGTAGATACATAGATACATAATAAAATATGTGAAGTGAAGGGCCTTAAACTTGCTAGCTTTGTATGCTCTTTGTTATGCAAAAATTTGGCAAAAGAAAATCGAAAAAGAAAAAAATCACTCAATCAGATCGTTATTATTATTTGCTTGTGTTATATGTGGATGCATGGATGGATGGATGGATGGATGGAGGAGTATAAAATTAACTAGAGTAACTACATAAAATAGAAAGGGTTTTGTCGAGCGAAGCATTGAGAAGGTTTATTTGCTTCAATGGCTACTAGTATACCATACCATACAGCAACAAAAATATGCGCCCAAAAAAGGAAATGCAATGAAAAAATAAAAGGAATACTAAAACACATAGACACAGATACACTCACATATAGAAAATAACAACAGCTGAACCACTTTAAATACAAACAAACAAACTGACAAAGCAGCAACACAAGCACAACCTACTAGACCGAGAAAATGTAAAAGGATACACATGATACAAATGATATGAAGAGTTTGCAGTGCAAGGCAAGGCAAGGCAGTGCATGTATCTACTACTGCTGTTGGTGTTTAAGCAGGCAACCTGAGCTTCTACTTCTGCTGCTTCAGACGATCAATTATGAGTGTGGATAGGCTGGTGCTGCTGGCTGGCGCGTCTTTTTTTTCTACTTTATTGTTTGTATATTCGCAGAATAAGAATGATGTTTATACAATATTCATACATATACATACATATGTATGTCTGTAAGTATGGTATATCGTGGCTCTGTGCTTCAAATGACAACGACGGGTTGCTCGATATGTTTTGCAAAACAGCAATTCTGTTCTGTTCTGTTCTCTCAGAATGAAATGTTTATATGGAGTCTTGTTTCGATAAACAAATGCATGTTTTCATTGGAAATCTGGTAATTTTATACAAAAGTAAACTTGTCTTTCCGTTTAAATAAAGACAAAGCAACTCTAAAATCTTTCAAAACAAACATTTTCTTCTTTAAAAATGTTCTAATGACTTCAATTGATGACTCATCATCATAAACAATACATTCTTTGATGACCCATGATAGTTAATGTCAATAGAACATATTTTTAACCGACTTGAAAAAAAAAAGAGGAGGTGGTTATCAATTCTGACCAGTAGTTATCTGTTTGTTGCTTCAGAACTTTATTCCAAGAGAACCGATTTTGATGATACTTTTTTTATTTGAAAGCTGGCGTTTGTCATGTGGTCTACATATAAATTTGATCAAAATCTGACCAGTAGTTATCTGTTTCTTGCCTCAGAACTTTTTTCCAAGTGCACCGATTTTGATGATTCTTTTTTTTTTTTTTATTTGAAAGCTGGTGCTTGTCATGTGGCAAATTATCAATATCAGACTAGTAGTTTTTGAGTTACTCTTAATAATGAGCGTTCCATATGCACTATCTGAAGTTAGCTTTCTCTTTTGTTAAAATTTTGTACTTTTTGAAGCCTTTAATCTCAATGACACAAGGTAATTAGGAACAAACTAAAACTAGTACATCTCAAACATATCAAACAGCCCTCGTGATCCTTAAATTTCATTCAGGTAGCAAAAGAAATATGTGCCCTTTTAAACAGGTTACAGCAACCTATCGATGATGATGATGACGATGAGTTGGAGAAGTCTTAACTAGAACAATAACAAACACACCATATATTCATTGGATTCACTTGTTGTTCACATGAGTGTGAATACCTTTTTGTTATAAAATAGTTTGACTTCTTTTTATAATCGACCAACTAACACAAGCCATTTGTTCATCATCATCTTTTGTTCAATAAGAAAGACAGTCAGACAGCACAATAGGCAGCAAAAGCAAGCACATGGGTTTATTTTTTATTAAATTATATCTTGTATCTGTTTTTGCTTAATCAATTTATACAAGCATTATGATTGCCAATAGAAAATAAGTATATACATATGTATGTACATACTCATATGCTATTTCCACATATTGGTAATCATTGCACGAACCGGCCGGCATTATGGAAAGTGGTGTTTCAACAATAAAATGAAATGAAGTTCGTAACAGCATACACACAAACATACACAACAGATACAAATTCAAATCAGCTGAATTTTTAAGGTTATACAACTCATTCAATGACTCAATTTAGAGAGAGGGGCCTTTTGAGTTTACACGTTAGTATTAATATGATTCAAAATTTACACTAAAATTGTACTTATATGAAAATTTAGTGTAGTTTTATTTAAGACTCACTCACACACACAGATACACAAGCACTCACACAATCTAAACTATTCTACACACATTTTTATTGTAAACAAATAAATAAACAAAATTCTATATGATTAGATTAAATGATCTTTCTATGTAATTCTATGAGGAAAGAAAAAACAAATGAATGCTTGCTTGCTTACCTAAGTTGTTCACGATTGCTGTTTTTTTTTCCACTGTGTTGCTGTTGTTGTTCTTATTATTGTTGTTGTTGTTTTTTGTATATTATTATTGTTAATATTGGTATAGTTGAGTTGTGATAAATCTTATATTATTAAAGTTATTAAATCCACTTCCGTTACTGCTGCTTCCACTTGCACTTGGCTCGACTGCTTCCACTGACATTCACTGAACTTAAAGTGCTCACCGCATTTAACATTCCAAAGCGGCGCGATATCGTGCACAAGGAGTACAATGCGGCCACGTCTAACCACGTCGTCGTACTTGTTGTTGTTGTTATAGTTGCTGTTGTTATTATTTTGTTGTTGCAGAATGCCAAATACACTTGATGTTGATTAAGATAATAGCGAGAAGAGTTGTTGCCTGTTGTTGTTTGTTATCCTTGGTATAGATACGAGATCTTTGTTTTTAGTTTTGGTGCCACAATAAAATTCACAAACTCACTCAAATCAAAATTGAATGGGCAGTGTGTTGTATACGTGCGTGTTTTGTTTGAGAAATAAACTTAACTAAACGTAAGCGTGTTTCACACGCACTTCAATGACGTTTTACACTGCTGAGCTTTAATGAAAAAGTACTTGATAAAAAAATTGAATGAAAAAAACCTTAAGAATGGCACAACGCGCGAAACAAACGCTGCACTGCACAATCTATATACTGAGATTAGTATATGGAATACTATGTTTGTATGTTTGTTTGTCTGCTGTTCAACCGACACCCGCGCACTGTTGATTTTACATTTATTTACGGCGACGGCGACGACGGTGACTACAATGGTATGGGGTTACTCGCGCGCGCACACACACAACCACTCATTTACTCACTTACTGACTGACTACTCACAGACGAGGGCACAGAGTTTGTTGGATTGCAGGATTGCGACCGCCGCTGTATATAAGTGGTAGGCTCTGTGTATAGCAGCTAGCTATTGAATCAAACAAACAACATCAACCAAACCGAACCAGGCAAACAGTATTAACACCGTTGGTTGATGAAGGCAGATGCATGCACATACAAACGAGTGTATGAGTTAGTACTTTTACGTCGTTCTATGTTGTTGCTGCCTTCGTCCCTAAATTGTATACATATATGTCGATATGAATATATGTATATGTTGTTTGTTTGTTTGCTTGCTTTCTTGCTGGTGTGTTTGTTGTATGTTGACGACAATAATGATGATGATGATGATGTTATATGGTTGGCTATACTACTATGTGGTGGAAGAGTTCTACTACTCGCTTGCTCGTATCTCGATACCGATTTCTTCTTCCTCGGTTGCTCGGTTTATTCGTACGTAGTGTTCTGCTCCTCCTCGCACGATTCGCGTTTGCGTTGTTGTTATTCTTTCTTTTACTTTTGCAGCGCTTAGCTTTGGCTGTTGTTGTTGTTGTTGTTGTTGTTGTCTGTGTCAGTTTCCTGGCCTCGTCGTCTTGCCAATGCTACTGCTGCTTCTACCACTACTGCCGCTCGCTTGTTTGCTTGCTTCTTATTCGCTATATTCTATCGATGCGATGCTTTGCTTTTTGTTGAGTTTTTTTTTTATGCACACAATTTGAATTCGAAGCACTTCACTTGCACTTTAATCACACAATTTTTATATTTGGGAAACACAATAATTTACTTATATATTTATTTAGTCGCAAGTAAATAATAAATCGCTTTGATTATTGCGTTGCCTTTGGTGGCTGCTTGCTTCTTCTTCTTCTTCTTTTGCGACACAGTCGTCTTTGTTTTCTCAGTTCATTGAAATTTCACCCGAGCGAAATGGTTAAATTCGCTGCGTGATTTTGCGTTATATTCACGCGTCTAATGTTGTAACGCGCTCGTTTCAGATGTTTGTATTTTTGCACAATTTTTAAAAAATTTATTGAAATCCACAATAATTTAGCGTTCCAATTGCTAAAAAAAATCACACAAAAAAATGTTCCGCAAAAACTTTGTGGGCTCATATATGAATAGTCACGAATACAAACACAGAAACAAAACATATTGCCAGATCTCATGAAAAATGATGCACTAAAATTTTGCAAACAACAGCGATCCAGATGCCATAAATTAAACCATATATTAAATTTCCTAATTATAGCAAATTTTGTTATTCAAATAATATTTCAAAATTTTGCATCCACTTAATATATAATTTTAATTTTTCTTTTCAAAACTCATTCATGCATTTTATGTTTGGCAGCACTAATATGAGTTGCGCTTGCATTGGCGCAGGTTTACCAACACTTAAAACTATTTCAGTGCAAATGTTTAAATTTGCGATTTATGTTACATTTTGTCTTGTTTTTTATAAATGTTTTTATTTTTTGCCAACATTAATTAATCATGGAAAGTGTTTTACTATTTAATTAACCTGAAGCTGACAGAAGCATCATATTGCCTATGATAAGCAACTCTGTGACGGACCAAATTGTATCTACAACCTGGAAGAAGAAGAAGGCGATGCTAGTATTATTGCTCGTTGGAACTTACTCATTTCTTTAAAAGTTATATTATTTGTTTGTAACTTTTGGTGTGATAATGTAATTATACTATCTTCAACAGTTATTGATTGAATAAATTGGAATTTAATTTGATATTTCTTATTAACGAAGTTTTAATTGTGATTCATTTACTTAAATAGTTTGCCACCGGTAGTGTTGGCAAATTTGGCGGTAGACACGACAATTGCATTTTATTAATTTTTGCAGTAAATTCATTTATTTGAAAAATATGTCGGAAAATATGAGTGCCAACAATTCTGATGTTGATAGTGGTAAATGATAATAGTTATGCAGCATAACGAGTATTGAAAATCTAAAAAAAACATTTTCAGGCTCTGAAACTGATTCAAGCCACAGTGGGCGCAGTGAATCCCCTCCAGGCAGTCCAATGGGGTAAATTTACTACGAATTTATCATATCATAACTTAATAAATTGATTGTGTATTTAAGATCACCAAAATCCGGTAGCGGCAGTGATCGTTCACGTTCTGGTACGCCCAAAAGTCGTAGCTCGCGATCACGTAGTCGCAGCGGTTCCCGTTCATCAATAGGTTCACAATCAAGATCTCGCTCTGGTTCAGTTTCCCCGCGTAATCCACGCTCTCCATCTGGTTCACCACGTAATCCACGCTCTCCATCTGGTTCACCACGTAGTGATCGATCTGGATCGGCTCAAAGTCACAGATCTGGCCCAAAGACACCACGTAGTGAACGATCTGATTCTGTTCAGAGTCACAGATCTGGCCCAAGGACACCGCGTAGTGAACGATCTGATTCTGCTCAGAGTCACAGATCTGGCCCAAGGACACCACCTAGTGAACGATCTGGTTCGGCTCTGAGTCACAGATCTGGCCCAAAGACACCACGCAGTGAGCGATCTGGTTCAGCACGGAGTCACAAATCTGGCCCTAAGACACCACGTAGCCCTGCTTCGATACATTTAAATAATTCAAAATCAGGTTCCCCTCATAGTCGACGTTCTGCGTCTGTGCGAAGTGCTAAATCAAGATCAAGGACACATTCAGGTTCCCCAAGGAGTCAAGGATCTCACCGGAGTGGTGGTTCAGGGGCAAAAGAAAACGTCGATAGCCGTTCTCAATCACCAAATTTGCAAATTGATGATGAAAGACCTAATTCCAGAAGTCGTTCTGGTAGCCGCTCTTCGCGCTCGAAAACAATCTCTAGGTCTGGTTCAAAATCCAAATCCATGTCGAGATCAAAATCACGTTCGAAATCAGGTTCACCACATTCCCGCAGGTCATCTAGCCGAAGTTCTGGATCCGGCAGTGACGTTGGAGGCAAACGTGTCCGTAAGCGCAAGGCAGTGTCATCGAGTGATTCTGATGGTGGCTCAAAGAAAAAGAAAATTGTGGAGACGTCACCGATAAATGAAAGAGCTAAAGCACTTTATGATTCTGAATCTGATGATGAGGTATGTAGTTTTTAAAATATCATGATTGTGTTCCAATTTTATTTAAAAATCATTAAGGAGGTCCAAAAATCGAAAATTGTTGCGGAAGATATATTTGGTGATGCAGATGACATCAGTGATGATGAGGAAAAGAAATCTGATGGCGGCTCAGGGACTCCGAGACGATCTCGCTCTAAAAGTAGTAGTCGAAGTCGTAGTCGCAGTGGTTCGAAATCATCACGCGGTCGTCGCTCGCGTTCTGGCTCCAATGCTGAAAATGTAACTGAAAGATTACCTATACAACGTGATCCCACTGAGGGTATACCAGAAACTCGGATTGATGTCGAAATACCACGAATCACGGCCGATTTGGGCAAAGAGTTTCATTTCATCAAATTACCGAATTTCCTTTCGGTTGAAACTCATCCCTTCGATCCAGAAACCTATGAAGATGAAATCGACGAGGAGGAGACTATGGACGAAGAAGGTCGTCAACGCATCAAGCTGAAAGTGAGTAACACTTTACGTTACCGCGAATACATGGACAACAAAGGTGAAATGGTTCAAGAGTCAAATGCTCGTTTGGTACGGTGGTCAGATGGTAGCATGTCTATGCATTTGGGTACGGAAATTTTTGATGTCTATAAACAACCAGTGATTGGCGATCACAACCATTTATTCATACGACAAGGTACTGGTTTGCAGGGACAATCTGTGTTCCGTACCAAATTAACCTTTAGGCCGCATTCTACCGAGTCATTTACTCACAAAAAAATGACAATGTCGTTAGCGGATCGTTCACAGAAGACTAGCGGTATTAAGATACTTACACAAGTAGGAAAAGATCCAACAACTGATCGTCATGCACAATTGAAAAAGGAGGAAGAGAAATTACGTCAAGCGATGCGTAATCAAAACAAGGCACAGCCTAAAAAGAAAAAGGCTGGTGCAGGTGAAGCTGCTGGCGGTGCGAACTCATTGTATCACCATGATGAAGGCAGCGATGATGAGAATGCGATTTCGTTAAGTGCCATCAAGAATCGTTATAAGAAGGGTGGACCACATCCATCGGGTGGAGCATCAGACCAAAAGGTTTCAACAATCTACTCATCCGATGAGGATGAAGGTTCCGATTTCGAAGGACGTCGCAACAAGACCGACAAGGCTAAGGTATCAAAAACCCTACGAGACTCTGACAGCGATTCAGAGAATGCAGACAAAGACAGTCATAAGAGTGGTGCCAGTGGTAGCGATAATGACGACAAGGCCAGCAATAAAAGTGGCAGCTCGGGTAGCAAAAGTAGTCGTAGCGGTAGTGGCTCTGGAAGCGGTTCTGGTAGCGACAATGATGATTAGCTTTAGTATCCTGTTCATTAAGTCTTATTCAATCATAATTGTTTGAAATGTTCTTTTAATAAAGATGAAATTAAAGAAAAATAAGTATTTCACTTTCACTTAATCGTACTTTTTCCTTTTTTTTTGTAACATTAAGAACACTTTTTGATTCCACATTTGTTTTTATCAGTTTAATGGTTTCTTTTATTATTATTGAAAAAACAAAGTACTCTTCAGCATCATCTGTACCTTCCATTCGTTCAAATACACACTTATTACACTTCCGCACGTCACCGTCCTTTTCAAGAAGCATACAAAATTATGCTCATTGAAAAAGATGTCGCAGTTCGATGATTAGAATAATATGCTTAGAAGCGCAGCTTCTGGAAGAACCACTTGTTCTTGCCTTCCTTGTAGGTGGTCTCGAACTTGACGCGGGTCTGGAAACGGTGTGTTTTCCTCTTGACGGGATCCTTAAGATCCTTTGGTGACAACTTCTCGAATGAGATGTCGTGGGCGGTGTAACGTGTGGGCATCAGATGGTTGTAGTTAAGCAATTTCAAGAAAGGCTTGATCTTGGACTTCTTCTTCAACTTGTTCTTGCCCATCTTCTTGGTGACCTTACGTGGGTATCTGTCGATACCGGCAACCAAGGCATGACCGAATGGTTTTTCGGGTGTGCCATCGTCAGAGGTCTTGACAATGATGGCCTTGCGACCGGCGTAACGTCCACTAAGGACAATTACGATTTTGCCTTGTTTCATAATCTTCCTCATCTTGGCTGTTTTTGGCGGCACGAAATGAAGATAAATCACAACGTTGTTTGTTGAATGATGATGAAGCGGGGCGCATAATAATAAGAGGAAAAGAGAGAAAGAAAAATAAACATTAATTCACATATTAGCTTAAATTTAAGTTATCGTGAATATCAAAAAAATCAACTGTGAAATAAAGGGTCACCACTAGTCACATTTTGTTAATACATTTCTCTCGCCTCATACATATTTAACATATACAAATCAGAACAACTGTTTGTCTTGTTTTGCTTGTGTACTTCTCTCCAAGGCTGAGGCGTATTTTTCATATATAAATTAGCAATCGACAATTTCACATATTGTAGTTTCATGTTGAATAAGAATTTAAGAGTGATTTCCTTTTATTTAAGTTGATTTTTTCGATTTAAATTCACAAAAATTGTTACACTACTTACAGGTCTAATGGCTGACCGGATATAGAGAAAGAGAAGAAGGTTGACATATCGTACGTCGTTTTGACAGCTGAAAATTAAGTGTGTTTGCAGCACTGGTTTTGCTTATACGGCATCACCGGCAATTTATAAACACTATACAAATTTATGCACACTGTTTTTGATAAACGAGGGTCATTCATTGACAAATTGCAGAAATAAAACAATTTGTAGTAGGTTTTTTTATACTTTTGGTTCACTATTTTGAACCTCATTCATAATTTTTCATGGTTCTAGCAGTAAATTTGGTTTTGCAAAACATGCTCACTGTTGTTTATGGTTACAATGATACTTTCATCGTAACATTTCATTAAAGGATGTCAGGTTCCTTGAAATATTCTTCATTATTTAAGCAACCTTCGAAGATTTCTTATTTGCATTTTGACAGCTAAAAGCTGGCTAAAATATTTTCTTCTCACTTGTAGTAAAACTTTGGTCAACATTTCGAACTAAATCCAAAAGAAAGCATGAAGCATACCAGAACACCAAAGAGATATTCAGTACGCAAACATCAATCAATCCTTTTTTGAGTAGCTCGATATATTTTGTGATTATTTGGAAGATCAGCATACAATAAACATTCAGATTTGCTGATGTATAAAGAGTCGAAGTGGCAAACGTTGCCGATGTTCAAGAGAAAAGTTGTGGTTTGATATGGAATTGAATTACAAGAGAGTAACAATTCTATTGTCATTAAGGATTCCCAATCAGAGAGAAATGCTTGGACAGTAAAAAAATATTGGGCACTATGACCACAAGAAACAATTTTGTTTTGAAAAATACCACGTGCGATTTCAAATTGGGTCCGTCATCCCTGGTATTTAAAAATTATGCTGATATGAATAATATTCAATGTTACCCCCCGATTTTCAAACATAATATTAAAACACAGAAATTATTAAAAATATATAGCTTCTTATTATACTATTATGCATTTTGATTTATCTTTACATAGTAAATTTTTCTTTTAAAAAAAACTAAGTCTTTTTATTTTTACTTATGAATATAAAAAACAACTTACACTTAAAAGTCAATTAAGATTATGTACTCTTGGCCGGCTTCTTGAGGATTTTAAATGTACCACGTCTGTTTATGACATAACTAAGGGCAGCGGCAACTGTTGTTACACCTGTCAAGTACCAAAGGCCATGAAGGATAGGATGATCTGAAATACATATAAAAATATCAATTAAGAACGATATATGGGCACTGTGAAGTATCATTTACCTATATAATTCCAAACGGGAGCTCCAAGGCTTATGCCAATCGTTGCTAGTTGTACTCCAGTGTTAACTTTGCTAATAAAAGTTGGCTCCAGTTGTGCTGTAACATGAGTTGCATCAAAATAACGTGAAAATGTTTTCTATAAAAGAAAAATACAAAAATTAACAAAGAACATAAAGCAACCTTACTGTCAGGTATCACTCACTGGTGGGGGCAAACTAATGTAACGTATTACAAAACCAGCTGCCACAAGAAAAACATCACGAGATAGCACAACTCCTGTTAACCACAAAGGTAGCAAATCAGTATAGCACAAAGAAACTACTAAGGAGCCCATAAGCAACTTGTCCGCCATTGGATCCAAAAATGAACCAAATTTGCTTGCCTGTGAGGGCCAACGACGTGCAATCTGCCCATCCAACTGAAAAACGAAATACAAATTATGATTCTTTCAATAATTCATAAAATTATGATGGCACTTACTAAATCTGTTATGCCTGCAATAGTTAATAGAGTCACACCAAGACCAAAGTGACCTTGTACAATTACATAGCCTATGTAAGGTGATAGTACTGCTCTACTAACTGTTAACATATTCGGTATAGTCATGATGTTCTCTCGTTCAATCACTTCCTCCATCTTTTCACGCATACGCTCCTGTACCTTGTGTTTGGCTTCACGTATATCATCGACCAGGACATTTTTACGTTCTCTAAAGCTTTCGCGCTTTTTGTCAATAACACCTTGCAGCAGATCCCTTCCTTGTATGGTACGCATATGTAATGAATGCTTCTTGGCATCAGCATATATGCGTAGCCTGGCAACATCCCAGTTACGTCGTTGATTCAGGTCCATAAATGAGATGCGAATAAAGCCGGTTGCGGCAGCGTATCGGTTAAGGCAGTTCATGAAACTAATGGCTGCACCACTACTTATACTAGAAATAATTGGTGGTTCTACAAGGCTATTACTAAGTCCAGCGCTTAGCTGGCGCTGCACTTGTCGAAATATCGTTGCGGGTAGCATTTTTACAAACTCGTTGATTTGCGGGTTTCGTAAGGTTATTGACTAATTAAGTTCGAAACTTTAATTGATTTACTTTGTCTCATAGATCCGGGACACTTGTTCTTAATGGGATTTAGAGAATTTATAAATAAATTTTGTTATTGACCTAGACTTCTAATTTCATTTCCGAATGACAAGAGACTTACCTATATAACATTTGTTTTGATTTATTCCGAGGACTTTTGTGTATTTTATAAACACAAACTAATTATTTTTGGTGTGCCAGATTCCAATAACAACAAGAATTTTAGGTAAATATCCAATTTGGTTACACAAGATTAAGAAAGCTGATAGTACACACACACATATTCATAGTTCGGAACTAGTGTGTGATCAAAAATCATATGTTCAAACGAGTTGGAGATGCCAACTCGTTTTTTATGCAGTTCTTATAAATGAAATATAAAATATTAAATAATATGTTATAGAATTCGAGGAATAAGTGTGAATAAGTGGTAGAATATAAAAAATGTTGTAAAGAACAAGCAACTCGAACAAAATAAGCAAAGCAAAGAGAAACATGTGTGTTGACTTTGATGCAGGCCTGCCAACTTATTCAATTTATGTTGGTTTTTCTAACAAGTTGGCAGCCTGAGTTTTTATTTAAAATTCTTTAGTGCGCTTATTAAGAAAAATGACTTTAGCATATTGCTATCCATTGACACACTTGTAAAGTATAAAAACAATAGCTTTATTGCTTTTTAAATTATTTGAAATATAAATATACTGCATGCACTTATTTATAGCTATATTTACATAATGTATTTTGATTCTTTTTTGTGTTTTATGCAGATAACATGTTGGCTGGTTGGTTGTCATCGCAGCATGTGCTTTGTTAAGTGTTAAGCATAATAAAAAGATGACCCAAATGCATTAAGTTAGCTTTAACTAATGGCCAAAAGCATTATTATAGCGACGACCATTTTCTTGGCGAACTTTCTGCCAAGTTGCATAAGTTAATGCGATTTCTTGTTTTGCTGCCACCACCATCACCATCATCATCATCATTACCATTAAAATTAACGCCTGCGGAAGAAGTGAATTTAAATAATAATAATTAAGCGCTAAGGTGGTTGGTTTGCTACCAAAAAATTTAATACAAACGACCGACCGCCAAGCTGGCATATAATAATGTCATCGTCGGCGTCGGCGTTGTCGTTGTCGCTTGGCTTTAACTAATAATAACTTGGCTTTCATGCTTCTTGCTTTGTTGGTCTATTTATGTAAGTACAACGCACAATATTTCCAAGTCTCTTTTCTGTCTAGTTTCTTGCTGTTATTTGTTGTTGTTGTGCGCCTGTTCTGTTGTGGCAAGTACTTAATCTGTCTCTTATTTGATTGGATTAAAATTAATTACTTGGTAACGTAATGAAGCTAGGCCAGGACAATACAATAGCACAGCACAACCTTGATGCCATCACAATCATCCTTCCAATTCGCATCTCATTCATTCCACCATCATCAACAACATGATAATATGCAAATTGAACGTTGACTGCGGTGTTGGCGTTGGCGTTGGCGTCATTTCATCTCATCTCATCATTGCTGTCTATCAATTACAGTTCTTAATTAACACAAATTATGCAATGAATTTATATGGATATTTTCTCGCTTTAAAAATCATGTATTAAAAACAGTTGAAGACAATAATGGAAAATACAACCATAGCAACTTGTTATTGTTGTTGTCATCAATGAAAAATGATCAAAAAATAAATAAATAAAAGAAATTCATTCATGTCTCCTTTTCGTCTGTTATTTCGAAATACCAAACCACAAATGAAAATTACACTATAATTTTTATATAATTTGTTATTGCTATTATTGCCTGCAGAGTTGTAAATCTGATTGTTTTACAGTGAAAATACCCATGGCAGATAAATGATGCCGAGAAGTCCTTTTAAAGGAAATGCCAAACATGCTGCCTCTGATGAGGCCATAATTGAAAATACTTGTATTTCATTGGCTTAAAGTTTTTCATAGAATTTTGTAATACAACACACAATTCTATAAGAGGACATTACTCCAAGGACACTAAAAGAAGCTTCCTATTTCAGAATTTTCTCGTTTTTGATATCGGCGAGTAACTATGACTGTCTACTATTAAGCAAACGTTCATGAAAATTTATTGCTTTTAAGTGAACACCTGCTGTAGAGACTTTTTATCACTGTGCCAAAAGGATTGATGAACATCAATCAACGTCCCCTTGGATATACTTATATCCGTAGGTACCAAATTCAAGCCATACTTGTTTTGGTCGTATGACTCATTCCTTGGCCTGTAACAAGGCCTATCTAAAACCTCTGCTTCTCTGTGGGTCACACCAACCGGTTGTATTACGCAACTTCACGTCGAGCTCTCTCTCTACCCGCATCTGGGTAACAACAACAGCCACCCAGATACTCCCATTAAATGGTTGTCTCCGTTGGCCAGGACGGAAACAAGTTCCGTAGAGAACACCCTTGGTACTAGAAAAGAGCCTCTGGTACGCGACCAAAATGATTAGTACATCGCCATCAAGTATTCTATTCTTGGATCTTTCCCATAACCGAACTAGCCTCTATATCCGAACAAAATCACACTGACGAACTAAGCCTTTAAGGGACAAGGCGCCCCAATATGCTGCGAAAGTGCCTTGGAGTTCGATGAAAACCAAAGTCACAAAATGGTTCGATGACAAATCGCATCGCTATTGGATAGACAAGACAAGGCTAAACTCTTCATGGCAACTAAATCTGGCAAAAGAACACAGGAATTATTGGCACTGACACGGATAGGTATTCGGATAGTCTCAGGTTTCTTGACAGGACATTGCAGAGTAATAAAACACTTACATAACATGCGGATCAGTGGTAGGGTAGATCAGTGTAGACTATGTAATGAAGAAGAGGAATCTGCAGAGCACGTAATATGTCACTGCGAGGGCCGAATCTGGACCACAATTCGCCACCTTGGAAAACAGTAATTGGAACCAGATTTATCTACGAAAAAAATCTTGGTATACCAGAATCTCGGAGGAACTGTGATTACGTAGGTTGTCATAATAGGCATCACTTGCAGCTGCAGTGACGAGGTGTACTATATCCCACACTTCCCCTAATCTAATCTAATGCTTCAAAATTATTAACTTTGTACTGAAATGAGGAAGGAACGAAAGAATGTTTCGGATGAAGTATGTATATTTTTTATTTATTTTGTAGGTAATTTTCCCACAAGATGGTGACACATCTCAAGTTGGTGGGTGCTCCCAGTATCAGAAATATGGGGATTCCCTTTCTTTGGTACTTGGACTATACTAACAGGCTCTTTTCCATAAAATTGCAATGTTGGTCTAGGGTGGATGGTTTCCTATGGCATATCCTTAGTCTCTTAGAGTAAAATCATCTCGTGGATGGATTTCCACCTATGGGATGTATGACTGTATATGAAAAATAAAAAAATATGTGTGCGCACTTCTTTTGCAATTAAAAATCTCTGCATGTCACTGCAGCTTGGCGCACGCCATTAAACATTAAGTTGATTTGGCAATATGGTGTAACTGGCAACTGGCAACTAACAGAGTAAAGTAGCTTTCTCCTACCTTTATATGGTACTTACAATAATTACAAACACAGCATAAAATGTACATACATAAATAAAGGAAGAAATTTATGATGATGATAATGAGGATGATGATGATGGGGAAGAAGGCGAAGAGAAGTCAATATGTAGTATACTTAAGTAGTAGTATATTAACAAGAACAACAGAAATGTAACATAAATAATGACAGCAAATGAACAAAAGAGAAATGTGAATTGATTATTATAGAGTGAGGAATACAACGAAAGATTCTTAGTGAGGCAGAGGGAAACTACTTATATGATTGTGGGTGGTGGTGGTATAAAGAAACCCAGTGCAGGTGTATAAGTCAAGCAGGTTGCCACTATTCATAATAAAGTGCAAAGTGCCAAGGCAACTCAATTACAAGAAAAATGAAAATAAAAAAAAAAAAAACAAGAATTAAAGAAAATCATGGACTTCATAAGCAATCAGTCGCCAATGTCAACAATAATAATACAAAGAAAGAAAAGAAACCATGATGATAAATCAGACAGTATGGCTGCAAGACAGATAGGGAGACATCAAAGAGCCAGGGCAGTTGTCAGTTGTTAAAGCAGTTTACTTCTTTGCTGTTCTGAATATTTCAAGCAGTGTGCATTCATGTTCAGGAATTCAACGGATCCGAAATCACCTGACTGTCTTTCTGTCTGTGCGTCCATCCATCGCTATGTCATATTCATTTTTGTTCGCATCATTTCACTTCATTAATCAAAAGTAATTTTCCGCTTTTCTCATTTTCCATCTTCGATGTGCAATTTTTATATTCACCAGCCATAGTAACCAGAAGAAGGAAGAGTGGCTGGGTGTATGGAAGAAATGGAAGGCAAGCAAATACCATAGGCAAAGGAAACAAAATGAAGAATTTTATGGAAAAAATGAAATTCTGATAGAATGAGAGGCATGGACATTGGCGCCTGATTTCGATGGCTATGGAATTATTGCCCATTTGTGTTAAGCAAACCAGCAATCGCGAGAGCGACAAAGCAAGAAGCGATAAAAAGGATATGAGGCAAGTGAAAAAAAGAAAAGAAAAAATATGCCGCTAATTAACTGTTTTACATTAAGTAGCTATAACTGTAAATGAGTTTGAAGCTGCTGCTGCTTTTCCTTCCCCTAATCCTTCATCTTGTATTCCATTCTCTTAAGTCCTTCTTTTTGAATGTTGTTGCTATGCGTTGTCCTAATTGTCGCTGTTGATGTCGTCGTCATGCTCTTTGTAGGCGTATGGGCGTGATTAGTTTAAAGATGCTTCTATTTTCTTCTCCTCCTCCCCTTCTTCTTCTTATACTTCTACTATTTGTAAAGGTTTAACGGTATTGCTTAATTTTTTTTTTTTTTTTTGTATTATGCTTTTAGGACATTTTGCTGATGCTTAAAGGCGTGGTAGTACGTTTTCTGAAATTTAATGCGCATAATGAGCATCTTAAATGGTACCTAATATTTTGTTGGTCCTTTTTCAGTTCTTTTCTTCTATTCGGTTTTTGTATATCTTTTTTTTTTTGTATTCTAAAACCTAACAATTTTCTGTAAATGATTCAATGACATTTTTTATGGGGTTTTCCGTTTCCGGTTGTTTGGTTTTCATTGGTTCTGCCTTCAGATATTTATTATTATTTTTAATACAGCATTTTGTAAGCTTAATTGCGGCGTACAAGCAATTAGGGAACTTTTAATGAGTCAAATTGTATAGAAACACAGAAAGAAAGAAATGGTTTAAGTTCTATTTTTATGAACAGTTAAAAATTGATGAGTTCTTTAGATATGAAAGAAAGAAGGAAAAATTATAAGTGAAAAAACCTTAAACTCTGTAAAATCAAAGTTAATTAATGAGGATAATTAACAGGATTTTTCCTTCTTTTACTATAGAAGAGAACACAGCAATTAAGGAATTTTTGTGTGATTAGGTCATTCATTCTCACCATGAAGGTCTTTAATGGTTTGATATTTTGTTCCTCTTAATGCAGATTTCATCGAAGGAAACAGATAAAAAACACATGGTACCAGAAGGTCAGGAATATAAGGCGGATGGTCTAGCAATGGGATAGGTTAGGTTAAGCAGGCTGCTCGCAATTACTCGCGAGTTCACACAGAAGCCTTAAAGGCCCATTGTGATGCCTGATAAAAAAGGGGTAAGGGAAAGAGGGATTAGGGATAATCACACAACAGTCCAAGGTCGGTCTAGCTATCTCCCTCTATCTCCAAAACCACCCTGAGGAGTCCACGAACAGAGCCAGGTTCCCCAAAGGACATTTTGCCAAACTATCCAACTCTTCGAAGAACGGCTTCCCGAGAAACCGGGGTCGTTTACTAAGAAGAGCAGGGCAATCACAGAGGACGTGTGGGATTTTAAAGCCTCAATTCCACTTGGCTAGTTGGCGAGCTAAAAGCCAGCGAAATGGCTATTTGCAAGCGAACTCGCCCAGTGTAATGATGTTGGCTAGTTGCACCGAGAAAAGTTGACAGCTGTCCAATATTCCTTATGTATTCTTTATCAATTTCTATAGTTCGCACAAGTATTTAGTTATCCAATGATCGGAACAGATCAGAGCATCCATTTTCCAATATTTGTATCCACTTTTGACCATAGTTTGACTAAATTAGATTTGGGAAAGGGCGGGATCTGTTCACTTCGTCACTGCTGCCTCGAATGGGCCTTCTGACAAACTCCATAATCACAGTTCCAGCAAGATTCTGGTATTCATTAAGAATTCGAAGATTTTCTTCGGATGAAAATCTGCCAGATCAGTTGGATCTACTTGTATGTACTGATTACATAGATATCGGAATATGGTGCAAATTAAGTCCTCACAGTAGCATAGTCTATGCTCTGCTGTCTCCTCTTCTTCATTGTATAGTCTACATTGGTCGTTTCGATTAATCCGCATGTTATGTAAATGATTCATAAATTTGCAATGTTTTATTAAGCCTGAGACTATACGGATACCTTCCCGAGTTAACCCTAGTAAATCTTGTGTTATTTTGGGAGACCTAAAAAAGGGTTTTCGCTACTCTAATATCTTTTGTTTCGCCTCCAATCAATATTTATGCCCAGATGGTTGACATGGCTGACATGAATATGCCGCATCTTCATCTAGAAAACACTTTCAACACTTCAAAACGGACACAGATGATGAACATTCATTCTTCTTTCAAGCAGTGATTGTTGCATCTTAAAAAAATGGGTAAATTTTTTTTTTACATAATTAGAAAACCAAAGAAATAATTAATTACAAGACTCTTTTCGATTTTTAATTGTATTTATATAATTGGGAATATATGGAATGTAAACTTAAAGTCATATTCAAATGGTATAGCAAAAATACTCGTATGGATATGGACTACAATTTACATATTAAATAATATGGTAATTACGATATTATTCGTTTACCACAACCACTCACTCACTAACTTACACACTCTTTTAACGACAAATGGGTTTATTGCAAGTGATGTTGCACTTTGCATTGACGCAAAGCCTCATTGAAGCCCTGGCACAAAGTTAAATCAGATTGATCCTGAGCACACTGTAGGAATTGTTTCATTTCCCAAGTGCAAGGACCTTGCGGTTCATTCAATTGAGTGCCATTAGCTGAGACTTGCTGTTGTGGAGCTGCTGCTGCTGCTTGAGTGACTTCCTTCTGACCAGAGCCCCCGAAAATACTAGTAATGCCATGTCCAATAGTATGACCGACAGCTGAACCAACAGCGACGCCACCAGCTGTGGCCGCCATTTGTTGGAACATTGATGGTTGTTTCTGTTCCGGTGCGCCTAAAGCGCTAGGTTTAGCGGCAACTGTTGCCGGAGGTGCTGGTGCAGCAAAGCGTTTTGGAGCTGCAGCTGAGTGTGAAACCACTTTTGGTTTTGGTGCCGAGGTTGGGGCACTACGGCGAGCTGCTGGTGGTGGACTTGCAGTACGCCCACGTCGTACCATATTTATAACTTTTGTTTAATTTAAGTTGAAGACAAAATTGTGGTTGAGAAAAATTTTAATTTTTTATGGAAATTGTTTTGGAGAATTTCCAAAAGGTGTAGTTTGCTCGAGAATTTTTTATAGAATGAAATCAAAACGATATCATCATGACGTTAAAAAATATTTCGAAATCAATGAAAACTTGATCTAAAAAAAAAAAAAACAAAAAAAAAAATCCAATTATTCATAATTGGGTGAAATTGAAGGATGTTGCTATTAGACAAGGCCCGATAGGTTTATACTGAAACTTGACTGTCTAAAATAGACGAGCAATTGGAAGCAAGACTGGAAGAATAATGAATTAAGAAGTCCAAAATGAAAAATATTGGTGATATAGCAAGACAATGAGATTATTTTTCTAACCTAATGGGCAATTATTATAATATGTAGTTCTGTCTGTTCAAAATCAGGTGCAAAAGTGGCTTCAATTTTTTTTTTTTTTATATTCCTTTCAAACTCCTAATTGGAGCATAGGGCCTCCACAAGGCTTTTCCATCGCACACGATTCTGTGCTGTTGTTTTAGCGCCATCCCATGTGATGTTCCCGCAAGGTTGATCTTCTCCAAGTGTTCTTTGGCCGGCCGCGGCTTCTACTCCCTAGCGGGTGCCATTCGAGCGACATTCTCGTGATGCTTTCTGGCTGCTTTCCAGCGCCACTTCCTACGCTTAATCTGTTTCAGTATAGGCTCCTCATTTGTTAGACGCCATAGTGCCTCGTTGGAAATAGTGTTAGGCCAGAATATTCTGCATATGATCCTTAAACACTTGTTGACGAAAGCTTGAAGTCTCTGCGTGATGAAGTTCGAGACCACCCTAGTTTCACTTCCGTATAGTAACGTCGATTTCACGCATGCGGAGAATATTCGAAATTTAGTGCGTCTGGAGATTTATGAATTTGCCCATACCGATTTTAACCGGCCAAATACTGCTTTGCTCAACATGCAGTCAGCATCCGCTTCTGTTGATATTGTGCAACCGAGGTAACAGAAGCTTTCTACGAAATCAATCGCACAGCCGTCAATCATTATATGGCTTGTACTGGAGTGATTGACTCTCATGGCTTTGGTCTTTGTAATATTTATCTCTTGTCCGACGGTGCGTGCTAGCGCGACTAAGTTGCTCGTCTTCGCTTGCATATCGGAGAATTTGTGCGAGAGGAGACAAATGTCATCGGCAAAGTCCAAGTTCTCAAGATGCCGTGTGAGATTCCACATAATGCCTGTTCTCTTGTGCTGGGTGAGGCTGTTCATGACGTCATCACGATGTGCGAAGAGGTTAGTACAAAGAATTTTCCGAAAGAGGCATACATGAATTAGAAGAACGATGGGACAAGAGTATAAACGTTGCTGGGGAATAGTGATGTAACGAATATCAATTTGTAGACATCCGCGAATGCGAATACGAATATTCGCAGCTTCACTAAGTACCCTAGCATGAAATTTTAGGTATTCGTGAATGTGAATGCGAATATCAAGAAACATGCGAATATTCCCTACTTAACTACTGGGGACTAGTATGTAGCCAAAGTACAATAGTAAGTAAAAATGCCAGAGTTACAAATACCTTTCGAACCGCCGAAAATGAAGTCATAGAGTTCAATCAATTGATCAATTGAAGAGTTGCTTCTTTTTTTAATTCATTTACAAAGTGGTGGGGGGCCAAGGGATTAATCTTTAAAGGATGCATGCTCCCCATCAAGACTTCTGTTGCAGCTGTGACAATGAGTAAGAATACAAAAATATCCAACATCTATTCTGGCATTACAATGTGCCTTAAAGCTATTGGTTGAACTAGCATATTGAGGCCATATATATTTTCTATTAATATTACCTCAAACTGAAAATCTTCTCAAGTGCCATTTAACTTTTTGACTTCATTTGCCATGAGCTATACCAACCATGGTATACCATATCAACTTCAAGTCAAATGATCGCCATGGTTCATTTACGTTTTTTAACACTATTATTTTTGTATGGCTTTCCTGTGGTTAGTGTATATGTATGAGTGTGTGGGTAAATTTGCCATTTAACTTCATTGGTTATATCATTTTTTATGTTTTTCTTCATTTTCTTGGTTTCTTTTTAGGGCTTTTAAATTCAAACACACACACACACACACTCACTCAACATATCCTTGTTTAAGTGATACTACTACATATCATTTCGAAATGTATCTCTGTGTGTGTGTCAATGTATTAGTATGTTAAGCCATGGTTATTTTTTGCATTTTGTATTTCATAGTCATCGTCGTTGGTCTCCTCGTTGCCGCCATCACTTTCATCTACTCATTCAGTCAAATGCGTTACTCTTTGACCATTTAACTTTCTTTTCTTCTCTATTTTATTCTGGTTTTTTTTTTTTTGGTTACACCCAATTTTTGTTCTACTCGTATTCTAACCAACAAAACAAATTGAATCACGTTCGCTTGGCAAGAAACGTGAGTATTTTATTTTTTTTGGTTTTTCCCCGTTAAACAAAAATTTTTTTCATTATTTCATTTTCATATCTTTGTTGGTTTTTTTGGTTATTTTGCGACGAGGTTCTTTTGTCTGGCCATCGACATCGAATATGAAATGCAAGTAAATATGGTACTGTAAGAAGATGTAGGGAATTTGGTTGAAGAAGGAAAATATCCATGAGTGAATGACTGAATGAATGAATGAAAATGATGGAAAAAAGGCGTTTTCAGCATTAATGACATTGTTTGTTTTCATTTTCATTTTCATTTTTTTTCTTTCTGTTTTCTGTTTGTTTCAGGCTCATTTTCACTATTTTTTGTGTTTTGTTTTTTGATTTTGTTTTCAGTTTATCATCTTTAGATTTGGGGCGTAAAAATGATATTGTCATCGGCTCACTGCTTTCCATTTATTGTATACATTATTATTTTTTTTTTGTATCCCTCATCTTATTGGATTATTTATGATTTGATATATTTTAACACATTATCGTGTTACATTGGATGATGGTTGAAAGGTTGGAAGACCTTTTGGCCTTTCTGGCATAACTTGTTAATGATTTTATTGGTGTGAATTAAATGGGGATTTATGGGGTTTATATTGATGTGCTGTGGTGGTGGTGCTGGTGGTTTGAGGTTTAGAAAATTTGTTTCAATTTTTATATTTATTAGAATAAATATTAATTTTTTTTTTATTATGATTTTGTTCAGTTAACAGTTAATATTGTGTCATGCTCTTTGGTTACTTTCATACTCAGAGTCACTCTGCTTACGCAGAAGTACATAAAGTTTTATAGAAAGTAATAATATTAATAGAAAATACTTGCACCTTGACCTGCACCATTACTTTAAATCAGTTAGGTTAGGTTAGGTCTGCGCAGAACCTCAATAAGCAAGACTATAAACGTATTAACGGGCCATTGAGTCATAGGCAAACATGCTGGCAGACTTTGGCATCCTCACTACGAGTTCTGGCGCAGCTGCGGCCCGGAAGTGGAGGAGGAGACTGTGTTTCATCTCATGTGCCAATGTCCACCCCTCGCTAAAAGAAGATGGAACCACCTAGGCGCTCAGTTTCTCTCCAGCTTAACCGAACTATCATTCCCACCAATCAGGAACATAGCTAGGTTAATTTCGGAATCCGGAATGGCTCTCCGCATCGAACTAAGGGGGTGCCGTGTCAACTCTTTGCTGGTATCACAATGGGCCATACTCTTTTTTGTGCCTAAGTGAGCCTCTCGTCTGAGGGCTGCCACCTAACCTAACCTAACTACTTTAAAATATATACTTTATTGATCTAGGGAGCCAATTCTGATCACCGAAACGACAGAGTACACGGGCATGTATGGCATGTGATACCATCTTGTTCGCACCACATATTGGCCACGTCAATATCAACCAATTTCGGCACGAAGAACTGTTTTATCATGTCACTATATCGAGCACAAGTAACAGTCACTGTTTGAGCAACCTCATTTTCAAAAAAGTATGGTCCAATGATACCTTTAGCCTAATTTCCACACCAAACAGTGACACCTTGTGAATGCATTTGTTTTTCGACAATCATATGTGGGTTCTCCGAACACCAAATACGACAATTTTGTTGCCATCAAGATGAAAACGTGCTTCATTGCTTAGGATAATTTTCCACTATTCCGACCATATTTTGTATGAAATTTTCGAACTACTTTCATTATTTTTGAGATAATTTTATTTGTTCTATGGTGTAACACTCCATTTTTACTAACCCTAAACTGTCAGCTGTTGAATGTTTTTTTATGTTTGGCAGCACTTTTCTGCACAAATTGTAGCAAATTCTAATCTTGCGCTAATTCTGGAACACCCTCCATAAATTCTGTTTATTTAAAATACTTAGAAGTTTTTACAGGGCCCCATATAGTATTGGTATGTAACATAGCATCAAATAGTGAATCAACAGGACTAGATTAGTGTATAGTTCCGCCCTCACACTACACAAATGACTGTGGATTAAGACCCCATTGATAACAATTTGTTCCGCAATTTGGATAACCTTTTTGTAAGAAAACAATTTAATTCCGACAAAGCTGTAAAACTAGCCTTCCATGATTTAATTGACTCCTGTCCGCCAGGGTTTTATACAACCGGTCTGAATATTTTTCCACTTAAATGGCAAAAGTATAGATAATATGGGTGCATACTTTGATTATTAAAATAACTCCTTGTATTAATATACAACCAACTTAGCTTTCATTTCTAAAAATTTCATATTACAAGATCCAATAGATATCCGTCTCTGTATCTTTACATTTTATGCACTAGATGTCATAAAAAGCGAGTAGAACTTTAGTCCTTCTCTTAATTATATTACACAGATGAAATTTAAAAGACAAAAAGATTGAACGAAGTACTTTTATTGAAGACATAGGTAAGTTTGTCATATTGTCATTTACTATTTTCCTATAGTCTCCTAAAATACAAGAATATATGTGCTTTTAAATTCATCTAAGTAAAGTGTATGTAAGCTGCCAGGATTTCAAAATTTAGTTTACTTTTTTTGAGTCTTTTTGTTTTTATTTTTTTTTTTAGAAAAAAAGAAGCAAATTCCTCGGATTTTATGTCTCTTGTCTTTCCTACTTAAATTCCATTCCACATCTTAATTTGATAGCATAGAATTCCTTTTTAAATTAAATACTAAATTTAAATAAAATTTTAATTTGTTTTTGTGCGGTTCTTGTATCCCAAACTCAATGTTAATAACATTCTAAACATAACCTTAAACATTTGTATGCATACTTCCGTTAACCAACTGACCAAATGGCCAAATGGTCAACCAAAACAAACCCATTGCAAACCATATACGGAAATACAATACAAAACAGACAGATATACCATATGTATATTGTAGATACGAGTATGCTAAGAGAAGGGAGTATGGTAGATAAAACATATTATCCTCATACGATTAATTTGATTAAATAGTTGAGCAAAGTAAATGTTCTTTGGCCACAACTGGTAAATGGTGGTTCATGTGGTTTGTGGTAAACTCATTTACTTGCAATCTTCTTTTCATCTATGAATACGAGTATGTGTTTGTACTACAATATACAATAAATGAAGAATGGTAAGCATAACATATAAAGTTGTTTGCTCAAATGATAATATCAAATGGAAATGTGAATGTGAATGAAAATTGCATTAAAACTTAATTTTTCTCACAATTTATTTACACCAAAATTTTGCAACACATAAGATGAATGAATGTGAGTGAAAGTGCATAATTTAACTTAATAATTAAGTAGTAATATAACAGAAAGAAGAGCTTTAATAGTAAATTAAAGTTTTTTGAAAGTGAAAATAAATAAAAAAAGATAGATGAGATGATTTTAGGAGACACAATAGAATATGTTTGCATGAGATAAGGATATGAATTTTAGGAGTAATAGAGAATATATCCAAGGTCATTGTTGAGTCCAAGAGCCTTTCTTTCTTGAACTATTTAATAGTGAAGAAAGGCTAAATTCAATAATTGCGAAAGATACTACATTCAATTTGAACTTGGGGCGAATCTGGGTTGTGCGGACTGTGACACCGGTGCTCTAACACACAACTACCATTGAACTATCAAACGAATCCTCTAAAACCAAATAGTCATCTTAAGATTAAAGGTGCCCGTGGTGTTTATAAGGAAATATTCAAAATAAAAATAACATAAATATAAGTAGAACAGCCATAAAAATTGCCAAACCTAAAAGTTTTGTACCCAGAAGCTTTAAACTATAACGTACTTGTGGTTTTGGACATAAACATTTGATATCTTCCTACAAAGAAGAACTTAGAGTCAGTCTCATTTACATTTAGCGAGTTTGCAATCTGTTAGCCATTGAACTCATCATTATTTGCTAGTGAGCTCGCACACTATTATCATGTTGACTAGTTACTAGCAGACTATACACAATCTACTGAGAAAAGTTGAAAGCCGGTCTATTTTATTCGCTACTCGCTGGTTGTTAGTACGTAAGTGCGCGTTTCCATGGTAAGTCAACAGCCCTTTTCCCTTTACTGGTGGCTAATGAGTTCACTAGTCGAAAGAAATGCAGATGGTGGCAATGACTGATGACACGACTGGAAAACGGTAATGCAGGCGGTGGCAATTGACTCCTTCCAATGACATACTGCAGGGTAGTGAGGTTCATGCGAGTATTTCATTTGCCTACAAAATGACTTGACTACTAAATGAGTGTAAAGTTTTATGTGTCATCATTACCAGCGCGCACACCGATTCGCCCATTTCTAAACTCGTTGCTTAGCATATTGCAAACTGTAAATGAGGTTAAAGAGAGATATAAACCAATATCTCTAAAAGTGTAAAAGTTACCAGGTATTTTGGGTCTCGGATAGATTTTTGGACAAAACCATGATGTTTTTGTGGTCCTAGACATGTTCAATTGATATCTTCTTATAAAGAAGACTTTAAGAGAAATATAAACAAATATCTCTAAAAGTGTAGAATTTATTGTGGGTCTTAAAAAGATACTTGATCTTGTAGGAACTTTATACAAACTTATATAACATATTTATACTTATAGAATTTACAAAAATTAATGTAACTATGGGGATATGACAAGAAATTTTGAGACAAACACGGTCCAAAAGATTCTACATATCAAGTTTTACATAGACATGGCTACACATCGACTTGTCTCATCATGCTGATTAAGATATGGCATATACAAATGTTTTCTCGTCTCTTACTCTGCGTAAACTAAATATGCCCTATACATGGATAGGGTATATAAATGCATTTAAAGTAAACTTTTGTCCATAAACAATAAACAAAAAATTACGTTTACTTTTTCCTACCGAGCACGCATTAATGTCCAAAAAAAGAAAATTATTCCTCTTGGTTTTTACTCTTTAGTCTTTTCAACTTTCAAATTGCTGCAGGTGCGCGTACTAATTATGAAGAAGAAAGAAATCAGCAACAGAAATAGCGATACTCGTAGCAACAGCAACAGTAACAGCAACAGAAGAAGAACACGAGCCTAATTAGTTTATTAAGAGAAAGAAAGTGAGACATAATGAGTGAGCTGATAGAGAAAAGACCCAAGAAGCCATGAAGGCATGCAATCATTTTCATTTATTCTTTCTTCCATTCTTACATTCTTCTATAAATTTAAAACTATTTTAAGTGTTTGTGTTTTGTTTTTTTTTTTGTTTTGTTTTAGTAAAAACAATTTCTTTTATTACAAGTTAAAGTTATCTGACGCAAAGCAGGCAGACCTGGTCTGGTCTGTTCCATTCTGTTCTGGAGGACAGAACCCAAGACTTTGCTGTCAGTTGGTTGGTAAAACTTTTTTGGTTGGGGACAATTTAAAAGCGGATTAAACCACAGCTGCTGCTACAACAGCTCCAGCTCCTGCTCCTGCTGCTGCTGCTATTGCTACTTTTTCTGTTGTGGTGAGTTTTCCTTTCAACTTTCTACTACTAGTACTATTTATTCATCAAAAGTCTTGAGCTTAGTCTTTTGGATCACTTGGATAACTTAACCAAAGCGCTTGGGTATATTGATTAAGAAGAAGAGCAGGAGATGAGTTGAGTTGTTGTACGGTGGAGTATGGTAACTAAATCATTGTTATCCGTTAACAACAAAAGTCGTTGGTTGTTGTTAGCGCAAACTTTTCCGTTCAGGTCAAAGTGCGCGTCTCACTTTTTGTATCGCACTCTTGTACTTGCTTGTATGTGTCTATCTATCTATCTATCTAGGTATCTGTCTGTTTGTCTGTCTGTGTATTTGTTTGTGTATATATTTGGTTTGTGGATGAAATGAATGTTGGTAGATTGTCTGACGATGTTGGTTCGAGTTGGCCAAGTTGCGCGTAATTACTTCGCTTCCAACTCGACTAATTCTTTAGTAACTTTTGCTGTTGCTGTTGATGCTGTTCGTTTAAAGTTTGTCCCCACCATTTTCTATTTGTTTGCTTATGTTGGTTTCTGGTATGAGAAAAACAAAATTGTTTAGCCATCATTTCTTGTTCATGTTAGCGAGTGTCATTGTGTGTTTGTGTGTCCCTCTATGTTGATGTCCTTGCTTACTTGGTTGAAGTTAATGTTTGTGTATGTGTATGTGTTTGTTTGTAGTTTTGAATTTAAAATTGTGGTTGGTTGGGGGCTGTTTAAACTTATTTTCATATATAGAAATTATTTGAACTTGTCGCAACATCATGTTGCATATATCTTTGGGAAAATATACTATTCTTGTTGTTAATGTTAATGTTTCTATAAAGCCATTTTTAATGTCTATCTACATATAATCGTATAAAATCGTAGACTGAAAGTATTTGTGCAGGCATCACGTGAAAACCACTCGTTGGATTCAAAATCGAATTACGGAAAAATAATAAGCCTTATTATGAATAACATATAGCATATAGCATTTATTTCATCAAAATCAACCTAGGGAATCAAAAGATATTTTATTTTTATTCCAAAGACAATTAAATAAACACAGAAATTCGTTTGTTTTATGCTTTGAGCATGCACAAGACTACATATTGCGATCGTCGTTGTTCACTGAGAGAGAGAGACAATGTGTTTCATTATTCTTGATTTGCTGATCCTTGAATTTTGTGTTGTCTTGAAAATATTCGACAGAATATGTTTGGTATATTACAGGTTCTACTGGGCCCCTCAGAATGCCTTTCAATACCATCAATTTGGTTTTAGGGAACACCATGATACCCATGAGCAAATCCATCGAGCCGGGCATCACATATTATCTGCACTCGATTTTCATTTTTGCTTATAGAGCAAGCCCGATTCTGGCTAAAAGGATTATTGCTGAAATTAAAAGACTATCTGTTCTTTTCAATGTTGCAGAATCTTTGTGGACAAACAGATCTTTTTATGTCAAACATGGCATAGAGATGCAAGGTCATCAATCAGATCTGTTCAGGCTGTTGTTCCCTAAGGCAGCGTATTAGCTCTTGTGCTGTTCGACATCCACACAGCAGATATACCTCAACCAATATCCAATACCACAATTTTAGCCATCTCTGGAGAAACCACTTGACAAACGCCTAAGTGGGGTATTTCACAACTGTTGTCACCACCAATCGTAACTGGAGGTATATCTTTTTTCCTTAAGTTGAAAGAACATGATTCTGATTTACCTGAGTTTACCTTGAACCAGACTTCCAAGCGGTTTAAATAGTATTGCATGTTTGTAGCGGCTTCTGTCTGTGAATTGTCGGAGCAGAGAACGGCAGTATCATCCGCAGAGGTGGCTAAAATTTTGATATTGGAGATCAAGTTGAGGTATGTATATCTGCTGTGAAGATATTGAATGTTGCCTTAGGGAACACCAGCCTGAACAGATCTGATTGGAGAAACCACTTAACAATCATCGTTCGATCCTGTTCTTATAAAATGAAAAAAAGCTGACCTGGCTTCTGAGCAATAGGAGCAAACTCAGTTTGGAAAACAAGTTGTTAATTTATAAACAAATCGCTGCTCCTTCCTGGAAATATTGTATCCAACGCCCATCAAATCGCAGGAAATTAAGATCATTCAAAACAAGTCTCTCAGAACAATCACCACATGGTTTGTCGACGCTCTACAACGACCTTAGCATCCCTTCAGTTCTTCTTCTCTCCTACCCAAATCCTCTTACAGAATCATTATCATTAGGGTGGCGATTCAAAGGCGCTTAAAAAACTTGCATCCAAATGACTTACTAACACTTCTTCTTCTGTAAATTATGTTTCTGTAAATTATGTTTATATCAATGTACAATAGATAGCAGGCAGGATAACGTCTGCCCAGGTCATCTAATTTGAAACTAAAATAATCAGAATTATTTTAGTATTTTTATTTGATTTTATTATTCTAAATAATAACACAATTTTTAGGAACAGAAAAAATCACTGTCGCCTTGAAGCATGCAACACTTTTTGTCTTTTATTGCCATAAATATATGTACATATGCCTATGTTGGGTCTGTAAGCAACATTATTGTTGTGTTGTCTACTGTCTGCATTTTTCCCCATATCAAAAACACTAAAAAACAATTGAAATTAAGTATTTTCTCCACTTCATTGTGTCTGACACAGGCAAAAACCCTTTACAACTTAACTTAGGCAAAATCCAAAACCGAAGCCAAAGCCAAACCCAATCCGAAACCCAAAGCAATTTACCACAATTCACAATTAACCCATACAAACAAAATTCCATACTACCATGGTAAGTGGCACCTAACACAACAAAAGCAAGCTAACAATACAATATAACATACTCCTACTGCTTCTACTACTACTACCACTACTTCTACTAAGTGCTAACTTTGGCAATTTTACGTGTTCATGTCAGAAAAATAATAATAATAATAATAATGAAAGTGAAGAGTGAAGAATGCCACCTGCTGTGTTGCATGACTTAAACAGAACTGAACTGAACAGAACAGAACAGAACCAAACAAAATGGAATGATATGAATGGTATTGAACAGAATCAACTTAAGTAAACTCAATTCAACCTACTTTGAGGACTGGATTGACTCCTTTTTGTTGGAATGAATGAATGGTTGGATGGGTTGAGTTGGGTTGATTAGTAGTAGTTGGATGCCAGCCTGGTTTTCATACTACTACCATATACACAAGGTTATGCCGCCTAAGAGGCTGCTTTGCTATTGCTGTGTCATGATGATGTCGAAAACAATGAAAATGTACAAATGTCTGACCTCCCCCTCGGACTGAGCATGTCATGAGAGATGACGCGTACAACAGCTGCCATTGAAAGAAAGAACTATGGACAGCATGACACAACTGCTATGAAGCATAGTACAAAAAAAAAGGAATTGTAACATCCAAAAAAAAGGGAAAAAAAATCTTACGATAATTTGCAGAAAAAAGTCATTGTATTGTCACAGTTTCTATACTTTTTTTTTTTGTTTTGCAATAGAGTAAGAGTAACACGCAACCGGTGCCGGGTCAGGGAGCAATGTGTAGGGTCTGTGTAAGACACAAATGACATGGAATAGGAGAAGATGATGGCATGGAAATGGCATGGAAAATGGTAAAGCGCCACCAGTGACAGACACTCTACTTTTATTGAAATTGTCGCAAAAGTCGATAACTTCATGCTATGTTGGGCAGTTGCAGAAAGTTACAAAGAGAAGGGAACAAGCGGGTTAAGCAAAGAAGGTCACAAGCAATTTAATGTCAATTTCGGTATTACAATGAGGATGAACGAACGAAAAACTACATAGAGAGGAGTCAGTCAAGATGCTCGTACTATGTATCTAGAGTAAGAACAACAACAGTAAGTATCACCCACTTGACAGTAATATTGCCATCTTTGCAGCTTGTACAGGTGTCTCAATGTTTCTCTTTCATTCATTTTCTTCACTCTTTTATCCATTCTCTTCATTTGTTCTGTTTTATTTGCGTGGGTGTCATGCTACATCTGGCAATTGTGCCAAGAACATGACACTAACTACAAATGTACAACCAACCAACGGACTCACTCCTTTTACCCTTTTTACTGGTATGCGAAAATTCTTAGTTTCAGTTGAGTTTCATCTTTACCATTTTATCAAAACTTGAAAAGCCTTCTGGAGTTTTGTCTACTACGTTATATTGCGGTCAAAAGTTGAAGTCGCGTGATAAAAAAAAAACAGAAGTGCTGAGAAACTTTGGTAAATGAATGTTGACTTGTGTACGTGGCTTTGATTTAATGTAATTATTTTAATCGAGAAAAGTGGTTAAGTTCGTTCGTTCACAAAGTAAGAAAGTAGCTCGGAAGTATAAAAGTGAATAAAGGAAGCAAGGAAGGAAGCCAAGAAAATTAACATTCAGCTTTGGATAAAGTTGGCTTGTCACAGAATAAATTTGTGAATTTTATGTTGTTCAATTTGTTATCGTATACCAAACTTCAATTAGCCGAATAGAAGTAGTAGTTGGATTAGGAGAATTAGAAGAACACCTGATTTTTAAGCTACTCTAGGACTACTGCAATACTTTCTTGATTTAATTTCTTATTAAGATCACGAAAATGTAGTTAATTGTAATATAAAATGCTCTGAAAATAAATGACAAATTCGAGGTAAAGTTCTTGTATAGGATAAAAATATACATATAAAATATATAGGATATTATAACGCTTCTCCTTTCAATACATATTCCTTTAACTTTATTGATTATTGAAAATGAATTCCAAACATAATAGAAAACATTGTAAGTACTAGAGTCTTGCACGAATGCATTTGCAATCAAGCATTGCCAAATGCATACATGTATTTCAAATGAAGCGAATGACATGTATTTCTAAGTAATGCGAACTTGGTTCATTCGAATGAAAAAAGGCACACAAAAAAAAGCATGCGAAATAGACAGTCTTACATAGTCAATGATCAGTGTAACCATTAGCTAAAGAAAGACTTCCAAGTATACTCCATTCATTCGCTTTGGTCGAACCGAATACTTAAAACTTGCTTAACTCATAACGAAACAAATGCCGTTTCCAATGCATTCGACTCTAATAGGTAAGGGATTCGACATTGCTTTTTCTTCTGATGACAAAATAAAATAACTTTTCTAATAATCTTTCATATGAAAACTCTTGTTATTTGCTCAACCAACAAAAAAAAACATCATTTGGAAATCTTTTGAACTAGTTTCACATATAAATGAATTCACAAAATGTCGGGCAATGGCTTTCTTGCCAATCCAATACATTAGAAAATCGATTTCACTTTAGTGTACATGTAGTGTAGGTTCTTTTACATCTTTCAGGAATATTCTCTTAAGTTCATATAGCATTCCTGCAGTGTTAATCACTGGTTCACAACTTGTTCGTGCCAAGTCCCATTGGAATCAGAACTAGATTCAACAATCTTCTTTTACATGTATTCAACATGGCGATGTCATTGTAAGCGTTCAACAGCCCCCGCATGCATCATGTCATCGTTCACTGCCACCGCCTGCATTTCCTGCAACTAGTGAATTCACTAGTCACCAGTAAGGCCAAAAGGGCGCTGCTGACTTACTATGGAAGCGCGGACTTGCTGGTTCGTCTCTGCATGGCTTGCGACTAGTGACTTATCTAGCCACCAGGTAATAAGAAAAGTGGCTAGTGAATTACTATCGAAACGGGGGGACTATTGTCACCAAGCATACTGTAGGGATTATACTCATTTTGAATGCAAGAAATTCATATGTATTAAAAAATGATCTCCATTTGTTTTGCAAGGAAAATAACATTTTTTTTAATATAATGTTTCATACTTTAATAAATCAATCAGAAAAGTTAAATTAAAACAAGTTAATGGAGAGAGACAAACTTATACAATATTTATCGGAATCAACCATGAATCATACGAATTTCATAGCAAGTAATCAGAATAATATACTACCTTCATTACAATTATCTTCGACACAAAATCAGACGCGAGCCGATCGTAGTAGTCAACTTGAGGAATCTTGTAATGCTTTAAGATTTGGTATTGTAACAACAGGATTTTTTTTCATTGCCTTTGTAACTTCAGTTGCCTTGTACTTTGTGTTGACACAATTGGATAAAATGTCGCAATACGAGAACATCACAGTATCAATTTTGGGTGGCATCGTGGTTTTCCTTTTGCTTACCTTCATGTACATTCTAAAGTTGTTTAAACTGACAACAGGATGATTAATTACTGGAGTGTCCCAAAGCCATAGCTCGGATAAGGGATTGAGACAATGATTGTCTTGAATTTAGATAAGTAGATTTCTATTTAATGTGCAGACAATATATGGATCAAAATACTATCTATCCATCATTACTTTGATAGCTCACATTGCTTTACTTACAGGAAACGTTTAATTCAAATGAATGAACATCATGGAAAGCCTCGCAAATATCATTTTACCAGTCCAAAATTTGATAAGAAAATGCTCCATATCGTTTGTCCAGATAATTCACTATCAGGCACAAGAAGTATGATGGAAGGCAATGGACACCATGTCGCTACAATTTTTATTTTATTGTAACAAAAAAAATAATGTAAATTTTTATTCTACTGAAAATTTTGAAGTATCAATAAATGTAAAACTTTTACTACTGTCAAACTGGGAAACTTATATTGTGATAATCAGTCAAAAGACTATATAATTTAGATAAGGCATCCTTAGTCTAATATTAAATTTTATCAAAAATAGTAATAGAGTTATAATGAGTCATAATTTATGACTCATAATACAATAGTACCAAAGGGGTGGGTCATCTATTAGTCCGATTTTGATTTGGACTTTAAATGAACAAAAGGTAATTTTATTTCAACGAATTTCATTTCATTTGATAAAGTCATTATGTATGGATTTGTAACCGGATGACCTTTCACAACGTTTAGGCTACACTGAGTGGGCTTTGAATGAATTCAACGATGTCCCAGATTTTACAAGAAAAATCAACGTTACTGACCAAAGCGCATTCTCATCTCGGAGGCTATGTAAAAAAAAAAATTGCAGAATTTGGGGAACGGAATATCCACACGTCGTCGTTGCTGATTTTCGAGTGGTGGATGGTCGCTTCGTGACTGTCAATGGTGAACGCTATCGAGACATGATAACTGACTTGTAAGATTCAAAAACTGTTGTGACAATGTCTATTGATTTGCCTGCTTGCAGTTGCGATTTATTGGCGCCGACCTTTTTTCTAAAAGGCGCATTGAAAGATAAAGTTTAAGCCAACAATCCCCAAACAATTGATTGCCGAAATTGACCAGGAAACATTGGACTAAGTGCTTTAAAATTGGTGTTCCAGGATAGTCTACTGACGAGCTTGAACAAGTTTCAAGAAACAGAATTTGATTTCTTAATAGAAGAAGGTGGTGGGTTAAAGAACTTTCAGTTCAATTTAAAAGTTAACTGAAAATAAATACAATATAATTCATGGGAAACTAAGTAATGGTGACCAGAAGTGTCTTGGACACCACCTACAGAAGTTGAGAAGGAAAAACACATGCGATAGTATTGTAAAAGCATGTGTAACTCAATAAACCATTTGATATATTTAAAGATATAAACACTTTAATATAATAGAACATGAATTGATCTCAAATACACTTACCCATACTAAATGTGCCGAAGAAGAACATGGAGACAAACATGCAATTCCATTAGTACTTGAAATAGCAAAACAACATGCTTTCCACGATACAAATACTACAATAACTGTAGTACGAGTAGTATGTTGTATCCATCCTCCTTACCTGTATTAGAGTAGATGATAGTATTTTTGTATCTGTGAATTTACAATTCGAATGTTAGATACTCGAACTACTTGCAATACAAATTCACATAGGAGGTGGTGGTGGAAGTATACACTCTTACCATATACTTACTGGTTACATAGATTTGTCGTTTTATAACTGGCAGCTGTTGTGCGCTCAACCGACCCAAGTGACTTATGAAGCACAACGATTGTGGCTATGATAATGTGATGGTGTGTGATGGTGAAGATACTGATGGATCCATACTGCTATTGCTGTTGTTAGTCCTGAACACCTGGTTGCGTATTACTAAAGATGTTCAATGCTGCTGCTGCTGTTGATGATGATGAGTTGTTGTGGGTGGTTGAGTCAAGAGTGCTAAGTAGTGGGTGATGTTGGAGAAGCTTTTAGCTTCTTTTGGTTTATGAAACAAGACATGAGAAATCAGCAAATGCAGTACAGTAAATGCAGTGTAGTAAATGCATTTGGCCTAATGTTGCTTTGGGGCCAATTGTGAGCACATGCCAAGTACAAGTACCAACTAAACTGGTTGGTTGTTTGGTTGATTGCTTGACTGACTACTACTGACTGAATTGGGCTGAACTAAACTGGACTGAACTAAAGTTGAATTTTATCTATGTATATGGCATACACACACATACACAGATGTACATATATGCACATTCAAAGATGTTTATGGGAATAGTATTGGACAGGCATTTTGCTTGTTAACGTTTCTGCTGATGTTGTTCTTGTTGTTATGTGGGCCAAAGTCTTGTTTGCACTTGGTTCAATAATGCTATTGTTTGCCTTACAGCCAAGCAATGACCAATGCCACAACCAAATTGACCCCAACCAAAAACGAACCAAACCGAACTAAACATAGCCCAACCAAACCAAACTGAAGCGAACTGAATTTAAACTTAACTCAATACAACTGACTTAACTGACCATACATAGATACTATTGTACATTTAAGAATGTATCGTTCTATAAAATTTGGTATTTTGTAACTTGGCCAATAGACATGTAGTACTGATGCAACTGTAAATGAAGAAAAATGAAGAATGTATCTACTATAGTATGCCATGAATGTAAATGTGATTATGTTTAAAGGATTGTAACGTATATGTATTGTATTTTTAAGAGTTATTAAGCAAACAACATAGTATTGTAGATACTTTTCTATATACAACTTAGCACAATAGTAGAACAATGAGTACTTACTATGAGTATGAGTATAATCAATTTATTGTTTTGGTGACAGCAGCTGTACATCACCATTGACATGTCTAAGTCATTCATTTTGGAATGTTGCTTTTTCTTTTCTTTATTGTAGTACTATTCTCCTCGCCTCTTTGTTGTTATTGTTATTGTTGCAGCTGTTAAGAAAAATAAAAACGAAAGGCAAGGAAAATGGTAAAATAAAAGAAAGAAATAAGTTTTCAACATTTTAAAATGAAATAACTTTACAGACAAGACGAAGACGACAACGACACCGACTCAGAATGTGACGCGTCAAATGAAGAAGGATTTTTCCCCCAAAAAAAAAAAAAAAAAGAAAGAAAAACAAAACAAGAAAAATATTGAGGCAACAAGACGAAAAACCAAAAGAAGCTGAATGTGTCAGCGTGACTGTGTGATAGACATAACATAGATTCACATAGATACACGACACATACATACATACATACCCACACTACCAGACACAGCAAGCGATTGCTTCACATGTGCAGCATTACATTGATTAGCTTGCATGCGAATGGCAAAATAAAGGATAAAAACGTCACTTGTTTTCTATTGTATGTGTGGGGGTTAAATGTGACATTTTCGTTTTGCTTCCTCGTTCATCTTCTCCATTTCTTTAGCTTGACTTTTCGCAAGAAACTTTTCCTTGGCGTAGTTTTCTTTTATTGTTGTCTTTCTTATTTTGTTGTTGTTAACCATATTTTCTTTTTTTTTTTTTATTTCATTTATCTATTTTTGTATTTTTCATTTCTTAGCAAATTTTCAAGTCAAAATGCCTTAAACGAGCGCAGTAGGAGGGAAAGTTTGGATTTGTGTTGTCACAAAAAACAAATGTATAAAATAAAAATACCAAATAGTTTTATATCCATTCAAGTATTTGTATGTGTGCATTTGATGCTCTCATTATATATTTGTATGTATGTCTTGTCTGTGTGTATGAGTGTGCATGTAAATGACAGTCATTTTTTGTTATTTGTGAACTTGTGTTTGTGGCGCTCACACAAATGGAAAATCTTTTCTTGTTTTCTCATTTTCATTTGATTTTCTGGGTTTTTTATTTTTAACCAAAGTCAATGAGTAATTTACAATAATATATGATATATTGTGAAAAATAGTATTATTATGTTGCCCTTCCATAATCAGCATGACAGACAATGGGAGCTAGCTAACCCAATCATGCCTATCAGATCCAGTGATTCGTAGTACATAGTATATTATATTAAAATTTCTTTCATAATCAAATCAGTTCTAGTTTTGTTATTTAAAGGTCAAATGTGATAGAATCCTTGAATTACTGGATCACATGATATCCATGAATAAATAACAAAGTTTTGCATAGAAAACATGTTTGTTTCACCTTGACAAACGCCTAAAGCCGCTGTGTCACATATGCAGAAGCAGGAGCAGTAGCAGATTGCTTCACTTATAGCGAAACAAATGCATTGTTTGCCGTTTCAAATGCATTTGTGTAAAATACTCTATTAGTTACTCAGAGTTTGTAGAGATTTACTATTTCTATTTATTGGATTGGACAGTGCTTTTTTCAGATGACTACAATAAAATAACTTTTCTAATAATCTATCATATGAAAACTCTAAAATATTGTATATAATATCACAGGACGCGGCGAAACGAATGAATTGCTCTATGACAGAATAGAAAATTTGTCATTTCACCATTTGGAAATCTTTTTAAACTTGTCTTGGCTTTGGAGCTCGTATTTTTGCCGTAAATTGTGCAGAACATTTTATTTTGAAGCCTTCCCTTCTCTTGACAATGAGAATGCTTGAATTACAATAAGAAACATAAAACTGTACCGGGGTTAAAAAGGCAGATATGCGTACCACATAGCCTCTATCTGTCAACTTTCCTACTCTCACCTTCACGTGGTAAACCCTGTTAATCCCTAGCACTCTTTCGAACGATCGGGTAACCAACCCCGGTGTAGTACATGGAGCGGGAGTCAAACGAGAGAGGGAGAGAAACTTCCAGCGTCTGGCCATCACAGTAGATGCGGCTGGAAGCGGGCGTCTGACATGCAGCATGCGGCTCGCTATACAAACGTGTTTAAAATGGTCATTGTTGGAGACCTGAAATTTTCAACACGTATCCCACTGACGCACAAGGGGTTGCGCAAGGTTGGTAACCTAGCCATAAAACTAAATTACCCAAGAAACGGAAAATAGCCTCGGATACCAAAACAACAAGATGACGACCTTTAGCTTTCGTACAAGGACTAGATTAGGAACCTGGAATGTCAGATCACTGTCGGAACCCTCCAAGATTGAACAGGTATGCAAAGAAATGGACAGATACGGTCTATCTATACTTGGACTAGCAGAAACCCGTTGGACCGGCCAAGGAGAACTACGCGTCCCTACAGGACACCGCTTTTTGTATAGTGGGAATGCACAATCTAGAATAAACGGAGTCGGTATACTCGTTGCTCCGCGCGCTGTGGCATCCCTGTTGGAATATAAACCTATATCTCGGATCGCATTATAACAGCAAGATTCAATTCAAAATTTCGCAAAATATCCATTGTACAGTGTTACGCACCAACAGACCCAGACAATGATGTAAATAAGGATGCGTTTTATGAGGTTTTAGAAGCCACACTTGTCGGCCTACCGAAAGGAGACATCGTTTTAACCATTGGCGATTTTAATGCAAAAGTAGGTAGTAATAATTTTGGCTTCGAAAATATAATGGGTAAGCATGGGCTAGGCAACACAACATCAAATAATGGAGAACGCCTTAAAAAATTTGCCGCGAGTTACAACCTATATATTGGCAGTACAAGATATCGTCATCGAGATATTCATAAATATACTTGGCAATCCCCTGATGGAAGGACAAGGAACCAGATTGACCACATTCTAATAAGCAGAAAATTTCACAACACATTGCTAGATGTGCGCACTCGTCGTGGTGCAGACATCTATAGTGATCATAACCTTGTCGTTGCACAACTGCGCCTACGTCCAGCTGGAATAAGAACAGCAAAATCCAATGCCAAGCTTAACATCCACAGCTTAAAGGACCAGGCGGTCGCCAAAAAATTCCAACAAAGGTTGCACGATGAAATCGAGCCATTGCTACAAATGGGCTCATGGGAACAAGTCTGCTCTACCTGCAAGACAATCGCAGCCGAAACTGTTGGCACGTCGCGGTGCCGCAGAAAGCCATGGTTAAGTGACGAGACCTGGGAGAAGATCGAGAAAAGGCGCGATATTAAAACAAGGATAAACAACACCAATAATCCACAGCTAAGACGACACCTTGCAGCCCACTATAACACCACTCAGAAAGAGATCAGAAAGCAGGTGAAAAAAGACAAAATCAACCAAGTAAATTCCACTGCGGAAGAAGCTGAAATTGCGGCTCATCGGAACGACCTTAGAGGCGTTTATAATGCCATTAAGGCTCTCGTTAACACCAAGCCGAATATTCCACCTCTTAAAGATGAACAACTCAATATCTTAACTTCCGAAGAGCAGCAACTCCGACGATGGAAAGAATTCTTTGAAAACTCAGGTGGCAGCAACGCGGCGTCAGAACCAGTACAGCAAACTTCAGCCATCAGATTGCTACCGAATAGAAATATAACCACCTCGCCCCCATCAGTGGCAGAAATTAAAGGAGCAATACAAAAACTTAAAAATAATAAGGCGGGCGGAGCGGACAACTTACCCGCTGAGATCTTCAAATGCGGCTCAGAACAACTAGCTCCTATCTTACATCGACTGGTTAAAGAGATTTGGCTAACGGAACGGATACCACAGAACTGGAAAGAGGGCGTCATAATAACAATTCCCAAGAAAGGGGACCTGAGTATCTGCAAAAACTGGCGAGGTATCACGTTGCTAAACACAATTCAGAAGATTCTAGCCTTTATAATTCTCGATCGTATTTCCCCGGCCCTAAACACCGTTTTAAGACCAGAGCAGAATGGCTTTAGACCACGCAGATCCTGCGTTGACCACATCAACACCCTAAGGATCATCATCGAACAATCGGCCGAATGGCACTCCCCGCTCTTCCTTCTCTTTGTTGATTTCGAGCGCGCTTTTGACACCATAAACAGGAACGCCATCTGGGATGCGTTGCGTAAAAACGGCGTACCTGATAAGATAACTAGTCTTATCAGAGAGCTCTACACCGATGCAGAATGCTGCGTCCGTTTCAAAGGCAAGAACAGCGAGAAATTTGAAATAACGAAGGGAGTGCGCCAAGGCTGCGTGTTGTCACCCTTGCTATTCATTCTAGTGCTCGACGGTGTATTAAGGAAAACAAATCAAGAAGTTCCTGACGGCATCCAATGGAATCCCTTTCAAAAATTATGCGACCTCGACTACGCGGACGACATTTGTTTTCTCTCCCACTCACTAAATGGCATAAAGAAAAAACTTGAGAGACTTGTTGAAAACGCGCGGCTAGTAGGCCTGAAGGTGAACATGGCCAAGACAAAACTGATGCGGATGGAGACCCCGGTAACAGAACCCTTGACTTTTCATATGGAGGGGGTAACCGGCTCAATTGACGACGTTGACCAGTTCACCTACCTGGGTGGCGTGATCACAAAGGACGGAGGAGCAGACGTTGATGTCGATGCGCGCATTTGCAAGGCCCGTGCAGCATTTTTCAAGCTCAAAAAGATATGGGACTCAAATGTTTTATCTCGCAATACCAAACTGAAAATTTTCAATACAAGTATTAAGCCAGTCCTCCTGTTTGGCTCGGAAACCTGGAAGGGGACTGAGGTGATCTGTAATAAATTGCAGACTTTTATAAACAAATGCCTACGCATTATCTGTCGCTTTTTCTGGCCAAATACAATATCAAATGAAGACCTACTCACCCTTACCCGCAGCGCTCCCATAAACTTGGAAATTAGAAAAAGAAAATGGGGCTGGATCGGTCACACACTGCGGAAGGAAAATGACTTGGCGAAAACGGCGTTTGAATGGAACCCGCAAGGGAAAAGGAGTCGTGGTCGCCCGAGGATGACATGGATCAGAACGGTGCGCAGTGAGAGCGAAAAATTCGGTTCCTGGAATCAGATCAAAAACTATGCACAAGACAGAAGTCGCTGGAGGAGTCTAGTTTCCGCCCTATGCACTAACTAAAGTGCGGCACTATATCATAAATTTAATTGTAATGTAGTGTCAAGGAATGTATATATATATTCATGATTTAATTCCCAAAATGTCAATCAATGACTTTCATGCCAATCCAGAAAGTCTGCGACATTGAAAAGGAGACCCTAAATGGCACTACATGGCTTGGCGAAGACAAAAACTACTGCGCAGTTGTCACGCTTCACGTGAAGAATGCCTTCAACTCTGCTGATTGGAGCTGTATCATATATGCGCTGAGCGTACTGGACATACCAAAATCGGATGGTGGTGTCCTACTTCAGTGAGAAAACCCTGGTTTGCGACATGGAAGAAGGCACTAGGACATTTGACTTTACTGGAGGTGTCCCACAAGGTTCGGTACCGGATCCAATTCTGTGGAATGTCATGTTTGATGGCATTCTACGGATTTGTAAACCCAATGGAGTGGAGATTGTCGGGTGCGGACGACATTGCTATAATAGTGGTAGCAAAGACTTTGAGTGAGGTCGCATCCAAAGTAGAGAGGACTGTTGCAGCACCAAGGAGGTGGCTTACACAGAATCAACTTAGTCTGGCGGAACATAAGACCGAGTTGGTTCTTATGAGCTCCAGGAAAAAGGTGGAAGCACTCTCAGTGACAGTTGGGAGCCATATAATTCAATCGAGGTCTTGCATCAAATACCTGGGTGTACTTTTGGACCACCGACTATGCTTTAAGTTGCACTTGAACGAATCAGCTGCCATCACACAAAACCTGGCAAGGATTCTCTCAAACCTAGGGGGACCCAGACAACAATCTTGGGTTCTATTAGGTTCGGTGAGTAAATCCATACCGATTTATGCGGCTCCAATCTGGGTTGGGGCACTAGCAACCAAGTCATACCTTTGTGGTATAAAAAGTGCTCACAGGGTTGCTAACCTGATGATCTGTAGGGCATACCGAAAAATTGCAGATGATGCGGCGGGTATACTTGCAGGCAGACTTCCATTTGATCTGGAAGCCCTGGCCGCCAAGGACATACCTTGCGCGAGCATCTTCACTGGTAGTAGACATGGAGGAGATTAAGACCAGATACCAGATATGGCAGCACAGATGGAGTGGGTCAAAACCACGTAGAATACACCAGCTCATCCCAGACATCAAAGATTGGCTTAAGCGTCTTTCTGGTGACGGGGTTCGAATTTACTCAATTCGTAACTGGCCATGGATACTACAGGCTGTATCTGTATTGTACGTGCAGTGAAGGTTCTTTTACATCTTTCAGGAATATGCTCTGAAGATCATATAGCAAATCGATATCTTTTACAAGGAAAATGATTGAACTGAACTTTCGCAATAACATTCTTTTTGTATAATTTTTATACTTTAATAAATCATTCAGAAAAGATATATATATACAAAGTTAATGGAGAGATACAAACTTATACAATATTTATTCGAATCAACCATGAATCATACGAATTTCATAGCAAGTAATCAGAATAATACAATTCATTACAATTATCTTCGACACAAAATCAGTCGTGAACCGACCGTAGTAGTCAACTTGAGGAATCTTGTAATGCTTTACGATTTGGTATTGTAGTAACAGGATTTTTTTTCATTGCCTTTGTAACTTCAGTTGGCGCAATGTCGTAATACGAGAACATCGCAGTATCAATTTTCGGTGGCATCGTGGTTTTCCTTTTGCTTACCTTCATGTACATTTTAAAGTTATTTAAACTGACAACAGGATGAGTGATTAATTGCTGGAGTTTCCCAAGGCCATAGCTCGGATAATAGCTTGAGACAATGATTGTCTTGAATTTAGATATGTAGTTGAATAAAGGTTTCATCAAAAGGATTTCTATTTAATGTGCAGACAATATATGGATCAATAATATCTATCCATCATTACTTTGATAGCTAACATTGCTTTACTTACAGGAAACGTGTAATTCAAATGACTGAACATCATGAAAAGCCTCGCAAATATCACTTTACCTGTCCAAAATTTGATAAAGAAATGCTCTATATTGTTTGTTCAGATAATTCACTATCAGGCACAAGAAGTATGATGGAAGGCAATGGACACCATGCCGCTACAATTTTTATTTTATTGTAACAAAAAAAAATATGTAAATTTTTATTCTACTGAAAATTTTGTAGTATCAATAAATGTAAAACTTTTAGTACTGTCAAACTAGGAAACTTATAGTTGTTACAAAAAAAAATAAATTTAAAAATTTCATGATTTTTAAGCAGGTGTTTACACTATTTTTTCCTTGTTTTTCGTTGTAATTTTGTTCAAATTTTATATAATTTGATTTAAAAGACAGTAGTTTAATAGTGGCTTTACAGTGCCTCGTATCACGGGGATTCGATTTTGTGCTTTACAGTGCTATTTTAGTATCACGAACAGCTATTTTTTGTTTTGATTATGTGTGACGCGCAACAAGAAAGGAAGAAGAAGACACTTGACAATCAGAAAAACGACAAAATTATCAAAATACTGCCAACTAACATGGAAAAATTGCCCAACACTGCTAAGAGTGACCTTTCCAAAAAACCGAATCTAAGCATATTAATTTGAGATTAGAATCTTTCAATCGAATCACATCTACAACAACATCCCCTCAATTTTGTCATTTTCCCTGTTATTGTTATCAAATGGAACTCGAATCAATAGTCGCATCTTTATTGATTCGAATCTTAGCTGACTGTAAAGCCACTATTATTAACAAAGAATGAAATTAAAACAATAAATTTTCTAAGCTCAGACAATTGTTTTTATAGAAACAGGGCCTTTATGATATTGAATCTTGAGATTAATTTATGATATTTTCAAGCTTTTCCTTAATATCTTGTAAGCAATTGGTATTTTGTTCACGGTCATTGAAGATTCACTTAACTTAGTGATTGACTTTAAAAACTCTACTTGCTATGAAGCGACATAATGATTTTGTATGTAAAAAATAAATATGATTATTCATGGTATAATTAAGCCTATTTAATGCTGAAAATCTTATCTCGAATCAATAGTCGCATCTTCATACATTCGAATCTTAGCTCACTGTAAAGCCACTATAAATTAGACAAGGATTAAGTCCTACATAATAATAATAATAATAACGGGCCCGATAGCACAGCGACCAGTAAGATCTATTGTACATAGCCTTATTTGATAGAAACCCTATATGTTTAGACTTTTGATGAATCTTAACATATCTTGGGGTTTGTTGTTCCACAATTTGTGTGGATTAACAACAGTGTCACCGAGGTGGTGAAGTCTATGTCTACCGAGTGCAGGACATTTGCAGAGTATATGCTCTGAACTTTCTTTATCCATTTCACAAAATCGGTATACGACAGTGTCGGAAAGACCTAACTTATTTTGATGATACCTTAGGTTGCAATGACCCGTGAATTATTCAGTCAAAATGCGTAAGTCTACTCTAATGAGTGAGAAAAGCTTATTCGAGATACCCTTTGAAAGAGTGAGGAATTATTTTGCCTGGCGTTGTCCGGTGGAGAGGCTAAGTCCTACATAGAACATACCGATTTGTTAACTGGTCAATATTGAAAGTTAAATGAGTTATGAATCATACTTATCATATAATTACCAAATTCCAATGGTGTTTTTATGAATAAAAAATGTTTCTCTTACTGTTGAGAAGTGAGGCATCATAATTCTCAGCGGGCCAAGAAGCAAACAATGTATGTACCAGGCAATTGAAATAGAAGAAAATGGATGACGAAGCATTTGAAAGGCAAATCTTTTAAAAACATTTTAGTCCAATAAAGCAAGTTCCAATCTCTTCTAGAATGACCTCTAGCTTAGACCAAATAGTAATAAATATGATTATTCTCAATTATTACCTGCCTGCCTTATTGGTAAATAGATTACTATGGATCTATTTAAACCCTAATAATGTATTACTGATTGTCTAATACTTTAAAGTCTTCTTTTGACATATTATGTTACAATTGCAGAATTGTATGAAAACTTGTCTTCTATGCGAAGCTCTTCTTTGTATAGTCATCATTTAATAGAAAAATATCATTATTTTGAATCTTAGTGGACATATAAATTGACTTAAAAAGATCAAAATAATTGGACTTCTTCAGTGTATAGCAAAACTACACAATTTTTGTTTCATCGACATATTATGAGATTTTGTTTCTATGAAAACTTTGAATATTCCTTGGTAATTTCTAAGTAAAAGAACATTTATGTTAATTATTGGTAGAGCCAACTTTACGAAACTTTTTAAAGTAACTTATCAAAATATCTAATAGCAACTCATAGTGGTACAGCAACCACCATTTCCATTTACATCTTCCTGTTGTTATATTTCCATTTCTTGTTTGTTTTATTTGTATTTTCCAAACCATAACTAATTTTTATATCTAAACGCATCTGTCATTTATTGCCACAAATTAAAGTGCTGAACTTAGTCGTTACAATAGCATCATAGAGTTACAATATTTCCAACCTCCCCAACCAATCTTTAACTCCTATACCCCATATTCATGTTCTGTATAATATTGTGTATTGCCTAACAACAACGCCCTTAGATATTTCTATAATAAAACAAATTAACTTTTGTTAGAAACCACGAATTCGTTAATGTATCTGAAAATAAACTTTATGCCTTTTGAATGTATCCTGGTACAATTCCTAGCACTACTACTACTACTACTACTACTACTACTGCTACTACCACACTACATTAGATACATTCATTTTGTTGTCTTTGTTATGCTCTCTTTGGCACATAATAAATTATGAAATAGCAACATGATGGCGTTGGTGGATGTTGGATATTGGAATGGTGGATTTATGCCGACACTCACATTTTTATTGTTGTTGTTACTTCGAGTATTATTTCATTGTTGAGCTTGAGCTTTGCCCATGAATTATTTAGCCCAAAAGTGTACAACTATGGCAATTATTTCACTTGGGCGCATCAATATTTAACACAACATAGTCGTATGAAAGTAGTGGTGCTTGACCAGTATACTATGGTATACTAGTAGTCTGGTGTGGCCAGTAACGGATTTCGAATAGATTTACGACTACAGCAAAGTTCGAACATCATCGACAGCCAGCGACACACCATCAACAATTTCATCAATAGTTCTCGACTACTGACTACTGTTTGGCATCGCTCGCTCGCTTGCTCGCTTATTGTGGAATTAACAGATTGCATTACCCAATACTAATACTTGCACCAACACTCACTCACTTCCATACATCCATACATCCAAACATACATATTTGAGTTTATTACTTGGAAGGATACATGGAGATAGGAGGAAAATGGAGACGGAGAGAGAGTGAACTTCCATTAATGGCGTACATGATTGTATTGCGAAATGAGAAAGAAATGAAATCAAGTTGAGGCAAAGCAACAACACAAAGCAATTTTCATTGAACTCGCCACGCGTGAGGCATTTGGGCAATTTGGTGGCCAACATCAGAAGCATCAGAAGTAGGTTCAGAGAACCATCAGAACCACTAGCATTGCACATACGAACAACATCAGCAGTTTTTAATTTTACCCACGTGAATTACTTTTACCCGCATTGTCAGCGCAACGAATCGCATTCATTCATTCTTTCATTCGTTTGGTTCTTCTGTTTGTCAGTTTGTTTTTATTACTATAACAGTGAAAGTCAGTTTATTTGGTAGATGTTGGTTAGGCACGGTCACGAGCATGGCCACTTTCAAAGGACCAAAGGATAAAAACAGCCAGGCAATTGGCAAATTTATGGCGTAAATTATCAGTGAATGGCAGTACAAAGGCAACCAAAGTCAAAGTTAAATCGAACTCCAATCGAAACGAATCGAATAGGATCGAATTTGAAGAGCAAATGCTGCTTTTGGTATTGGAAAACGTGCATAAATAAGATTTTTATACATTGAACTGTCTTCATTGTTATAATTTATGAAATGGTTGAGTAAAATGCTATAATGGTATAATATTATTGACTATGTTGACTTCGGTTTTAATGTTTCTACCACCAGTTCGTATGGTTGCCATAATGAATTGTCCTAAGGAAGCAAGAATGCGAACAAACAAAATGGAAAATATAAAAGGAAATTTTACAAAATTTTAGGGTTTAATACTTCTATGTATTAATATGTAAGTATAAATTAAAATCTATGATATTTTGAGATTTACTGTTCACTTAGGCCAGGCCACAGACACAGTGTATCTTCTTCTCTGGCAAACCAAACTGAAAAGTTTAGAAACCTCTAAGGACACTTAAAGTTCATTGAAAAAGTTTTGACAAAGCTTTCTAAACATTCTTCTTGATAGCACTGGACATGAGCAAATAAGGTTAATGATTGTCAATTAATAATGAAATATAAGTATGGGATAAATTTCAGCAGTTTAATTCTATTGATTTCTGGGAATGTGAATATAAGTAGCAACAAAGTTACCATTTATAAGGCTATAGTGGTCCCGTCCTGGACTTATGTGATTCTCCTATGGGGCACTGCAGCCGAGTCAAATGTATAGTTCATATAGAACTTGCAGAACTCTGCCCACCGTCGGATAGTAAACGCTCTTTGGTACGTTCGTAATGACGTCATATCCACGTACCTGGAATCCGTCTGTCAGTAAGCAGATCAATTTGCACACAAGCCTGTATAATGACCTGCTAAAGTCTCATGTCAATTGGCTAGTTTATGCTTCTGCTATAAATACCTCCAGGAGGAGGCTCAAGGGCCTTCACCCTTATGACCTTCGGGAACGTAGGCTCTGTTTCTGACGAATCAATCAATAATTTCCCTGCAAATACTTTTTAGGCTTTAAGCTATCTGTCAATCACTTGTCAGAGGTTTATTTTTGTCCAATAAATGTTAAAAACAAAAAAAAATTACAACATAAGGCTGTATGAATAAAATTCTGTAATGTTCTCAGATTTACAAGGAAAATCAAAGTAATCTTAAGAAGGAGTGGTAACCGATAGAAATACCAGCTCACCTAGACCAATTAAAGACCAGTTTTGATGCCACGGACACAGTGGAATCAACATGAAAAATCCATTAAAGAAGTATGAACCAAGCAATATATGTACTCTTTCTTCTTGATAGCGCTGGACATGAGCAGACAATGAAACACACTGTCAATTAATATTGACAGATCTAAGACAAGTTTCAGCAGCTACTAAGTATTAAACATATTGATTATTTGTACAGAGAGTTTTTTTAATTTAAAACTACTTTCTTATGAAAGAATATCGTAAGTATTTAATTTGTAATTTTTCTATGAAATTATGAATTAATAAGATAGCCTTAACCTTATAATGTATGCTAGTTTCAGTATTTAAACATTACTGACAATAATAAGTAGTAATGAACTAGCTGTGCCCACGACTTCGTACGCGTGGTATTATTATATGTTTGTAATAGCTAGTATTTTGTTATCTTGTTTCTTAATTATCAGATGTTTAATCTTGCAGAAAAAGAAAGAAAAACATTTGAAATCAGCCAAAAAGTAGGCAACAGAATTAAAACAAAGAATATCTTTTGATTTAGTATGTCGATTTCACAAAACCGCATTCAAATAATTTAAGCCGTTTCTGAGATTAGCGTGCACAGACACGAAAAGGCTTATGATTTTATAGATAGATTAATAAGTATACATACTTAGCTTTTATATATTGAAGAATGGTAGTGAGCTCCCACAAAAGCAGGTGATGTTAATGAGCATGATATGATCTTACCATTTGCAGTGTCCTTTTTTCGAATTCTATAAAAATTAGAAAGTTTCAGATTACTAATAATAATTTTTGTATGTTTTTTGAAAAAAAAAAAAAAATATAAATTAAGATAAAAAAAAAATATAAATATAATATAGCTCAAATTTGGTAAGTAGCCTTTGACGAACATCTGTTAATCCTATCAAGAGTCCAAGAATACCATACTACGTGCGTGTAATCGTGTAATGTCCATAGTTTTGGAGAACATCTTCAAAATGATTGATAGCTATACGGTATCCGTTCCACACTTACTTTTTGTACAAGACGCTTTGCACTCAGATTTTTTCAAATATTTTGTATAATACATACTTGATTGGGCAGGAAAGTACATATTTTGATTAGATATAACAAAGGAAACAGTATTTTCTTGTTTTTCATAATAAAAAGACACTTTTTTACTTTCAATTAAAGTATTTGATTAAATGTTTGAAAATTTTTTCAAGTACATAATAGACTTTTTAGTAGATAATGGCAGATCCACTGACTAGCAATGCAAGGCAATCTTTTTTTCATTGATTTTAATAGATAAAATGTTTAGCCCATCTAGCAATAATTGAAGAATACTTCTTTAATGATGTTATAATGGCAATTATTTTCATAAGCCCATCTTACCAACAAGAACAAGCTCGTCTGTCAATAGTACGAATAATTGTATTAAGTTTTGTATCATTACTCCTAAGAATGCAAACGATATCATGTTCGAAACTTAATGACATTTCTTTAGTATTTGCCTTAATTGACCGCTGTCCCATTCTCAGAGCCAGATAAAGACCGGTATGGGTTACTAGGCAGTGCAAGTCTCGGAGCTTCTTACAAAATTGTAACTAACTACTTAATTTTGATTGGATTTGTATCACATTAAAGCCAGTCCGCTAATCTCATTAAAACTTATCTTATTTTCGCTGGAAAATACCATTTCATAGGATATTTATTTAGTTATTACTCCATTAAATACCTCTCGACACTTGTCTAGTATGCCTAAACGATAATCTGCCACTGTCCATACTATTCCTTCGTGATGATGTGAATTGCTGAATTTGATGTACAATATATTATAAGATTACTTGTAAAACAAATACAATTCTATGAAAGATAATTTTAGTTCTTTTCACACAAAAAATTGGTGGTGGAAAAATTGTTCCAAAAATGTTACAATATTTATTAATGTTTAAAATTCACTTTATTTATTATTTATTAATTTTATTACAATAATTTCAGTTGATTTATATCATTATTATTATTATTATTATATTATTTTATATATTTTTATTTCAATTAATTACACAATAATAATTTATTTTATTTGTTATGTTTTTCAATTACCAATTTTAATTTTAATTATTATTATTATAATTTTTAATATTAAACCTTAAACTCTTTGCCTCTTCTTTAAAATACAATATAAGTATATTATTTAATCTAAAATTATCAAAAGGAAATTTTTAAAATATTAAAATAAATTCACCTTTTAAACACAATGTCTTTTATTTTTAATTTTAAGGATAAAAAATAAATTCACAATAATAATTTCTTTATTAAATTAATTTTTTTTTTGTAGTTTTGTAAACTAATTTTTTTTTTTTTTTTTTGAAAAAAATCACAGCAAAACCAAAGATAAAAATAAATAAAAAAAAAGTATCAAAATAAAAAAAAAAAGGAAGAGCAGCAATTACTTTTATACCATTTATGTTTAAGTATAAGAATATTATATTGTTTTTTTTTTTTTTTTTCATTTAAAATTTTTTATTTTTTTTATTAATTTATTTACAAACTTTGTTTTCCTTAAATTGTGGGTGTGTGTTTGATTAATTATTTAATTAATTGTGCTAGATAAATTTATTTTTTCATTTGTATTTCTTTATTTTTAAATTAAATATTTAAAAAATTTCAACTACAAAAAAATATACAATTTTTGTATAAATTAAAATAAAATAAGGAAAAAAAAAAATTCACTATTTAAAAAAATTATTACAATATACTTTATGTTTCTAACAATCTCAAAATTAACAATATTTTTCTTTTGTTTTTCATTTTCCTAAGTTTTTCTATTATTTTTATTTTTGTTTCTCTGTTTTTTTCTTAGATTTAATAAAAACAATAATTTATTGTTTGTTTATTTATTAAATAAAATTCTTACCTTCATTTTTGTTTATTGTGTGTGTTTGTTTGGTTGTTTGGTTGATCCTTTGATCCTTTTAGTAGTAGTATATGAATGTGAGTTTGTGTGCATATATATGTGAATGTGTTGGTTGGTTTATGTTTTTGTAGTGTGTAGTGGCAATTTCTGAATGTTTATGGGTTTTTTTATGTATGGACGTTGTTAGTGGATTTCAAAACGTATTGCCTATAAAAAAGTATTAAGAACATAAACTTAGTTCAATAATAGTTGTTGTTATTGCTGTTGTTGTTATGTAGATATTTTGTGTAGTTGATGTTGTTGCTTATGCTTTTGTTTAAAATTAATTAATTTTAAGTTTATTTATTTTGAGTATTTTGAATTGATGAATGAATTTTTCTTATATTTCATGTTCGAATTCATTTTTTTATGTTGATATTTCTATTGTTGTTGTTGTTGCTTTAGTATTTGCTTTTTTTGTTGTTATTATTATTAAGGATTTCTTTTTGTTTTTAAACTATTTTTAATTTTAGTAGGTTGACTTAAACTTATTGCAGTATCATAATATTTGGGCTTCGCTGCTGCTTTTAAATACACAAAAAACAAACAAAATCTCAATCTTTGTTCTTTTTTTCCATTCCATCATACACAAGCTGTAGTTATTTCACGTAAAGGCTTTATGCACTGCAAAGAAAGAAGAAACAATCAATGGAAAAGAATTAATTAAGTCACACAACAAACGATAGATAAGAGTAGAAAATACAATTGTAAGCAACCAAAAATATTCATAAACATATAAAGAAAAAAAAAAAAATTTAAAAAAACATATGACTAAAACCTTAACAAAACGATAAAAAAAAACTTATTTTTACAATACAAAAATTAAGAATATCATCTGCATTGGACTCTAATAAACTCACAAAAAAATAATCAATGGTCTGTGATTCTATAAATCATTTTCGTAAGCATAAATATACTTCAAGTAGTAAATGTATGTATAGTAGTAAAAAAATGCTGCTAATATGAGTATGCAGTATGTGAGATGACTTTTCAATGGATATACAGCATGATACCATCTTCCCTGATAGACACCAACTTATCAGTCTTCTGTCTTTGGCGCATCGTAGAATTGCTCTAGGGATTTCCTTTTTTCATAAGCTCTTAATCGGAAACATTCGACTCTCCAGAGCTTTTAAATCTTTTGAACTTTTCTATCCCTAGTCGTCCTACGAGAAATTTTGTCCCTTTAGTGTTAAATAGATGCACTACTAACTTTGCCCTTCATGATCCTTTCAGAGTTTTATGCTCATATTATAATAAGTTCTATCATGTTCATGACCTCACTGGCTGGATGCACTGGATTTTGCTGATCAGCTGTACCGTCTGTGTAGCTTATGTGCCTCTGACCACACATGGCTGTGAGTAGAGGCTTAGCTCGCTAGTGTTGCAAATAAACTTCCCCCATCGGCTCAGAGGCTGCTGTTTTATATTATGTTTTATATTATTGTAATTGTTTGATCTCTTGTTTTTAGTTTTAAGCTGACAGTTTCTTTTTGTCATTGCATAAATAAATAAATATATACCAAGTTAAGGAACAATACAGTTTAAGTTCTTATTTTGACTAGTCAATTCACTAAATTTGAATACCTATTCCAGTAAATGATCAATTTCTTCTTAACTAAGAAAATAGCGTTGAATAATTTGCTCTAAAACTACTGTTTTGTGTCACTTTTTTTTGATGCTGTTGCTACTTTGCTTAGAGTTTCTTGATAGTTGATAAAGTAACGGTTTTTTTGCTTTGTACGAACAAACAAACATAGCAAAATTAAATATTTCTTATAATAAGTCTAGTTGACTTGTGTCTAATCATGTCAGTGGCCGTTTCACAAGTGAGGTGGACGGTGTATTGTTTGCTTATGAAATTTATCAAACACACTTTTTGCACTTAAAAGCTAATGCGGCCCACACATTATGCGATCGATTATTCAATTCCATTTTGCCTGTTAACTCTCACAACGTGTGCGGGGAAGAGTCATGGCTCGATTGTATGAAAATTCAAATTGTTTTGATCTTTGATTGTACAATTAGTCGCATAATGTGTGCTGACAGCATAACATTTAAGTGCAAGCAGAACAGAAAGAGAGCAAAACGAAATTGTTGTTGCTGCGTTTGATTAATTGAAACCTTTGTTGTTGCTTTTGTCAACTGTGCTGTGCTCGATTTATTGTTGTTACTACTTTGTTTGCTTGTTACTTGTATTGTTCCAAACTTACAATTGACTAACAACTTCTATTCATTATTTAAAAGCTTGAATGCTACTCAGATGTAAAATAGTTATTGAAAATCGATATGACTACATTTACTGTACAGTATTGTAGGTGAGTTGATTGCCTTCTAATAGTAACTAAAAATGCGTTTGCTTTAAATTAATTTTGCTTTATTATTTCTCCTTTATATGAAGTGTGAAGAAATACAAAATGTTGAATACCAAAAATTAAACAATTCATTGTCATCATGGATCCACTATAAAATTAAATAGCTTTAAGGTAACTAATGATTTAATTTATAAATAAAATATGTGTAAATTCATAATAAATATTATAATCTAATAATAACAAAATTCAGCATAATATAATAATTAATTAAATAATAAATGTGTTGATAAAAAACAACAATTAATTGTACTGTAAATTATGTAATATCATGGTCATTTTAATAAAACTAAAACAAGGATATAAAATAGTATTATGCAATCTTCAATGGCAATTTTATACCTTTTATGAATAATGAATATTTATAAATGAATTTAAAAAATTGGCAAGTACAATATTTCATATAAGAAACCAATATTAAATAAACATGATCTAGTGATTCAATCCTTAACATTTCACTCAGAATGCAATTCGGTAAAAAAAAGGCCTCTAATCAGAATGTCACTGCTATTTTGCATAAGGACAGACAGACATATGGATTTGATGACTAGATAGATAAAACCACATGGAATTCAGTAAACCTTTTCTAAAACATTCATTTCCCAGGTTTCGGGGATGTTTTTTTGGTTTTTGAGACAATGCTTAATCAGTTGAAGGTAAAAAGATTTGCTTTATTAATATATACAATACTTTATAGGGTCTTTGAGGTATCCTTCATCCTATTACAAACTAAATATCATGTAATTCGATAAAATAAATTATAAAACATTAAAACCAATAAAAAGTATGTATATTTTGACCTAATTGAATTCATTACTTTAATACTTAATTAAATAGAAGAATATACAAAAAAAATAAACAAAATTTTGTATAATACAAAAAACAACCAAATAAGCCTAAAATGTTATTTTTGTTGTGTATTAAATTAGAAAAAAATATAATAAAATAAACAAAAAAAAATTGATAAATAAAAACTTATTTAAAGGGAAATTTTCTACAAATACACCTATATACACCCACATAGACATACTCCCACATATCTATACATAGACATCCATGGGCATAATGAATTATAGTATGTGCCTTCATTGTGCCAAGCATGCAGATACTCACAACAAACTAAGCACTTGTACTAAATGTTGATTGGTAAATAAATTTATTTACAGCAAATTCCCCCTAAAGGCTAAAAACTGTGTACCAAACTGTGTAGACACACAACACAAATTCATAGCTTAATCCTATTTTGCGATAAATTTAAATAATATATTTGATGACTTGAAATTTCTAATAATATGATTATGTAGCACCCTCCTCCTAACTCAAACCATAACCAGTTATTATTATATTATAGGTATTTATTTATATTACTAGGCTTTTAGTTAGTTGGAATTTCTCTATGATGCTTTTTTGTTAGTTTTATTGCTGATTTTATTATTCATTACCACATCACATTGAAATTTTATTAATTAACAACCGCTAATTTAAAATGCCCGCCACTGCCATTTTGTTTCTTTTAAAATACTAAAATACAATAATAACAACATCAGCAGTTATAACACAGCAGGAAAGGAGTTAGTTAGTGGGAGAGCAAGGCATAACCATTGAAATCGTTTTATAAATATTTATTATGAGATTAAATTTAAATCGAAAAATTGCCAAATTATGTGCTTGTTGGCTTGCATTGTTTTTTCAACACTTCCCAATGATTACGTGATTAGGTTTTTATACAGTACACTATATATTACTGTAAAATCATTTGAATTTCATTTTACATGTATGTGGGGTCTTTAAGTTTCTTAATACTTGTATAAAAAGTGATTGAGAACCCCATGGATGATTTACCAATGTCCTTTTGTGTATTTGATGGCATTAATACAAATAAATATACTTAGTTTTGGAAATATTGTATTGAAAAATTGCATAGATATTTTTAGTTTGAGTTCTTTGATTGTTCTCAAAGATTTGTTGTTCTAAGGAGAATTGTGTTGAATTTTCATATAATTCATTTGTTTCTCCGATTTTAATGAAAATAATGTTGAATGTTTCTAAGAATAAACTAACTCCGGATCAACAAAAACTGCTTATATGCAGACAAGTAGTGGCACCCGTCTTGCTATATGGCATCTAAAACTGAGCGAAGACTGCTCCATACAACATAAGGAAAATTAAAGCAGTGCAAATAAAGCACTTCGACGTATAACGGGAACACAATGGTTCATCAAAAATTGGACCTTACATCGGGACATGAAAATCAATTTCCTCAGCAGCCGTTATAAAGATTGACTGCTTCAGGAACCGAACCCCTAATACACAACAGACGGTTAAATCGACTTCACCCCAACAAACTTCCCAAAAGGACCTCGTAAATACCTTGGATATCACTTCCTTCTAAACACACGTGACTATTCCCAAAACTGATGATAGTAATGTTTTAAAACCTTTTGTTGAACACTTAGGAATGGGAAACTTTATACTAATAACTTGTTGTCTGAGAAACTACTTTTAATTTTATGTAACATCTCATCCCATGTTGTGAAACTTCTTGTGTATAGGGTATTTCTAATCTTTAATGAATCAATAATTAACATAGTTTTAGTATTTTAATTGAATAAATAGTATTTTACAAATGTATTTTGTGGCGTCTATGTTGCGTGCGTGTGTAATTAGGCTTTAAGTAATTAGCCAATTGATCGTAAGTAGTATTATAGAAGTTTTTCATTGAAAATATATCGAATTTGGGGTTTTGTACTTAATAAAACAGATTACATAGTATAATACTTATTATGTTTTTGTTACAGAAAAAAGAAGGGGAAGTCGATTTTAGAACCATAAGTTATTTCTATTCAATATTCGCCTAAGGATGGGTTAAACTTTTTTAAAGAGATAAAGAGATTATGGATATAGCGATTCGATATTTTGCCGATACAATACCGATTCCGTATATTGGAGTGAATAATTGGCGATGAAGATACCGACATATTCGATATTGACGATATTCTACTACATCAAATAAAGTATCTACCTCGTGGTTTTATATTTTTGTTGAGTTTATTATTTCACAAAGTAATTAAACCAATTGATAAAGTTAAGTCAAAGACTATTAAATATATAGACTGAACAAATCGCTCAATTTAAGCGACGTTTCTCTTAATTTTTAAACAACAACAACAAATTGTGTGTATGTTTCCTCGAAATTTACTCGATATTACACACAATTTTCTGTTGGATATGAAGAGAAAAAGAGCGATTTGTCTGCTCTATATATCTTATATTCTTTGGTTAAGTTTCATTTTTGGCAGATTTTTGTAGAAAAACCAAAGTTTTTCAAATTATGTCCAGACAGATATTCTTGTATGAGGCTCAGTTGTTAAGACAAGAAAGAAGTCCTCATGTAGTGAAGTTTCATTCGCAAGCAAAGACATTGACCTCAAGTCAATGCTACGAGTTCGGTGAGTAAATCTATACTGCTTTATGCGACTCCGACTAAGTCATACTTGCGAGGAATAATAAAGTGCACACAGAGTTGCGAACCTGAGGATGTGTAGAGCATATCGGACAGTTGCAGATGATGCGGCGGGCGTACTTGAAGGCAGACTTCCAATTGACTTGGAATCCCTGGCTGCAAGGGATATATCCCTTACCCGAGCAACTTCCCATAGGAATAGCTGTTTGGAGATCAGAAACAGGTACTTAACATATGGCAGCATAGGTAGAGCAGAGCTACTTAGGATTCACCGTCTTATCCCCAATATAGCAGTTTGGCTAAAGAGGAGCGGCGGAGACGTTATTTTCGAATTTACTCAATTCGCTACTGGCCACGGGTGCTTCAGGCAATATCTACACAGATTTGGACTTGCCGATAGTCGATATTGTGGCCTCTGCTTGAACATCGTAGAAGACTCAGAGTGTCCTCGGTTTGAAGCACAGCGAAGCAGGATGTACGACCGCTTTGGATTTCCATGCAATTCGCAGGAGATCGCAAGGCGTATGATGTTTTCCTCGGACGAGTGGGCTTTTTTCGCTACCGAAATAGCGAACATCATTCGTGAGGCTCGAATGTACAAGCGTTTAATGGCGCCCAGATAAAGGCAATTTATTCCCTCCCTACGAAGCAATGCTTTGGTAGTTCCGTAGGGATTAAAGGGTTTCGTGACGATAGGGGCCTTTTTAGTCGGTAGGAATTCGACAAAGCTCATGGCACGGGCCATGAGAATCTCCTTGTTTCGCATAAATAAAAAAAAAATGCTTCTTACTAAAGTTTACTTTTCATCAAGACAACAACGGGACGACAAGGAAAGCGCAAGGGTAAATCCGATAGCTAAGTGCCTCAACATCTAACAAAGAGATCATTTATGACTAAAATTAACTTAAAATTGTATAAAATTAAAACAAAATTGGAAAGTTCATTAAATAAATCATAGTAAGAGTTTACGAAATGAATAAATTATGTATTATTTAGAATCTGAAAAACTTACCAATTTTATTTAATTTTAAAATTATCCCTTCTTTCATGTCATTTTTTGCATATTTAACTCGCAGCATTTAAAATTAAAAATATAACAAAAAATACATAAAAAAACGTAAATATGTTTAGTTTCCTTATTTTGCCAAGAGAAAAAATTATCATATTAACATTTAAAAAAATACTTAATTTTGAAATTAAGAATACCATAAATTTCAATTAGTTATTTGTGATTGATTGTGTAGACTTAATAAATTATGCTAATTTAATTTATTTATTTTGAATTGATTTATTTTATTTTATTTTTTTTTTTTGTAAATTTATTTTAGTTGCAACAAATTTTTTAATGAAATTTGTCAATCAATTAATTCTTGGTAGTTTAATTAGTAATTTAATTTTTGTTACTTTATAATACATACATACTTAAGTTAAGTTAGTTATGCTTATTGAGCTTAATTCTAAAGAAATACCTAATTAATGCTTTTTTTAATTTCAATTAGTAATAAGTAGAAGCTGTTAATTAATTAATTAAATATTTATTTAAAAAGCAATTTAAAAGAAAAAGAAAAAAATAATAAATATAATAATATTTTAACATAAAATTGTATTTCTTTTATTTCCTTAAATTTTTTTTTGTATAAGAAAATTTCATGGTTTTTTTTTGTATATTATTATTTTATTTAATAATGCGCGAAAAGTCTTCTCTGCGAAAAATGCAGCTAGAAATAAATTGAATAAAAAAGAAAATATTTTATGCAAAAATTATTGTAATAAATAGAAATTCTTTTCTTTTCTCTTCACTTCTTATTTTCTTTCCTTTTTCTTCTAATTTTCTTCCCTAAAAAGCGCTCAAGCAAAATAAATATAAATTTTGTAATAATAAATTTTGTTAAATTAATAGAAACATAAAAATATATAAAATGCCTTATTTACAAAATGATTTCACATTTATTTCTTAATTAATTAATTAATTTTAATTAATATTATCATAATTATATCTAATGTTTTATTATGATTTAATTATTGTAAAGGATTTTGATATTGTTATTTTTTCAATTCAAAATCGTACATAATTAAAATCATTTATCGTATGCCCCCCGCTTACCTCTTCGTCCACAGTACTTGGTGTTGCATAGGGATGCATGCGAGCTGGGAGATTCTTTTCCAAACTGAAATGATCCTCAGTTGTTTTTCGATAAATTGGATTCTCAAAATTCATTGAGTTAATGGCACGTCTACTGCAATGGCGATAGCCAATATAGAGTAGCTGAAATTATGAATTTTATCAATTGTATGCGTATGGGTGGGAATGGTTTTTCTACTTACCACGCCTAATACTACAGTTGAACCAATTAATGCTGATATCACGGTTAATGCAATATAGCCAGAATCTGGTTGCGGTTGTGGCACCATTTGTGTGCCATCATTATGTGTGGTATTGCCGGTGGGATGTTTATCAACTATTTACAATGTTAAATATAATAAAATGTTGAAAACAGATGGGGAAAAAGAGAAAGATAAGAAATTTCACATTAATAATTTGAAAATGAATCTGTTTCTTTTTTTTTATTTTTGTTTTAATTTAACCCCAAAACCTTAAAATATATAAAAAAAGATAAAATTAAATTGTAATGAAAAAAGGGAAGGTTTTTTTGTTTTATAAAGTCCAACACCAAACTAAGTTTATTTTACACTTATTTTTGGTTTTTGTATTTGCATTAATTTTAACTTTTTTACACTCATAACCTGCAATAATAAAAATGAAACTCTAATAAATATTAACAAATTTACAACTCAAAAAAAAGAAGAGGAAACTTTGGTCTCACCAAATTCTACTACCATTTATGTTATTACTTCACTTACAAGATTATGAAAAATTAATTTAAAATGTAAAATTATCTAATTTAATCTAATCATTTGCATCATAAAACCTTCAAAATTCTTTTTGTGCACTAATAGAAGACTCTGTTCAGAAAACCTTAGGTACAGAAGCCTTTTCAATCTAATAGAAATGAGATTAAGGCCAGATACCCAAAATTAAGGCAACACAGTTGGTGGCTACAGTACACAGCCACGGAGGATCCACGAGCTCATTCCAAGTATTGCAGGCTGTCTTAAGCGTCATTCCGGAAACGTAGGATTCGAATTTACCCAATTCGCAACTGGCCATTGATGCTTCAGGCAGTACTTGCTCAGATTTGGAAACGCTATGGATCCATACTGTAGTGTCTGTCAAGATGTGGTGGAAGAAGCTGCCCGCTTTGGATCTCGCAGCAATTTACAGGAGATTGTAAGGCGAACGATTCACTCAACAGAAGACTGGTCATTCTTTGCTATTGAAATTGCTAACATAATGGTTGGGGCTCGTATGTACGAGCGATGAAAGGCTCTTAATTAATAAATGAATTGTTTAGGATATTTCCCTCCTAAGGAAGATATGCTTTGGTGTTTTAGTCGGTATCAACCTGACATAACTTGTAGTACGGGATATGGGTATGTTTTGAAGAAGATTTTGACCTCCTTAATCGCATAGCAGCACAAAAAAAAGGAAAAAGATGAATGTTTAGCTGACACTACACTCCTTCGATTCCCCTTAAAATACTGAACTTGTTATTGTTTATTAAATTAGTTATATTATCAAATAAAGTACCTAAAGCTACTAGAGTACTACTTAGTAGCTACTAAGGCCTACAACTCAATATACATTATAAAATATATAGAATGTTCGATGCATTACAAATATCAGACAAAAGTATTGTGAACTAAACATTAAATCTATATAAGTACATATAGTTACAAAATTGGAAGTGTATGTTCTTGGATTTCAGTCTACAGCCAAAACAACTCTTAGCAGACGAATGGTCCTTGTGTGTGACAGAAGCCCCAAGTCTCACATCGTGCACTATAGTGGTTGTGCATCCGAAGGCTGTTCAAGAATTTTATTTTTTGAAATTTCTACAATGTCCTGGAACAATCTTAAATTCTCACAGATGAACGTTTATTAATGCTCCAACACAAAAAAAAAATCCCAGTGAAGCGACAACTTGCAGCTAGTTAAATATACATTATTTAAGAAACACACTTTCCTCCTTTTTCTATGATTTGAGGTAATAAAATCTGTTTGAATTTCATTAAATATTTATTACTTAATAACAAAAAAGGTGTTTCAATGTAATAAGATTATTTTATTAAAGGAACATGGCTTGTCAAAGTTTAAAAAAGTAATTAGCTCCTTCTTCAATGAACAAAGTTAATAGTTTAATTAAAATTTTCCTTGTTTTCCTTAGTAAGGTTCTTTTTGAAAACTTTGCCTACATTGCATTTATTGGTTAGCATGGGAGTTATGTAGTATGTACATACATCAATCAGTTCAGAAAGTACCAAGCACATTTTGTAAATGATTTTTTGATTGATTAATACTTTGTTATTCATGACATGTGAGTCTCTATTGTTCTGAATTTTTTGGAAATGTTGTTTACTTTGATAGTTGTTAACTTGACTCATTGAATAGTTTGATCAACCTCCTTTGAAGCCGAGTGGTTTTCATTTAGAGTGATTTATCAGGCATGATTGACATGAGGTAGGCTTTTCAAAGTTAACACATTAAAATGAACAAATTTTGAAGCGCAATTCATAGAGTCATGAGTTTGTCATGCAAATTAACTAAAGGCTACTCAAGTGAGCTAAGAAAACCGAGTAATGACAACATAAAGTCAATCAGAAATCAAAAATTATGTTGACTAAATTAAAGTTGTGCACAAGCCTTGAAACCACATCAAAGTCGATCACTAGACTGTTATAGAAAGTAATGAATAAATAAAACTAAGTATTACTTAGTTACTATGAAACATTTCAAAGAGAATAAATGCAGTAGAATTTCATTTTCAGTTGACATATAGTACTATAGTGATTTTATATGTATGAAGACTTTCATTACTTAAAATTGCTTGGACTTACTGCATTTAAAATACAAAAAATCTCCATAAAAACTACTACTCGTACTACTCAAATGAATTTTATAAAGTCTTTTCATAACAAACAAACAAGAATGGGAACTACAATATTAATATTAGAATCTCTTGTACGAGCACCATAGTTTGCATACAATTTTCAATTTCTTGAACTAAGAGCATTAAATGGAATACATAAATGAAAAAGGGAGAAAACAAAAATGAATACTCACATCCAAACAACAACACCCAGTATTGCGTATGTGCAATTTTAATGCTCATAATGAAGCATTGAGTATACGCAGCGTGAGAAATATTTTGTAATTTTCATATGTTATTTTTTCTCATTTTATGTTTTGTATCTTTTTTTGCTTTGCATGAATAATTATCATTTGCAACGTCAATTAAGTGCGCAACCAATATGCAATTTTTCCCATTTCTTTTATATATTTTGTTTTATGAATTGAGTGGAAAATGTGGCCTTAATTATTTAGAGCGTAAAAATGACAGATACCATCACAAAGAGGGTGGCGCAAGAGATGAGGTAAATCTATGGATGTAGTGCAGGATTATTGTTCTATCAAGCATAGAGAGTCAGTGGTGTTAATCAAAAATGCACTTGTGATAATTGATGCAAAGTGGAACGAGCAAAGGGTTAAGAATGGAAAAAAATGGATATATTTATTTCCTTCATTGTATGATATAAAAAATATGTTTTACTATGTAAAAATCCCATTTTACTGTTACTGTTGACAACGGAGTAAAGGAAAGCAATGCAAAGAATGAGAGGAAACCTTTAATAAAATTCAAAAAAAAGAAAAGGGAATTGTAAAGAGAAGAGGAAGCGTGGGGTACAAAAAAAAATGTATTGGGTAACCAACCAACTAAGCGACAATCCGTTTCCGTTCATGCTGACAAGATTATTTGCGGGCATTCGTTCAAACATACAAAAGCACTGAATGAATGAATGAATGAAAAATATATATAGTACCGACTATATTGCGAATGGAATGGAATTGAATGTAAAAAACAGTTTGAAAAACAAAAACGGAAGTTGTTGGATTTTCCGCTGTCAACATAATTCGTTTTTATACACCATAGTATGTATGTAATATATAAAATACAATATTTTTTTTCCATCCGTTTAGCGTTGAATTTGTAAAAGTTAAGCGCTCGCGCTTCTGTTGAAAGGATAAAAATAAACGAACAGCAGAGGGCCAAGAGAAAGAAAGCAACAGAGGATAATGTAACTGACCCAAATGTTTGAAAATGTGAGGACAAACACTAAAGTAAAGTGAGTCCTTATTTAACAGTATTACAAATATTTTATTTCATTTGTCATTTCAACAACTCTCATCATAGAGAGAAATTATTCTTATCCCACTTTATTTATGTTTTATCACCATATTTCTTGTTTGGTTTTATTTATTTCATTTATTCATATTTATCTATTCTAGTTGTTCATCTTGTTGTTATTACTTATTTCTTTTCATACTGTCTAATAAAAATATTATTATAAAATTTGAAGAGAAAGACTCCCGACTCCTCACTCCCTAAAAAAGGATGCCATTAAAACTTGGTAACAGTGTGTCACAGTTGCAAAAAATTGATTTTAATTTTTTCTTTCCTTGCTTCCTTCGTTTAATAAATTTCTTCATCTCTGAGGAGGTTTTTTTTTTATGTCGGCCTAATGCAATTTTCATGTTAAATATTGTATTTGTTGTGGCCTTCAAATAATTTCAAGCTTTTCTTATTCTTTTGAATTTAAGTTGAATTTATTATGGATATTTCAATGAAATTTTGTAATGAAAGTTTTAAAGAATATTTCTTTGTGTTATCCAACACTGACTTCATGGAAATTAGGATTTTGATTCCAACAAAATTGTGAAGAGAAGATTATTGTAATCTTACAACTGTTGGTTCAACAAAAACTAGTGACACAAGTTACTTTTTTCTTATTTCTCTAGTGCCGTATAAAGTTTTGAGAGTCTAAGTTTGAATTGTGCACCCATTTACATAAATAACTGATATGCATGCTTAAGTGGCAATTCACATTGATGAGATTATTTTGACTGGAAAATTATTTGTGACATATTTGGGTCTTGTGCTGTTTACCCTTATGGCTCATTGTGATGGCTGAATGTAGAACAGGGCGAGTGGGTACTATAAGGCATGACTAGTTGCTCTCAGTCGTCATCCTCAAGCTTTGAAACCAACCCGAAGAATCAACAAACCAAGCCAGAACCCACAGTGCCAATTTTGCAACACTGCCCAAATTGTCGAAGAAAGGTTTCCCAAGAAGACAGGTTTGTCTTCTGAAAAGAGCAGGGCAGTCACATAGCAGGTGATGAATACTTTCTGATTCTTTCTAATCTCCACAGAAGTCCTTATGTGAAACATGCGTTTCTTGGACCAGTAACCCACTTATCCAGAGCACTATTAGGATTCCCGTCATCATATAAATCCTGTAGGATCTTAAGAGGTTCGTTTCGGTTGGTATCAATACCAGAGTGTCCGAGCGATGATACAGTTTGGCTCATTATCATTATATCAGCTGCATGGCTGCTAGCTCCTTAGTTTTCGCTTTGATGTTTTGTAGAGGTCTGGGAATATCAATAACCGGCAGTGCTGATCACTTACTAGCACACTCATCCGCCATCTCGTTACCTAAAAAACCAGAATGGCCAGGTCCCAGATTAGCACAATTGAGTGCTGCTGAGCTTGGTTAAGGGCCGCCACTGCACTACAGATTATTTATGCATTTCATACAACGGACCAAACAATAGACTGTGGCCTTCATAAGTATCAGATGATTGTGAACTCTTTAGTTTTGAGTAAAGTCAGTTGTAATCTGTATTGTATATCATCCAAAACAGCATTCTCTCTGACAAAACTGATTTAAAATATCCTACTTAATTCCTGTTAATCTCACACGGAAAAGAGATTCTTTTATTGAATATAAGAACTTTTTATGAAGTCATTAACTTTAATGATCACTTCAAATTGTCACTTTAATCTTCACAACATTTCAACCTAAGTCATCTTACAAATAGAAATATAAAAAAAAAACCTTTTCAAATCTTCTTCTAATCTGACAAATATCTTAACTTTTATATGATATATCATCATCTACAAAATCATCTCATCATCATCATCATCACCATTATCATCTTTCACATTCACATTTCTTCTAAGCAACATAAAATTCTCTACAGGTATGAGATATGTATGTATGCATGTATTTTTGTGAGAGTCCTTAAAATAAGTAACATAGCCAGGCCACATAAACATAAAAACCAACCAAACCATCTAACAGCAACAAAATGGAGTTAACAAAAAAGAAATGGCGGAAAAGGGAAATGTTAAACTCAAACTTTATTCATGTCACAACAACAGCATTTCAAGTTGCCTTTGGCCATTTGTACTTATTGTTTTTGTTTTCATTTTTGGGTTTTTATTTTTTGGTGTCCTTTCTTTTTATTGTAGATTTTCATATACAAGCAAACGTGTGCAGCAGCAGCAGCAGCAGCATCAGCAGAAGACAACAAACAAATGGAACGAGGAAAAGGACATTGGCAAATGAAATAAAAACGCATAAAATGTTATCCTGCGGCGTTACCTTGTTTGTTGATTTCGCTTGGTTTCCATATTATTAGATAAACAATGTCAAAAAAGATAGAGTAAGAAGAGCTGGAGAAGGAGAATGAGAGGAAATGTGTTTGTTTGAACCGGAAGTTGACAACCTAACGATGGCCAACAAAAAAAAAAAAAAATGTAGACAAAATAAAAACGAAATAAGCGGAAATAAAAATTTTCATAGGCGATTTGAGATATCTTCGTTTTGTTTTCTTCATTGAGAAACCTGTTTATTTGTGAGTTTTCTCGCTTTTGTTGCTTATTTAGCACACTTCAATGGTAAATAAAAAATACTATAACAAAAGAGATATGTATGTATGTGTTGTAGATAGAAAGAAAGATGTAAATGGTGTCTAAAACTGACAATAAAAAAAAAAAGAGAAAAGTCAAAATCATAAAAATGAAACTATGCTTTTATTTTCTCCCTCCCTCTCTCTCTCTCTCTCATTATTATATGGTTTTCATTTTTAGCTTTGGTTAATTCCTTCATTTTACTGTTCTGTTCAGAGTTTATCTAGGGCGATTGCATAAATGTCTGTCCAATTGTCCGGCATTCATAGGTTTTGTAGTAAGAGTATAACCATGAAACTCATAAAAATTTTGCAATTTTTTCCTCTGTTTATAAAAAGGAAATGAATAGAATAAAAGTATGTGTGTGTATCTGTAACTGTGCCTGAGTGTATCTGTGAGTGTAGCTACATCTGCGTTTATTGCTTTGGTGTTTGTGTAACTATTAAGTTGTGGTCATTGCTTCTTCGACTGGGCTCAACTTTATTAGCTCTATGGGACTCTCACATTCATTTTGTCATTCTCATCAATTCTCTTTCCTTTTTCTATTTTCCATTCTATTTCTTTGCATCATTTTCTTTTCTTTCCTTTCATTCTTTCATCAAGTATGAGTATATGAGTTTGTAAATTTGCCCTGCTTAATTAAGCAATTTCAAATGTTCTTCGGCAAAAAAAGTAAAGAAAAGAAAATAAGGAAAATTCTACTAATTGTTGTTCTTGTTGCTGTTATTGTCCATTGACCAACAGATGCTTGGCACATTGAACTTAATTGAAATTGAGTCTTTAACAACATCAATTCTTTTTCTTTTTTTCTTTCTTTTTTTGTTCTTCATTTCTTCACTTATTTTTTTGCTTATCATCATGTTCTGAAAGTTTAGTTTACTTGGCAGCCAGGCAAGCAGCATCAGCAGGAGCTAACTTGATGAAACTTTCAAGTTTATTTATTTTTTTTTTTTTTTTGTAATAATCTTTCACTTCTTTTTTGTTTGGTATCCTTATCTTAAAGATTGCTCAGCCACTTGACCAATGTAATTAACACTTGTGCCGGTTACGCTTAAGTGTCTACACCACTCTTTTACTGCTGCTACATGCCTTTCTTTTCTTTTATTCTCATCTATATAATTAAATTGAGTGAGAGTAGCTTCAAATGTCATGATAATCATTGATGACAAATTAAAAGAAATAGATTGAATGAATGAAAGAAAGAAATGAGCATCATCACTTAGATGATGATGATTTCAAGGAATTTTAATTTTTATTTTTATTTATTGAAAAATATCTCAATAAAAAAGTCTCGCCATTTTCAATTGATCATCATCAGTCTCGGGTGTTGTCTGGTTTGTACTTTCAAAGGTACACATACATTTTTCTTTGCTTTTGTCTTTTGTAATTTAATAAAAATAATGATACCATTAAGTGGCATTTTTTTATATCTTGATTTTTTATTAGATTTTTATGTTAAGTGATGGTTGTAAGCATTTTTTTTCCTTTTACCTTTACCTTTGCTTTTGTTTTTTGTTTTTGTTTTTTGGGTAGTTAAAATAATGTTGTCCTCCTCACTTTCAAGTAGCAAAAGAAAAGATGTGTCATTATTTAGGATTACTCATTATAATTTTAATGCTTCAGGTGTCTTAAAGTACGTGTATGTTTACAAGAATTTAAAAAGCTTTCAATTTTAATTTAATGTAGCAAACTTTTAAGGATTACCACTTAACAAATTAAAGGGATTTGTTTTCAAGGAACTCTCATTACTTTTCAAAAGATACATATATTAATCTTCAAAAGATTAAAGAATTAATGTGAGAGAATCAATAAGTAAAAGATAAATACATGTGTGGCATGAAAGGAGTAACTGATAAAATCGTTGTGACTGGTAAAATGTTATCTAAACAATAAAGAAGCTTTCCAAAATTCAAGTCAATATTATTGTAGCTAATTAGCTCTTTTTGGTGAAGAGATAGTACAGTCGGGAGTGGATTATAACATGGAAATGTTTAGGGTAGTCGGCATTACCTCGATGGTACTGCAAATTTCCATAAGGATGCTGATTTAATTGTTTTTTACATTGCAAGAAGTTCGATTGGTGTTATGAGTATAACTAACGGGTAATTTGCAGCGAATTTTGCATTACATAAATGGGAAAAGCTTTGAATAGTATTAAAGATTTTATTAGAGAAATGAAAGGCTTCATTATTTCTATGCTTGCTCAGACTCTCTTTGTGGAAGTTACTTATTGTGCTTGTAAGCGAATCGATTGCGATATTGCTTAAGCTGTTATATATCTTAATAGATACAGATTGAAAAATTTGAATTTATTTATGAGTTAGTTATGACTTGATAGTTTTTTATGCCTCTGTCTGGCGCTATGGCATACAGATATGGGGTTCTATTGCTGTTTATAATATTTGCAGGACCAAGCCCGTGCAAAACAAAGTTCTTCGTCGCATATCTGGAGCTACTTGCTACGCTTCATCGAGACCTGAAGACTTCAACTGTGTTAGATAGAAATAATCTTTCACAGCATCTGATATAACATAAGAAACATCGTCATCCAAACCCACTGGTAGCCAGCCTTACTTTGCATCAATACATCACACTGACGTCTCAAAATACTACACCCTAATGATTTCCTCACAAGGAGAGAAAACATATCATTGCTAAAATTCTAGTATTATCATAAACGTCTATGACAGGTTCTTACAGAGTCCAAATTTCAGTTCGATAAGACAAAGAGTAAAAAAGTTTTTCTAATAAGAATATTAATTTGAATTTGGGTTTGTATGGGAGGTACCCTTCCTAGTTTTTCTAGGATCTTAAAACTTACATGGTTAGCGAATATGGACCACACATTTATAGTGTCCAAATTTCAGTTCGATTAAATAGAAAACAAAAAAGTTTTTCTAATAAGTACAATAATTTATATTTGGGTCTGTATGGGGACCCGTCTATGTTTTTAACCTTATTTTATTTTTATTATTTGTCGTTATGCATGCAATTGACCTACACATTCTGTGAAAATTTCAACTGTCTACGGTTCATAAGATAGTAATAGTGTCTCGTTGTCACCCTTTGGGTACGGAACGCTAAAAAGACAATTTCTTATGTAATTTTCATATAAAGTTGTTTTCATAAATACTTCATAAAAATCTTTCTTCTTCTTTTCTCTTTAGAGTGCTACACTTTCCCAACCATTTCTGTCATACAAATAAAATTTCCTTTAGATACTTAGTTTATCTACTGCCTTTAGAAGTTTCCAGTTATTCCAATTTTGCAGTATGTAAAGTCCATCAGTCTTATATCTCTATCTTCTCTATATATATAAAAATGAATCGCTAAAAGTATTTGTAAGCGCCAAACTCGAGAACGATAGGACCGATTTTGATGAAATTTTTATTGTTGTACTTATTGGGTCAAGAGGATGGTTATAAGCTACATATGAATCCGCTAGGTGGCGTAGTTTTGGAGATATAGAGATATATTTTGAGATATATTCGTCTGATTTTATAAAAGTAAAAAGAGAACAATATCATTCACGGAAGCTTAGCAAAGCATGCCGGTTACGCTAGTTTAATATAAAATACTCGTTCAGTTGTTAAGATAAAAATGCATAACTTTGCAAAGGTATATTTCAATCCAAGGTGGTCTTATCTTGGAAGGAGTACACAATCATAAAAATTGATATTTATCATTATTATGTATCACATTTCTTAAGCTAAAAAACTCTTCTACTTATCATATTCTAAGCAACAAATATATGTGATCTCAATATCCTAACTTGTTTGATGAACTTTCAATAGGGGCAAATATAAAATGTATTTAAGTTTTAATAGCAATGTTCAATCTTTTACCTTATTTAATATTTAATATTTTGTCTATTCATTTTAATTAAATAATTTTTAATTATTAAATCACAAAGCAAAGCTTACGTAGCATAATTTTTAAATGAAATATAGCACAATACTCGTAAGCGTGTAGTGCATCATGTTAGATACAATAATATGATTTGACAATTATAAGCGTATACTGTACTTAAGCACATTTCATAAAATATTCAACAAATAAACAAATTCTATGCTATTGGCAGTACAATATTTCAATGAAATGTTCAACAAATTCAAAATTCATATTGAAAATCCTATCCTATGAAACATCAAATGATAACATAGATGGACAATCAAAACAAAACAAAACAAACAGACAAATTTATAGTAAACAAGTACTAGAGAAGAAATGAGATTTGAACACACAAAATATCAATCAATAATTAAATATGCAAAAACTGTAATCAGATCTACATATCTACTACTCGTATTGTAAAACAAATGTTATTTCAAACTAGTGTGTACTCGTACACATTGTGTATTCATTCACACATTTGTTATGACAAAAATTTGTCAAAATACATAACGAAAACATGAAGTAGTACGTGTACATACAATTTAGCAAACAAATTGTCATTGTATTTAGATATATCAAAAAATGTGTTCTAGTTGTACACGTATGTACTTACTTCTGGTATGGTAGAAAAGAAAAGTTATCAATTTAAACACCAACCAACAGATACAACAGATAGTATGAAAATCAAATTAATTTGAGCAACATTTTTCAGATGATTGATGATTGTCTACTTTGTGACACACTAGACTAACTGATATGACATATACAAATGTATACACAAAATATTGACGACAATAGTGTGGTGGTGGTAGATGACGATGACAAAACTATTGTATTTAATTTGATTTTTATAGAATGAACAACGGATTCTGTTTAGATTTTTACCACATTTTCCAACCGCATGGAATTTCATTTTGCGACATAGCCAATGCAAATATGTTGGACCCACACCAAAATCACGATAATACTCGTACTGACGAGGTGTTGACAATGCTAAATTAGCGGCAACAACAGACGCCCCAGTTGTGGCTTTGGTGGTCTCTGTCCCTGTTGATGTTGTTAGTAGCGATTGAATTTCAACTGCTGCCGTCGAATCCACCTTCTCTAACAATGATGTTGATGAATTCCGGGTTAAACTATTTGACTGTGATATATCACCATTAGTAAAAAGAGTGTTATTCTCGTCATCAACATCATTGTCAGTACTAACAAGTTTTGTTGTTGGTGTTGCGATATTGTTCTCCTCCTCCTCTTGTTGTATCAGCACGTATTTAATGCGTTCATCAGAAATTTTATCGTTCGTATACATTTTGATTTCATTTCGAATTGTCGACACTTGAATTAACAACGGCGTCAACGACGATGAGGATGTTCTTGTTGATGATGACATTGCATTTGCAATGCCTTCCGGTTTGTCTATCATCATGATACGTTTATCATGCATATTTACCATTTTCCCATCATCATCATCCCTAACTCCGTCATCACCAGAATCATTTCCATCATATGGATTGTGACATAAACGTACACACATCGCATAAAGAAATTCGCCTGCATAAGTGTCATAGGGTTGTCGTTGTAATGAAGGGTGTTCGTTTGTGGTTTTATCATTATTATCATCATCATCATCATCACTATCATCTTCATTATCATCACTAGTGTAAGTAGTGTTTGGTTTGGCTTTTATAGCTGTGTTCACCATATTGGTATAAGTGTAGGAGTATGTACTTTTTTCTTTTAGTTCCAATCACATTGACAACAAGGAGATGTTCATGTTGATGATGAAGATAATGTTTGTTGTTAATGGAGATCATTATATGTAAGGATTTTCATTTTTTTTTTTTTTTTTATTTGTGATTTTGTGATTATGTCAATATCCATTGATGATGACGAAGATTTATGATGATGAGCAAAACGAGGAAAGAACGACATCAATAATGTTGATAATGATGATGAGTACGATATGTTGGCGTTGTGTGTGTATGTGTGTATTATTGGTTAAGAGCGATTGATACAGTATAAGTAAAGTATGTAAAAAAAAGAAGGAAATTGTAACAAAAGTCAATATTTGCATTTCTTTACGATGGTGAGTTATTGCTTTGAAGGCGTAAAATAATACATAAAACTGGACAACCAGAACAAGGACAAATAAGGCATTGATTATGACTGATGAGAATAGCTAGCATTGAGTGTAGGACTGGTAGGACATTGAGTGTAGCATTGATTGGGATAACAAATTGCTAAGTGGATGAAATTATATTAGGGTGTACCAGAGAATTGAATTTTGATAAGAGAGAAAATGTCTACTTATCATAATATTGAGAGATTTTAATGATAAGATGCTGTACAAGTTATTGAATGATTTTCATCAAAAATTTTATGAAGTAGTCTGATATCATCAAATCTTCTAGAAATATAATAGCTTCGATATTTCATATTATTTATATAAAATATAAAAATCACTTAGGTGTTAAAGTTTTTGATTAATGTTAAGAACTTGAAAAACTGGTAACAATATGAATAGGTTTTCATGTTTGTGTGTCAAAGTGTAAGATTTTGGAAGGCTTTTAAACATTTTGAAAAGCTCTTGTATCACATTTTCTTCTCCAATATCGATATAAAAATTATTAGGCATATAATAGAAATCGTTTTCGTACGAAATTGCAAGAGAAAACGATTTGCCCTGTGCTGAATTTCGTTTCAATTTCGTTTGCTCTGTGATGAAATTTGGTTTTTATGGTTTCAAAAAGAAATCGTTTTAGATAACAAAGAGTGAGTGAGCTAATTGTGTGCGGACAAATTGAATTCTTCCTTGTTCAGTGCCCCAGTATAAGTTTATTTCTACACCAGGAATTTAGAATGCATTTACGTGGAATCTGCGGAATTCAAAGGATTGGAATGATCTCTAAGTCTACGCCGTTTCACATTAAATGCGGCCAAAAAAAGTCACTAATTTTTGTGATTTTTACAATTTTGTACAAATTTGTGATGTTTGAATTTCACTTATTTTACCAAATCAGCTGCTTCGAACATGGCTTCGAACTTCAATGAAATCGTACGGTTTCCATCACACGTAAAACAAATTCGTACGATTTGCAATTAACATAATACGCGTATGTTTTTCATATTGAAACTTTAATTGTTGGTAGAATAGAATACAAAATACAAAGATCTACTTTGAACTGTTACTCCTGGAGAATTGATTAGATAATTTTAAGAAAGAAGATCATATTATGGAAAATTGGTAAGATTTTTAAAGTTTTTATTACAATATTTAAGATTTTTAAAGATCTCTGATATCAAATCTTCTAGAGATATAAAACCTTAAAATGCCATCGATATTAAGTTAAATCTTCTACGTAGATTGCGTTTTATCTTTTGGCGACTGCATAATTTTACAGAAAGAAAAGAACGAATATGTAATACTCTTACTTAGTTATTAAGAAATACATTTAATTAAAAATTGATATCTTTTAATGCTGCAGGTCAATTTTGATGAAATAAACTCTAAATGTTAGTCACAATAAAGCTTCTCATCTTTCAGGAGTTCGATTTTGAGTCCAATGAGTTGCTTTTACGTGATGCGCGTTCAAACAAACAGGCAAACAGATAAATAGACAAAGATTCTACGATTATACGATTGTATAGATCAAAATTTCAAGTTAGAATAGGAATCGAAAAGAATCACGACTGAACTCTAGCTTTGGAAGGTTTCATTATTAAATTTTTAGTTAGAAGATTATAGTTAGGATACTATGAACTCACTAGCGTGTGCCTGGCGTACATATCGTGCAAGCAATGGTATTTTATTGAGTGTAACAGTTAGCGAAGTTATCGATATTCACTCCATCATACACGATGTGTAATGTTGGCACGCTAAGCAAAAAAAAAGGTAAGACATGCCGAAATTGATTGTAGTATGGTTGAAGTTTGCTATGCTACAAAATTTAAGATATCCAGTGGAATCCCGCATATCTTGAAGATCTCGGTTACCACGCCGTTTCTGATGATTATGCCAGCACAGTTACAGGTTACCATAGACATTTAGACAAACTCTAGTTTTGAATCTCTATTAAATGGATGAATACAATATATTTGAAGAATGTAGAATGTTGAAATATCTTGAAGATCTCTGATACCAAATCTTTTTCTATAAAGGTGATTGAATTAAGGTTACCATAGACATCTAGACTATCTCTAGTTTTGATCTTTATAATGTGGTAATTTTGAATGGAATATTTAAAGAATGTAGATCATTCAACACTTGGATAAACAATGTCTCATATTAATTAAAAATTAGTTGTTGGGGTCCACCCTAATATCTCATACACACACTCTTACAATAATGGACGCAAAAATGTTAATGGATTGGGGATTATGTTGAAAGGACAATTACAAAAACATAAGGATACAATTTTAAATTTATTGAGATTGATAAGCAATGTCATGATTTTCAAAACCAACACCACAAGTAGGGGGAAAAAAACAACTTCAGCCATTCCAACTTTGCCATTACAGAGTAAAAAGCAAGGAAAGCATTTTAAAAAATTAATACATTCGAAATCATACCATCGTCGTCGTAGTCGTCTTTGTTGTTTTTGTTGATAGCATTTATTAAGACTTGTTCATCTTGAGGTAGTTTTGTATTATGATTTGTTGCCACCACCACCGCTACTGGTGGTTTTATCACTTCAATTTCATCAGCTGGTTTCGGTTTTTTACTTTTAGCTCTTGGGCGCTGTGACAATTGATGTTTCAAGCTCACTTTATTGTTTTGATAGACAGATTTGATAGAGACGACCAAAGGCGCAAGCAACAAAATATGATGATTGATTGACAATTAACAATGAATAAAATTAAATAAAAAAAAAATATTAAAACCCAAAAAAAAGATAAAAATTACAGTATGTGATAGTACAAAGAGGGGAAAAAACCTAATAAAAATACATTTTATAGCATTTTAAACTCAATGTGTCCGCCCAATTAAATTTTAATGAAAAAAAAAAAATAGTAAAATATATTTTATAAAGCCACTTACGATCTTCCACACACATGAGACCGTCTGCCATCAGTTTTAAGCCTGTAGGACAGGCACACGATATGCGCGGACTCCGCTCATTGATGCGCGGCGCCGGCAGGCACAAATGCGAACAATGTCCATTCACGGATTGACAATGATTGATGCCATCGGGTTGACGATACGGATGGTAGACATGTACGACCATTGGATGTTGTAACTGGAAATGAATGAACGATAAAAGCTTTTAATTGTTGTTGTTGTTGCTTTAACTGTTCAATTGGGTTTGCTTTTCCCTCTGATAATGGGTTGAGAAGAGAACAAAAGGTAAAAATTGTGCATATTTGACGTTGAGCAATGTCCAAAGTTTGTGCCTTTTAACATATTAAAATATTGTATAAATGTGTTTGCATGTGTAAGTGCTTCTGGCTTTTCCTTTTTCACGTGTGTGCATGCATAATTCGCTTTATTGCCATGATATATAACACAATTTATCCAATTTTTCTCTCTATGCTCCTCCCCTGTAACACCAATACCTACCATGTGCATTGCTGTTATGGGCTCCACATCATGTCCATTGAATTTATTTGCCTTGAATACAGTCTGTTTATCCCAATCAGTCCAATAGACATAATCCTCAAATGTGGAAATCGAGAATGGATGCCTCAGGTACTCTGTAGAGTAGAGTATTTGTCGGCGTTGCGAGCCATCATAATTTGCCGATGAGATTATATTTAATTTTCCATCGACCCAATAGAGTCGCTTGCGTACCAGATCAAGTGTTATGCCATTAGGCCACTTTACATCATAGTTAATGATAGTTGTTCGATGTGAACCATCCATACCGGCGCGTTCAATGCGTGGTGAAGCACCCCAATCTGACCAATACATCCATCTGGAAACAAAAATCATTGCATATACTCATAAGTCTTGAAAGCTTTTCAATTTTAAATCTTACCCTTCAATGGGGTCCAAAGCAATTGAGCGTGGTATATCTAATTCATCCTCTATGAGTACTTTACCCAAGTTACCATCAAAGTTTGTCAACTCAATGGTGCATTTCTGTGTGTCAGTAAAATAGACATGATTATAGATCCAATCAACAGCCAAGCCATCTGAGGTCACTGAATGGTCTCGGAGTACAACTGTCTTCTCGTTGCCCTCATCAATGGGTGCTCTGTGCGAAGGGAAGAGTGTAGAAAATGAAAAAAAAAATGTTATGTTGGACTTAAACAAATTGTATTCAAGTCAAGATGTCCCACGGCTGTTTTATGCAATAGTACAAACAAGTGACACACACAATAACGAGTTTTATAATTAAAAAGCTTAAGGCTATACAACAGAGGCCTCCCTCTTCCTCCCTGTCCACCGCTCTAACAATACTCACTTGTAAATGCTTTGCGTGGTCACATCACTCCAGAATATCATGCCAGTGCGGAATACAAAGTCCAATGCCGTGGCAGACTTTGTGTTATTCACAATCGACGTCATCTCCATGTGGTCCAATGCAATTTTTCTAATGTCATGACGGCGTGCCAGCAATAAGGATGCATGTCCTTCGGTTGCCTTACAGCGTGTATGATTGTGTGGATCACGCATATAGCCAGCTTCGCATTCACATTTGTAACCACCAATCTCATTGATGCAGATCTGTGAGCAAACACCATCCTCCTCGCATTCATTTACATCAATGCAGGATTTCTTGTCATTCGCTAGTTTATATCTATCATGAGAGAGGGGTGAGCATTAATGAAAATTACAGTTTTTTTATGCTTCCGGACGTACCCAGTTTCACAGGAACAACTATAGCCAATCTGTTTGTCTAGGCATTTGTGCATGCAGCCACCATTTCGTATGGAACACTCATTAACCTTACATTTGCCAGCGGGCTCATCCTCACCATCCGGACAGTCTTTGTGTCGGTCACAGACCTTACTCAATGGAATACATTGGCCACCACCACAATCGAATTGTGTGGTTGCATTGCAGACAGTTAGTTTTGGTTCACGCAGGCAGTTCTTTTCGTCACTGTGGTCAACACAATCTGCCTCGCCGTTGCACGTCAAGTGTCCGGCAATGCAAGTGCGGTCACCGCATTGGAATTGATCTGGCCGACAAGTGATGTTCTTGCAATTGATGCTCAACTCATCATCGCCATCAGGACAGTCGCGTTCGCCATCACACAGCCAGCTGTGGTGTAGGCAAGTGATGCGATCCTTGCACTGGTACTCATGGTTAAGACAAGGCGTAGTACTTTGGGTTACATTGCCGCAGGACTATGAATTGGAATAGAAAAAATAATTTAAATTTTTCTTTGTTTTGACATCATGCGCGCACCAGCTAACAAAATAATCTAATTTGTTACTATATAGAAAGCCTGCTTTCAAAGGAAAAGATGGTAGTTAGAGTTGCATTTGTTGCAGACATAAGTCTAAGTCACACACAAAAAAAAAAGAGAAAGAATGTAACCTAATAAAATGCCAAGAATGCCGAGCAAAACACGCATAAAGCGTTCTTGCATTTTTTGTTACATACTTCAAGCTGCGCTGCGCTTACTGCATGTGATGCTCTTCCTCTTTATATCCCTAAAGGGAATAATGCACATTTTTCTGCATTTCCTTTTTCTGTGCAAACAACAAAGCACCAGTACCATCATCATGAATTTCCTTCGAATTTCTTTCGCTTTATCATGGGTTCTTTTCCTTTATTTTGAAATAATTTATGTTTGTCTTTTACTCGACAGCAGTAGCTGAAATATTCGTTGCATAATTTTATGCGCATTTCTTATACTTATATTTTGTTCTTCCTTTCTTCCTTGCTACTACAATATGTATTTTATTTCATTCACTTAGATTCACAACAACAACTTACTTTTTCATCTGAACCATCCGAACAATCTGGATCCCCATCGCACACCCAACGTTTGGTTATGCAAGCTCCATTCGAGCATGTGAAGTCTGTAAACTGATTACATGGTATCGTTGGACAATTCTTCTCATCACTGCCATCACCGCAATCATCATCATGATCACAAACCCATCGTTTCTGTATACACCGTCCATTGCCACAGGTAAATTCATCTGAGCGACAAGTTTCATCTAATATTTTTTTGTTATTTGATTTGGGTGATTTTAAGGATTTTAAAGAAAAAGAAAATTTTGTGTTGTTTTTAGTAAATCAGAAAATGTTTTTGTAATTTTTGTTTATTTTAAGGAGGATTTTGTTAGTCACAAATGAAATGAAAGTGAGCTGGGATTTAGTACCCATAAGTTAACTTAACTAAAAATACATTTGTAAAAGATACAAAGAAATGAAAATGGTTGAAAGAAAACAAAAGATAGACGAAAGTGAAGGTAAGGTTGATTTGATAGATTGTGTAAGATGATGATGATTTCAAAGAAAGGATTATGTTCTTTTTTTTGTGATTTTTAAAAAGTGATTTACTGGTAAATGTTTTAGATGATGTGAGATTCTTTCGAATGCTTTATAATGCCAAGAAGATAGAAACATGGAAAGGATTAAAACATATTTAAAAGTCTATTACAAAATTGTAACTTTTTTGTAATCAAATTCACTATATTTGTATAATTTAGTCCACAAGACACAGAATTACTTATTAGAAAAGTATTTATGTTAGATTACATTGACAATTCTTTACAATTGCAGTTATATACATTTCAATTAGATTTCACAACACAATATTTTGGGTAAGAGAAGTGTTTACTTGTGGTTAGCAAAATATGTATTAGATGGACTCATCTAGCAACACTAAAACTTTGACAAGAAACGTCAGATCGACTATTGACAGCACTTATTTGAAGCTTCAGTCTTAAGGGTCCAAGACACGATACAACGACTGTAATACAATTTTATCAATTTAATTCAAAGCATTTGGATATTTCGTACAATGAGACAGTTTTATGATGTTCTCTTTGACCATGTAGTGCACAGTTGTCTCATTTACGCCTCCATAAGGTAAGTATGTATGAAAGACAGACAGATGGGCAGGTATTCACTTTTATCAAATATTCGAAACGAGTAGACGTGAGCGAGTGTGTGGAAGATTTTTGAAATGCCGACGGATAGTTAAATGTTTATTAAATGCCGACGATGAATACTGTTCCGTCCGTCATTGACGTCTGCACTCTTCAAAAGATAACAATAATTGGAAGTTTTACAACTTCGTTGCATGCGTTGTATACTGTATCAAAATAATTTCTGAATTGTAAAAACTCAATGTACATCGACGCAATAAAGCTTTTACACAAAAGGTTTTTGTCTTTTGGTACTGTCACTAAAATTTCAAGCATCCAAATAACAATAAAGCGAGACGATATGATGTAAATATCGCAGCCGTACAGGTCAGTGTTGAAAGGTGTCCGCGAACATCAAGTTCACATCGTTCTGGGCAATTAGGCATGCCTCGGACCAGTCTACGGCAGATAATATGCTTTAATATCTGATTTTTTGATGCTGATTGTTCATGAAAATGGTATGGAGCTCCCTACTGGTTTCATCAAGACGGCGCACCACCTCACACAGCTCGTGCCACAATAGTTTTTTTGAAGCGGTTGTTCTCCTGTCGTTTTATATTTGAAAACATTGAAATTTTGGCTGGCCTCAGCGTTCGTCTGATTTGGCACGATGGAGTTTTTCCTCTTGGGCTATTTAAAGTTGAAGGTTTACATCAACAATACAAGGACCCTGGGCGAGTTTAAGGCTAACATCTGGCAGGAAATAACAGCCATATCGTCCGAAACATTAGCAAATGCAATAGAAAATGCCGCAAAATGAGCACATTAGGCCATTCGAGCGTGTTTCTTTCTTTCATTTTTTTTTTTTTATAAATGGGTCCACCTAATGTGGCCAAACCTGTACTTGAAATGTATTTTGATTATTGTTCAATGTAATTACTTTTATTGTAATTACAATGAAAATACTTTGGGTATTTTAGTTAGAAAGGTATGTATATGTGAAATATACTTGGCAATTCTTTGACCACATAATGGGAACACAAATACTTTTAATTACAATAAAAGATTTATATGGTAATGGAATAGTATTTTAGGTTAAAATGGTATTTGTATAATGTACTGAACAGTTCTATATAAGTAATGTAATTAAGTAATAGAACCCACAATTTCTGTTAGTTACAATCATTGTGCTCTTTGACAAGCTCATCTATATCAATATTATTCATTTCTAGCTCCATCTCATTAACCAAAAATACAATTCTATTGATCACTGGCTTAACAGGCAATGCGTCGAGACCATCCAAGACACATTCGACAAAACACTCTGGTCAAAGTTTCTTACAGGAAGATGTGAGAGTTTTATTGGTAGCACTTTTTAATGACTTTTCGATAATCTTGAGTCAGATGTGGAAGTGATTTTCCAAAAAAAACTATTTAAGAGTAAGATTGAATCCTTCAGACATATCAAAACAAATCAACACATTCGTCATGCGAAAAGTCAATTTTTTTTTACTCATTATGTGAGCCTGCAAGGGTCCACGGTATAAGTTATTTATGTTCTTAAACCCTAGAGTGCTCCCGCTATGAGCATTTTGTCGCCTGCGTCAAAAAATTCTTGTTATTTTATACACGATGCTTTTGTCAAGGTTAAACGTTCTAGTAGCTTCGAATTCTTTGACCAGATAATGTAATTAAGTACCTAATAGAAATACAATCATTTTTGATATCGATGAAAGATTTATATGGTAAAGAAAAGTATTTGTGATTAGAAAAGCGATTGTATAATGTACTGAACTATTCTTTGTATTTGTAAAACATTTATTCATTACATTGAATGGGTAAGAAAAGTACTTGAGGTTAAAAAAGTATTAGTGTAATGTGGTTGACCATTCTTTGTACTGGTAATGTATTAAATTAACATTTTGACTTGTAAATAATAACTTTTTTTTGTTTAGTAATACAATTTACTAATCTCTTGGAATAACTAAAGATTATTAATGTAGCTTATCATGTAACTCAGCCTTTTAAGAGTGTGATGAGAAAAGGTACAATAAATACAAAAAATTTCTACTTATTTTTATCAAAGGTGAACATAAAAAACACAAAAAAAAAAAGTATATTAAACAATACAAAAGACTAATACCAACACCAACAAAAGAAACATAATCATGTTATCTAGGTTAAAAAAGTGGGATAAACATAAAATAATATTATAGAGACAAAAATGAAAACAACAAAAGGTTTATTGTATTATAAAGTTGTATCCTTTTGTTGAGACAAAATATTAAAAAAAATAAACACATTAATTGTGAAGATAATTTCTAAAACATAGTAAATAGATGTGTGCAACCAAAAAACCCAAAACAAAAATACCAAAATAATTTCAAAGAAAGTTATCTATGTAAATAGATATGCTTACTGCATGAAGCCTCATCGGAACCATCAGAACAATCTCTACTCTGATCGCACATCCAAGCCAAGGGTATGCATTCACCTTCACCGGACTTACATGAATATTCATCCGGTGAACAGGTTTTGGCTTCTGAAAAATTAAGAAATTTTACAAAAAGTTTATAATAGTAAATTTAATCAAAATATTTATATTTAGTTAAAATTTTGTATTTGTGTTTTTAAGGATTCCTTTCCTTTCGATCGATAGTAGTAAATATGTGTTTGTTGTTTATGGAAAAGAGAAAATATTCACAGTTCATAGATATTAAGTGTTATGGTCTTTTGTGCTTTCACTTCATTTTTAAATTTGTTCGGAGAATTTTGTATTTTGTTTTTCATTTTTAATGCTTCGTCAGCCAATTGATAATTGTTGTTGGTCGTTTAAACTTAGCACATACTATACTATACTGTACTGTACTAGTACAATCTCACTTACTTATAATATAAACAATAATTGAGTGTGTGTGTGTGTGTGTGTGTTTAAATCTGTGTGCTGTAACTAAAAGCCTTTCAAATGAAATTAAAATTAAATTGGCTTTTCCTGATGTCGAGACAAACCAAGCGACAAAAGGACAGGACAAAGCTTTAGATGATGATGATGATGGTGGTAGCTTCTTGTTGAGATGAATCAATGTTATGATGAGAAACTATGCTAGACAGGAGAATGAGAGAAAGTAAGGGGGCATGAAGAGTAAAATCAGAAGAATAATGGTCCAAAGGGCACAACTAGAGTAAATTGATTTTGCGTTATGTTGGCTAACTAGCCATAAGCGGAAGTTTGCTTTTAGCGAGTTGTTTTTCTTCAATTTTTTCTTTACTTTTTAGACGTTTTTTCCGATCTTTCAATGCTTGTTGGTTGAGTTTATTATAGTCAAACAACATAAAATGAAAGATTAAAGAAGGAAATATAATTTAAAATACTATAAATATCTTGACTTTAAGCTATTTCAATTGAATTGAAATTCTTTTGACAACACACTCCAGCATGTATTTATTTCTTTATTAAGTTCACCATGACGTATGCGTTATATTAAAATTCTTTTATAGACAATTATATACGCGTAGGCAGGCAAGCAAGCATGCGGCATCTATGCCATAAGCAATGACGGAGGGTATATAATTAAAATATAATTTAAATATTCCTTAAAGGCATCATATCATATAAAAAAAATAAAAAAGACTAGAAAAGCATCAGCATCTTTGCCTTGAAGTTGTTCCTGCTGTTTGTATCTTGTACTTACAATAAATTTTAATTTAAGACATCACGTCTCATGCTTAACACATTAAATATATAAAAAAATTGTTATGAAACTAAATAGAAAAAATGGAACAATAAAATCATGTATTTATTGCATATATGATAAAAAAAGAGAAAAGCAAATAAAAGTTTAAATATATGAGAAGCGTGCAAATAAAAGATATCACAGGACAAAGTGTGTGCGGAATGTGACCATGACAAATGAGAAGAAGGAGAAATGGTGGTAGAAAACAGTCAAAAAATTAGGCAATAAGCTCTCGCACTCTTTAGAGCAGAGGTTGACAAACTTTTTTAAAGAAATGGCAAGAGAAATGTGTTAAATTTTAGACACAGAGGTCTAAGAGGAAAGTATAGAATAAATTTTGCTAACAAAGTACCAGGAAATAGAAGAAAGAAAATCCAGTGATTGATGAACGATTTCGAGAAACAATTGGCTGGATGAAACAAAGTCGAGGCGACACCGCAAACTGTTGAAACTTATAAGCGCTTGCTGTTGCTGAGCAGTGTCCTCAGTGTATACATTTTCAAGAGCAGATTGCTTTGTGAAAAGCGGATCAAATCGAATGTGATTAGTTATACAATATATTAGCGTTGCCCAGCGTGATTTCTGTGGTCATTGGTTTTGTCATAATCAGGGGTGCCATAGAAAACTCTTCCTCCTCTATTCCACCAGATTTCCGATTTTAGGTTCCACAGAAAACTCTTTTGGAAGTGTTTCATTCCTCCTTTTGTGTTTTTATATGCTGACAGCCATATTAACATTCAGTTGAAGCGGTTTGGTTATTCGATAAAATCACCGAGTGGCCGAGTGGAATGCAATACTCCATACGACGAAAACACCCAAATTATATGCCGCCAATATTAAATTTCGTTTTTTTTTCTTGAATGAATGAAACGTGTTCAATTTGTATTAAGGCGTTTAATGCGTTGTTCGGTTGTTTTTGGTATAAAAATTTGTGGTATAATGTGTAAAAATGAAATATTTCTTTATGTATATCGATTTTCATGGCAATAGGTTTAACGGTGAACAAAGTGATCGCTGCAGCGCTATCTAGAAGCTAGTTATAACAAAGTGGATAGCATAAAAACCTTTTCCATGAAAAAATACATATATGTGCCTACTTTCATGTTGATCGGTCCAAAGGTGTTGGTGATAATTGATCACATACAAACCCCCATTTGAATTAATGTTCTTATAAAAATAATATCGAACTGAAATTTGGACACTATAAGTTTCTGGTCCATATTCATCAGCCATGTAAATTGCATGATCCTAGGGTTATCAGGAGGGGTACCTCCCATACAAACCCCCATTTAAATTATTCTTCTTATTAGAAAAAGTTGTTTGTTTTTTAACGTATCGAAAACTATAAGTTTCTGTTCCATATCCACCAACCATGTAAATTTCATGATCCTATGGTTACCAGCAGGGGTACCTCCCATACAAACCTACATTAAATGACAAACTTTTAAAGAGTAATTGTACAATAAAGTGCCACTCAAACTGTGTTCTTTGCTGATACTCAAACTGTAACATGATGTAAGTGATGCTAAGAAAGGAACGTTTTGGATGCAACACGGAGGAGCGTGGCATAGCCCATAGCCTTCTTTCTAGTGTTTATTGTGTCCCACTCAGTCGGTCTTCAGAAATCAAGTGAAGTTTTGGTATTCATGTATGTACATATGATCTTATGTTTTATATACGAGTAAACGGACTAATGTTAGAAAATGGACACAATGGACAAAAATGTTATGATACTTTCGATCTATTCTAGAATCCATGTTACACTCATTATGCTGGATCCTTCCAAGTGATTGTTTCGCCTTGTGAGCTAGTTTCCCAAACTCTGCTTTAGAAAATTAAGGACATTTAACCCATGTGAGAGTGTGTGGTGCGTGTGAGTCTGCTTGAGTGGCATTTATTAAATAAAATATCTGTGTGTGTGTGTGATGGTGTTGCTTTTTTTTATAGCATGCGATAAGAGGAGCACATTAAAAATATATGGGTACGGGTTCATTTGTGTGTTTTGGTTGGTTGGTTGTTTGGTTACTATTGAGTCAGGAATTATTTAATCTTATCAGACAAAATCAAGCGTAAACCGCAATAAGCACAAATATGCCAAACCATAATGGCGGCAAGTATAACACCGACAAAAACACCGTCATTGTCATCATTATCATCATCATCATGCATATAAGCTAAAGGACATCATTTAGCAGCATGTTATCACACAGCAGGCATAACAACAAAGTGCCAACAAGACAAAGAGGCAAAGAGAAAAAGAAAGAAGATAAAAGGACATACATAGAAAAAAAAAAAAAAAAAAAAAGGAAAAACACGCACGCACTTATATAAAAGTAAGTCTAATGCGCATTTAGGGTTAAACTCAAACGTTTTATGACTTTCATTCAAGTCACAGTTGTTGGTGTTGTTGTTGTTGCCGCCGCCTCTATTGCAGGCTCAGCATTCTTTAACTCGCCAACAAGTACTCTGTGCTCTGCAGTAATAAAATACCGAGTATCTTTCTATCTTTTACTCTCTTCTATTTGTATACGGTATGTATGTATGTATGGTATGCATGCATGACTCGTCTGTATGTGTTAATTGCTTTGGCACATGTGTGTATGTGTATACCATACATACATATGTGCGTATGTGTTTAAATTTTATAGTGTGCCGCCGCTGCCGCCTGTTAATGTCTTAATTACAGACAAGATAAATTAAATACGTGTACGCTATGCTATGCTACTTTTCTTTTTTGCACTTATAATATAGCCATCACCATCATCATCATCATCATTGTCATTATCATCATCATTATTATGATGAAAACTATGTGAGTATGTTGTCGTATATCTAAGTATTAGTATGTTGGAATTTTCTTCATTTAATTCATTTTCATTGTTGTTTTAGTTTTACCCTTGTTTTTAATTATATAAATATATAAGATACACACACATAGCTAGATAAATAAGCATACATTCACGTATAAAGGAGTCTTTATTCCATATTATTTGTTGAAATTTGTAGCATATTTTTGTTCATCGTTAACCATTTAAATGAATTATATTCAAAAGAAGCAATAAATTCTTTATGTCATCATGTTATCCTTACATACTACATGTGTATATATGAAAATATATTCCTTTTACTAACATGTTATTATTATGTGTAAATTCCAATATTCATACATATTTTATTTATGGAATTTTCTTAGTTCTGTGACCCACTTAATTAATACAATATACATGCTGCTAATGCTAAATTATAGTAGAAGTAAATTTGATCATAGATAGTATTGCATAGAGCCATATACATAAGTATTTTTGCTTTTGAATTACATTTTCTATTCCAAATGAGTTTAAAAGAATTTTGTAAGAGAATCCATAGGAATTTATGCATTAACAGAAATTTCTTATTACATAAGTATGGTATACGACAATTAATAGAATTATTGAATTGAAGTCAATTAATTGGTATTACACAACTTTAAAAATCATCAGAATATTACTACATACATATCCTTTGTGATTTAGTTATGTGGTATAAGGAATACTCATTTATCATTGCATCATATGTTCTTGTGATAGACAATAAATTGTGATTGTTAAGCTTCTTTAATTAGCTTAGTAAGTTTACTTAAATTGGCCCCGAAAGGATAAAACCCTTTATGAAGTTTGAATCAATGTAGGTGAGTCCTATGATTTATTAGTCTCTTAAAAAAGATAACAAAATTGGAAGACAAATTAAACCATAAGTTCCCATATTTATTTCGACACAAAAACAGCAACGCGTTAAAATTGCTCAGGAGCTGTTGTACTCGGTCCGCGTCAACCCAAATTTGCTCCAGACGGTAATAACTGGTGACGAATCATGGGTTTATGGTTGTGTCGAGGAAACAAAAGCTCAATCATCCCAATGGAAGCTAAAGACGAGCCAAATCAAGTCCAAGCAAAACGGCAGTCAAAAATTAACCAAACATTCAAAATGGCTGATCTAGTCAGCATAAGTGAGGGACATGAGTACCAACATAACGCCACAAACAAATCGATTATACGTAGCTTGCCAAAAATTTATTACAGTTAAAGCAAATAGCAATAATGCGATATGGTCGATATTACAGAATACAGGTATGACAAATATGCCATACAATTCTTTGATGTGATGAAGTTGACTTGCAATTCTGTATCTTTGTTTTCTAGGAACTCTATCAATGAGTCAAACAGATTGTACAATCGAGTCAGACATTTACCTTTTGATAACCAACACAATTCTGTATGAAGTAGCAAGCGTTTGGAATCCTGTGATGTTTTAATCATCTGCCATTTAGTTCGAGTCATGCCTTCGCTTGTAGTACGTGAGAAATATTCTTTATCAATGGAACATTCAACTGTATTATTTAAAGTAAGTTTTAAATACTGAGAACTTTTGGCAAGTCGATTCAAAGCCGGATATTTGTCCCTCTAGATTACCTTAATGCACACTAATATTCTTTGAGCCTTTTACTGCCCCCTGAAAGCCTTTAGAGAACACAAGGGGGTGATATCACCCAGTTTGGGAACCTATGAATTAAACCATTCATCACTAACTTTATGATGCAGATTTCATAAAGAAAGTTGTTTAGTGTTGTCTGGCAAAGTTGAGTTCCTCTGGAACATAGTAGACTCAAGCACCAAGGAAATAAAGAAGCCTTCTATTCACTCAAATATATCACAATATAAATTAAGTAATTAATTCCGGGGACTGCACCATGTGCGTTGGTTTATTCGAATTTAACTAAGTTTCAGAATGGTGGAATCTGAATATTTCAGTTGAGCAATTTGCATCCAGATGGCAGCACCATGTGCATTTAGTTCCTGGGATATTGCAAATTAGATTAGAGAAGGAAGCCTGAGCACGTTGTGTTTCTTTCAGCATTCATTTCAGACTAACTATTTCACCTTCTACGAAAGAATGCTTTAGTGGTGGCAGTTGAGGCGATATGCGGCTGAGGCGATATGGGGTTTTTCAGTCGGTAGGGTAATGACATAACTTGTGGCACGTGTCATGAGTATCTTTTGGAAGGTTTTTACCTCCTTGTTCGCATAACAAAAAAAAAAAACTTTTTCACCTGTTCTACCACGCAATATAAAGCAATTTTAGCAACGACTGTGCTGCCGAGGAACTGCTTGTTTCGAAGCGCTACTGCAGTACCGCTTGTTTATCAATGCTGATGCTACTTAGGTGCAGATTAGCGGACGTTAATTTATATAATTGTATTTAGTTCTTAAAAAGAAGTATCTTATTTTTATTAATTTAGTTGAAACAACATACAACTAACCTAGACCTTTTTCTCCCAAATCATTCAAGACCAATTTAGCTATTCATCTTAGTGATGAAGAAAGAAGGTTGTTTAGTTTTTGACTTGCAAAGTTGAGTTCCTCTGGGATTAAGACTCCAGCACCAAGAAAATACACAAGCCTAGTACTGATATATGCTTATATATGATAGTCAGAAAGAAGTTTGTTCTATAGATTTTAGTTCAAGCAACATACAACTGAGTATAAGCAAAATATAACCTTTTTCTTTGAAACCATTCATAAATCTTAAGCATGGTTTTTGAAATCAATCACAAGGTATTTAATATCATTCTTAAGGTAGCCACTGTGTTATGGAAAATTGACACTGAAATTCTTTAATATAAATAATAAAAAGAACTTAATCAAAATACCAAAGTCTTTTGTTCTTTCAGTTTACGGCAACAGGGCCGACCACAATGTTACCGTTGATGATGGCAATGATTCTGTTTTCAATGGTGACAAAGTATGGAACGGATCACAGGACCAATTAGATGGCATCGCAATGGATCCATAGTACATATGAGGTTTGCTAATATTTCAATATTCTTACTTTGCAAAGCAACCAAAAACTCTTCTCCCATACAATGATTCTTCATATACTAGTAATTCTATAAAAATAACTGCCAATCTTTACAAAAATATATAACCATAATTCAGAAATTATAATAAATGAAATATACACATTAAAATATTGTATTGTAATGTTTTCTTCTTTTTTTTGTATTTTAATTTTAAATCAACATGAATCATTTCCACTTAAAACCCTCAATGAAAGCAAATTTTTACATTTAATCTTGATAATTTCAACACTTAAATATTCATGTATGTATATGGTATATCCTCCATATACATATTTGTGCTGTGTACATGTGTGTGTGTGAGTGTGTTAAGTAAAGAAAAAGCTCATTATTATTTTATTTTTATAAACATCATAAATAAAATTTTCATACGCACCGTAATCCCAAACACTTTGTGCTCAACAAAAATGTAAGTTAAAAGCAATAAATTGGAATTTTGGTATAAAATACGATTTACTAAAAATGTGTGAATATTTCCCCCTGCACTCATGGTACAAGTATAATATAATTTCTCATATGCTCGTTTTAACCAAAAGTCGTCGTCGTTATACAATATTTTGTTAAATAAATACACACGGAAAATATCAGCAAAAGGAAATGAAAGCAAATGAAACCAAAGGAAATATAAACAGAATAAATATGTGTGAATTAAATTCAAGAAATAAAATATAAAAATAAAATTGTATTTTATTATGTACTCATTCGTATATTGATTATTGTGTACTGTCAAGATTTTTACTTAGCAGAAGAAACACAGAATCATTACACAGCATGAGTTCTTTCTGTCTCCATTCTGTTTTGGAAAAGTTACTTCAAATGAATAAGCAACAACACACAGCTCACATAAGTATTAGACGGAAACAAAACAACAGGAGTACATCAGTGTAGTAGGAGCAATGTCAGATTTATTGGTCCTAACCGGACAGACATAGAGGACAGAAAGACAGGCCACACTTAGCTTATTTAATATGTGTATGAATATGAAATTTTTAAGGGTCACACACAGCCAAACAAAATAAACAAAAATTTGCCATAACAAGCTTAGTTTGTGAATGTATTTCATAATGAAATGAGGGATCTATGGATGTGAAAGTGGATGTGGATGGGATAGAGACAATAAAGTGGCCATGGAGTGGGAGTGACACTGAACTTAATAAATACAAATTAGTTCCGCTTCCAGCAGAGTTCTTTTGTTACTGTTTTTCCATTCATGTTGGGACCACCATCATCATGTTGTGATGTGTCCTCAATGAAGTATTATTCTATTCTATTTTAAAAGCAAAACTTTTTGCACTCGGAAAAGGAAATAATGTTTACATGAAGAGGGACTAAACCCTGGGATTTCAAGGAATTTGATATTTGTCTTCATTTAAATGATTTCATTGATGAGTAAGTGTATATGTTTAGAGTTAGAATAAATGAATGAAATCCTCCCTTAAATATTATAAAATTTAAAATTTGGCATTGAGTTGTTGCTCTCTTACTGCATTGAGCCTCGTCGGACCTATCGCGACAATCATCGCTACCATCACAAATCCAAACTCTTGGTATGCATTGTTCACCATCTTTGCACTTGACCTCATAACTTGAGCAGGAATTCACTGTGAATATTTTATTTTATATAGTTTTTTTGTTTATGTTTTGTTTTGTTTATTACTTTTTGTTCAAAGTTTATTTTGTAGGCTACTTCCCTCTTCATAATAGTATGGTATACTAGTATAAAAGTTTTATTATGTTCTAGGTAGTATAGTATTTTATATTCTACTCTACCATATACTATAACTTTTAAAGTTTATTTATTATTTTTTTTTGTGTATATTTTTGTATTTTGAACAATTTTTATATTATTTTATTTTTATTAAAACGAAACTTTTATATTTTTGGATTAAATTTTTATATTGTACTCACTGCATAATGTAGACGCCTCATCTGAACCATCAGCACAATCATGTTCCTGATCACAACGCCATTTATTTGGTATGCAATTGCCATTGTTGCATCGGAATTGTTCAATACCGCAGGTGGATTCTGAAATATTTATAGAAATGACAAAAATTCTATGAAATTGTTGTTGTTCGGTTTGATTGAGATAGTATTTTCATTGTAAATATATAAATTTCTTCATTATACATTCTATGGAAATGTCAAAGAAGTGTCAAGAGATACATAATTTCAAATATCAAGAAAAAAGGTAAGTGTATGTATTTAAAGATACTGAGATTGTATCAAATAATAAAACTTTGCAATAAATTATTGTTATAGGAAATGAACCTACTGCTTATATCTACTTATACCCAACCAATTGAAGGAGTAATGGCAGGTCTCTATTGAAGAATACTATATTGATCTGTAAACCAACTAGTTCTCATTGAGCAGTGCATGAAGAGGTGGAACACTCACTCACTTTACATTCTCGTTAATCCACATGACATGTCTGTCCTCCTGTATTCATAAACGGCAATGTCATTCTAAGAAGTATCACCGTGAAGTATCTTGGTCTGACCCTTGACAGTCGTCTCACCTCGTAACCTCATATTAAACCAAAAGAAAGCAATTAGTTACGAAGCTTCTAACCATGAGTTGGCTTCTCATTCCTGTTACTCTATAAGACTATACTGAAGCCGGAAGCGTTCTATTGACACTGCAAACTGGGTGATACCTCAAGACATCGACTTAGCAGATCCCTTATTTTACAAGCCACAACGGATCAACTTACTTATTAGTACACAAGAATGTTTTGATTTGTTAGCAAATGATAAAATCTCTCTTGGTTCTGGCCTGTCATGCCTTGTAAATACAGCATTAGGTTGGATTGTAGGTGGAAAGCGGTAAATTGCTTTCAAGCACAGTCATCGAAACTGCTGCAAAGGTCTGACTGTGCCTCGTGGAACTTCTAAAACTCGGTCATTTGTCCAGAGGCGATCGTCTGGCACAGCATCTGACACATCTTACATTGAGAGGACCATGGTAATCAACTTGCAATCAACATGCTAAACAACAGCAGACTCTCTTGAAAAGTCAACTCACTCTAGATCTCACATTCCTCTTTCCAGAAGAGTGATCAGGTGATAACATCTGCTTTCAAGGATACCCTCACCACATAAAAATATGAAAAAAAAATTATAACTTGTGATTTTCTAGTCCATGTAAATTCGCCTATTATTATCATTAAACAGATATTTTGCAAATACAAAGAAAAAAAAATAATTCGAAATCTAATAAGTAAGCTAGTTGACTTTAACTTAAGGGTCTTAGTCAATCGGGCACCATTTTTAAGCCCGTGTTTGTTTACACCAATCGCAAACTGTATTCAAGTTGAAGGAAGCTTGGAAAAGAGATATAAAGCACTTTACAGATTTGTATAAGAATCTCATTATAAACAATCCGAGATTATTTCATAGCACTGGTAACACTAGAGTATCTTTTGTTTAATTTCAATTTGGTATTATAAAAACAAAAGATAACAATACCTCAATCTTGTGGTTAAGTGATGATATTGAAATTTTCTTCATAAAACTTTCATACGGCATGTAATAAAAGATACTATAAAAATTAATTAAAAATCATTGGATTAAAGAATAAACCTTTTATTTTATTAAAAATATTTATAAACTTCTAAACTCTTCAACTTCATCATCATAAATACAATATTTTATAGTTGATTCTTATGAATAGATGACACAAATATGAGTGTTTTTATACTAGTAGAACAAGTTGAAGTTGTTGAAAGTCAAGAAATGTCAAATAAAGGAAGAAACATAAATTCATTTGATATGATGCCAAAAGCTAAGGAAATACCACAAATAACAAACACATGTAGGCAGGCAGGCAGGCAGGCATACAAACAACAAAAGTGAAGGTATTTAAGTATCTATAACTAACTGTAAATACTTCATATGATGTTGGTGGTTTATGTTCAGGTATATAAATATTTATGTCAAATTCCACGCTTTCCCATGTAAGTGAGTATTTGTGTATTTTAAGCCAACTTCCTTTTTTGTTTTATGCCAATAGAAACACACATACACATATGAATACCATACATAAAGTATCTACAAGCAAATACCAAAAATCAGTCACTTGTAATAAGCTATTTATGCTATAGATATATGTATCTATATAAAGATAGCATCAAGCACAAATATTTCAACATATAAATAATGTACGACATGAAAGGAGAGAAAATCAAGATTTCAAGCTTTATTGAAGTTCCATCATCCTAAGAATCATGATGATAATGATATATACAGTGAAAGTGTTGTTATGTTATGGTTGTGTCTTGAAAGTTTTACGCTTTCATGCTTCAATGTTGTAATCCTAGTAACCAAAACAATTTATTAACACAGCATACTACACTTTGAGGAAGCAAAGCACGGTGTTTGCGTGAAATTATTGTAAAAACAAAACTCATTAAAGCAACACAGAAGACAAAATAAAAAAAAAAATTTAAAAAGGAAAAGAAAAAATGTCATTTTGCCTATTAAATTTTTCCTTTGAAATTTAAATTAAATGCTTCAAACCAAAATGTAAGGATGAGAGATAGAGAGTGGAGGAGGAGTGAACATTGAGTTGACATTAAATTTAAATTAACTGCCAAAACAACAGTAGTAGGACAAGGGAAAACTCCTGAAATGGAGAGGTAGACAAGAGTGTTTTGAGCCTCCATTAAGCTCCTGTAGGTTGAAATGCTACAAGCATTTTACAAAATGGCTGTCACAAGAACAACTTAACGGTTTAAATTGTAGCCACTGCCGCCACCGGTAGCAGGTTACAACAAACCAAGCAACCAACCAAGCCCCATGATGGCCAAAGCCCAAAGGGAAAATGTGTGTTTTGTGTGTATTTTTTTCTTCATTATTTTGGGTATGAGAAAAATGGTTTAGTTGTATATGGCGAAATGATGACTCCAGGAGTTTTTGTGTCGATTTGACTTGTGCAAAAATGCGCATCACGTTTTCATGTTCAGGGAATTGTGTGTGTATGAGTGTGTACATATCTCTATATATTGTAGTCAGTATTTAACTAAATTTTCCATTGGCAGGCAACTGCTTGTGAACTTTAAATATTGAAGATAAAATACAAACAAAAAGAAGATATATGTGCCATTGAAACCTATTTCTTTTAGTTCTTTCTCCTCCTCTACTCTTTTCTAGGATAATTCTTGGTATTGAATATATCAGAATTCCATTTCATTTGGATTCTCTCTCTATCTCTATCTCTCTCTCATCTTTTGACATCATTAACTAAGTAAAATATTCAATGTGATGTGATGCAAGAATTTTGGCTTATCTTGCGTATGAGTAATCTTAATATATACTCGTACTCTTTAAAAGTTTTCTTTGTGCACTCACTCACTTAAATTTTGTTCATGTCGTTTTACTGTTTATGACTTTTATCACAACGATTTCTCTCACTTTTTATGAAATAACAAATTCTCTGAAAACAAATCCAATGTGAAATCTAACCAAGTAGAAATAATAAATAAATGGAAGGAAAATATTGTACGTGTATTCAATTCAATGTTTCAACTTTTGCTCTTTTCCGGCTGTGTTACTTTGTTTGTTGTTGTTTGTGAACAAACTCAACCATTGTTTCATCATTTACTTTATGCATGTTCACATGATGTCACATGACTGCCACCCATTCTTCATGTTCCTCTTCACAAATCCCAATGAGGTATACCCTATGTATGAATGTATGTGCTTGGTGTATAGGTGAAGTTATAGGCAAAATACATTATGGGCGTATGGAATTTTTGTAGCAGCTACAACACAATAAGTTTATAAAGTATCTTTAGCTTATGTGCGTTGTGTGTACTTTGTTGTGGCAATGAGTGTGGTATGATGTGGTGCGGTGCGTTGCGTATACTTGTGTGATGTACTGTGGCTTACATACACACACAAACAGTGTGCGTGTTGCTGTGTGTAAACAAAAAACCGAAGTTTTTTGGCTTTCACATTAACATGGCCATTTGACTTTTATTGTTATGCAAAGCATGTTGATTTCGTTTGCTGCGTGAAAATTCGCATTTGCATACAATTATTTATTTATGACATAATAAGAAAGCATCTTAACACAACAACAACAACAACAAAAACTAAAGCACAGCAGCATCCCCCACACACACACGCACACATGTTCAATGGGAAATATATTGTAACATGAGGATGTAGTAATTGCGGCGAAAGCGGCAGGATAAGCGGCCTAGGTCTCTATACATTTATTTATGTGAGTTCTGTACTGATAATGCTGCTACTCCTGCTCCTGCTGCTTACTTGCTTTTGCGGTTGTTGCATAATTTTAGGCTTCATTCAAAGTAATATTTGTATTTTGGCTTAAATTTTGTATTCTTTCCTATGTGTGTATGTGTGTGTGTGTGTGATATTGTTGTTATTGTTATACTGCTTTAAGGCATACAAGCGACTTTTATTATGTATGATGACGACAACAACGAGTCTGCGGCGGCTTACTACTCTGTGTACGTGTGTGTGTACTTTTGTCTACCTTGTATACATTAGAGATTAGTTGGCATCCTTATGGAGGGATAATGGTGGTTGATGGGTGGTTGATGTGAGTATTAATATAATGAGAGTTCACAGTAAAAGAAAAAAGGAAAATCAGGTAAAAAATAATATTTCAAAGGTGGCAAAAAGTAATGAATTCCCAGGTAGAAGAGAAGAAAATAAATACATAGTAATAATGAAAGATTTGGGATTAAAATCATAAGCCAAAAGTTGTTTTTACTTCAATGAAAAGAAAACAGATAGCAGTACTTAAATTCAATTTTCAGTTAAAAGGGATTTACAATTCTCTAGGAAGTCATTTTTAGGTTTTCTTCTGTAAAGTGATCCAATTGATTCTACTTTTTTATACAATATTGTTACTCATTTGAATGATCTCAATTGTACATTCTTCATAGGAAATTTAAATTATTTTATTAGAATTCGTTTATTTGTATGCTATGCGCTGTCGTACCGTTCTTCTGATGGCATTAAAATTTTGTGAATGTATATAGTTGGTTTCTGGCTTGGACATAGGCTAGTTGTGGTCAAGATATGTGTCCCCATTTCAGAGATCCAGGATATTCAAACAACACCTTAAAACAAAAATACAAAACTGTATAGTGCCAATCAAACTGTGCTCACACCTGATACTCAAACCGTGTTCTTTAGTGATACTCAAACTGTACAAGAGAGAATATGGGGAGCCATCCACATATTACGTAACATATTGTATTAAGGGGTGGGGAGTGGATCAGAAAAGTGTGACACATATCAAACTATAAGGTATTAAAACGCCATGTGATCTTTTAAGAGTCTTAATAGGAACCCTTACAGACGAACATTAAAAAATAAGAGAAATTCATTACCCCATATTACCGGGCCCCACAAATTTATATTGAATTTGTTAAGAAAACAACTTCTTAATGTCAAACGGTATGAAATGATGCCTCAAAAAATAAATTCGCCCCACTGTTACTACAGCTAGCTTTGGATCTCCGAGCATCATCATATTTGTAGCAATTTGCGTACGATAGATTTGACCCAGTCTTGAGACATACTTATTGAAATGATCGTGGGGCATCTGTGGTCTTTATTTTTCATCATATAAATCCACTTACCAATACAAGCAAGACAAGGACGGAAGGAAGGGGTCAAAAAATCATGTGTATGGTCCCTAGTGATGCTAAGAAAGGAGAAATATCTGATATCTGGCATTTCACGCTGTGCTTATAACCTTTAATCCTTTGAATCTTTGAAAAGTGAGGCAACATTCTAATGAATCCAAAGATTTTCATACTTTTAAATTCTTTGTTTCTTTTGCTTTATCTATTGTTCTTCAAAAAATCTCTTAGAACATTTAAAACTTCACACTTGCTTCTAGTTAGTTGAGTAAGCAGTACAATATGAAATCCAATGAAAAATGTACTTCAAATGAAACTAATCTTATATTCGCCATTTAAGTTGAACTCTTTCAATACTTGTAACTTTGCCTTTTAACTTTCAACAAGCAGCAGAGGCAGCAACAGCAGCAGCAGCAGCAACTAAACCAACATTCAACGCCCATTTTTCCACATCTCTAAAACTCAACAAGGTGACAGACAGCCAGAGTGTCGCTGCTGCTGCTTCATGTCCACAAGTCCACCAATATCCATTCACTAACGCCCATATACATATATTAAGCGAAACAACCAACAATCCACCCAGTGACTCACCTACCATCATCATCACCAGCATCCTAACTAAATGCAAACAAACTACATTATTTACAGTCTGCTAAGCAGCGACACCTGCTGGCGTTTCTCGATTCTCTACTTCTCTCACCGGTTCGCTTCGTTGTCGTTTAAGTCAACTCAACTTTAATGTGTGTGTGTAGTGTAGGGTAGTGTGTGTCCTCATTCATGTTGGCGTCCTTGTGGGCGTCATGGCGTATAGTTAGCAAAATAAATCACTATCCTTTTTTACATTGCCTGCCACTTGATAAAGAATGAAAAAAAAAAAAAAAATAGCTAAAGAAGTTCAAATAGCAGCAGGAGCAGCACCAACTACCAACAAGAAACCAACTAAAGTAGCAAAAGGCGGTGAAGCTGTGGCTCATGAATATTATGCAATGCATTTTGATTCGTTTACAATAACTGAATCACGCTACTACTTTCTTCTCCTTCTCCTTGTTGTTGTTGTTATTATTATTATTACTATTGTTGTTGTTGTTGTTGTTGTAGATGCTGCTGGAGCCACATTAATGCGGTGTACGTGAGCACAACTGTGTCCTGCTTAAGTTCAAAGTTCTTCTTTTGATCCTTTTATGCTGAATTAAAGTTTGAATTAAGTAAACGTTCGTTCCTTGCATTTTTATGAGGATTTTTTGTATTTATTCGTTTTGTTTTGTTTTTTTTTGTGCTTATTGTATGAAAATTTCATATTGAATCGATTTATTTTGGTATTGAATTGTGTATTTCATTTGTATTTAAGTTTATTAAAGAGTTTTAAGGATTTTATAAGAAAATTCAGTTCAAGAATGTAAGTTTATAGAAACTTGAAACTATATAAATTGGATTCATTATGATTAATCAACTGAAAATGCATCTTATGAAGGAATGGTGTTCAGTTACCCCAATTATAATTAATTTGTTGTTCTTGTTTAGATATCTATCGGTGTACTATTATCATTAACCAAATATATACGATTACAGGTACTACAATAAATGCTTTCCTTAATTAAATCACATAACAATTTGAAAGCTTGTCTAATGAGTATTGTATGGGAAACATAATACTGACTATTGCACACACAATCAAATGAATAAACATCGATTGAATGACCTTTAATGCCTTCTATCAAAATATCTGTTACACATAACAATCTTATATACAATACCATATATTAGGTTGAGGATAAAATACGCTGCCTTTTTCTGTTCACTCGATTTTTAAGTATCATAACTGACGAATCAGTTGATCATTGATGCAAATTTTATTGAAATTGCTTCGTTCCATAAAAGGTTATTAGAAAGACAAAATGAGGGAAAATTCGGAAAAATATTTGATACATTTTACAATTTTACCTCGATAAGGGGAAGAATGTGGTGCAGGTACAAAAAACATTTGTGCTATGTAAGATGAAGGAACACCATCAAAAACCACTGCCAAGAAATGGTTCGCTCGCTTTCGTACAGGCCGGACTGAGAAAGTTCTTTTGAACAATTATGTTACTAAAAAACTAAAGAACGACAACAAAACAGTTTTAAGATATTTGCAACGAGCTGGTTTTAAAAAGAAGCTCGATATTTGGGTGACTCATGAATTGAGTGAAAAAAATTTAACTGGGGAGTGCGAAAGCAGTCCACTTTGAATCGAGATGAAGCTCCATTAACAGCAGCAAAACCAGGATTGACACCAATGAAGGTAATGCTGTGTATTTGGTCGGATTGGAAGGGAGTCATCCATCATGAGCTACTATCGTCTGACTAAACGCAATTGATTCAAATGTCTACTGCCAACAATTAATGCGGTTGAAACCAGAAATGGAAAAATAGATGCTAAAATTGATCAATAAAAAATGTGACCTCTAACCCAATATTTTAATCATCTTGCGATATACGTAAGTAAGTTTATGCCCAACCATTACAATAACTACTAACCTATCAATATATTGTAAACTATATCGATCTAAATGTATTGACCAACTGCATTCCTATGATATTTTATATACATTTTGTATACAACACCTCAACATCCATTCCAAATGGCTTTACTCCGAAGGAGTCGTTCTTTTAATTTGACAAGAAAAGGGTACATACAAAGTGAAAATAGTATTACCTATTATATATCACATTTACAGAAGAACTTATCAAAAAGTGATAAATGCTTACATCTTAACTGAGTCGAACAAAACATTCGATGCATCATTAAGTGATAGAGACAAAGCAATCTCCTTTTCCAGGAAGAAAAATTGCTGGTGGCTCACACAAGATGATTCTCATCTGGGTCATCTGGTAACCCATTCCTCCCTTTCATTCACTGGTTTCCATCATCCTTGTTTTATTTGATATACATAATCAGGTTGCGTTTTTTCTTACATAAGTTGTCATTGCAATCCAATCATAATATAATCATTCATATATTCTTAGATAATACTATTGTAAGGAAAGGAAGCGTAATTAAGTATTGAACAAAGAGCACGAGTCTCTGAGACTTAGTTTAGTTGTAAGTTAAATGTTCTTTGTATACCTCATTTCATGACTGGTTCCCTCTACCAACTATTTTCATAAATTTTTCAATATTAAAATTCTTTAAAATGTGATATTCCTTTCAAAGATGGTGCAGTATAAAAATATTTGCATGTCTAAGTAGTAGTATTGTGACCCTTAAGTTTTATTTTATTTTCTCTTTTATTTTTTTTCTTCTCTGTTTACATCATTACAAATGAACTTCTTTCTGACATTTTCACATCTACGCCTAAGTAGTAATAACCTTGAAGTTAATCAAGGAACATCCTTAGTGTCAGAAAGGAAATAAAAAAACATAAAAAAAGAACTTACTATTATCAAGGCTCCCACACTAATTTGCGGGAACATTCCTACGCCACAAATTATATTCAAATATTTTCTTTAATTTTTTTTTTCCTTTACTTGTTTGGACCTTTTCATTTTGTTAAATTTCTTTTTATGCCTGTTTTTTTTTTGTATATATGTATTTCCTGTGAGGCATTTGGAAGATGATTTTTTTTTTATTTAATTTACTTTTCTTTAGCGTCCTGAGAAAAGTAATTTGAAATTGACAGGAAATGTGGGCTTTAAGAAATTTGCATTTATTGTGCACAACAAGGACCATTGAGATACACACGCGTGTACCCATCAAATCAAGCTAAACAAAAAAAAAAAAAAAAATAACACAAAAGCAAACAAAAGTAAGAAAGAAAAAATAATAATAATAATCAAGGAAAAGAAGAAAAAAAATATTGAAACTCTTCACTTGAAAATATAAATATGTATGATGATGATGATGATGATGACAAAGATGATGGAGAGAGAAATATAAAAGGCGGTAGGAATGGAAACAAAAGTGAAAATAATAATAGGGAATGACGTGAAGTGAGTAAAGAGGCGTTGATTTATGGTGCTTCAAAATAAAAAGGAATATTCATAAAAAATCAAAAAAATACATAAATATATGTAAGTGACAAGATGAAAAGGATGATGATGACACGACATGAAGGCGAAGAAGTGGAAGTGAAATAAAATAAAATCAAAAAAAATAAAAGAGCAAAACAAAAGCATACAGAGGAGACACAAGGAAAACATCGAAAAAGCTGTGTGTTCAAGTCCTGCTTGAGTTAAATTCAGTTCAGTCGAGTTGAGTCAAGTTGAGCAAAGGATCTTTTATCCCTAAGGCACTTCGCACTTCCCTACTACTGTGTACTTCATTCATTCATGTATTCATGTATCTATGGAGCTACTCTTCATCTTTATTTCACTTAAGCATGCAGTATCGAATTTTGTATTGTACCAAAACAACGACGACGACGACGACATTACATCGCATCGATGGGTTGTTGGATTGTTCTTGGTTGGTTGGTTGGCTGGCTGGCTGGCTGAGTTGGTGAGTGTCACATAGGACATGGACTCGATTGTTATTGTTGTCATTGTTACTGTTGCTGTTTTTTTTTTTTTTTTTGGATACTATCCGCCTCCACCACCGCTTTCCTATAAAAAAATGTTTTCTTATTTTATTTGCTTTTATGTAAACAATAAGAAACAGAATGAAAATCCCTTAACTGTACCGCCGACATGGTTTTTGTTGTTGTTGTAGATTGTTCAATGACAAAAACAACAAACAATACAAGAAAGAAAAAAAGCCAACGAGTGCAAAAATATTGAGAAGGATTTTTTCTGTTGTTTTTATTTTTTTCCGGTATTTAAATGAGCGGACAATTCAATTTATGTTTGTTTGCTCTGTTTGCTAGCAGAAGCAGCAGCAGTAGCAACCAGCAGGAAGTAAAGAAAGGAAAAGTGAACGAAAAAAAAAACAAAATAAACGAAGAATTAAAAAGGATACACTTTCTTGTGCGCCTTTACTTTCATTTTTCCATGTTTTATTTTTATATTCTACTTTATAATTTCTCAGTTACGTGCTCCGCTTAATTTTTGGGATATTTTTTTCTTTCGTTTAGTTATAGAAAAAGAGTGTTTTTTTGTCTTAAGAAACCTTTTTGTGTAATTTATTTTTTTATTACTTATTTTACTAAAAAAAAAAAAAAAATTAAAGACTCTTAAAGTAAAGGACTTTAGTTTATTTTGTTAATTAATAAAAGAAGGAAAATGTGGAATAAATTAAATATTTATTAAAAAATTACAATTTATAAGTTTGTTAATAAATTACAATAAAATAAAGAAAACACTACCCCAATTTGAGGCAGATTTCCATTCACTTGTTCTCGAAAGAGACTTTAAGCTGAAGTTAAAAAATAACCTAAGATAACATCTACTATACATATAATTATTTAAAGAAACAACACCTTAAATGTACCATTTCATCCACCAACCATCGCCCTCTCGACTCAGAATGTACCCACACCTTCATGGAACCTTATGCCTTCATAATTTTCACAAGCCTAATACCAACCACCTTTCAATTTCGATCATTTTTCAACATCTTAGAAGAAAAACTAAGGTACTATACCTTCATTAACACAGACGATTCAAAATCTGAGAATAATGTTGGCTGTAACATCACTCATGAAGATGCATAACTCCATCTTTACAGCACAAATAGTCGCTATACTCGAAGCTGTATCCTTATGTAAATTTGTTATCTGTCCCGACTCTTTCTATCTCTTCAATTAAATCTATTTCTAACATCATATCTAATAATTTTTACGCTAACAAAATCAGGAATATTCTCATCCGCAATCCATCCAAAATTATTTTAGTTTGGATCCCAAGTCAATGCCTGATTGTTGGTAACCAAATGGCTGACAAAGTAGCTAAAGAAGCCGCTTCTTCTCCGTTCCTAACAACCCCAAATTATTCCTCACAAGACACTGTCAAATACATAAAGTCTCATTTAAAACTCCAATACACAGTAGTACATCAAGCAACAACAAATTGCCCCTACCTGAAGAATTCAGAAGACTTGACATTATAAAATTTTTAAGACTTCGCCTAGGTCACATCAAACTATCCCATGGACACTTTTGTGCATCGCATCAACATTGGACCCTTTTTGTATATGAGTTGAGAACTCAAGTCTCAATCATATTCTTCTTTAATGCCCAAAATCCCAACCAATATTGACAAAATCTTAGAAAATTTATGATTAAAGTAGCCATGAAAGACTTTGATAGGAATCCAAGCGGTCTATGCTGGGCAGGTTATTGTATATTAATCAGTTTAACCTAACCTAACCATGAATGAATGGATGAATTAAAGGAGATAAGGGATTATTGATTCTTTGCATCTCTTGACAATTGTTCTTAGAAGACTCACAACTGATTAGGAATTGGCTGTAGTGATATAACTACTCACAGGATACTAGTGACCTAGATGTTTAATTGCTTTATATCATAGAAGAATGTGATCTGGGATTTTCTCTGCTTGGTGACTAAAATTCGCAAGACAACAGATATTGGTTGATGTTGAATGACATTTCTTGCAATTGTGCAAAACCACAATAATCAAAGAACAAAAAACTTTTGTAAAAAGGCACATCGTGAGCTGAACTTTAAGTTAACAAATCGAAGAAACCTGTTTTCTCCTAATCCTAGTTTTCAATATAGTATATTACTTAAAAAAAATTTCTTTCTTTGATTGCATTTTTCTTTTATTTTTTTACTATTGTAGTTTTTAGCTTTTGCTGTTCTTTCACCAAACTTTTGTGGTTCTATTTCTTTTTCATTGCATTTGTTGTCAATTTTATTTAGTTTTCTATCTATGAGTCCTTGTGTGTCCTATGTGTTCAATTCACTTCCGATTTTCATTGTGTTCACTTGGAAAATTGAAAAGTGCCAAAGGCTTATACGTACTGATGGTCAGGGTGGTGGTGGTTTTCACTTTTAATGTATTTCTTATTGTATTGACTTTTGTTGTTAGTGAACAAAATTTGAAACAAAAAATAAAAAGAAAAGAAAAACAAAATTTGATAAGAATGAAAACAAAAGAAGAAAGAAAAACTTTTCAATAAAAGCATCAACAGAAGAAGATGAACAGAAAAAATAAAGAAAAAACTTAAATAATAATATGAAAAAGTCAAGCTTTCAATACTTGACAATTTAAATGAAACTCATAAAAAAACATAAAATGGTAAATGCTTTTGTAGCTTAGTAAGCATTTTTTTTTCCACCTCTATTGATGTGCCCTTACACAAGACCAGACCAGACCACATCAGAGTCCCTTGATGTTGTATAAATATATATATATATTCGTATATCTATTTATTGTATAGTATAGTCACCCCTCTCAAAGTGTTTGCTAGTAGAGTTGAGCTCTTTCAATTTTACTAGCGAATTTTCTACGCTTAAAAAGTATCGCATGCATAATTTATTGCGCATAAAAGTTGAAATCCATATAAAAGTAGCATAGTAAAAGCAAAGATAGCAAAGAAAGACCAACCAAACCGTACCAAACCAAACGAAATGAAATGAAACCATATCAAGAAAGAAACAGAGGAAATAACTCCCTTTACCTCTGAACAATTTAAACGAACTAACCAATACCAATATAGTCCCCCTTCAAGACTAGATGCCTTCATAGTGTTCTAGGATAGAGAGATACTATTGGCATTTAATGTTAAGGTTTTCTTCTGTCTGCTACTAGTACTCGTATTTGCTGTTGGTTTCCTTCCATTCAATGTTGTTTGGGTTATATGAATTTTTCGTAATATGTTGCATACTTATGTGTGCTCAACACAGAACAGCACATCATTCTCAAATTCTCATGCCACAACCAAACACCAGCATCAGGACCATCAACATCACATTTCTTATTCGATGATGTTATGGCGCTTATCAGCTGTCTTAGCTCATTCCCATACATGCTCAATATGAAAAATCTATTCCTTCTTCCTTCAATTTCCATTTTATCGTCCTACAATATTTTCGTGTGGTAAATAAATCGAAAGCTATGAAATTTATCTTTAGTTCTTCTTTTCGCTCAACGACCTTTGTAACGAGTTTTCCAGAATTGATGCCAAGCATAGTACTATAAAAGGAGTGAGTATGAGTTATCTATAGGAGTGAGGTTGTGCTTTAGGCTAACTAAGCTTAGCTGCTACTGAAGCTGTCATAATCATCAATTCTTTTAAAGGATGTGTGAAGCTTCTACTTTCTCTTTCTTTTTGTAGCAGGAAATCAAAAATTTATAAACTGTGAAACTTTGATGTTTTTAATTTGCAGTTGACAGCGAGATAAATTGTGTTGTGTCAGTTGAATAAATGAACGAATGAATGGAATGGAATGAATGAAAAAATCGAAATTCGGAAGTCATAAGCATGAGAACATGACAGTTTTGAGTGAATAAATAAATTAAATTTGATATCAAATTGGAATTGTGAACATTTTGTAAAATTTTATGGAAATTGCTTTCAATTTTCGAGTATGCGAAGAGAGAGAGCAAAATAATATTATTAATGACAATCCTGTTAAGTATAACTTCCTTTACTTTGATGTGGATATTTCCTGAAAATTTCAAAGGAAATATTGGAAACGGTGATAAAGAACAGAAAGACAGAAAAACTTTGTTCTAGACATGTTCATTTAAATTCTATAACATAAATAACTAATAATTGGACCTGCTGAACATGAAAATGTAAGCAGTTGTCTTCTAAAACGTCCAATTTAAAAGTCATAATAAATTAAAGTGCCATGTATATAAGTGAAGGTATATTTGTACCCTATAGATTCTGAAACTGCTAAACTGATTGTTATGAAATTTTCAGGGAAAGGCAAGCTTATTTTTAAGAGTGTTCCTGTAAAGTTTGGTGCATATCAGACCGGCTGTTTTGAGAAATAGGTAAATGTTTTTTTTTTTTTTTTTTTTGTTTGATCCTATTGAAATTGATTTATTTCACACACATTCAAGGAAAGATTCGTTTGGACGTGTGACGCACAGTATTATTAGTTTCAAAAAGAACCTGCCTGCACCATTCTACTAGTCGTACTTGAGCAATCGGTCAGAATCGGACCTGAAACCCATGCAGGCAGTTATACCCCAAGTCAGTGTTCTTGGTCCAAATATGGATTGCTCCCTTACTGCTACCTACGCAGGCGACACTGTATTTCTGGCATCCAATGACTGTCGCATACCAGCATCCAGCAAAATATAGCTGCAATTGTATACCTTAGAACCGTGGCTCACTAAGTGGAATATTGCCATCAATACCGAAAAATTGAATCATGTCACACTTAGGACTCATAACTGCCCTAGCGTTAGTCCAGATGGACACATGCTCCCCTCCTCCTCCTGTAGCATTCAATATTTTAGGACTTACTCTGGATAGAGCACTCAACTGGAGAAAAAACCCCTTCAGCAAGCGGACCTAGCTCAACCATAAGCTAAAGCGTCTGTACTGTTTACTCAGGCCTAGTTCGAAGCTCTCTCTTTGCAATAAGTTGTCCCTTTCTATGTTCGCAACTAAGTCATTCATTGCTACCTCAAGATCGCTACGGTTGCGAGACCATTACTGCTTATAGTTGCCGCTAAGAACATCGACCACGTTAACGTCCTTCACTGACTAAAGCACTATCACCCTTTGGATGCTCCCTTCCGCTTCAACCAGTGACCTTATCCGTATCGTACTTAATAAAACCTCTAGTTAAATGAATATCTCATAAAATTAAGCATAAAAAAGAAGTATTATTAGTTGATGCCAATTAGAAATGACAATTTAAATAGAGGGTGATCTTCTTAGTATACATAAGCATGGACTAAGACTTTGTCATCTGTGATATAAACAAAACTTTCTCTTGCTGGATAATCATAAATTTACTTTAGTGAATTGAATTCATGATTCTTTGAAAGACTTAAACTATTCTAGTTACAGCCATTATGTATCTAGAATCTAGATTGTTCAAATTTATACTGCAGTACAGAAAACTTTGGATATTTTTATTAAACTCATGACTCCTGTAGAAATTCTAATAGAAATAAATTTTATTTGCACCAAAGTATTGAACTTAAATTGAAAAAATCTTGTAGGTTTCATCTTCATTGTAGCCCAACTTTAAAAATAAATTAAATATTCGATTTTTTTTTCTTATCTTCAAGCACCTTTAACTTAATCTTAAATGCAATAAAATTTGGGCTGGCCATTATTTTTATGTCTTCTCCATTTTCGAACCTCTTGGCGTATTAGTAATCAAAGGACACTACATAGTATAACATTTGCCGAATAAACACACTTCAAAAGCAAACGAAGCCATTTTCATTTTATTTATTAATATCCACAACATACAACACACACTTGACGATGACAACGAAATAAATTGAATTCAATAAAGCTTTGACAAAACTCCGTCTCTTACAATTGTATTATATGTATCTATACTGTATATTTAGTATCTCATTCTATCGATCTATTCATCGTATGAATTTCATGAAGAGTATGTTACCACCACCATCAACAACAAGAACTTACAGTTTCTAATGCGCTTTACTTTGACAATTGTCATTTGATGACAACAAAGAGAAAGAGAGAAGCTATAAATGATTTTGATTCTGTTACTATTGGTAACGAACGACAAACGACAAAGGAAGAAAACCCAAATCAAGTTAATTCAGTCATAACAGTCGCTTACAGCGAAATACTAAATGAAGATATCGAAACAATAACAATAAATTTACGTAGCAAAATACATTAGAAATACATAGAGGAACAATCAAACAGATACAGAATATTTTGGCAATTGATGCTAGCTGCTACCCTAAGCAAAGAAGCAAATGAACACTTTTGATGTTAAGATATTACTGAGCACCCAAAGACTTGACTTGACTAAGATAAACATTATAATATTATAGTACTGCGACTACTACTGTTTGTGACAGTAAAATAAGATCACAGAGAGAGAGAGTGAGTTATCTAAATCTTCTTCACAAAATTTTAGCTTAAGGCTAAATATTATTTTTGGGCATGATGATTGTAGTACGGCATCATCATCATCTTCATGTCATTTGTGGCAAATTGTTATAAATATGTTGAGAAAATTATATAAATTAATATTTATTACAATAGAACAACAACAAAACGTACGTTCGTGAAAGTAACTCGTTGTTTTAGTTGTGATTTTTGCTGATGCTGATGATGAAGTTGTGATTTCAACAAGGGAAGCAGCACCAGAGGTCTTCATCTGCACGTGTAGTAATCCAGTGATGAGCAACAGCCACCAGAGATAGCAGCGTCGCATTAATCCCATGATGATAACTTGCTCTAATGATGACACGAACAAAAGAAGGACGCGGTCAAAAAACGTATTATTAAACAACAATTGTGGGAGGATAATATATATACTTTTTTTTATAAAGATATTAATTTAAATCACGTTTGAAATTATGAAGTTTTTAGTCGGAATTTTTAGGCTGTTTATTATTATTAATTTTTAATATTTCTTTCTTTTCAATAAAGAATTTTTATGGTTTTCTTTTTTTGTAATTAAATATCATATAATTTTTATATCTTTTAAATATTTTTGATATTAATTTATTTAATATTGAATTATGCTTCAATTTATAGCGTGTATAGAAGATCAAAAATGTTTAACCTTTTAAAGTGTTTTTTAATTAAATTTTCCTGTTAATCAAACAGTTCAGTCAGTGTCTGTCATCATCATCATTTTATTGTATTATAAAAAATAAGATTCATTTAATGCTCTCAAATTATTTTATATAATTTTATTGTATTTTCATATTGAGAAATTATTTTATTTTTATTTTTGTTGGTTTTTTTGGTTTTTTTTTCTTTCAACAAATTAATGCATGGCAGCAACAGCATATTGTTCAAATGAAATTTTATGCATTTCTTTTGTGAATGTATAATTTTTAAATTAAATTTATTTCATCCAGATGATTTTTCAATTGTTTTTGGTTTTTTTTAAATTATTTATTTATTATTTTTGAATTTTATTTCAATATTTTTATTTATTTTATTAAATGCAGAATTCTTTTTTATTATATAATTTTTTTTCAATTAAATATTGTAATTACTTTATTTTATTTCAAAAGAATATATTTATAATTTTGAAACAACAAAAATCAAAAAAACAAGAGGAAAGTGTGTAGTTAATTAAGTGTAATTTTGTTAATTTAAATATTTCTTTTTCAAATTTTCAATAAATTTTTAAATAAAATTTATTATTTTCATTAAATAAATAATATTAATTTTATACCCTTCACAATTGAAATTTACAGCAATAGTACAACAATAAACTTAAGATTGTAGGGAGCAGGACTGTAGTCAATACAGCAAGACAATTTATTATTCATGCCATTCATCAATCGAATGAAAATGAAGTCAATCATATCGATCACTGCAAATCACTTCAATGACTGAGTGAATTGCAATCATTCACCCTGTGTCACTTAGCTTTTACCCATTATAATGACAACTTCTAAGTTTTGTGTGAACAACAACAACATTTACCTAGTTTATGCGACGCTTATATCGATTCTGCGAGTTTCGATACAACGAAAACCTTATCTATAAACACATTTTCAAATCGAATGTCACACATGAATCGATTTGACGAAACCAGTATATGAGAATCGATTTCGGTTTTGTAAAAAGATTCCCAATGTCGCATATACACTTAGTTGTTATGTTATTTCGATTTGTATTTTAGAATAATAATAGAAATGGATCCAAGTTGAGTTGTTTGAATGGACATAAGTTGAGCAATTTTATTTGCGAGCCGTCTATGTAAAGACATTCAACAAATTTTGCTAAAAATATAATTTTTATCATTGAAAATGATTAAGGCGTGCTGTTTTGGAAAATAGTATTCCAAAAATGGTTGAGAAAAATGTTAAGAACATCTGTTACGTGGAGTCGAGGTAGTCAAGGAGAAATAAGAATGAAATTGTTAAATTGCTGATAAAGCACAAGTAAGTTAAGGTGTATGTGTGAGTATGTGTACAGGCAAGAAACGAAAGAAAAGAATACAAGAAAAGAGAATGAAGTAGTTAAAAATCTGGCTGGTAAAGCAGAAATAAGTTAAGGTGCATGCGTTAGCAAAGGGGTGTGAACTGTGGTAGGACAATAATATAAATGTATTAAGTAAAGGTGTATGTATGAGTGTGCAGATGTTATTAATTGAAATGTGAAGGCGCTCAAATCGAGGAAGTGAGAAGAATCACTGTGAAAGACTATCAATTTTTATATCAGAGTAGTAGTTGAGCTCGCTGGAGCTAGACTAAAAATCTATTCTAATCTATAATCTCTGTAAAAGATTTAATACTTGAAACCTTTTCTGGTGCCTAACCAATAATACTTATTTCAATATCTGCTGTCATTTATAGATCTCTGAACCATAGAAATTAAATTCTATTTGTCATAGATTTGAGTATATTGTAACAAAGATCTTAATGGTAAGTTAATTACTCTCAAGTTCTCTAGAGTGGAAAATGTTTATAGCAAAGTCATTAAGCTTCAAGTTGTACTTTTTGGTATTACCATATCTATAAACAATAAAATCTGAAGATTGGAATGGTATTAAATTCATCAATGCTAAAAATTGGAAGCTATAGGAATAACATCTCTATATACACATATAAAAATGAATCGCTTAAAGTGTTGGTAAGCGCTAAGCTCGAGAACGGCTGAACCGATTTTGTTGAAATTTTGTTTGTAGTACTTATTGGGTCAAATGGATGGTTATAAACTACATTTGAACCTGGTAGGTGACATAGTTTTGGAAATACAAACAGTTTGTAACTCACAGACGTTAGTTACATATAATTTTGGAAAACATATTTTTATACAATATTTGTGAAGGGCATTTTCAATTTTCATTCAATCAGAAATTTCTTTATTTTCCCAATTTTATTTAATTATTTCTTGTTTATTTAATTTTTAATATTTATAAATATTTTGCTTCATGAAAAATAGTACCATGTACGTATTTTTCCATCATTTATGTAATTTTAACATATATGTATAATTGGATTTCTTTTGATTCAAACGTGTATAATGCAATTTTGTGTCATGTCGTCTCGTCTCTCTTTTTTTCTGCACATTTTCTTTAACTTTATTTACTTTTGTAATTTAATCTTCGCTTAACTGAAGCGTTGAATTCTTAAGCAGATAAAGAAATAATGAAATTGGAGTAAGATTAAATCATCTTAGATTCAATTATTGTTTTCATTTTCATTTCAATTTGTTTTGTTTTTTTTTGTGTTTTGTTTTGTTTTGTGTGTCAAGTATTTGTTGTTGTTTTGCTGCTGTTGAGGTTGAGAGAGTCTCTTTTAATTTTATGTTGTTTGCCATGTTTGTTTCATTTACTTTATTCTTTTTTTTTCATATCATTATTGGCCTTGTTTACTTGGTTGTTTTACTTTTATATCATCAAATATCATCATCATATCATCAAAAGGGAACAAAAGTCACCATTACAAGATATAAGACAATTTATTAAAAGAAATAGTAACCATTGATAAATGTTAAGAAATTGGTAACAAAACAGTGAAAAAATAAGGTAAAAATAAAAGCGCCAAATTGAAACAAAAATACACTGGCGACATTCCAATGCATAAGTTCTTTGTATTTGTCGCATCTCATCATCAGTGACACTAGCATTAGCTAGCATCTTTTTGCCTTCTGTTCAACTCTGAATACAATTGAGAAGAGAAGAAAAAGTGTCAAAAAAAAAACAAAATTGGAGAGAAATGAAGCGCAACAGAAGGGAACAAAAAAATAAAGGAAAATTCACAAGAGAAAAGGAAATAAAAACCTCTCACGACAGACAGACAAATAAACAAACAAACAAATGAACGAAAAAAAAAAGCTTAAAAAGCTGCATTTGTTTGAGATTTTGTTGGCGCAACTCATCCTCACATCCTTATCCTCATCTTTGTGAGTCCAAAGGATAAGTGGATGTTGATGTTGCTGTTGACGATGTTGCCGATGCTGAGAAGCGACATTGCGTCGCCAAAAACAGTAAACGGATTTTTATTTGCCATTTGTCGTTGGCGAATGTCGAGTGTTCTGTTGTTCTGATACGCTAAACTGAAGCCAAAAACAAGTTTAAATAGAATTTGCTACTATTTTTTATTCTATTTATTTATTTTTATTTTTATTATTATTATAATGTCTTTTAGTTCAGTCTGTTCAGACTGTTTGCCTATTTGGCTACCATGTCGTATGCGCAATATTTTGTAACAAAAAACAAAATAGAAAAAGGCGAAAGTTTTAGTAAAGAAAAACAAGCAGCGCTTAAACTTAAGAAAAAACTTTAGTTGATGCAAATAAAATTGATTTTTTTCCCAGTTGATGATATTCTGTTTTGTTTAAGTTTTTCATTTATTTTCATTTTTATTTAAATTTTAAGGTTTCATATTTTATTAAAATTAATTTATTTAATTTTTAGTTTAATTATTTAATTCATTTTGTTTTTGTATTATCACTCATTTATTTTGTATTTTTTTTTTATGTAAAAAAGGCTGCTTACTTTTGCTACAAAAATTTATTAAAATTTCTTATGCACTTCTTCTTCTTTTTTTAAGTAAATTAATTGATTTTAATTGGATTTAATTTAATTTTAGTTTGTTTTTGTCACACAAATTTATTGAACACACTGAGAAAATTCTATTTTCAAAATGATTAAAGTAACGCATCCGCTTGAGATTCGCTCAACGTCCGTTGAAATTAAAAGTTCGACGCTAACTGAATCTTGTGTGAGCGTTAACAAAACTTATAAAAACAACCAACAATCATCAACAAAAAGACACCAAAGAATACCAAAGCAAAGTATCGGCAAACGTATTTAACATGGAGAAGATTCAGTTAAAGTATTTTCGCAGCATCAGCAACATTATTTTGAGTGAATGAGTAACACAATCACAACACAAAACATAATGAGAGTGAAATTCACTCTCAGTATTATGTTGTATTAAAAGCTCACTCAACTACACTCAAATTAAACTCAACTCATGTGAACATCAACTCAACTCATGTGAAATCAACTCAACTCATGTTAAAATCTACTCAATTTTTCTAAAAAACACACTATCTACTCAACTCAAATGCATTAAGACTCAAATGTATGATATTTACTCAACTCAATGTTATCTCAAGGCAACTCTTGTTGAGCTCAGCTCATTTAAACACTCAAACCATTTAACTCAATGGCATTAAACATATCCAATTTGAGTTAAATTCATTATCACTCAACTCATTTCTTGATATCTTGTTGTTTGAAGTAAAGAGTATTGAATTGGAAATAAAAAATAAAGAAAACTATGAAATGAAAATATTTATAGCCTTGAGATTTTTACCATGAAATGGTAGTGTAAAGGTTTATAGGTGAATAAAGATTATAAATTTTGCTAAGTGCTATCTATATTTGAGTAAAGTTAAACATACCTATAAAAAAACAGAAAAATGAAATAAAAACATCTCGTTTAATGATGCTAAGCTATCAATGGTTTTTTTATTACACTTTTACCATACAACAATTCAGGTTTCAATTATAAGATTACTCTGAGACACACACAACATACCGAAATACCTTGGATTGACACTTGATAGATGGCTGACCTGTAGACCCTAACTAACCGTGATGAACTGGCACAATTGTGGGACAAATTTAAGCGCGAACAATAAGCTCCTACTCTATGAAACCATTCTCAAACCAGTATGGACTTATGGCATTAACTTTGGGGGCAAAACTTCATAATCAAACGCACAAATCATATAATGTCTTCAGTCCAAGGTAAATTTTAGAAGGCTTGTCAACGCTGAATGGTAAGTCTGCAACTCCGTCATCCATAGAACACATTATCTGTCAATTTGTTGGACAATAGTCTCCACACTCGTAAGTTAAAATGTTATCACCCCCTGGTTTTCCCGTTAAGATCGCCGGAAGACTAAGCGAAGATCTTCACTCAATAAATGTCTGAAATTAAAGCTCTTCTTTAAGTATTCACTGATGGATCAAAAACACTAACATCGGTTGGGTTTATCTTAGATTTATTCTCTATCTTCACTGCAGAAGCCTGTGCTATTCTCAAAGTAGTACGATTTGCTGCTAATATGCCATCTAACGTCCTTATATGCACAGACAGAAAATTAGTTATTTACTGCGTACGTAACCCCAACAGTATAATTACTACTATAATCCTTACTCAGCTTATTCAGCACAAGTATATTAAAGTTATGGTGCTCCCTGCTCTTGCCAAAATACTTGGCAATGAACTAGCTAAACCAGTCTTAACAGAACCACTACACACAGGTAACATATTTGAAAAGACCGACATTCTCCGCTTAGTTAAATCTCATATTCGGAAGATAGACCTAATTTCATGGGATAACGCAACATGCAACACACCGCCGTCGTTTGAAAAGGCTTCACCCCAACGATCTTCTTAATAGGAGATCTTAATAATAATTAGATGTCATCTTAAGCTAAGCTCATGTAAATATCCTGATGATGATGTTATCAGATTATTTTCCTTTATAAAATTCAAAAATTCAATTCAAAACTATGCATACAAAATTGAAAAGACCATTCATTTGGTTTAATAGACAACATCAGAAAGTATATACTCGTATCTTCTTGGTATCTTAAAACATTAAGGATGCTTTACTTTAAAGACAAACAGATTCATAAATTGCAATAAATACTCATTTCTATATTGACCTACATTCTGAAACTAATCTAGATCGTGTCAAAGACTATCAATTTACATTTGTGGACTAGACAATTCATTGTCCGAATTGTCTTTGATTATGTACAATACTATTATAATGGAAAATTATTTAAAAACGCAAAAAATCCCTTATTAATTAAAACGACATTAAAATTTCATCATAAATATAGTCTAATAGAATGCCAATGGACTCATTTATTACTTATTTTGTTGCAAAATTAATTTTATACATAATAATATTTTTGTTGACTTTGTAGTTTTTGTTATTGTTGCGGATTTAATGAGATTAGAATGTGGTTTTGGAACTTAACTTAGCAAAGATAAGACGCTATTGAAATAATTTTGTAAGAAATTCTCTCATTTCCTACAAAAAAAAGTAACTAAATATATACTTGTATAATTTAATTAGAGAAATGGGTCAAGTTCATGCTTAGTTACGCATTTACTATGAAATTATCTTGAACAACTTAAATGGACGAGGACAAATTTATGCAAAATCAGAGACGCATTTATTGAGGAAATGAAAATATACGCATTATTCTAAGTTCATTCAGATTATTACAACATAAAATATCATAATATAAAGAATGAGTAAACCATTGAATGTTGATGATGGTGATGGAGTGGAGGAAGATGTAAGGAAAATAAAATTTACCATGAATGAAAATCATAAATACGCATTAAATTGTGAAGGCGATTTTCTCAATGAATTTCCGTTTAAAAGATTGATGAATTCAAGATTTTGTTTTTTTTTTTTTGCAAGAAACCCTTTTTTTAGCGGCGGCCCTGTGCAATAGTCTAAATGCATTTAACTGAATATTCCAAGATAAATGAGTTCATATACTTTCTTTTCTTGTTCTGGTGGTTTTATCAGCAAAAAGACGCAAAAACTTGTAGACGATAATTGGTGGAAGTGAAAAGTGATGGAGGAAAAAATAAAAAAGAAAAATCCAAATCCCATCAAATTGGGTGACAAATTTATAGATAAAAAAAAGAACATTAAGTTAATGACCTCTTTTTATTTCCTTTATTCCATTATTAATGGGGATTTTTGCTGTTTCTTGTTAAACTAAAAACTTGAGTTGATTGTACATACTTCACTTAACAATTCTTTGATCAAACATTTACAATATTTTGATATGGTTCTCTCTGCTCAGTTATTTAATTTCACTCATTTTTGTTTTCATATGAATTAACTGGTTTTTCTTTTTCTATTTTTTTAATTTATTTTTATTTTTTTTGTCAAAAACTACTTGCATGATGCAATTTTTCAATTGAATTACACTTGACTCTCAGTTTTAGTTCTCTCTATCTTTGTATCAGTATTCACTTGAGCTACTTGTGCAAAATCATGTGAAAAATCACTTGAAAAACTATAATTTAGTTACAATATATTTTATTTAATCATGTTTAGGCTATTGGTAACAAGGTTAATCTGAAGTTGTTATTAGCCGTTGAATGCTGAGCTGATAAACCGACATAGTACTATTCAATAATTAAGTCATACTTATATAGAAATAATAGGAAGAAAAGTAATAGAGTTAAAATTCCGACACTCAATCAGATATTATTATTGCAGATAAAGGTTTTGCCATATTAAGGAACAAAAGAAGCTATAAAGAACATGTTTGTCCCTTTTGGAGGCTTTGTAATGAAGCTTGCATCATAGTTCAACCTCTCATTGATCAAAAAAAAAAAAAAAAAAAAAAAACTGCGTCTAGAACATACGTATATACCGCATCATCTTAACTCTGTAAAGCTTTGCAAGGGATGTCCCAATCCAGATTATTTAAAAACCAAAGATAGGCGATTTTTTAAGATTAGAAGGAAAACAGGAGCGCTTGTTAAAGTAGAAAGTAGAAAGTTATTCAAATAAAGTAGTCATACAAAAACGCGTCAGTCAGGAGCGCTTACTATAAAAGCAACGTCCTGCTTAGAGGTAGTTTGTAGGAGTGCTTGCTATGAGAGCAACGTCCTACAACATCTAATTTGTAAGTTTGTCAAGTAAAGTTAAGTCATGGCCGATGATATTGGTAATCAATTTCGTAAGTAGTTCATACTCAAGTAGGAAAGTGAGTAAGTTGAGTTCGATCAATACTAAGTATGTTCATTTCGTCAGTCTGGATAAAATCAAAAAATAGTCCAGAAGAAATCGAGTTGGCTTAACGTGGGAACCTGCCATGGAAGGCTAAAGACCACGGAACCGAGCTCAACAATTAAGCAACAATCAGCGTCCTCTTGGATATATATCCGCAGGTATCAAACTCTGAGCTGTACTTATTTTCGCCATATGACTCTTTATTTGGTCTAGAACATATCTTAAAGCTCTGCTGCTCTTTGGGTTACAGCACACGGTTGTAAACATATGACGCAACTCCACGCCGAGCATACCCGTATCTAGGTAACAAACCATAACCATCATGATACTCCCATAAAGGGGCCGTACCCGATGGTCAGGACAGAACAAGTTCCGTGGGCTCTGGACTACCTGTGTTAGCAGACACAGCCTCTGGTCAGACTTCGTACCAACAGGTATTAGCAATTTGCACTCCAAACAGTCTATGGCTTGGTGGCCCACACTATATTCACTCATTTTTACAGCCTGGAAACCCAATTTATACAGGATATACCGGATGACAAATAATGAGTTAACAAATATCTTCTTTCTTGTATAGAGTAAGTAAGCACAGAGGGCTTGTGTAAAAATTCTTCATAAAATTCCAAGAAGAGAATCACAAAGTAGTCGAGTAGACTTGCATGTGATCTTGCCCGTTTTCATTCAGCAAGTCAAGTCACAATATGACTTCAATCCTATCCTTATCCTATGTAGGGCGCTGCCTGGTGCTAATGCAAATGTAAAACATGAGCCTAGTAATGTTATATTATATAACAAAACCCAACATGACACCAAAATTGATCAGGTGCAGAATTTGGATAATTTAAATCTTCATTTCCTTGAATTTATTCTGTTAAGGCAAAAATGAACCAAACAAATTATTTATCCCCAAACACTCAGGTAAACATACGAATGAATGGTTCAACTAGATAGAAGTTCATATATGTATAATGCATTGTGTTAGACACTTTAAGTATCAAACTGATGTCATAACTGTTCAATAGTTTCAATACATCATGCATGTGCTTCTCTATATTTAAGCTTTCCATTTCAAAAACTAAAATACTATTAAATTTAAAAAAGAAATAAAGGCAAACAACAAAAGCACTTAAATAAGTAGTAGATCTCTTATGATTTTTCTTGTATATTTTAAGTTAAAATCCAGATTAATAACTGGTAGCAGTAACATCAATATGCACTCCTCACAATATCTCAATAGCTTAGGAATTAGTATTTATGGGAGTACGCAAAATAATAGGTTAATATTCAATTACGTTTTATAAAGCATTTTATTATTGTATAAATTGATTGTTTATTGAATCTTTGTAACATTATTTTGGACACAACTGTCATAGTGCAGTACTACTGTAAACAAAGTAAACATATTAAAGAAAGCCCAAAAGTATGCAATGATATTTATTTAAAAATATTGAAATGAAGAAAACGAATTTACTGAAGCTTACAGTACTAAATGAATACGTGTTTTACACACAAAATACAAGAACGCAGGAAGAAGGACGAAATATTTTTGAGTATTTTAAATGCATAAATAAAAATAAAGAAAAATTAAATGAAATAAAATAAAATAGTAGAGTGAAGTAGAGAAGAGAACTTAAACCGATAAAAAATAAAATGAGAAATAAAATAAACAAGAAAGTTTGCCAACAGTGCCAACTGACACAAAATAAACACCCAGTTGTTACTTACTTAACAAAATACACACACAAGCACACACACACACAAAAACTTGACAAAAACAGCAACACAAAAACAAAAAATAGTGTAAGTGGGCGAGTCAGTCAAATAGTATAGTATAGTATTTAGTTAGTGAGACAGTCAGTCAGTCAGTCAGTGAGGCAATGAGAGTCGTCAGTTCAGATAGTTAGATACATAGATAAACCAAGAGAATGGGCGGCAAGACAAACAAACTCTAGCAACAGAACAGAACAGAAAATGAAATGATTCGAGGTAGTTTTGTGTGACATTTCTAAATTGAAAAATTGCAAATGACTGACATCAGATTAGAGCACGTAAACTGCACATAGCAACAGATGTGACAAAGTATATAGTATTGAAGTAATGCAATCCAATGCAATGCAATGCGATGTTAAGTACTAAAAAACTAAGTAACCATACAACTTCACTTCAATAGTAGTACTAACTATTTACAAACTAAAAAAAGAAACACAAAAATTCTATTTGATTCATCATCATTTTTAGGTTCAAGTGGAGTTATTCTTCTTTTTCAAGTATAGAGTTGAGATAAGTTGAGTTGAGTTGATTTGATTCGAGGAGTAGTACTAGTAGTTAAAGGTAACAAACAACAACAATAACATTAAAAGAAAAGATAATACAACAAACCAACAAGACCAAGACCAAGAAGACCACATCAGATCAAAACCATCATGGAATAAAAGGAAGAGAACAAAATTGAAGTAAGTAGACAGACGCCAGAACAAACCAAGCCATGAAGACAAGCCAAGCTAGGACACAGGACACTAAGTAAGGATACACTTCACAAGTGCAAACAAACACAATTTACAAAGTGGATCAGTCAGTCGACTGAGTACAAAAATGAAGTCGAAGACGAAGTAGAAGTGGACTTGGAATAACAAAAGCCAAACCAAGAAAGAGAGAAATATAATTTGAAATAAAAACCCCTAAGTCACAAGATGGTAAAAGAGAAGTTAAAAAAGAAGTTAAGCAAAAGCGTTGAATTCTATTCTGTTCGGTACGGTTCAACCCGTGCTAAGAACCTCCTAAAGGACATTAATGTAGACAACTTAAGAAAGTTTCATAGAAACATATCAAAATATCTTCCTCTTAGCTTCTCATATCCTTTTTAAAGCTTTAAACTGAAATATTAAGTCAATGGGCAGCTTTGGAAATAAATAGAAAAAGAAGAATTCAACACCGGATATGCCTTAAATGGCCGCAAAACATTTAAACACTTGCGGACATTTCCCAAGGCACAGAAGACTAAAATGGTGCATGATATTTTCATTTCACTGAAGAAGGAGTAGGAGATGAGCTCATCTTGGAATTATGGTAGTATGCAATTTGAGAAATGTCACTTGAGAATGAAATTTATTATAAAATATTATGACATTGACAATAGCCAACACAATTGTCCTGCCCTTGTGCTGGTTGTATCCTTCTCAAGTTGGAGTTGCTAAAGTATTTAATTTATAAGAAATTCTTTGAAGTGGGATTATGTTATTTTGAATATTTCTTTAAATCATTCAAGGAAATATGATTATTTAGCTTTTTGTGTATTTGTCCACTTACCTCTAAATTTACATTCAGGTATTAATTCATCTGAATGATCCTTACAATCTGCCATGCCATCACAAAGAAATCTTATTGGTATACATTCACCATTGCCGCATTGAAATTGTTTCTCTTCACATTTATTGAGCAAAGATTGTGCTGCAAATGGAAAACATAAAAAGATATAAAATAAATTAATAAAAATTTTAAATGAAAGAAAAATATATAGCAAATGTTTGAACTTTGAATAATATTCATAACTTGGCCTTTAAGCTAAAAACTTTTCTCGTTAAAAAACATCAATGCACAACAAAACAGGAGGCTTCACTTGCCATGGCCCATCCACTTGGGTTCATTTGGCATGAAAAATTAACAGAACAAAAAACATGAAAAATACTTAACCACTTTTAATCCCTTTATAATGAAAAGCAAGCGGACAGTTTGTTTCATTTACTTCAATTCACTTCATATCCTTCTTTCCTGTCTGCCTGCATTGGTTGCCTTCATTTTGTTTAAAACAATAGAAAACAGGTCAAGAGAACTAAAAAAAAAAAACATAAACATAGACCACCAAATGGTTAAAACCTTCGACTGATCCAACGACCCTTAAAATGGTGTAAAAACTAAACTGTAAGGATGGAAAGAAGAATCTTAACCGCAAGCGAAAATCTGTGTACGAAAGGGTGACAAAATATATTTGACAAAAGGTTTTAATAAACAAAAGCATTCGAAATTAATAAGTGAAACTTTGATATACCATACTAAAACCAACAACAACCATCGTCATTGTTGCTACTTCAAACCGCACTAACTTTGGTTCAACGTTCCACTCTTTTGATTTTCCTTAGTTTGTCACAACTGGTTTGTCTAACTGTCTGTTTGTCCCAATATTTGTCAAAGCAAAAAGGTCGTTGTGTCTATGAATTAGTCAAGACCTTGCTATAGTGAACAAATTAAAATGAAATCCTTTGACAGTCATCAACAGAGAAGTCGAATGGGCAAGGAATACTACGATATAACATGAAAACAATGAAGTGTTTTTCTTTTCCTCCTTGTGTATTCATCATCATGCAAATACTTAATTGTTGACTATTTTCTTTTTGATTTTTGTTTTGTGAAAAAAACTCTTCACTTCTCTTCTCTTCTCATTTTATTTATTTTTCAGTTATTGTTGCTTTTGATGATGTTATTATTGTTGTTGTTATCAAATGTCAAATACTCGTATATAAGTATTTATGTTTTGCTACGGAAATTAAGTTCAGCTTTTTGTATTATTTCATTTCTGTTGAATTTAGTAGATGACATGATGAGTTGGGTAAAAATTTAGTTGCCCCCTTGCATTAACCAGAAATATTATGACTTATTGTATTTAAAATATTTTGATATGCTAAGGGAGCAGTGTTAGATACATTGATAATAATAATTGTTTATACATTTCATGGTAACTTAAGCAAGATTACTAGATACACTTAATGTGAATACATATATTGATACGTCTGTGAAAAAATGATGGAAATTGCGACTGTATTGTCACCAGCAGTGAAGGTGTATACAAATTTTCAGATCAATAGGTCAACGGAAAGCTGGTAGAATTTCAAGTACTATATTTTTTCTTTCGACGCCACAAACATGGACACTTCGTGTATTGTATTATTGTTCATAATGAGGTATTTCTACTAACAGAAAAATCATCGGCATCTGTCAAAAAATATACAAAAATACATGAGTTCACTAACAAGAATTACAATGCCACTTCGCAAGCACCAGCCGGTCTGCAGTCTTTCTTCAATTTATATGTGGTGTCCTCATTTTCTTTCAAAGTGCCCACAGAAGTTCATTCATTTGCTTCACAAAATCTCTCTGTGAGTAGTCTTCATACAATAATTTCTATCATATCATTAAGTAAATCCTTCTTATTGTTCTTTCAATCCATCTGAACGTTTTTAGGCACATGTAACACAACATTTTTTTTAGATAAGGAGGAATCCAATCCGACCTATAGCCACCATTGTGACTACGTGTGTGGTGTCTCCACTAAAGGATATCCGTTTGGCAGTATGAGATTAAGATCACTCTTCCATTGCCCTTAGAGGTCAATCATCTATTCAAGTACGTCTAGGTTCACCGCATTTATTGGCATGCGCCACGACTTGTGGAAGGCGGGGTCGCCACGCTGGTGACTGTTGCCGGGAGTCCCCCTTCATTTGGGACATTCAACATATCGATCAGTACAGTAGTAGGAGAGTGTATGTTCCAATTCAAAATGATGTGATCTGCAAAAGGTTGTATGTTCGACATCAAAATGATGTGATCACCAAGAATAAATAGTCCATTCTTTGAGTGGACTAAACTTGAAGCGCAGCATATTCGAACGCGATTGGAATGTGTGTTTACATAAGCGTTATGATTTCGGTTTATGTCAATGATGTGATCTGTTCCAAATCATCATTTTGATTTGGAACATACAGCCTTTTGCAATTGATTTGGTACATACACTCTCCTACTACTCAGTACCTTGGCAGCACTTGTCAATCGGTACGATTTGAATAATAGTTGTGATTCTAGTCTGTCGGGCAAGAGTGAGCGATGGGGTTCCTAGGCAGTGTTTTTTTTTAAGAGATTTTTATTTAATTTAGAATCAGTTATCCAACTTCAAAGACAAGTGAATGGAGTAACTCTTCTCAAGTCAATGGAAAATTACCTATTTTCAGAACTATCACCAGTATCACAAGTAATAAGAAATTTTCGTTCTTTTCCATTCAGGGCCAACAGAGTTATCAATGGATAATTTAGCTTTGCTTCTAGTATTAGCAAAAATTCATTGTATTTAAAACAATTGTCACACTTTTGGAACTTTTACATGTAGCTCACAATTATTTTAACTATTCGTTCGTTAAAACAAATGAATTAATTGATTTTTGTTTAATAATGTCATCAATAATCATATTAAGTTCTACCTGAATGATACTAATGGTTCTGATAAAAGAAGACATATAGGATATATACAATGTCAACAATAAACCGAATCCAGGCCATGCAGAACAAAGCTCTTTTCAACATTACGGGAGAATGTCAATACATCGTGACCTAGGAATTTTGACAGTTATGAGCAAATTAAGCGTCATTCCAGTGATACAATGACACTCTGAATGTGCATGTCAAACCTATTGATTCGGCTCTTACAACAAATGACTGCCCGAGAAGGTAAAAAGGTTAATTGAAAATAAAGTTCCAAAGCCACATAAACCTTCGTCACTTCCATACTATTTTCATTCTACAATATTCCCAGGAAGTGATTTACTTTAATCTGTCATTTGATTGTGCATTTGTTCAAAAACAAATATTTATGTTGCTCCTACAAAATGAACATTAAGATACAAATTTTATGCATAATTTAAATTTTCAACAATCAGTTTGAACAACAAATACTATAATACAATTTTTATATTACACAAAATCAAACAGTTTTTCTACCAAATTAATAAATGAAAGATATAAATTGCATGACAAAAAAATAAAGAAAATTTGAAAAACGTGCTTTTTTCATTGTTTTCACCAATTGAGTTTTTTCTTTTTTTTTTTTCATTTTTAGTTGTACGCATACAATTGTCATTCATACTCATAAATAATCGTAAGGTGCAGAAGCAGCCTCATCTCAACTGATTCAAAATGATTTTATTAAAACAATTTATTTGCTACACTTTTTTTTATCTACACCTACCTTCACACATAAATTGCTATTATTATTATTATTTTTATTATATTTTGTAGCTTGCTTTTCTTTCTATTTTTTTGTGTTTGTGTGTGTTTGTCTTTCTGATTTTCTTTTTTATGATTAAACGACTAAACGATTCACTTAAAATGCAAATTGCGTAGAATTTCATTGCATTTTATGCATAAATAGAACGAACAATAACAAAAAAAATTGTGAAGATATAAAAACATAATGCAAAAAGAACTTGTAATTCGGTTTCACTGAAGTTTATGCACTTCTTCTTATCTTAATTAAATATAAACATAGTCTATTCACAAAGTTGATGAACAAAGGATTTCCATCCGTCTCTATTGCGTGCTAATGCGCGAAGTTCGCTCATGTGATTTTCTTGTTTCAGCCGCAACAGTTCGTTTCGGATCTTCCTCTGAACCTCGTCACCTATGAGGGTATCCATTCCAATATGGCATGGGGTATTTCGTCATTATTTTTGCGAAGGGTATGTCCCAGCCAACCGTACTTTGCGTTTCCGTATAACAATTTCTATTGGGTCTTGCTCGCAGATTTGCCAGAGTCGCTGATTGCTAATAATTCATTGACCACCAGATTCGTAGAATACGATACGTGAGACATCGGTTGATGAACGTTTGTAGTTTCCTCATGTTTGTAGTTGCTATTGATGCCAAGTCTCACAGCCATATAAGCAAGACAGACATGTTATAGCATGCATCGCAGACTCGTATGTTACTCTAGTTCTCGCCAGAATCTGCAAAGACAGCTCTGGCTTTTTGAATTCTAGCATTCTATATCGATACGGTGTTCCTCCTGTTTGTTGTTATTTGGCTACGAAGATATTCAAAACGTGTCAACCTCTTCGATGTCGTTACCTGTCGATTATGTATGTGATACTTATAATGGTTGGATCTTACCTGCAATCTATTTAAGCTAACATACCTGATTCTAAGACCAAGCTTAAATAACTACTATACTGACACCTATCGAATTATAGAATGTAATATGTCCAAGATGACTTGGTAAGCTAAATATTAAAGATCTCCTATTAATATCTAATCATGAGACCTGACCTTAGTTGATATTGCTACCAAAGTTTTGTCCTATGATAGTATACACAATTTCTTTTCAATACCTTACAAAATGACAGATTAATTTCCATAAAAACGGAAGGACCAGCAATGATAAACCCTCATTTACTTATATTACATTACAAATATTATGACAAAATCATAATACCTTTGCCTGCGAAAGGTATAACAAATGAATGGGATGTATGGATGGATGCATGAATAAATGAATGTTTAGTTGGTTGGTCAAACAGAAATGAGAGCAAAATATTTAAAAATTTATTTTTTCCACATAAAAGCCTACAACATAAAATTGTCTATATGCATACATACATATATGGTAAATAGACATAACAACAACATAAACATGAAAAAAAGTATTTTACAAGCTAAATTATGCATTATTTGCATTTTTTGACATATTAAAGTAAAGGAAAGAAAACTTTATAATAATACAATAATAAAAAAGTCATTAAGTTAGTCAGGCAGGCAGGCAGTCAGTGAGTCAGTTAATGGATGTGAGGAACGTGATACAAAATGTATTTTCATCATACAAAAAATTTTAATTTTTTATTTGCTGTCTAATGTTCTTTTTCTCTTTCCATTTTATTGTATCTAAAAGTTTAACAAACACACAAAAAAAAAAAAAAAAAAAATTAATAAATAAAAAAACGAAAATGAAAAACAATTTGCCATTTTTTGTTTTTTTGATTAAAATCGCAGCTTCACTTTTCAATTTAATAGAAAAAAAAATAAAGTAAAACAATTTTACAAGTCATGTCACATGCTTAGTATAATCTCAGTAAAAAACAAAAACCTCTCCATTTTACCACCCCCAAAGACTGACTTGTGTAAATAATTTTCTTATGTTTTTTTATATTAATACCCTACAATTTGCTACTTAGTATGTAAGGTACATTAGTTAAGGTGAATTTGTTGTCATTTATTAACTTATATGTTCGTTCATCTTTAAGAAAAGATCTGGATCTAGAAGACAAGTTGTAAGCGACCTCGATACAGTCCTACATGGTTGGTCCAACCTCTTCATAGCGTTAGTTACATAAGCACGTATGCGTGTCATATACGATGTTGGACGGCATATCCAAGCTGTTTTGATATTTTGTTCAACGTAAGTTCTCTCAATTCTCTCATTAACTCACTCTCTCTCTCTCTCTTTGCTCTCTTGTGCAAGCTGTGCCTTTTACGCGTTCACAAGGTAAGTACGTCTGAAAGTGACAAATATAAGCATGTGCTCACTTTTTTGAAATATTTAAAGTGAGCTGACTTGAGCGCTAGTAGGAAATATTTGTGAAGTACCGAGGCTAAAGGATGTTGGTCCAACTTCGTTGGATGTTGAATCCAACACACGTACACGAAAGTTTGACCAACCATGTTGGACCGTATCGGGGTCGCTATTAAAATTATTATGAACACTTTGAATGTATTCCGAATTGAGGAAGTTATGTTAGTAAGAGTATTTGCCGAAGACTAGCATAGAAGTGAGTTATGTATCGATATCATATGGAGCCCCTTTCCTAATTCATTTAATACGAGTAAGTGTCGTTTAAGATATAAGCACTTGAGGAATACCTTAGAATTGAATTCAATCCCAATTTCGCCAAGTCCCTAAGACTTTAAAACTTTTGTTAAGTATGCTTAAGATATGTATTTTCTGAGTTCCATAAGGAAACTTCCTTGTAGCAGTCCTTTTTACGTTATTTACTAGTGACATGCCTCTGTCTAGTTCAGATCAAGTGTCTTTGGCTACTTAGGCAGGTGATACAGCTATACCAGCCTCAATTATTGCCCACCCCAAGCTAGTCAACGTCTGCAAAACTACATAGACAAAGTATCCATTTGGTTGAAGCGTTGGAACTAACACATCAATCATCAAAAATCTCCCAATGTGGTATTCGCACTCAGATGTCAATGTTGGCCTACTTGCCAATTCAACGGACGGATAGCAATTTGACCTGGGCTCATCATATTAGAAGCATCCATTCTAAATGCACCACAAAAATTAAGAAACTGAACTGGCTTCTTAAAGAAAAGAGTAAGTTGTGTCTTAGTAATAAAGTCCTTATCTAGTATAAGTCCATCATCACATATGTGGTGATACAGCATCCCATATAAGGATAACCTAGGTTCTACAAAACAAAATCATGCGTCTAATTAATAGTGCCCACTGGTATATCCGTACCAGATCGATCTCTTCATAAAGACCTAAACGTTCAATTTGTTGGTGACCAAATAAACTTCCATAGTAGTATAGATATAGTGAAAAACTATGACTGCATCCAAATCCTCTTGCTAAAGCATCGGCCGAGAAGGTTAAAAAGGATCCATTGGAGAGCTTAGAAATCGATCTATTTAATTCATTTCACGTCATGGATATTATTCATCAACTAAAGCGCTTGTCACTGTAGTGTTGAAGAGTATCAAAATTTCGATAAAGTTGAAATAAAAATTTTATTTATCAAGTGTTTTCATTTTTTCCTTTGGTTGAAAATGAATTCTAAACTGTTGTCAGTTAAAATGCGTATACGACGTGTATTTCTCCCATGATAATGAAGTGTTTAGGCACAAATGGGACCAGGCCAGCCCCAGCCAGGCCAATCTAATCCACATCAAGCTGAGTCAGGCTAGACCAGGCCAATGTATAGTATAGTATGTTCATGTATCTTCTGTTTGTTGTTAGCAGCGCATCGTCTGCTGTCGCTGTTGTAATTAAATGACTACACCATACTACTTACATACATAGTTGCATGAGTGTTTGTTTATTTATCTCAATGTATGAGTGCGTATCTGTGTGTATTTGTAAACATGTCATGGCATATGTTTATGTTTGTCTACGAGTAGTACAAGCATCTATTGTCTGAGTTCGCACACAGTACGTGTGAATGCGTTTGTCATTTAGTACATACAATAGTATCTCTGTGCGTGTAGATCTCAATGCGTGCGTGTGAGTATTCGAATGTGAACAATTTCCACCTTTATATTTTGTGTCAAATGTATTTGTTCAATTACAATAGAAATGAATGTAAGCATGAATGTTCACTTGCACTAAGTAAGTAGTATCTATTGCTGCTTTGGCAACATACATATAATCAGGCAAAACTAAAATCGCGTTAATCACACTTAAATATCACTACAATATATTTTACTATACACACATATGTTTAGAGATAGAATGTACATTCTCACGGTTATAAATAACATTGAACTCAGTATCCATTGACTAGAACAGAACCAAACCATTGACCGACCTGACCACAAACAGTTTGGAAAAATTCTATTCAATTCAATTCAAATTACATCAATACAACACAAAGTTTGGCAAAGTAAAACTAACCATGTTTTAATTGCAATTCATTGAAGTTTCTATACTATGAGATTTTTTATTCAAAGTGATTTAGTACTTCATCATGAGACTTTGATTCTCGTATATTCATTGATGTCAAAACCACAAACGTTGTACGAACGAGTATGTAACTCTAATGCTCTTTATTCTCATGATGATTATAAGTACATACTATATGCATTGATAGCATTCCATTGAGTCGAGTCGCTTCGAGTTGGTCGAGAGTCAATACTTTTGGTCAATTAAATTTACTCAACTGTATTTTGTGTAGTTCAATGAACAGTAGCAGCAGAGAGAGAGAAATCAATCACATCAATAAATATACAGTAATACAGTAAAAAGTACTTGTACTTGGAGAAAAATAAAGAACAAAGAATTTTTGTACATATTTTTACAAAGTAAAGTTGTTCACACCATTAACTAAAACTTGACTTCGACGAGAGGAGCCCCAGTTGTAAGCGACTTGATGATGTCAGTTGCATAAAATACTTTGAGTAAAGAGTGCAAAGTTTAGTTGAGAAAGTCAAACATTATCAATAATGAAATCTTTAAATGAATTTGTAAACATTGATCACTGGTTAATAGTGATACAAATATGTATTTCAAGAACTCAATTCTCTTCAACCAATGTCAAATTCAAAATCAAGGTAACTTCTACACTTTAAAAGCGGTCGAAATAAAGATGAATGAGTTGTCAACCCAAATATTGTCATGGTTGACTCAAACGACGTCAGAAGAAAAAAAAATCAGTCCTATTCGTCAGACCTCCCAAACTTGCGTGACGAAAAATTCGATACATATATGCGCATGAAACTGCCCTCTAAGTGAGCGATAGCAATCCGGTTATGGCCTCTACTCTCCTCCAATACCAGTTGACTGTCATGGAACAGTGGCTAAAGAGGTGGAGCATCTGCGTCAATGCTGAAAAATCTATGAATGTTACCTTCACCCTGAACCACTCAACATGTCCTGCCGTCTTTATCAACGGAGATGTCATTCCAAATAGCACCACTGTCAAGTTCCAGGGACTGACACTGGCGCCTCACCTAGAAACCTCACATTATGACCAAAGGAAACATAAAAGTCAATAGCTTTAACGTGAACACCTGTCGTAAAGACTTAACATCAGAACATGGGGATTTATAAACGCCAATCATCGTCCCTTTGAATATCCACAGGTACCAATTTCAAGTCATACTTATTTTGGTCGTATGACTCATTCCTTGGTCAGGAACAAGGGCTATCTCAAACCCCTGCTTCTCTGTGGGTCACAGCACCCGGTTGTTTAATGCAACTCCACGTCAAGATATCACTCTACCCGCATCTGGGTACAACCACAGCCAAAATTAACAGTTGGACCTGCAACTTCGAACATATAAATAACCTGTTACTGTACAAAGCCATACTGAAACCGATAAGGACTTACGGTATACAGCTTTAGGGCACTAAAGCCAACTCAAACATAGAAATCCTATAGAGGTTTCAGTCCAAAAGACTGCAGTGGTTTGTCCAGAAGAAGATTGTCAGACACAGCATCAAATACTCCAATAGGTTAGATACTCATTTCAACCACATGGCAATCAACCTGCTGGACAACAGTGGGAAAACGCGACTCTTGAGAAGGCAACACCCCTAGCCCTCCCATTTCACACCCAAACTTCCTTAAATTACTTATAATTTAAGATAAAATTCGCTGGTAGTAGAAAATTTTAAAAAGAAATACTTTTGTCAAATTTTAGACATACAAAAGCTGGATGCTGAATTTGTTGGAATTCTTGACTGCTTTAAAATGCACGACCTTTCTCACTTAAAGAGACTTATCATTCTAAGGTCCCACACTTCTGAAACTTTCCTAATATATCCACTGCCACTGCCTTATAAATATTGTAAATTAACTCATATTTTAGGCATACGAAAGTTTGATGTGGTCTCAAGGGATTTGAAGGCATCTGATGATTCTCACTAAAAGATATTCATCTTTCTTAGGTCGCATACTTCTTGAAGTATCCTCGTATATCCGCTTAGGAGTTTCTTGAGTTCGTTAGCAAAAATCAACGTAAAGTCAATGAAAGGTTAAATCAATAAAAGAACAACACAGAAAGAAACAAAAGGAAAAATATCTTTCACATATTTATAAGTACAATAGTAGATTTCTTGAGTTTTAATATTGATTTATGTGCCAAAAAAATTTCAGCTTGTCCAATTTACAACATTTTTTTATTATTGTAGATTGAAATTTCATTCATTCTCTCTTTTTTTCATTTATTCAATGATTTGCCAAAATAGTGATTTACATTTACAAGAGCGATGCCATTGAAAAAACCGTAAATGGTTGCTACGAGTATCTTAATAATTGATGAATTTTAAGTGTTCTTCAATGACATATGAAATTGTTTCTTTAACATTATTTAATTGACATTTTTGTTATAAGAAAACAATCAATTCAATCCGAAAAGTGAAATTCACTTATTACGTTTTAGAAAAAATAAAAATGATTTATTTTTCTATATTTTTTTGTTTTCACAATAATAAAAGTGAATGTTTCTAGAATAGAAAGAATGAAAAGAATTTTCATATAAATAAATTTAAACAAGAAATTCCATTCATTTGAATTTTGTGGGAACGCAAAAGAGAACTCATAAATTGACAAATGATAACAAGAATTGGAACTTTTGAAATTTTTTTATAAATGACCAATGACAAGACCAATTAAAGTGTCACCATACAAATTAGTATTGCTAGTACTTATATACTGATAAAAATCGATTGGTCTAGAAGTGATTATATACGCTTGCTTTGTCCATATACTCGTACTATTGTACAATATTTAATCATCATTTATGAGCGTTTCTTTTTTTTTTTTTTTATCAAAAAAAAAAATTATTACGATTTGACAAATTTTGATTATTATTATAATTTATAATATGTGTTAATAATGTGCCGACATGGCAAGTAATATGTGGTAAGTATATATGTAGGTGATTTTGATAATGCAAACGTGTATTTTGCAAGATAAGCATTAAATAATTAGTAATAATAAATGACGCCAAAATGGACAACAGAGACAGACTGATAATGGGTATTACGTGAGGTGATAAGAACACATCAACTAAGTATGTATAAAATATTTATACTATCAGAATATACTTAGTATACTCATAAAAAATCAATATTTAAATAGGAGAGCATCGAGAGATTAAATAATTGTAAAGCATATTTAAAAAGGGAAATGCTTTGTTTATTTTTAAAAACATACAGTCAACTGAAGAGTTCTTTACCATCATGCAAGGTATGTTAAGTAATTTACCAGTGGCCTTTAATGCTCAATTTCCAATTTTTATTATTTGTTGTCATAGCAGCAATAGAAATAAACACTCTATGAAACTGTATACCTCTTAGTTCATGATATAGAGCTCATGGACCACCGGACGGACGGACAGAGTAGATTTAGTGGTTAAGAAACCCTAAAAGAAGCATGCTATAACTTTGCTATTCACACATCTATCTATGTATATCTATATCTGTCTATATCTATCTATATATAAATAAAATCGTAAGCCTTTTCGTGTCTGTGCACACTAATCTCAGAAACGGCTTAACCTATTTGAATGCGTTTTTGACTGGTGTATTATTGCAAGCTTCGTGTAACATTTAGCGTTTATTTTATCGAAATCGACTTACTATATCAAAAGATATACATATTTTTAATTATGTTGCCTACTTTTTGGCTGATTTTCGAATGTTTTCCTCTTTAGCTGCGGGGCAACATTAAAGATCTGATAATTAGGGAAAAAGATAACAAAATACACAAACATATTTCGAATACAACGCGTACGAAGTCGTGGCCACAGCTAGTTCCATAATATGATAAGAAAAATGGCTTGAAAACCTTCCAATTTGCATCGGAGTTAACAACTCAGAAGTACAATATATTTTGGGAACCTTTTTATATACTCGTTCTATTCATTATTTATGGAACTAATAAAAATTTAAATATCTAAATTACTTGAAATCAAAACGGAAAAAATTCCCATAAGAATGAGTAATCAAAATACCTATGATGAAACAAATAAGTAGTAGTCTTAAGATAAGAGCCAAAATTATAAAGATAAGGGAATTGTTATATATAATAATCTTCTTGAGTAACCCTGAATTTTATAATGTACTTAAAAATAGATTGTTTTGATTGAATTTTGATTTGATAAAAATTCCATGAAGTGACTTTTTAAATTCTTTCTTCTGTTTGATTGGTCATGCCAGTTTGCTACTAAAGAATTAGAACGCATTTACCTCATATGACATATGATGTTATTATTATTATGCATAGATTTACAACATCCTGGGATATGTGCTTTAAAAAATTTAATTGAGAAATTATTTTGTCTAGACTCTAGAGTTTTAAGTATAATTTCAATTATAACTTCAATTAAACTACGTCTTAGAATTTCTGGGTTCTGTTCTGGGTCACTAAATCTTCTTAATTGTTTATGACAATTATTATTATGGCCTCATAATATCAAACATTTGTCTAATCATTCAAAACAAACATCCATTTAGCAGTAACCTATGAAATTTATTCATATTTTTACTGAAGTAAAATGAAAATTAAAAATTTTTCCAATAAAACAATTGAATTAAAGGGTTCTAGAAGTGGGCACTCACTCATTCTAAAGTAATTACTATTTATTGTAACTTAACCTTCGCGGATAATTATTTGCCAATTATTCAAAAAAGTTAAACAAAAAAATAAATAAATTTAAAATTACAAAGATTGTATTACTACAAGTGGGAACAACTACTTATTATATTGGCTTGGTGTTTGTAACGCATAGTATCATTAAGCTTCGTCCGAGACCCCATGATATAGATAGATAGATATAAATCAGCATGACAACCATAGTAGTCCATACATATGCATGCTATGCTTTCTGTTTTTGTGATCAAAATCAGTTCATATAAATACAATTCATTGTCACAAGCAGCTTGACCAGCTTCCAGAGATTACAGGAATAATCAGCTCCCATACAAAAAAAATTTATAATTTATGATGATTTTATGATGACATGATTGAAGCATCTTTTGTTTTCTAGTAAATTCTTTTCATGAAGCGATCAAAGGAGAGGAAATTTTCAGAACATGTTAAAGGTATGACATTATTAAATGATGATTTATTATTTATTTATGTAAATGAAACTAAAAATAATCTATAATTTTATTTATACAATAATTTCATTTATAAATAATTATGTACTCTTAAACTAAAAAAAATTCTCTCTTAATTATTATGTTAGTATGATAAACTCTTTCTTAGCCAAATGAGGAACGCATTTATCTTGTTTACACAAGAGGGCTCGTACTATCCATAGTATTTCTCATACCCAGAGTAGTAGTAGTATCTCACTCTCTCTCTGTCTCTGAGTATCTTTATTTTATGTGCTGGTTTTTTTCTTCTCACTGTTGAGTAATTATAAGTTGTTTTAGTTGCTGTTGTTGTTGATGATGTTTGTTGGATTTCACGAAAAAAGTGGCCTGATCGTTGTCGTCATAAATGTATGAATGCCAATGATGATGATGATGTTGTTGTTGTTATTATTATTATTGTTATTGTTTGTACACAATATAGGTATGAGAAAAAAAACAAAAACAAAAAACGAAAGCTTAGAAGAAAATGAATCAACGACCGGTATTGATTTGTATCAAATACAAAAATACTTACAATGCAATAATATTGTATATGTCCAAGTAAATATGGTTTTAATTTCGTGGGAAGTACTAGTACACTCGTGCTATGGGTATCTCCTCCTTTAATCTCAGGGAATGACTAATTGTTATTGTTTGTTTTTTATGCAAAATAATAACAACACGCGGTACTACAATGTCATGCGCTTTTACTATAGATACTACTACAATACAACATCTACCTATTTATAATTTATTGCTAATGCCACGTCGTAGATACTCTCAGATTTCTTATTTAGGTTTCAGAAATCCATTTAACAATTGCTTATTTATTTAGTTTTATTTTTCTTATGAAGAATTAATTGCACTGTTTATTTTTCTTCTCTATTTTACTTTACTTTACTCTTTCAAACATCACGCCACTTTTTTCATCTTAAAATTTCATGCGACACAAGACAAGACACCACATTTTACAAAACATTGCAACAACAACAAAATAGTAATATTGTATGTATTTTTATTTATTTATACATATATTTTTGTTATTTTTTTTTTTTTAAGTTTTTATTTTTTAGTGCGAAGAAGATTAGCAACAGAATTAGTTTTATGTAATCAGTAAAAACAAAGAATTTTAGATAAAAGAACAACACAAATAGTAAATAGAAATAGAAAATTGACAAAAGAAAAATAATGTTAAATAAATCAAACGCATGAAAATTTTGAACTACGAGTATTGTAGTATGGTATGTTGCCAAGAATACACATAGTCCGGTGTATGAGTAAGTAAAGAAGGAAATGGAATAAATAAGAAAGAAACACACAATTTTATTTCATTTCACTGAAGTTTACATACTCTTCACCATCCATTTTTTTAAATATCTTTAGAAATGCAAATGCTTGTCCATAGAAAATCTCAGAAATACTCAACAATGGCAACTATATCAAATAGTGATACTGATTCGATCTGTCCAATTTTTAGGGTTCCATAACCAAAGGATGCCAACTGGACTCTATTAATAAGCCTACTTAGTCCGTCCGTTTGTCCATCCGTCAGTCAGTGAGCTCTATCTCATGAACCGTAATAGGTAGAAAATTAAAATTTTCACAGAATGTTGGCAGTATAACGACAAATAATGTAAATCAGGCAAATGGCCAAGTAAAAAGAGTATTGAGAAAGATAGATCCGATAATTGCAAAACTAACAGTGTTTAATCTTGTACTATGGTACGAGTTCGACTCGCACTTGACTGATTATTTTAATATGTAGAGTAGAGTGGTCTCAATCAAAATATTTACAACTGTACTTACTCCATTTATTTGTGAACTCTTTTCCACCTTTCAGCTCGATCGCTTAAAAACTGAGAGACTATTATGAACTATAAAAACATCCAATCAAACAACGGGGTAAAGATGGTCTAATTCTCCTTTTCCCATGAGTAACAAACTTTAATTGTTTATGTTATCTTAACTTTAGTAACCTAACAGCCAACTAAGCCAGAGTAACAAAGTGTTGGTATACCGTACAGTTGTACGTCCCTCATGGACTAAGGTATCCCACTCTGGGGCACTGCCTGCGCATCGAATATAAAAAAACATCCAAATTTAGCTGAACAAAGCATTGCGTCGTATCACGAATGCTCCGTGCTATGTTCGCAGTTCTACAATTCACAACGACATTCGGGTGCCTACAGTTATGAACGAAATTAATTTACACAGTAGGCACAATAATGACAGGCTGAATGCTCACTTCAACCCATTTGTAGCGGTGCTTATGGACAGAGAGTTCTCAAGGAGACTTGCAACCAAATCTACTTAGCCACAATGTAATTCCATTTAGCAGATAGGTAGTTAGTAAGGTAGTTAGTAAGCATATACAGTTAATGCAACAAAGTCATTTGACAATACGGCACTCATGTGCTGTTAAAAAGTTTAACAAAAATATATTAACAACTTATGATATTGTGTACGAGTATATGTTTACAGATTTAGTACAATAGTACATCTTAACTTAAATGTATTCCAGCTGTCTGCCTCACTGATCAGTATTATTGAGTCTCTCGCTGGTGCTTAATTTTTTTTTGCATTACAAACAGTATGACAAAGTGATAAAACCTCATAAAATGTGAAGTGTTTCTACATATTTCAATTACTAGTAGAATAGTTAAGATTTTTTTTCTGATTTTTTGTTTTGTTTTTGTGCAACAAAACCAGAAGTCATTAAGATAATTTTAATGGGGATACTTCCGAGTTTTATTGAACATACTCGTATACAAAACAATAGATAAATGCATAAAAATGTTGATGTGAGATAATGATAAAATATCGATGTCATACTCGTAGCTTTGAAATATTCAAAATTTTTAAATAATGTGATTTTTATTTAAATGAAGGAAGACAAAAATTTGAGTAAAAAATTGGAAAAAAATAAATAAATAAAAAATAATACAAATAAAATTTTCATTCTTAAGAGTATTATATGATGGAAGTTTAATAGAATGTAGATGATGATAGTAAAAGAGAGAAATTCTTCAAAAAGAATCTAGAAAGATGCCTCAATTTTAAAATATATTTAATCAATGTTATTTTTATTGTTTATTTTTACACTTTTACTGTAAAGAATTATCAATCTTTTTCAAATGATTTTCACTTCCTCGTGATCATCAAATTCCGGTTAAATTCGTATTAAGTTAATTTCATGCGCCAGGCCCCCTTTTTTACCCCACACACCAACGTTTATTGAACCTTAACTAAAAGGCGCTATAATAAAAATTAACATTTTGTTTGAAATGAATGCTAATTTGGCTTTTAACCAAAACAAAAACAAATTAAATAAATGAATAAAAAAAAATTGAAGGTAATTAAGAAATAGCAAGAGAAGAAAAAAAAAAACACCAAAAAACCTTATAAATTTCATACAAAAATCAATGTCATGAAGATTTGTAGTGTTAGAGTACTGTCTTGTCTTGTCTCGTCTCGTTTTGTCTTGCCTTTGGTGGATCAGTTTTGGTGTCAGGTTGAGGTTAAATCTGTTAGATGCGTTTTACTTTGATATAAACAACATATAATCATTTGAGATGTTTAAATTTTTTTAATGAATGTTTGATGAACCTGTCTCTAATTATCTTTTAAGTAAGTTTTCATTATATGGTAACTTTTTTGTGATCTTATTTTCAACTCTTAAACTTATCTATGATAAAATTATAAGTGTTAAACACTTGCGCTTTAATTTACGAAACGCTTGGCTGGTCTTGAGGCCTAATAACAATGAAAAGTATTCCAGTTTTTTTCTATAAAGAGATAAAACCATTTGAATTACTTATAATGAATTAAAAGCTTTTAGTTTTAATTTTACTTGAACCAACTGATCTTCATACTAAGAGATGAATAGGTTATAAGTGGCTTGGGTTAGGCACATTTTGTACCTATGAACTACTTTTAAATGGAGGAGAAACTAACACAGAAAGTCTGTTATACCCTACTTAAGAAATAGAGATACTATAGTAGGTCTTAGATTGTAAACTAGTTGGTTAGTTATATTCTCTTTTGTTTTATTTTCCAACAAATCAAATATAATAAAAACCGGCCCAACCGTTCTTGAGTTATAAATGGTGTAATTAACCCGACTTTGTTTTCTATATTATAAGCCAAGTTACAATAATTCATAAATTATATTAATGTTCTCTGTTGTAGTAGGATGTTGGAAGAGATCTGAGTGTTTTTAATATGCTCTAGCTCTCGCCAAGTTTGGACAGTTAATGGAGACGGTTTCGCCGTGGAAATAGCATTGTGCAGAAGTTGTATTAAAATAGCAGATCATGGGCCAGTTGAATGTGTCCTATTTGGAGCAAATAAACATTAACCATAAGGGATTTTTACAATTTGCTGGATAGAAGGTAGCCGAAAGGTTCTGCTTGAACCTTCTGTCCAGTTTTCGGTATGCTTTTGAGCTATTATTTTAGTGAGGTTTCTTTGGAAGTTTTTATCAGTTGGCGGATTAAATAATATTAGAGGAGCCCCGGCCGACACAATCGACCGCATTCTAGTAAAGAATTTATTTTTAAAGTGATTATACAATAACTTCTCTATAAACAGTGTTCTTTGCGAAAACTATATAACACGGCTTCACACAACCCATGAGCAATAAAACATAAGAGAGAGGCACACACACCTCTCTTTTCTCCCATTCTACTGCATTCACAACATCAACGGCAAAAGAACTTAAGAGGAGGCACACAAACCTCTCTATTCTCCTATTCTACTGCGGTTATTTTTAACACCTTTTTAAGCCTAAGCATCTGAACATATTTAGAAAAATATTTTACATGCCACATCTAGCGAAAAATACCTTTCAATTTGTATTTTTTTTTGTCAAAATAGGTTTAGTGGTTTAAGCAGGAACGGACTCACAAATTCAATGTTTGCCGTTTAATTATATAGAAGATTGCTGGGCCTTTGGTATGGCATACTCTGTTTGTTTCATAAGTTGCCTTAATGGCTGGGAACCCAGAACAGAGAGATATTCTTCTGTTGAATGTTGAATGTATTAATATTTAATTTTTATCTATTTTCATATGTATTCTCTCCATAGTAACAACAAATTAACATATTCATGACCATGTGCTTGTCTCGGTTTTTGTTAATTAAGTAGTTTCTCACGTTCTACTGCAACTAATGGAACAAGTTTTAAATATCCACAACCATGTTATTATCAGAGAATAATAAGTGATGATACCCTTCTTTTCAAATTGGGGGAAAAAACTGAATTTTGGTTAATAAAATATAAATTTTCTAAGAACCTAAAAGTAAATTTCAAGTTCATTTAACACAGTGTTAATATAAATACAAACAGTTCCTCTATAATGACCCCTTTGAGAATCCAATTACCCAGACAGACAATTGTTTGCCAATTTTTTCATTTATGAACAATAGTATGTCACTTTATTATATCTTGATCTCAGCACATTTTGTGGACTTAACAATTTTTAATGTATAAATATACTCATACATACAATATATATATATGAAATAGTGCCCCGTAAACAAAATTATGAAGACTTAGGGTGTCATTCTTTGTCTGGAATATAAGCTTATTTCACATTTATATACTTTGTCTTTACTTAGAATTGTAAATGCTTTAATTTGATGGTTATGTGTATATTAAGATTCTGCAAATGCATGTGACTCTCTGATAGATTAGAGTCCCAATGCATATGTATCACTACATCATAGAGATCATCCTATTATGTTTTCAAAATTACCTCTTTTAAGACAACGTAGCTTGTTGAGCGAGTTCTTGTGCCTACATTCAAAAACTCATGGACAAGTTTATCATTAAGCAGGGAGCTTGCTACCATAACAGTGCGATGATCAAACATTTTTTTAGATCTCTTCATTATCAGCTCATCAGCGAGGAGTAACAGTGTCGCACAACCAATTAATGGACTCGTGCAAAGTAGGGAGGGTCGCTACCATATATAAAATTGGAAAATAGAAAAATAGTTTGACGGTGATAAACTCCAACACCGTTGGACCGATCACCATGAAATTTGGCACATATATGTATTTTTCCATGGAGAAGGTTTTTGCATACTTATTTTTTTAGGAACCGCTGTTGTCCAGAAACTGGTGGATACAATTTTTCATATAAAGCTTAGAGAATTTGAGTAACTACACAAATCGCTCACGTTTCAGTTTAATTAATTGGGATCCATGGGATTATAAAAATATATAGAAAATATTGTCATTTGTTAACGAAATTCTATTTAAAATACAATATTTGAACAGAAACAACAAATGAGAAGGAAAAAAATATGCAATCGTTAGCAGCAAAGCAAAAGAAGTGATTCCGTTAAGCAATAAAGAACAGAACAAAGTGAAACAGAATGAAATACAAAGACAAAAATACAAAATCAAAAAATAACCAGATCAAAGTTAATGATTGTGGTCAGCAAGTCGCATCAACATAACATGGAGCATGGAGTCAATGAAGCGAGCAACAGCTAAAGTTACTTCAAAAGAAGAGATGCAAACATAACAACCAACTATATATGTATGTAAGTATATGGTAGAGATAAAAAAAACAACAGTTTCCAGACAGACAAATCTGTGTGAAATGGCTATAGACCGAGTGATACAAACCAATCATCAAATGAACAGACATGCAAAGATACTAACTATACCATACCATACTATACTGTGAAGAGTGACGATATGGACAAGTGTTTTGTGGTTTGATGAGTTAAAAATCGAAAGTCCAACAAGTATTGATGGTAATGAAACGTGTTTGGAGTTTGTTTTCTACTTCTTCTTATATCTGCATTTCTGAACATGATTTCTCTTCTTTTGCAATTTTCAAAAAATTTGTAGCTCATCATAAAATGTTACGATGTCTGTGGCATTGTCATCATCATATCATCATCATCATCATTATCACCACTTTTATCATAATGATGATGATCGGGGTTGTGTTTGCTGGGGTTTTCATTCCTTGTCGAATTGAGTCGAAATTACCAGACAAAGTTAATTACCTGAATCGAGTTATGTTTGGAATTTACTGAACCGAACGAAGTTGACTTGGCTCAGTCTCTTGCATTCTATATGGTTAAGATAAAAACTTCACTCAAAATGAGCCAGAGAGAGAGAGAGAATAAATGCAAAGGTAGATGAACCAATAAATGTATGGATGGATGGTTGGATGGATGATTGGATGGATGGTTGAATGGATGAATGAAAGAATGGAAGATGGAATGAAATGAAAGGAAAAAGAAGAGATATTGACATTGACAATTTTGGTAGTGAATTGCATATTTTAAAGGTTTCTCTTGTTTTTTTTTTTTTAATTACTCATACGCATAAGGTCAGATGCATATAGATGTTTTGTTCAGTCAGGTAACCTTGAAAGTTTACACTGGAAAAACTTAATTCACCTTATTAAATATTATAATATAATTACATATTTTTTATATTTTCATATATTATTTATGATAATATGATACAAAATTTACATTCCATTGCAAATTTCCATATATTTTCCCCCGTAAAACAACAAAATGCATAATACCTAAGCAAATGTTATGAAGATTGCGTAAAAATTATGTTTACCTTAAGTGTCTGTCTGTTTGTCTATCTGTTTATTTTAAAGAAACTAGTTCCACAACATATTCATCCATTCATTCATCCATCCATCCATCCAATCCAACTAACTATGTACAGCAGAAGTAAGACAAACGAAGCGGGAGGAGGAGGAGAAGGAGAAGCCAAAAAAGTGCGAATGCATTTTGCAATAACATTATTTCTTTGAAACAAAAAACAAAACGTAAATCGATAAACCTCAACGCAACACAACACAATCCATGAAGTACGATAGTCTGTCTACCAGTATGAGGGGACCAATGCAATGCAAATTTCCATATTTCTTTGGCATGAAAGTCAAATCATGCAAAAGAAGTCAACTCAAAGATCAGACAGACACTTGTTAAAACTTTATTTTTTATTATCTTTGCCGCTTTCTATTTTTATCTTGACTGGGTCATCATCAGCTGAGTGAGTGAGTGAGTGAACATAAGTGTGAGAGAATATTCTTGCAGTGAATGAATTCCATAAATAAGTTGTGCCGGCCGGCAAGACTATTTTTATACAAATACTTACATACTTATAATAAATGCAAGCACGTCGTCATCATCATAATAATCATTATCATTATAATCAAACGGAACGAGTTTGCGCAGGACAGGACTGAAGTTGAGTTTAGTTGAGTTGAGTGAGCACATGTAGCCATGAACAAACAGACAAACAGTTACAGATACTGACAGACAAATGGATCATGATGTGGTAGACAAGTAGACGCAATTCATTACTTAACTGGTTTAATGGGTTCAAAACTCATTCATTCATACAGTAACTGATAAAAACTTGTATTTATTTTTAGATAAATAATTTACATAAATATATGTATGTTTGTATGTACTTACCAATGCTTAATGGTGAACCAATTTTACCGGATACATTTAGAAACTTTATATCCATATTCAATGACAGTCCCTTAGTGCCAAATAATGATGTAAAACTATTACCAATACTATTAGCACTACCACCGCCAGTATCAACACTATTTGACGTTGCTGCTACTACTACTGCTGAATTTTTATTATTATTCTTTTCAAGCATTGTCGGTCGAAGTTTCTCGAGTAATGCCGAACTACTGAGATTCTGCATGAGCAGTGTAGCATTTAATGTTGGTGTTGGATTTCCAGCAGCGGCAGCATTATAAAATTTACTAATGCTAAGTATACAAGTCAAAAATATGACATTCGACGAGGTGAAACTGAAGCTAATCGCTTGTTGAACTTTACTTTGATAATGACTACAACTGCGATAAAATTTGCTCACTTTTGGCGGTTCATTTGATGCTGTTGATGATGCTGATGATGATGAAGCCACTGACGATGATGATGTTGTTGAACTACTTGAAGAAACAGGTGATGCTGCTGATGTATTATTTGTTTGTATAGTTGTTGTACTATTGTTAGTGTTGATATTGCTGAAGTTGTCAGTTGATTTTTTAAGAGGCTCTGTTGCCATTTTTTTGTCCTTTTTGTTGAATTGTTTAAAATATATTTGTCTCTCTTATTTTGGTATTTTATTTGTTTAACTTTTATTTTAAAATATTATATAGTTTTTAATAATTTTTCTGTAACATAAAATTATATAGAAATAATTAATTATTTTTTAATTTAATTGACCATATTCTTGGGTCTGTGTTTTTGGGAGTCAAATTTCGGCTTCACAATCGAATTTATTACTTTCTCATGATTTTACTAATTTTATTTGACTAGAAGATTACATGATTTTCTAACATATTTTTTATGATTTTCAGAAGATAATATCAAATGTTTCATCTACTCAGACAGAGGAATATTGTGATTTATTTAAATTTTTCAGTTAATTGAAATTGTGTTTTTTTTATAAATTCAATTTATAATTTTAATAATTTGTTTTTTGTTTAGTCAATTTACTTTTTATCTTTAGAAAATAAAAAGCTGTTAAGCTATTTATTTGTTATAGTATAGAGTATTCAAATTTGATGTATCTTTTTAAATTTAATGCGATTTTTTTAGGTACAGGTACTAGATCATACCGATGTTGTAAAAGTATGAAGCAAATACATTCCGCTTAGTTAACATGGTTCGCCACACGAGAAAACAACGGTACATTAAGCTCCACAGCAACGGAACAAATCAATCTTTTTAAATAGAAGTTTTATCATCGAATAATTTCTCGAAGAACAGGCCAATTAAATACCATTGGATTTTTAAAAAACAGACGTGTAGTGCACACCAAGATCATCCGATTTGACACCATTTGAACTTCTTCTTAAGGGTTTTTCTTGAAGAGTAAAGCTTATGCGGATAAACCTAAACTGTTCATCATTTAAAAGACAACATTATCCAGCAAATATCACTTACTGAACCATATTATGCGAAAAAGTAATTAAAAATTTTGGTAAAAGATTGACAGCTTGCCGAGCTGGCAGAGGAAGTCTTTTGTATGACATTCTTTTTCACTATTAACCGAAATCAATGTGCATTAAGTTACAATACAATTCATAGCTTTTATTTTTAGTTTCACTGTAGATGCCTTGGCCATTCTAAAAGCCTGTTAACGGTAACTTTGTAATATGCTCTGACAGCACTTCCGCACTGTTAGCCATATAAACCCGTGATTACAATAACTCCACGATTCGTAAAATTCAGAAAATCTGCATTTAACAGCGCAACAAAATTACCATCTTCAGGGCTCTGAGTCATCAAGGAATGCAAGGCTGCACGGCACCAGCCAACTCCAAGGATTTAAAGAACCTCGTCTCCTATCACCTTTGATCTAAAAAGCTGTTCGAATGGGCACAATTTAAACATCGGTATTCTGCCATCATCCCGATGTGTTCAAAAATGTCCCTACCCACCAAATTAACGAGACGGGAATGCGGTACATTTAATCGCCTGCGCATTGGACACTCACTGGACACCCACAAACAGTTTCTCAACGGAACAGTCCGCCCACCATGCCCTCTTTGTGGATATGATCTGAACGTAGACCATCATTTGGACTCCTGCCAGAACTTAGAGAGTATCAGTGCCTCCATTTTTGGTTTCCAAATTTTATCCCAACTATTAAAAAATCCTACATCCCTTAGTATTTCCAAATTTTATAAACTTTTAAAGTACTCTACCATATTTAGGACATAAGTATGTAGATGCTATTAAATGAAGAGTCAGTCGAAGGCCCCAGTAGCTAGTGCTTCTTAAACTCGTATACGAGCATTAAGTCTAGTATTAAATATAAGGTTTAATGTGGTAAAATAATAATATTTAAAATTTAAAAAAATAACTCAAATTTGAACACCCTTTTATTTAAAATTTTATAATATTTTGGATTTATTTAATTTTAATTTATTTAATTCTTTTTTCATTTAATTTTTATATTTATTTAATATTTTTATTTATTAAATTTAATTTTCATTTAATTTTATCTCTTTAAGTAATGTTTTTTTATTTTATAATTATTAAAATATATTTTATTTACTTTTTGTTTTTATTTTTTATTATTAAATTTTGCTTTATTAGTTCACACTTTTTCACTTCTCTTTGAAGTTAACATAGTTTTTTTTTATCACAATATATATTTTTTTATCAATTAATTAACACGTTTATTGAATAATAAAATTTTGAAAAAATCATCTCATCAGCTGATTTTGCATTCTTTGACAAATCAAGAATTTTCCATTAAGAATTTAAATAATATAAAATAAATGAAAAAGAGAAAGAAAGTAGCATAAAAATTACTTTTGCCAAAATATGCAAAGTAGAAAAAAACCGATTAAAAGAGCAAAAGCAAAGCACAGTAAAGTAAAGTATAAAATGATGAAGGTGAACCGAAGACGATGACGTCGACGATGACCAGAAATTTTTAGGGTTCAAGAATTTGGCAAAAGAGACACAAAATGAGAATTGAAATGAAATGAAATACAGAAACAAAAGAAGAAACACACAAGTAAAAAAAAAAAAAATACAAACATGTGAATATTTTTAAATTGTTAAGAAACTGAAACTGGTTAAAAAGAAAAACTTGGTAAATACAAGTATATAAGGGAATAGACACTTTGTACATACTTATGTACTATGTTTATGTATGTACATATATGTATGTATTGTACATGAAGGTTTTTGTGTATGAAGTAGTAGTATTGTACTACAAAAATATTTTTGAAACGTAGGGTGGCAACAAACAATTGGCAAATATCAAAACATAAGTAAAAGAAAAAAAGAAACCAAAAGAAAGAATTAAAGAAAAAAAAAAATGTAATGTAAAAGAGATAACAAAAATAAGAGTGTGGGAGACGATACATAAAAGAGCAGAAAGAGGATATGCAAAGTGACAAACACACAAACAACGGACAGTGGAGAGGAGAATTCATTTCAATGCTTGTTCGGCCTTGTTTTTGGCTTTGGCAAGTGAGTGACGTCAAGCAGCATTTGATTTGGATATTTTAATACAACCAAAAAATATTTGCTGAAACTAGCTGTCAATTAATTACGGTAAATTTACACACACACACACACTCAGGGACAATTCTAGTTGTGCATTCTATGTAAGAATTCTATTTTCTATATTCGCGAGAGTGGCATTTGCCGGCTGCTGCTGCTACTACTGATGATGATGGCACAAAAAAGTACACGAGAAATTCTCAATAGCATTAAAAATTCATTTAATTATGGCGCTGGTGGGTCTAGTGTAAGCACACGCAATTTCTTTTATTTAATTTATTTATTTATTTTATTTTCAATTAAAGAAAACAAAACGCCAAGATAAGCTAATTATATTTCTTTTTGATATTATCAGAAGAATTATTTTCAAGGTAAAGGAAAACAAAAAATACACGTGTCTTGTAATTGATAAAAATAATTATAATTTTAAGCACTAAAGATTTTAACCTTTCTTTTTTTTTTTATTTGTTGTAATTTATACGCATGCGCAACTTATTTTAAAATGATTTCTTAATAAATTTATTTTTATTTTCACATTTGTAGATAAACAAACGCGCGCCAAAAACAATTCACAAAACTATTGCAAATATTGTATGAAACCGTTAGTTAGACGATTGTTGGGTTGTTAAGCCTTTGAAAAAATGACAAAGCTAGAAATAGAAATACAACAACCGCAATACGCAACGCACGAACGACAACTGAATTTTTGAAAAAGATTGCAAATGTTATGCGTTGCCCACTTAAGTTGACTTAACTTCGTTTCTCTGACTTTCTGCGCATTGACTTCGGACGCCGCCACGAAGTGCTTGCTTGCTGCCCCGTCGTATTGTGCTCCAAAAAAGAATCGTTCGATCATTTGACAGATCTCACGCAAAGCAACGAAACGAGCGTAGCTCTCTTTGCGGTTGTTGTTGTTGTTGCTGCTATTGCTGTCGGTCCCTCATATCTGGTGCCCTTCTTTACTTCACTTCGTACAGGTGTGCATAGCAGCGCACATGTTATAAGCAGCAATAAGCAAACAAAAACCACAATTCTATTTGAGTGACACAACGAAGAGAGAGAGAGATCATAATCATCATTTGTTCAGTTCTCTTTTAGCTTTATTTTGATTTTAAATGTTTACTCTTTCTTTTTTGTTGGTTGTAGGTAATAAACAACAATACTAACTGAATACGTCAGTATTAGGAAGCAGAACACGTCAGTACAGTATAGTCAAGATAATGTGAACTAAATAAAACCACCTGTGATCTTTTAAAAACTATTTCATTTAGGCGAATGATGTATGCTTAGTTAAGTTTTACTTTATTCAATGATTTTATTAGTTAACCATTACAATAACACAGGACCATTAAAATAGTTAGTTATTTAACTATCGCACCTATTTTAACTATTATTCAATTACCAAGTATTTGAAGTATAATCACATCATCGCGAATCGACTGTAGTGTGTACATTTGTTTTTTAATTGCATTTTAAATATTTCACCTTTTTTATTGTTTATTCATTATATTTTAAGTTGCGAATGTTTCAAAGCAATGGAATTATTTTATTTGTTTAGAATTTGTTAATTGATGCGTCTTTTTTATTTAATACGTAAACACTCATTTGTAATTAGCATACTAAATGCAATTGTTAATGCTAACAAAACTATTCATAGAAAGTTCTCAAAGTGGCGCCTAATGGAAGAAGCTAGAAGAAATAACAACAAATTCACTGGAGAATTTTGTAAAATACCATATAAATAAATAAACAGAGAATTTTCTGAGGGCATATTTAGAATTCTTCTGCTTGTTTGGGTATTCTATAGTAGTTTCACATATGATTTGATGATGATTTGTAAGCCAAAGCCTTGCAAATTTATTAAAAAGACTCTCAGTTAGTCTCTAGTTAAGTTTAGAGGCCTTCAAATGTAAAAATCTATCATTTGAGGGAATTTCAAGTTTGTTTTGCATATTTTTACAATTTATGGAAATTGTACGATTGGGAATACCTGTATATAGAATAATATACCATACGTATTTCTCTATTAGAATAAAAACTAGAATTCAATAAGTTTTTTTTTCTCACTATAAAACCTATGAGATATTCTTGTAAACCATGTGTCCCTGTTTGTTCAGTTCGTCTTCAACATCGCCCTTGGGGGTAGTGTGGTGTAAACCTCTTATCACGATCCTAAACGAGCGTTCGTCCTTTAGTTACCATACTTATGGTAAGTCACTTTTTCTTCGTTGAGGTATTTGGAGATATAACGGTACGCTTCAGATGTGGAAGGTAGGGCTTTGATTTCACCCTTGTTCATTGTTTTAACTAAAATGATTTGTCATAGTCCTCAATAAAGGTCTATGTGTTGCTCTTTCTCTTCTAATATAGGGGCGTTCAAGTAATACATAACAAATTTTCATTGATTTTAGAAGCAAAAATAAGATTATCGTGAACCCTACCCTCCCCAAATGATAAGACATAAGAATTTTTACAAATTTTTTATTAAGATTAAAGTATTACAGAAAACCGAAAACCTAAAATCGACTAATATTATCATCATCATTATTTTGTAAGTTTTTTATCTTACATAAGTTTTAGAATATCCCTGTATAAGCAAAACTAAGAATAAGTTAAGTCCCCTGCCCCCTAATCCTGCTTACGTATTATTTGAATGACCCTTAAAGTAATTTGATCTTTTGCCTTGGCGGGAAATACATAGATCTGTTGGAACAAATCAGAGTAGCTGAGTACGTCGAAAATTGAGTTTGAACACTATTATTATTAAACGCTTTAAAACATGTAGTTAGACTTAAGAATTTTTGAAAAATATGGTTTAGAAACATATTTATATCATTTTACTTTATTGTATTTGAAATTAAAACAAACAGAAATCATTTTACACAAAATGGGCAAACATAGATTTTCGATATAAGCTACTCTGACATGTTGCCACAGATATAATCGTCAAGAATTGTGTTGCATGCTGCCTAATAAAATAAGCCCACATATTTATATTCTTTGAAACTTGCTTCATCCAGTGAAATCGTTTATGTTTTTGTTCCTTCATCTTGGGAAAAATCATTATATCATCTAGAAAAATCATCAGAAATTCATTTGGATTACAGTAGAAGTTCTCTAAACGTTTTCTCAAAGTCTATTTTAGTTTACATGGAGTAAATGTGATAGATTTCTTGCCTTTTTATAGCTATTTCATGCATTTCTGCTATTGTGATATTGTGAAAACTGAAAAGTTTTTCTTGCGATGAGACTGTTGTTTTCTTTGTTATATAATACAAATAAATTGAGGAACATAACTGCTTGTTTATTTGATTGGTTACATAGTTTTTACCATTTAAATTGACTATTAAATTGTATTCTTAATGCTATTTTTAATTTTGCAAAGAGTTTTGTGTCAAAGTGTATGAATATGTTTTAAGATAACTATTATTATTTGATCAATCTTAGCTATAAATGAATTGGAAAACATATTCCAATTGTAATATGTCTTTGTTACATACTTATATGCTATTTTATTTAACTGTTAAATTGTATTTTGAGTGCAATTTTTCAATTTGCATATATTTATATGACTGACTGTCATTAGCTAGAATGCGCCAAAAATATTGCAAGCACTCCAGACTGCGTGGGAACACAAATGCTATGAGAGATATACTTATATGAAGAGAGAGAGAATCAAATCAAAGACTTTGTATTGAAAATATTCCTAGTAGCATTTGGCCAAATAAAATGCTGAGAGTAGCAACGCTCTCAAATGATCAGCATTGTTGCTATGCTTTTATGTTCTTTTGCATTTCTTCTATTTGCCTTTGAGCTTAAAATTTGGTCACGTGTGTTAACTTTATGTAAGTATGTAGGTGTGTATGTGATGATTATTGATGTAAAGTGGTGCATACATGCATATGTACTTATGTACTTTCTACCACTTTATTAGCTATAGTTATGAAAGCCTAAATCTTACCTAAGTGCATACATGAATATTTACATTTGCCTAAATCATAAAGTACATAAAGCATAATAACTTATATGTATGTAGTATGTAAATCATTGCGTGTGCTTATTTTAGGTGTTACACGAGATGGGAATTTAGACTTCCTGTGTATTTCAAGAATTTGATATAGGAACACAGAGTTTCTTAAGCTTTTTTTGGTTAGAAGCAGTTTTGAAATGAAAAATTCTAGATGGATCATCTTATTTTATTTTGCAACTATTTACTATACATGTATGTACACATGTACATAATTGGAAAAAGGAAAATTCGACAGATTGTCCATGTGAATGCCATTCTTTAGAAAATGCTTCATTTCTTGTCAAGTATCATCATTAAAACTAATTCCAGAAAGATAAGGGCCTCGCAATGCCTAAGGCCTGCGTATATATGTATGTTCTTACTTGGTTGGTAACCAACCAAAGGTTTTATTTCAATAAAAATTGAAAACTTAAGCAGATACTGAAATTCGCGCCGGAAAGATGTCTATGACGAGGACTGCTATGGACGCCCCAGAACGTCAACAACCGTCGAAAACGTTGAAGCAGTAAAGAACATGGTTTTGGCGAATCGTCGAATCACTGTTAGAGAAGTTGCTGAGGATGTCGGCATATCGCTTGACTCATGCCATCACAATTTTTCGGATGTTTTGGGCATGAAACGTGTGGCAACAAAGTTTGTTCCAAAATTGCTAAATTTTGACTTAAACGACGATCCTGATTTTCTTAAAAGAGTCATAACTGGTGACGCGACACAGGCTATGATATCGAAACCAGTGTCCAATCACACCAATGGAAGCTGCCAGAAGAGCCAGAGAGGAGTCCATACCAAAAAGCAATAATCAGAAGCGCTTTGAGGAAAGGAAAAAGCGATGACACAAGTGAATAATATCGCCTTCGAATGGGACAAATAGAAATAGATGAATAAGTAAATATTTTTTTCGAGAAAAATATCAAGTCCTCTTACTATTACTGTGAATTTTAAAATCTAAGATTTTAGAAGGCTACAATGTCCACAGGAAATCGTATAAAAAAGGCCAAAAAAAAAAGGATTAACTACATTTAAAAAAATAAATAAACTCTTAATGGAAAATGGAAAAAAAAAATAGCAGAACAAAACAGAAGAAATAAAGTAACAAAAAGTGAATATTTAAACTAAAATAAATACTAATCAAATCAGAGGCCTGGTCCTCAGACATCCTTTATAACCCCACCAAATGAGTCATTAAATAAACAAAAATTAAACAATTCGTATATTTTTTAAATCAAAATTACAAGAGTAAAATTTACAATAATAAAATGCCCACAGGAAATCGTATAAAAAAAGGCAATAAAAAAAGGATTAGTTACATTTAAAAAAAGAAATAAAACTCTTAATGGAAATAAATACAAATATTTATATATTCTCACAAATTCGGAGATACTAAAACTGAATCGGACAATATTGAAAAGGATGATTAATAAAAAGAGATCGAGAAAATATATTTAAAAAAAAATTGTAAATTTATAAAAAAAAGATTATACGTGGTTTAATGAAAAAAAAAAAAAAAAAAACACATACATACATAATATGTATAACATTTATTACATTTATTCTTGTAAAAGTGAATATCCATATGAAGTTCATTATTATTAACTATCGTGTATTTCTTATTAAAATAATTAAAGGTCATCATTAGAGTAAATAAAAAAAAAATATTTAACAATATAAATAAAATTACACTAAAATATTATCATTACTTTATATAATTTGGCATAATCCAGATTGAATAAACGACAAATGGTAAAATAAAAAAACAGAACAAAACGAAAGAATTCTGTCAATAAAAGTGATTATTTAACTAATTATAAATAATAATGAAAAAAAAATATGATAATTCTACGCTGTAGGTACAAGAATTGACTCACTTTATGCTGCATGCAATCCCAACAAATGATGAATCATTAAATAAACAAAAATTAATCATATTGTTTATTTTTTTAATCAAAATTTCAAAAAAAAAAATTAATAAATAATAATAAATTTACATAGTCAGAAGTGCTTTGAAGAGTGGGAACAGCGATGACACAAGTGAATAATACCCCACCAAATGAGTCATTAAATAAACAAAAATTAAACATATTGTTGATTATTTTAATCAAAATTCAAAAAAAAAAAAAAAATAAATAAATAATAATAAATTTACATTACGAGAAAATTTCATCTGCATTTGTTCATAAAAATATCTCTAACCAAAAAGACTCAAAATAATCAAGGAAGAAAGAAATGGGAAGAAATGTAATTCCTTGCACTTGAAAATGAAAAACTGATGCATATCTAATGTCTCAAAAAAGTTAGTTTTGATAAATTAAATCATATAGACAAGAATTTACAAACATTTCAATTCAAAATTCTTTTAAAATAAACTCTAATAAAATAAAAAATAAAAAATACTCAATAAAAATATATACAATAGTTTTCTCAGATGGGAAAATTAAAAAATTAACGCTGTAGGTACAATAGAATTGCCTCACTATAGGCTAGGCCCTCAGACTTCCTTCATACAATCCCAACAAATGATGAATCATTAAATAAACAAAAATTAAACCTATTTATTATTTTAATCAAAATTTCAAAAAAAAAAAAAATTAATAAATAATAATAAGTTTACATAATCAGAAGTGCTTTGAAGAGTGGAAAAAGCGATGATGAAAATGACACAAGTGAATAATATCGCCTTCGAATGGGACAAATAGAAATAGATGTATAAATAAATATTTTTTTCGAGAAAAATATCAAGTCCTCTTACTATTACTGTGAATTTTAAAATCGAAGATTTTAGAAGGCTACAATGTCCACAGGAAATCGTATAAAAAAGGCCAAAAAAAAAAGGATTAACTATATTTAAAAAAACAAATAAAACTCTTAATGGAAAATGGAAAAAAAACAGCAGAGCAAAACAGAAGAAATAAAGTAACAAAAAGTGAATATTTAAACTAAAATAAATACTAATCAAATCAGAGGCCTGGTCCTCAGACATCCTTTATAAACCTCACCAAATGAGTCATTAAATAAACAAAAATTAAACCTATTTATTATTTTAATCAAAATTTCAAAAAAAAAAAATTAATAAATAATAATAAGTTTACATAATCAGAAGTGCTTTGAAGAGTGGAAAACGCGATGATGAAAATGACACTAGTGAATAATATCGCCTTCGAATGGGACAAATAGAAATAGATGTATAAATAAATATTTTTTTCGAGAAAAATATCAAGTCCTCTTACTATTACTGTGAATTTTAAAATCGAAGATTTTAGAAGGCTACAATGTTCACAGGAAATCGTATAAAAAAGGCCAAAAAAAAAAAGAATTAACTATATTTAAAAAAACAAATAAAACTCTTATTGGAAAATGAAAAAAAAACAGCATAACAAAACAGAAGAAATAAAGTCAAAACAAGTGAATATTTAAACTAAAATAAATACTAATCAAATCAGAGGCCTGGTCCTCAGACATCCTTTATAAACCTCACCAATTGAGTCCTTAAATAAACATATCGTATATTTTTTTAAATCAAAATTATCAAAAAAAAAAATCAATAAAAATATTATACAATAATATTCCCAAATGAGAAAATTTAAATAAATAAAACAAAAAACAGGAACACAATAAATTGGGCAATTTTACTTACTTTTACCTGAATTCAACGTCGACATTTTATTAAAATGATGTATGAATCGTTTGAGAATTATAAGTCTATAAAGTCAAATGAAAGAAAATAACGAGTTGAAGGCCTAAGTAGCCAGTGCTCTTTTTTTAGAAATAAAGTTTTGTAAATGTTATTACCTTTATTACAATAGGTCCCCCAAAGGACATTTTGACAAACTGCATAACTCCTCAAAGAATGTTTTTCTGAGTAGACGGGTTCGTCTACCAAGACGACCAGGGTAATCACAGAGGAGATGTTGGGTGCTCAACTACGACAGAAGTTGTGATGTGGAACCTGCATCCTATAGGCCATTAGCCCAATGGTGCAGTGCCCAGTAACAGCTCCCGAAATAGTCCGAATTATTTTCTTGTTGAAGTGTAGGAGCTCAGAGAATCTCTTTAGTTGGTAGAAGGGCCAGAGTGTCCTAGGGACAGTGACACTTCCTGCCTGCCACATCCCTGGTTAAGTTGTTTTTTGCAATTCATAGTAACATAAAATTATTTCATTTTATTTGACTTTATAGTCTTATAATTCATCACGTTGAATTAAGGTAAAATTAAATAAAATTACCCAATTTATTGTATTCCTATTTTTTTTTTTATTTAATTTATTTAATTTCATTTTAATTTTCCCATCTGGGAAAACTATTGTATACATTTCCCAATTTATTGTATTCCTATTTTTTTTTTTATTTGATTTATTTAATTTCATTTTAATTTTCCCATTTGGGAAAAGTATTGTATATATTTTTATTTTTATTGAGTATTTTTTATTTTTTATTTTATTAGAGTTTATTTTAAAAGAATTTTGAATTGAAATGTTTGTAAATTTTTGTATATATGATTTAATTTATCAAAACTAACTTTTTTGAGGCATTAAATACGCATCAATTTTTTCATCTCAAGAGCAAGGAATTACATTTTCTCCCATTCCTTTCTTCTTTGATTATTTTGAGTCTTTTTGGTTAGAGATATTTTTATGAACAAATGCAGATGAAATTTTCTCGTAATGTAAATTTATTATTATTTATTTATTTTTTTTTTTTTTTGAAATTTTGATTAAAATAATCAACAATATGTTTAATTTTTGTTTATTTAATGACTCATTTGGTGGGGTTATAAAGGATGTCTGAGGACCAGGCCTCTGATTTGATTAGTATTTATTTTAGTTTAAATATTTACTTTTTGTTACTTTATTTCTTCTGTTTTGTTTTTCCATTTTCCATTAAGAGTTTTATTTTTTTTTAAATGTAACTATTCCTTTTTTTTGGCCTTTTTTATACGATTTCCTGTGGACATTGTAGTCTTCTAAAATCTTCGATTTTAAAATTCACAGTAATAGTAAGAGGACTTGATATTTTTCTCGAAAAAAATATTTACTTATTCATCTATTTCTATTTGTCCCATTCGAAGGCGATATTATTCACTTGTGTCATTTTCATCATCGCTTTTTCCACTCTTCAAAGCACTTCTGATTATGTAAATTTATTATTATTTATTAATTTTTTTTTTTTGAAATTTTGATTAAAATAATAAACAATAGGTTTAATTTTTGTTTATTTAATGATTCATCATTTGTTGGGATTGTATGAAGGAAGTCTGAGGGCCTAGCCTATAGTGAGACAATTCTATTGTACCTACAGCGTTAATTTTTTAATTTCCCCATTTGGGAAAACTATTGTATATTTTTTTTATTTTTATTGAGTATTTTTTATTTTATTAGAGTTTATTTTAAAAGAATTTTGAATTGAAATGTTTGTAAATTCTTGTCTATATGATTTAATTTATCAAAACTAACTTTTTTGAGACATTAGATATGCATCAGTTTTTCATTTTCAAGTGCAAGGAATTACATTTCTTCCCATTTCTTTCTTCCTTGATTATTTTGAGTCTTTTTGGTTAGAGATATTTTTATGAACAAATGCAGATGAAATTTTCTCGTAATGTAAATTTATTATTATTTATTTATTTTTTTTTTTTTTGAAATTTTGATTAAAATAATAAACAATATGTTTAATTTTTGTTTATTTAATGACTCATTTGGTGGGGTTTATAAAGGATGTCTGAGGACCAGGCCTCGGATTTGATTAGTATTTATTTTAGTTTAAATATTCACTTTTTGTTACTTTATTTCTTTTTTGTTCTGCTGTTTTTTTTTTCCATTTTCCATTAAGAGTTTTATTTCTTTTTTTAAATGTAGTTAATCCTTTTTTTTTTGGCCTTTTTTATACGATTTCTGTGGACATTTTAGCCTTCTAAAAGCTTCGATTTTAAAATTTACAGTAGTAGTAAGAGGACTTGATATTTTTCTCGAAAAAAATATTTACTTATTCATCTATTTCTATTTGTCCCATTCGAAGGCGATATTATTCACTTGTGTCATCGCTGTTCCCACTCTTCAAAGCACTTCTGATTATGTAAATTTATTATTATTTATTTTTTTTTTTTTTTTAAATTTTGATTAAAATAATAAACAATATGTTTAATTTTTGTTTATTTAATGACTCATTTGGTAGGGTTTATAAAGGATGTCTGAGGACCAGGCCTCTGATATGATTAGTACTTATTTTAGTTTAAATATTCACTTTTTGTTACTTTATTTCTTCTGTTTTGTTTTTCCATTTTCCATTAAGAGTTTTATTTTTTTTTAAATGTAACTAATCCTTTTTTTTTTTTGGCCTTTTTTATACGATTTCCTGTGGACATTGTAGCCTTCTAAAATTTCGATTTTAAAATTCACAGTAATAGTAAGAGGACTTGATATTTTTCTCGAAAAAAATATTTATTTATTCATCTATTTCCATTTGTCTCATTCGAAGGCGATATTATTCACTTGTGTCATCGCCACTCTTCAAAGCACTTCTGATTATTGCTTTTTGGTATGGCCTCCTCTCTGGTTCTTCTGGCCGCTCCATTGAGGTGATTGGACACTTGTTTCGATGTCATAGCCTGTGTCACGTCACCAGTTATGACTCTTTTAAGAAAATCAGGATCGTCGTTTAAGTCAAAAGTTAGCAATTTTGGAACAAACTTTGCTGCCACATGTTTCATGCCCAAAACATCCAAAAAATTTTGATAGTATGAGTCAAACGATATGCCGACATGCTCAGCAACTTCTCTAACAGCGGTTCGACGATTCGTCAAAACCATGTTCTTTACAGCTTCAACGTTTTCATAGGTTGTTGACATTATGGGGCGGCCCTCGTCATCGACGTATATTGATTTATATTGTAAATGGTCAAGATGATTATACTATGTATTAGGCTAAATATTTATGGAAATTTTATACAATTGACAACAAGAGCACTACTAATAGACTCTGTAGTAGTATGTTGATGCTAAAGATTGAAAGTGCTTTGTGCTTAACTAATTAAATTCCTTAGTGGTGTGCTACATTTACTCATGCTAATGAATCAATGGTCACATTTGATAAGAGGCTTTCAAACCGCTAATTAAGCAGAGAGGAATAGTGACATAATGAAGGCAGGTCAAAGCAGCATCATCGTCTGCAAGAATCTTAAGCACACACATCACACATTTAACTATTCTCACGACATTCCTGGACAACGATAAGAATCTGATAAATCATTAAATTATACAAACTACAATACATAGAAAGCAAATGGTTAAAGAAAACCAGAAGTTGATCAAATGTGTTGTAATCAGTGTCAACTACAATAAAAAAAGATTCTAACTATTTGCCACATGTTTTTTACCTTAACTAAAAATGTAATTAGTCACATGTTTTTTCCAATCTTCACTAATTACAAAAGTATATTCTTATCAAAGAGACATTTGTGTATCTTAAATCACGTGTAAACATGTACTCTGGCGTAAATACTTAAGGAAATCAATCTACTTATGACTGAAATGAGTGACATATACTTTTCCACACTTGTACAGATATATTAACAATACGTATTATCCAATATTGATAGTTACAAGTGGATTTTCATTTGATTAAAATTGAAATTAAAGCGCATTTTATTGAAATCTATCTATCGATTTGTGTTTGTGCCCCCCATGTGCAATGTACTTACTACATTTGAAGAGTCCTCGAAATATAAATTAGACAAGGTAGCAATGTTGAAGTGCCCTGAGCGCCTGCTCAAGTATTTTCAACAAGATTATTTACATTACATTATTATGATTTCTACAACCAATTAATACTTATTGTACTATTTTCTTTGATTACGAATACTATTATTATTACAATATTATTGCATGATATTCTCATGCCTTTTTCATGTATAAAGAAATAAGCAATTAAAATGTCACAACAATTTCGCATAAACAACGAAAATTCCAAGAATTCAATGGAAACATAATTGAACTGTGTGCGAAGAATGAAAGAGAAAAATCAATTAAGCAAATGCGTTGATTGACAATAATCAAAAGTAATTGATAGTCAATTGTGAATGGTATTTTATTTGGGCAGAGCAATAACATACGATATATGACATATGTATGATATGTGTATTTATGTAAGTTGACACAATCATATTTTCATATTCAACATTACAATAGTCAAATGTAAATGATTTCTATTATAAGATATACGAGTATAATACTTATTACAACTTCTATTATTATGAAATTCGATTTAAGAAACTATCTTTGTGCAGAGAACATTGAGAATAATCATTATTATTATTATTTATGACGTATTTACAATTTAAAGAAATTATAAACATAGTATATTCGCAAAGTTGATTAACAAAGGATTTCCATCCGTCTCTATTGCGTGATAATGCGCGAAGTTCGCTCATAGATTTTCTTGTTTCAGCCGCAACAGTTCATATCTACGTCAATTTCGGTCTTCCTCTAGACCTCGTCCCTTGAGGGTTCCATTCCACCTTGTTGTTGTTGTTGTTATTATCCGAGACTAATCTTGTGAATACACGAATCGATGAGTTTTCATACGCAATGGAAGATTAAACCACAGAATCCTAGTTCGAAGGTAATTTAATGCAAGTAGGCCTCCGAACTTGCCAGCTTTGCTAAGTGTACTGTAATATTTCCTCTACAGTACTGCTAAAGGGGAACAGATATACCTCTGAACACTCGGTCGCCATTGCCTCATTTGTGAAAAACGGGGACACCACGAGAAGGTTGAGGTTAGCAATTGTGTAGAGTGGTTATAAGAGACACATCATACACCATGACCACCCAATCATTATTATTTTGATATTTATCAATAAATTCTTGGCTTCTACAAACATATTTAGAGTACACTACCTAGTTTCCATGTTCACCCACCCTGTATATTCATATTGAACAAACTAAATGAGGGTGTAATCAGTTTTAAAGCTACTAATATATGTTCTACTTCTTTGACCTACACACCCATTAGTTTAAAGTTTGGCGACCTTGTCTGTAATAGAAAAGGAGTGGATAACAAACTTTATCGTTACTATCCTCTTTTATCATGATATAATGAAATATGCCTGATATGATAAGAGTATTCATAGAAATATTGATAGTAGATCGATTGAAACCAAGAATTTATGAATTTAAGATTGATAGAGAGACAATGGGGAGCTGAAGAAAGTACAATAATTTTAGTGAATGAATATGAATAAATATTTTCCATGCCTGTCCTGATGTTTTCAGTATGGTGCCACACATCTTATTCGCTTGACCAGGAACCGGGAAACTGCTTCATTGGTAGATATGCCAGTAGATAAAAAGCATGTAAGATAAATTTGGTAAAATCTGTTGATAAAAGTAGATTCCATAACCTTTCCAACAAGTATAAATAAATAAATATTGAATTTATTTATTCCAATAAATGTTTAAAATAGTTTGAAAATTGAATTTGTGAGAAAATCGTAGGTGTAAGAATTAATAGTGGCCAGGGTAGTATAGTAAGTCTATAGTATTAACTCGAATATCGAACAACATACTTATGTAGTTGCTTGGCTCTCCGGCAGTCGCGCCAGATGTCGAGTTCGTGGGTACACTTGCACACAAACAATGTGTGCAGATTATAAATTAAAAGAATATGCGTGAAGAAGCAACCAGCAAAAGCAGAAAACCGTCGCCTCCAATTTCTATCGACCGAAAGCAGCAAAAACAAAAATCATAAAAACGACAACTGCGACTTGACGTCGACTTGCAAATTCTGATCACTCAATGCTGCTCGACTTGCGCTTGTCACCAACAGCAGAAGCAAGACAAAATCAAAAATTACAAAAACGATGACTTCTGCTGCTGCTTTGATTTTCCTTCTGTTGCTTTGATTGCGACTTTCGTTTTTTTCAGAAGCACAAGTAGAAGTAAAAGCAGAAGAAATGGAAATTATTGCAGTTTTTTTAACGCTGGTGTTTAGTCAGTAGGCCTCACCATATTATAGGGCACTCTGCGGAGCATACTATTAGTTAAGAATACTCTGATCCAAAATATTTCACTAAATTCTGAAGATCACTGGGGCATCTTAACATAAAATCAATTTTAATCCATCGATTATATGGTATGTAAATACATATATATATTTACAAGCGTTCCCGGCACGCCTTGCTATGCCTTCCGCCTTTATGTTAGTGCATGATTTTTGTACTTATGGATTTTTATTAATAATTCATTTGAATGACAATCATATTTTAATATTCCATTCGCCATGTACCTGAACGATTTTTGAACTTACTCAGCTACTAACACAGGGCTGCAAAATTTTGTTTATTTATTCCCTTTGAATATGTTTCTAATCTTATTACAGAAATTAAGCAAAGCCAGGTGCAGGTATTAATAAGATGGGGGACCGCTTCGCTCTGTGACGAAACTTCACTCTCTTCCTTCATCTAAGCAACAATTCTTCTTCTTCTGCTTGCATTCAATGAAGTGATGAGAGATCAGTTTTGTCCAAGTTTTCGTAGAGTTAAGTTCGTCGGTTCGCGGTGATTAATAGTGAGTAGTTTGTGTTTAATTAATACTATTGTGAATTTATAATTATTATTCTTGAGATGAAAATCTACTTATATTTGTGATTATGTTTTGCATATTTTTAAGTAAAAAGTGTAAAATATTTTAATTGAATTTAGTTTAAATTTGTAATACTATAGTTTTATTCTGTGCAAGCATTGCAGAGCGATCAGAGATTGCATTAGTGCTAGTATACTGAGAGTGTAAAACGAACGTCAGCATTAAAACATAAAAAGGTAAGTCCATGTTTCATGATTCTTCTTTTTCTTCTTCCACTGTTCCATTCTTAGTTATCAACAATAAGAGGGGGGTGAGGACGTTTGTTATTGAACTTTTTATATCTTCTTTTTGATGTTGCTTCCGATTTTAAATAAAGAACTCTGTCGATTGCAAGAAATCCAGCAAAAGAGAAAAAGAGTATGTCACACGCACATAGCCAAATGCGAGCATGCATATTCGTCTAATGTTAATACTTATGTATGAGTTTATATTTATTTATTAAAGAACTTTTCTGCTAAAATGAAATGCATACATATACTTACATATGTATAGAGCAAGCAGAAGTTTTAAATTGACGTATAAGAAGGAAGAGCTTTAATCCATTTTATGTTTGTATTGATCGACTGTTGATTTTTTGGTGAAAAATTTTGAGGTATCTTATAGTATTTTGATTGTATTCTATTTCATAAAATTGGGAAAAAATACTTCCATGCCGTCTTTGATATTATATGAAAAATTTTATCTACCAGTTTCCGACCACAGCGGGTCCAAAACTGGAAATGTTTTTGTTACTGATTCTTGCGATCTCTTCACGGATCGTGGGTGTTTGTTGATCTTTGTGCAGAACTGAGGTTCTCACGCACCAAGGTGCTTCAACATGTCTACGCAGTAGCTCTGACTGAAACCTTTGAAGAATATCAATGTATGAGTTAGAGGCAATGCCCCAGAGCTGTATTCCATAAGTCCACACAGGTTTGAGTATGGTCTTAAGTATATAGTAACAGCATGTTTCTAAAGCGTAGCTGCGATCTTAAGACCCATGTCATTTGCAAAATTTTTAGGTTGGTTCCTTTATAATTTTATGTGGTGCTGCCAAGTAAGCCCAAGTAATCAAGAGTTAATCCAACGTATTTCGCTGCAGTGTTTTCTGGAAAGGTGTCTCTATTAAGGCTTTTGGAAGGGCAGCTCTTGCGATTCATGGTGAACGTTACATGAATGTTCCATCTTTTGAGCCATTTTCTATAATATTTATATGGTTCAGTAGCCAAAATCCGTCCACATGTTGTGCAACCAAAATTCTTTTATCTACTCAAATATGTAGGTAGGTCGGCTGTGAAGGGCATGTAGAGGATGGATGCCAATACACTACCCTGGGGTACTCCAGCTTGAATGGCCTTAATGTCTGTTTCTTTATCATCGTATCTTACGTAAAAAGTTCTTCTATGAAGAAAGGACTTTAATACCAGGTAGTTAGGTGCCGTTAACAATGATTTGAGTTTGAACAAGATTTCGGGGTTCCACACTCTGTCAAACGCTTGTCGTACATCCAAAAAAACGGCTGAACAGTAATGTCGCTGTTCGAAACTGTTGAGGATTTGTTGAACAATGCGTAGGATCTTCTGAACCCAAATTGATGATCTGGAATTATACGTCTTTTGTCCAGCAGTGGCAATAGTCGGAACAATAATATAAACTCGAATATATGAGACAAAACCGCCAGCAGACTGATTGGACTGTAGGTTTTGCGATCATGATGAATTCAGCACACTTCCACTAAAAGGGGAAGTGGTTGAGCCTCAGTATATCATTGTATATCGCCGTAAGGTGCAGTAGATCGTTATGGGGTACTGCTTTTATAGATTTGGTCTTTTCAAGGCGTTGCACTTCATCGATGATCTCAAGAACATTAACTAAGTTCATTTGACAAGCAACATCGATAAACTCAAGTGTCTTTGTCTTATTTTCGGGCGGGTAATAGTCGAAGGGAGTGAAAGTGAGCTCTAGATGATGTGATATCTTGATGTTTTTATTCGCTAGTTCTGCAGACAGGTTCCGCTTGGTCTCTGAATAGACGCCTTCTTTTTATTGTTCTTTTAAGGTAACTTATCGCACTCCCAAGATAATGATCAAGACTTCCTGATTCAGCTTCCTCAAAAAAGGTACCGATAGCTTCGTTTCTCGGTTCCATTAAAAATGGAAGAGAAATTTAGTTTGACGGCGATGGACTCTGACACCATTTGGCCGATCACCAGTCAAAACGTCTTTGTCAAAAAATACGCAGGAGTGTAGAAAAACACACCGGGAACGCTAGTTTTATATATGTATATAGATAAAAACAAAATCAACCTTTTTAATTAATTTATTTATTTTATTTTTTGGTAAAAATATGTTCTACATATTTATAAATTTATTTATTTATTTATTTACATACATTAAATGTTCTTAATTAACAAGGAGACAAATTTTTTAATTTTTTTTAATTTAATTTTTTAAAAATAATTATTAATTAAATAATTACACTTAAGCGGATATTTACAGACAAATGATACGTGTACTATTATGTATAATCATAGAAACTATGAACTAAAATTATGTACTACAACTAAATATAATAGAATTTCTGTAGCTATAACAACAATTTTCTTAGTTCTCTATTTCTAAACGAGTATATGTATTTGTTTTTATATGCATAAAATACATTATAATTATGAACTATATAAACATTTTGTACAGAGTAATATCCATGGCAGGATCTTACGAAATAATTACGTGACGGCGACGAAAGTGGCCAATAATTTTAGCCACATTTTTTCAATCTTTTCTGTTTCCATTAACAAATAAATGTATTTTTGTTTGTAAAGAAAATAGTTCAGTCTTCAGTCTGCCGTCAAAAAATCATATGAGTTGAGTATGAGATTGGAAGAAAAACCAATGCAAGGTTCAGGTTCAGAATGATCCACTTTTTAATAGGTAGAGATGCCAATGACTGGTGTATACTATAAGATATAAATTAATTGTAATATAAAGATTCAGTTTTGATGAAATGCACATGCATACCTCTTCTTCCATAGCACCAGCATGATCATAGATACGTGCTGGTAGATTCTTTCGTAAATTGAAATGATCCTCAGTTGTCTTGCGATAAATGGGATTCTCAAAGTTCATTGAATTAATGCGTCTACGACTGCAGTAACGGTATCCCATAAACAGGAGCTGGTTTTTAAAAGAAAAATATGTATATAAGTAAGACTGTTTGTCAATGTAGGGAGTACAACAGAACTTACCACAGCTAATATGAGTGATGAACCAGCCAAACTTGATGTAACAACTACAGCAACTCTTCCAGAGTCTGCTTCTTGTGGTGTTTTAGCATTGATATTGTCATCATTGTGAGTACCATTGGGCAATGCTTGATCCTCAACTGTTTCGGAGTACAAAGATAAAAAAGGTTTTTGAATTTAATAAATTATATGTTTAATAAGAATAGTAAGTTGAATGATCCTTCACACCATATGCTAAATGTTAATTTAAGTTAAAGAAAAACCAACACCATTTGTATACTTTCCTTAACCCATGATGAACCACATAAAATAGTGGAAATAAATATCCATAGGCCACACAAAATTTGTATAAAAAATTTTATCACAAAAATAAAAAGAAAAAATAAATTGAGAGAAACCCCTGATGAAAGTTAAGCAACCACAAAAACGGAATTAAGTTTGCCGTCACTATTTCTGATTTTATTCAGATACTTTTTTTTGTTTGTTTTTTTACTTAGTTTAATTCATTATAACATTACTTTGCTACTGTAAAGGAGTCTTGAGAGTATTCTAAGCTTGGCAGCATATGCCGGCAAGAATCTCATTAAAAGTTAGCTAGCGGTTATAAAGACCGCATAGACGTCAACCGGGTTTGCTGCGGGCTTGACATTGATTAGTCTCAATGGAAGGAGTACATACAATTATTCTGTATATGAAATTTAAAATTAGTTTTTCTACTATAGATAGTTTCCTTAAGTTAATAATTTGAATATCTTCATTCAGTTTCAATGAACACAACAAGCCGAAACATGTATCCATTGAATCCACTATTGAGCCATTTGATATTGTAAATACTGGTGCGTTTTAACGCGCACTTGAGCATGTCTGGCTTGGGTAATTTGTCACATGATTTCGATTTTCTTTCAATACATTACAGTTTTTTCATTTTTCTCCAATTTCAATTGATCAAAGTGTGCTTTTAGGCGCAAATAAACTGCGCTTGGCCACCAACCACCATTAATTTTTTACCATTTATCGTTTGTTTGATGGTCGTGTTTATTGGTTATATAATGATGTCGTTAGTGGAATACAATGTTACTTTACAGATTCTGATACTTTCACCATCTCTGGCATCATCAATTTTCTTGTTATCACAACCAGAACTGCGTACTCGTATCTTATTTTGCGCCCATTATCAGTACTATGTCGCGATACAATACTTAATACGTTAGAATGGCGGGACTTTGATGTTTTGATGTTTTTATTTAATGCTGATTGATATTTTTTATTCTTTAGTTCGCTATGTCTGCTTTTCTGTTCCATGTTTAAATAATGATGATGGTTCTGTTGGATTTTATGGTCTGTTACATAAAGCATTAGTACGCTTAACGATGCGGAATTTTCTTTTTGCTTTTGAAATCTTATTTTGTTGTTGTTTTGAAGTTTACGCATTTTAACGCACCATCACCAGTGACAATTTACCATGATGATGATGATGATGGCGGCGTGATTAGTTGGTTATTATGTTTGTTAATACTGATTGATTTGATTGGGACAATTATTAAGTAGTATTAGTGGGGCTTTTATACTTAGAATTATGCAAGGAGGGGGTTTCTTTGCAGTTTCTTTCATTCATTAATTAAAAGGAAATTTATTTATTTTATGTATGAAAGATTTAATCTTGATAATCTGCAAGGATTGAAGTACTTCACTACTTATTTGCAGACTCAATCAATTGGCTTTACACTATTCACTTTTATTAAGATCTTAGGTAGGTAGAGTTCAATGAGTTGATTATGAATGATGATGAGGGTTTAGTAAGCACAAAGTTACATCATAGGCTTATTGTGTTTTAGTTTTTAAAGAACCAACCAGAGAATTAGAAATTGGTTTTTTAGATATTGAACTGCATTGTCCATTTTGAAAGCGATGAGCTCGAAATTTGTATAAAAAATCGAGGTAGGTAGCATTGCTATACTATCGTAATATGGTTTCCGTAAAAATATTTCTCTGAGATTGTGATGTATACTCCGTGGGATGGTGACCAACAACTGTAGTTGTCCAACACAACCTCTTGAAGCCATAAAAAGCAGATGCATGACAATAAGGCCCACATCGATATGCTTATGACGAATTAAACATTTATTCAGTTACAAGGTCAACCTATTTCACATCCATGGCTCGTGATTGCAAAGTACACTCACATTTTATCTCATATTATATTCGGTTTATAGAGCAACCCTTTCTCAAGAGATACGCTTACAAAGGAGAGCATTTTCATAATTTTTTTTTACCTTTTTCAACGCCCCACCCCCTTGTGATGACTTAATTGCGCAATAACAAAATATGTATTAGAAGCTTCGTATATTCCTCTATTTTTAGAATATATAAATTACTTGACGCTACGGCTTTTGAGTCACGAGATATATTAACGATAATGGCGACATGTTTAGTGTTGCATAACTGAAAGAGCGTCAGACTATGGAAATCTTTTTAAAAACGTTTTCACATTAAAATCCTCAGAAAAGTTTTTATATCATGATATAGTTACATAAGTTGGCTTTGGTGCCGCACTGATGCTTTGTAGGCCACTAGCAGGGGTAATTGAGATACTAGGATTAGGTTATATCAGTTATAACTTCTATAAACAATAGTTTTAGCCAGGATTTATACAGAAATAAACAATCGTTTTTGTGTCTGGTGGATATATGGGTACATTATTCCTAATGGAATGGAACTGGACAAATATACATCATTGCATAAGTTGAATTCAAACCGAATCGAATAAGCTGGTATAGAACGCTTTTCGTTATCGATAATTGCATAGTTTTTTATGACACAACCTATACCGCGTCGATTACAACAGAAAAAGAACACCAAACAAGAAAACGTGATCGATTTCCTCCCATGTTGGAATGTTGTTTTTTTTTTGCAGACAAAATTTCAATTCTAATTTTGTTCTCTCTTCGCGTTCTCTTTCTTCCTTTTTTTGGTTTATACTATTCAGTAAGTCTGGAGAGAGTAAGCAAAGGCACAGAATAAACAATATTGGCCCGTACACAATTTCCTGAATATTCATTAGTATTTGGCTTGACAACAAGCCCAATTTACAATAATAAAAGTACGGATCATGCGAACCAATTAATAATAGAAAAACTGTGGGAAGAAATAGTGAGTAGAATGAATTGTACAATTATTGATAAAATTTTCTTGTATGCCAACACACACCAAACAAAACAACAAATGATTTCATTGCGTTCCGCTTGGTGAGTGTTGAAACAGAACAAGTCGCTTCGCTTCGGTGCAAATCCAGCCTTAGTTTTTCCTTTTCTTACATCTTTAGGATCATAGAGACTTATACATATCTTTCAATTTCATGATAAATTCCAATTTAACAATTTTTCTATGATTTTTTCATTAAAAACTCTTCATAAAAAACTAAAGACAATTACACAACAAATAATAAAACAATTTACAAGACAAATATGTACTATGTAATACCAAATACCGAAATGAAACCCATTTTAGTTTTTGGGTTAATAAAATTTCAATTTGTTCATAAGCAATAAAAACTTTGATGAATTGTACGAGCGAAAGAAAGAAATAAGATGAAAAATAAAAATGAATGCCATTAAATATGCGAAAATCGTTGTTGACAAGTTCCAAAATTAGCCATCATTTCGATGATAAGGTCGATAAGGGTGATGTGTCTGTTAATGACAGCTTTTGACTTTGGTCCGCTTTGTGTGTAAAGCAAAACTTAGAGAAGCAGAAGACATCCAGCGACAAGCATAAAACATGCGGGCGAATACAAGTAAATGCAATTTCAGTACATTCCTTCTCCGACATTATCATCATCATCATCATCATTACCATCATTATGAACATCATTCTTCATTCTTATAGCATAATCATCGTAAAGAGTAGTAAGTAGTAAAGTTCATCACATGATTTTTGGTGGCAACTTTGCTTTAGTTTGTTCCTTTGTTTGTTATTCACCCATAAGCAAGAACATGTTTCAAGTCACAGGCAATGATGATGATGCAATAATGGAGTGAAAGTGGTGTCATATGAATGCAACTTTCTGATAAAACTAATACCAATGGTAGCAATGGTAAAGGATGTATTACTACGTAGTATGTGGTCTTAATACTCTTGGTCCAGTCATTGGTCGTTGCTCATTCATTTGGTCCAAAAACACTTGTGTTCCTTTCATCGTATCGTGTGTTGGCCATGATTGTGTTCCATCCATGTCGAGATTGTCGTATATTGCGGTTTAACCTATTTCCAAGCGATTGCTTTATACTTATATCCAAGTGTTAATCTCAACACTTTACAACTACGATGATACCCATGATAGTAATAATGAAGGCGATGATGAAGATTAATGAACACCATAATGAGAATTTGTGGCTTGTTTTTTTTTTTGAAACCATAACACCAAGTAAAGAGAAAATGACATACAGTGGACCAGACAATTACCAACACCAGAAAATATTAAGTATGAGATCCCAAAACATAGATATTATTGAGTAGAAATTTTCAGTTTATCATACCAACGTTGAGCGCAGCTTCAAGGTGCGGCGTATCTTCTGGCATTGAATGCCTACTATAAGGTGACGACGACGTATGGATATGTGGGTGTCTGTGTTTTGGTCTCGTATTACTTGCACGCGGGCGTGGAGTTCTGGGTTTAACATATAAGGCTGTACAATAAAGTGTAAGGAGTACGTTAATAGAGGAAAAAAAATTGCGAAAAATCATCATTAACATCCTTATTGGATGTCCCAAAAATGTGTCAACGAAAGCGACATAAATTGCATGCAGAACAAGATAAATAAGATGGAGGTACTTACGATCTTCGACACACATGAGACCATCGGCCATCAATTTCAAGCCTGTAGGACAGCCACAGGATATACGCGGACTACGTTCATTGATGCGTGGAGCTGGCAGGCACAAATGCGAACAGTGACCATTCACGGTTTGACAATGATTGATGCCATCGGGTTGACGATACGGATGGTAGACATGTATGACCATTGGATGTTGAAGCTATAAAGATAGCACACCGAAACACACAAACAGATAAAACGTATGAAAATTTTATTAGGTTCAAGTACGTGTAACCGAACGAACAGAAGATAAAACAGATTGATGGATTGCACTTACCATATGCACAGCGGTAATCGCTTCGACGCCTTCCCCATTAAATTTATTTGCCTTAAAGACAGTCTGCTTATCCCAATCTGTCCAATAGATATTATCCTCGAAGGTTGTTATCGAAAATGGATGACGCAAATACTCAGTAGAGTATAATATCTGTTTGCGTTGTGTGCCATCATAATTGGCCGATGAAATTGTATTCAATTTGCCATCAACCCAGTAGAGACGTTTTCGTACTAAATCGAGTGTAATACCATTGGGCCACCTGACATCATAACTAATGATGGTCGAACGTTGTGAGCCATCCATGCCAGCACGTTCAATGCGTGGTGAGGCACCCCAATCGGACCAATACATCCAACTATGTAGTACCATATAATACAAAAGAAATGTACAATAAGATTATGAAATTGCTGCTGCATTGGTCACTTGCAAGTGAAATGTATTAAGAGAGTACTACATACCCATCCAAAGGATCCAAAGCTATTGAACGTGGTATATCCAATTCATCTTCGATTAGAACTTTGCCCATGTTGCCATCAAAGTTTGTCAGCTCAATGGTGCATTTGTGTGTATCCGTAAAGTAGACATGATTATAGATCCAATCAACAGCCAAGCCATCTGACGTAACTGTGTGCTCCTTAAGCACTATTGTCTTTTCATAGCCCTCATCTATGGGCGCTCTGGAAGGAAGCACAAAAAGAAAATTGCAGAGAAATTAACAGAATGAAATTGAATTTTCCTTTCAAGAGTTGAGCAGTCATGCAATCTCATTTCAGTCTCAATTAACTTTAGCCATGACAAAGATTACCCATGTCCCTCATACCCCTTGCTTCTCTCATCATACTCACTTATAAATGCTTTGCGTGGTCACATCGCTCCAGAATATCATGCCAGTACGAAATACAAAATCTAATGCTGTCGCTGACTTTGTGTTGTTCACAATCGATGTCATCTCCATGTGGTCCAATGCAATTTTTCTTATATCATGACGTCGTGCCAATAGTAAGGATGCATGTCCTTCGGTTGCTTTGCAGCGTGTATGATTACGTGGGTCACGCATGTAGCCAGCAAAGCATTCACATTTGTATCCGCCAATCTCATTGATGCAGCTTTGCGAGCAAATGCTTGGGTCTTCACATTCATTCACATCGATGCATGTGTGATTATCACCACCAAGTTTATAGCTTTAGAACCATAAGAGAGAAAGAGAGAAGGAGAGAAAGAGTGAGCAATGAGATGAGATAGAATTGCAAATTAGTTTGTGTACCACAAAGTCATTATTTGTGCTTACCCTTCCTCACAGGAGCAAGTGTAGCCAATCTGTTGGTCAAGGCATTTGTGCATGCAGCCACCATTATGTATGGCGCACTCATTAACCGCACACTTGCCAGCAGGTTCATCTTCACCATCAGGACAGTCCTTGCGGCGGTCACAGACTTTACTCAATGCAATGCACTGACCACCACCGCAATCAAATTGTGTGGTTGTATTGCAGACCGTCAATTCAGCTTCAATGTGACAATTTTTCTCATCGCTGTTGTCTGCACAATCGTTCTGGCCGTTACATGTCAAATGCCCGGCAATGCAGCTGCGGTCACCACATTGAAATTGATCCGCACGACAGGTAGTGTTCTTGCAGTTGAGCGTTGATTCATCATCGCCATCAGGACAATCACGTTCGCCATCGCAAAGCCAACTTTGATGTAGACATGTGAGACGATCTTTGCATTGGTACTCATGTGTTAAGCATGGTGTCACGGTCTTGGTAACATTGCGGCAGGACTACAAAAAATTTAAGAGAGAGAGAGATGTTGAGAATATACTAGTAAACGCACTAATGTGAATTTTATAAAGAAATTCCACACAAAATGAATTTTTCTTGTTGCATACCTTGCAATGCTCATGGTTCTTCATTTTGCTTTTTTTAACATTCTTTTCGGTTGCAATTTCTAGTGAAAATACGTTGACAACTAAAGCTGGAACCCCAAGTCTACTTTGAGTTATGTGCACATCATGAGAAATTTATGCGCGTTTGGCGTGGCTTAAGCTGCCAACTTGGTACCCCGAAAAAAAGGGAAGAAATATGAAGACCAAACTTTTGTAGCGTAGCGCATAGAAAGTTAAAAAGGAAATACAAGAGAATGTTCTTTGTGAAGGACAAAATTAACCCTTACCACATCAGTGGTTCTCAATCGACGAGCCGAGAGATTCTAAGAAGTGTCCGGCCGTGGTGAGCGGTAGTCTAATGCATCTGGGACCCTTCTAATCTAAATGTTTTATAGCACATAGTTATATCCTTAAAAAACGTATAGTCAAGTGTTAGTCCGACTAGCACATGAAGGATTCAGTACTCAATTCCCAAGCGCATCGTGATGCTCGGTTCGAAATTGTAAGTAAAATCACCGTAAGGAACTGGGTAGCAGTTTGTCAAGAATATATGTCAGCAATACAGTTTCTGTGAGAATTGCTGTAAGAACTGCGCTTAGCTCATATTGAAGGACACGTTTTTTGTATGGGATCCCCTTAAATTTGACAATTTTTTTTTATTTTTATTATTTGTCGTTATAGAAGCAATTGAATTACACACTCTGTGAAAATTTTAATTATCTACCTATAAGGGTCTATGAGATAGAACTCACTGACGGACGGATGGACGGACGGACAGCATAGGCTTAGTATTATGACCGCTTTAGCACCCTTTGGGTACGGAACCCTAAAAAGGATCCAATTTAATATCTTATTTCTTAAGAACAAGGTTGTGCCGGAAGCTTAAAGTTACCCAAGGGACCCTACATACCATAATCTGGTTCTGGTGTGCTCTCATATACTTCAATAAACTATTAAAAATGTACCATGTTGAATAAAAGATTACGAATCCCTACCATAGACATTACTGGCTGTACCCTAACCAGCATCAGTCACATGATCCAAATGAAAAAAAAGTGCTCTTTTGACCTCAACCTCTGTTGGTTGGTAGAGTTGCAGTAAGTGCTCCTACTCCTGGTCCAATGGCACAAAAATTATGTATAATGGTCTAGCATAAATTTTAATTTAGTTCAGCTAAGCTTGTAACTGAGGCTTACCACAACAAGTTTATGTTCATTTTTCGGGTTTCCATTTTGCATATTTGCCAATTTATGAACTTGAGCTCATGCATCTATGGTACACTAAAGTGTCTATTTTTCAAGGCAAACAAAAAGCAAAGCATGTCGAAGAAGAGAGTGGAGAGGGACAATGGAATGTGAGAAATGGGAAAAAGCTTAATTGTGACATTGAAAGTTGACGTATTGAATGAAGTTTTTTTTGTTTTAACATTATCAGATGACCTAATTTATGCAATCCTAGGCATCAATGAAAAGAATGAAAATTTAAGAGAGTTCAAATTTGATTTTAAATGAAATTTGGAATCGATTTATTGGTTGGTTAAATTATTGGAATATTTATGAAATTCGGAATATTTTATTGAACTTACCCTTTCATCGGAACCATCAGCACAATCTGGATCACCATCACACACCCAACGTTTGGTTATGCAAGCGCCATTAGTGCAAGTGAAATCTGTATTAGCATTGCACGGTATTTTTGGGCAATTATTTTCATCAGTGAAATCACCACAATCATTATCATAATCACAGACCCAACGTTTTTGGATGCAACGTCCATTGCCGCATGTGTATTCATCTGAGCGACATGTTTGATCTAATCGGAAATAAAGAAACACATATGAGTTTAGGACGGTTCTTAAAGAAGGATTAAATTTAGTAAAGCAAGCATTAATTGTGATTAAAATGATTAAATAATGAAAAGATAATGGAAACGAGATACAATAAGTATACTAATTTTTTGCCATCTATAAATTCGAAAAGAAGATACAAAGTTACAACTTATAAGAGAACAAACATTCTACATGAACAAGTATTAAGTACTATAAAAGAAAAAAAGGAATCCTTGAAGGCAAAAAAAGAAGAAAACCTTGCTTACTGCATTGAATTTCATCGGAGCCATCGGAACAATCGTTATTTTGATCGCATAACCATGTGAGGGGCACACATTCGCCCTCGCCTGATTTACATGTGTATTCATCTGGGGAACAGGGTTTTTCTTCTGTAACAAAATATGTTGATGTGGATAATGTATTTTTTTTTGGCTATTAAAAAGGCTCCTTTTTTATTTATTTATTTATTTGTTGCAGTCTAGACGCTTACTTGGTTTATGGCTTAAAAATATCCATAAAATACAAATATATTGTAGAAAAAATGTAATTTTATTTTAACGAATTTTGTCTCGTCATATTTTATTTTATTTGTTAGAAAAAGAATTCTTGCCCGTAGGTATAATTTCCTTTAAAGAAATGCACAACCTTTAAGTGACATGAAATAAAATTCTATTTAAGATAAACAAAAACAACACGCATACGACGTGTTGTATCTGCATGTGGCAAAGTGTTGATTCAAAGAAATTAAAGATTATAAAGAAGAAAAATAATAAATTAATTTACACACGAAACGTGTTTCGTTAATAAAATACATAGAAACACGCACACATTTAGTATTTGTATAAACGGTATTCATCATCATGTTGTATTTGTAGTATATGGTACAAATTCTCATTCTTAAAGGATCAGAAACGCAAAAAAAAAAAAAATACAATAGAAAAGTTCATTTGACATAATCAAAATGTGATGAAACAAAAAGCAAAAATTACATAATCCCATTGTATGAAATCAAACAAAGCCACAGCCATATCCTGAACAGAGGAACAATAATAGAAACAGGAAAAGGGAACAACCAACTTTAACAATAAAATTACACATACTACACAAATGTATACAGGAAGGCAAAATGATTCGTTAAAAAGAAAAACGTGTGAAGTGCTCAGAAAATTATGCTAGACATATTTATGTCGCTTCACATGCACATGAACGAATTAAATAAGCAACCGCAGGATAACAAAATGATATATAAAATATATATATATAGTACGAGTATAAGAAAAAATGTGTCAAATAAGTATCAAGGGCTTAACTTCAACATTTGATATAAATGTTTGTATGGAATGAATGAACGAATGTATCTGACAGTAGCCCAAACGCTTTAAGGCACTTGCCTTGAATATGCTCTCTTTCTGTGTTTTTGTCTTGTGTCTGAAAGACTCTAAAGCTGTTACCAAGGCATACAATATATTGTATATGATACTATGTGTGTGTGTGTGTGTGTGTGTGTGTGTCTTTAAGAACAATATGTGTGCATTAAATGCGATAATTGCTTTTATGTTTGAGACTATATTTACTATGAGTTCCATGCCTCAACTTAGCTTGACTCCATGCTCGGCAGTTTGTTAACTGTTGCCTCATAATAACTTAATTGTTCCTTTAGATGAGCGAAAAGTGTCTTTAGTACCAAATGCAAGGCAACATTTAAGTGAATGTACTGTTATTTTTAATAATAATAATAATAATAATAATTCTATGAACATAGTAGACATGAGAAAAGGATATGAACGGAAGCCGCTATTTAAATTTTGAATGCAAATATAAATTGTTTTAAAGAAAATCGGGAAAAATGCTATTAACGCTCTCAAAAGGATTTTCTTTAACATATATTAACAATAGGCTTTTCATCTTAGAAAGATTATTATAAATTGTACTTTTAATCATTATAAGAATACTGTATCCCAAAAGCAACAATTCTTTATAATAAAATCGAGTAATCGAGTTTGGCTTTTTATTCGATAAAAATCATTCAGAATTGTATATTCAAACATAACAAGGGTGTACTTTGCTAAAATAGATACTTCAAGCAATCAATCAATATTTATTACAACTAGAAATCCAATTGAATATCTATCTATTTATCTATATATATAAAATCATAAGCCTTTTTCTGTCTGTGCACGCTAATCTCAGAAACGGCTTAACCTATTTGAATGCGGTTTTGACTGGTGTATTGTAGCAAGCTTGGTGTAACATTTAGCGTTTATTTTTATCGAAATCGAACTACTAAATCAAAAGATATACATATTTTTAATTCTGTTGCCTACTTTTTGGCTGATTTTCGAATGTTTTCCTCTTTTGCAGCGCAGCAACATTAAACCGCTGATGATTAGGAAAAAAGTTAACAAAATACACACAATTACAAACATATTTCGTACACCCCACGCGTACCTTGTTGTGGGCACAGCTAGTTTCCAATAAATATCAAATCAGGACATGAGTATAATAATTAGATCTGATTTCTGGCCTTCAAACGAAAGATATTTCACAGTATCAAAGATCTTAAACAAACCTATTTCTCTACTTTCAAAGTTCAATAAATGAATGGACATGGAGTAAAAATACTCATGGTTTGTTAGTGAAAAATACTTCTAACTTTACATTAGTGAATGTATGCCATTTTAGTTGAATGTTCAATGACATATGATGGAATACTCATGGTTTGTTAGTGAAAGATGTTGTATTGGTAAAAGAAAAGCTGCTTACTACAATCAGCCTCATCGGATTTATCTCCACAATCGGCACTACCATCACATACCCACGATCGTGGTATGCATTGTTCACCATTTTTGCATTTGACTTCATTATAAGCGCAGAAGTTCACTGTAAATTTGTTTAATGGTTTCATTTAAAATTATATTCATATATATACAATTGTCATGAAAGTATATAGATATATAGAAACGAGAAAACTTACTGCATAAAGCTAGTGCTTCATCTGAACCATCGGCACAATCGTTTTCTTGATCACAACGCCATTTATTTGGTATACATTTGCCATTATTACAACGAAATTGTTCGGAAGCACATTGTGATTCTGAAATGAAAAAGTGAAAAAGTAAAATTTAATTTTAAATGTTATTGAAATGTTCTTAAAGTATTGAAAGTATCTTCTACTACTATATACATATAATAATTCCAGAATGACAAGACAAGAACTTGACCTTCGCTTAGAAAATGCGTTGTTATTCCCGTTGTTGCAATCAAAACAAAACAAAACAAAATAAGCGGAAGTAATGCCTTAATGTGTGTGCTTATATGATGCACATACTATAAATGTCTCCTTAGTTGTGTATATGTATATGTGTGGCAAGTATCTGTGTGTTTGTTGATGTTGTTGCTGTTGCTGTTTGCACTTGTGTGGAGGCGTTTATTTACAAACACTTGAGCACGTGCCATCATGTTCGATAAGGACACACTTACTAATACTCGTTTATATATAACATAGTAAGTAGTATATGCATCTATATGTATTATCATTGTGTCCTTATCACTATAGACAAATAAACAAACAAACAACAACATCAACAACTGGGAAGAAGAATCCGAAGAATAGTATTTGTAAATTGAAATGTTTGTTATCATTTGTACTATATACAATAGTAATATTGACATATTCAAGTTGATTTTCAATGTTTAGTTAGGGTAAGTCTTTTCTAAGCAGATACAGATATTTTTACAGGGAAATATATATGTATAATCAATTTAAGGTTTATTCTTGAAATCAAATAATGCGGTTTGATATGTTTAGAAACCCAAATATGTGAATTTAATGATTTGATTAGATTAGAGGAAACGCCCAGTAAAAGTCATTTATTTGTATTTGATAGCATTGACTTTAAAAGGAGCAAGATGTGATGAATATTTAAGGAAATTCTGTTTAATAGGAAGTTCTATGATCTTCATTGGTTTGATTTGAATTCTTTAATTGGTGGCATTTTTTCTTAAGATAAATACCAAGTGTAACCTTTTTTCTTTTGCTTAAGAAACTCAGCTAGATAAAAGCCTATACAATCTTTGTGTTAAAGAAAGCTTATTGTTTAATTTTTATGCTTAAGTTGCATGATTTCTTATATGCACAGTTTTGGAAGTGAAACTTTCTTTAGCGGCATTCGGCAAAAATTTAGTACAAATTTTGAGTGAAAAAATACAGGTAGACACTTGAAATTTTCACAGAATGTATATAACTATTGCCATATCCCCAACAAATAATAAAATTATTGGAAAATCCATCGGAAAAGTGTCAGTAAAGATATTAAAATTACACACCAACAACATGCAGTTTGTGTTTATAAAAATGTTTATAACAACAACATGCAAGCAAACAGCTTGTGTGTTGTACAAAAACAAGCGAATGTACGAAGAAAAAAAGAACGAAATACACACAGAAGATCGCAGTTGATCTAATTTTTGGGCAAGAGGGGACAGACGGCAAACGTAAACACAACAACAATAATTACACACGCCAAAGAAAATAAAAGCAACATACAGACGTATAGGCAGACGGAAAGACTGAAAGACAGACATAGCTAAATTAAATGAACAGAATATTTTGTATGCAAATGTTGTATTGTTGTATTTTCTTTGAGATGATTTCTCTCACTCTCTGTCAGTTTTTAAGAAGTTTCACTTCTATGACGTGTACCATGGCACACATGCAATTTTTCTGTTTATAGTAGTTGATGTTATGGCCTATTATTGTTATTCTATGTTATTATTATCTTTATTTTTATATTATTTAAGTTTCATAAGGTCAAGCAACAAACTTTTAAGATACTTTTTAATATTTAATTTGACTTAATAAAATTCATCAAATTTTTTCAACAAAATTGTGTACGTGCCCATAAAGTTTTAAAGCATCATAGGAGTATGCGTTTTCGATACTTTGTAAATTAAATTATTAAATCTGAAACTTAGACAACATTGTACTTGCAATGAAAATCATCATTTAAGTTTGTTTCTCAACATTATTAACAACAAAAACAATATTGAATAACAACAAAAATTTATCAACTTTCACTAGAAATCCGTCAATGTTTATGATATATTGAAAAACTTTTGAACAAACAGACAGAATTTCAAATGAATTAGTGACCACAAAGCATATATTGTAGTACATATTTCAATTTCAATAGAATAAAATAGAATACAGAATTTCTGATAGAAAAAAAAAACGAATAAGAAATCAAAATCAAAATCAATGTGAGTATGTCATCTCATTTATTTCCTATTTTTTATTGTGCTATAATTTTGTCCATTGTTTGTGTTCAAAAATAAAGTCATTCTACTCGAACAAAAGGCAATCAAATGTTACATAACTTGTTTGTTATTTGTCGCCTTCTCTGTGTTTTTTTGTGAAACTTTCTTTCCATGATTTTATTAGTACGAGTATTTTTCCAATTTTTTTTTCTTTTTTTTTTGGTGTTGCCAATATTTGTTTTGTGTTTAATGTAGCATAAAAAGTTTCTTTATAATGAAACAACAAAAAAGTACAAAAAATGTATTTGTATGTACAATAAAATTTGGTCACATATGCGAACAAAAAATATAAATGTGAAAAATAAAACAAGAAAGGATAATGAAAGAAAATGTCACTTATTGTGATATTCTTTTTTTTGGATTTTTATGACTATTTATGAGATTGTGTTTTTTGTATTATTTTTGTAAATTATATTGCTGTATTTATATTGTTATTATTTTTGTTAAATTGCAATTGACACATATAAACATTTAACTGAAGTAGCCTGAACAGTTACTATCTGTAATAAATGAATTGAAATGAATTCAAATGGAATAAATAATTGTAAAATAAAACAGCGAATTGCACAATAGATTTTTCTAAATTATTGTATTGGACTTAACACTATTTTGTAAAATAGTTGAGTGGAAGTTTTGCTCTAATAAATTTAGTTGTTTGCCACATTTTAGGATTTAATTAAAAATTCATTAAAATTCGATATTTTTTCGTAATCAGAAATTTCATTTGCAAAAATTGATTATTGTTTTTTTTTTTCGCAGTATTTAGAATTTAGTGTTAGATGATAGTAAAATATCAATGTACATACAAATGTACTATATATATAGATTCACAAAATGTATTCATAAATTATTTTTTATTCATATGTAAAGTTAAAGGGATATGTATAAACTTATATATGGTAAGTCGATGGAATTATACACAATTGTAATATATTGATAAAAATTGTATTTTGTTTTAAAATTTCTAAGAAAAATGTATAAGTCAATTGAATCATATAAATACTATTGAATTTAATAGATGCCTCATTGACCCTTTTGCTATTATAGATAAGTAAGTATTATAGTTGAACCTTGTATAATGTGATACTTGGATAGGGCGGCTTTGCTTGGTTTAATGCGTTTATTGGCTAAATTTCAACAGATCTCTTACATATATTTTATGATTGTGAAAACAAGTAAATGTATAAACTTAAAACCATCAAATATGAGTAACAGTTAGACAAAATTGTGGTCAGTAGCTGTTGGGACGAGGCCACAGTGTTTTATCAGAATTCCTAGCCATTAGAGACAAGTCGGCTGGTATGAAATAATGTACCAGAAGGTCGTAAGAGAGCTATATTCGTTGATAGTCAGGCGGCACTCAAAGCACTGCATTCCACCACTGACAAGTCCAAGCTCGTTAAGGAATGCAAGTCGATGATAAGCGAGCTAAGTCGTCAAGCTGATATCACTCTTATGGGTTCCCGGCCATGGGAACATTGAGGGAAATGAGAAGGCTGACGAACTGGCTCGTTTTGGTGCTTCCCTTGATATATCGTTAGCGGAACAGATCTCAATTCCCCTGACGGTCGTCAAGAGGAGCAACTTCCTGTCGGCTCGCAAATAGGCGATGGAAAGATTTTGAATCTTGCAGAGTGCCACGTGCTACCTGGCCTAGTTACAATGAAAAAAGGTCACTTAGACTCATCAACAGAGCAGCAAGGCTAACAGCGGTTTTAATTGGTCTCACGCGGAGAGACTCGGTATTCCGTTCAGAAGCCATTGTAGAAGCTGCGAAAACGAAGAGGAAGAGGAGTCACTCACCCACTTTCTATGACAATGCCCAGTCCTGCCAAAAACTAGAAATAAGTTTTTGGGCAAATACATCATCAACAACCTCTTGGACTGTTCAGTCACATGTCCGTGTGATTTATTAAAATACCTAAATTCGACAGGATTTTGGTCCGGCGGGGAAGTAGTATTAAAACAGCACTCTTGTGCTAATTGTGGCTCGTAGTGGACTATACGAAAACCAACCAACCAGTTGTTGGGAGACCATTTAAGACTATATTATACGTGCAGTTAATCTATTGGTGGAGAAGGAATTTACAATATACGCCAACATGTCATCAATGAACTGTTCGAAGATAATTATTAAAGTGAAAACAACTTTTTACAAATATTAGCAGATGATTCAGATTCGTCTATTGAAATATCTCTGTCCACATCCAGAGAATTTTTTTTAGAATAACTGTAATGGTTTGCCTTCGCAAAAGAATTGGAAGAAAAGATTTTCAATGCAGACTCTTGTGAAGTAAGTTAAAGATTTTCATATGCCAAATAAATAAAATTGGTTTACTAGAGTGAATTCCCCAACGACCTCCCCAAAAGGGGCTCGTAAATTCCTTAGATATAACTTTCATCTTCATTAACATACTATCCCTTTCATATATGTACATATCTACAATACAAATAAAATGCTAAAGTGGTCTGATTATTCTGATTTAAAATCAATCTAAAATGAAGAACATGTGAGAAGAGTCAATTTGATTTTTCAAAAAATTGGTAGTTCGCACGAATATTTGATTGACTAAGATCTTGATGAATGATGAAGAATACATACATGTGTTTAGTTTGATGTAGCTTTGTACTACAATTTAATTGAATACTTTAGAAAATGTCACGTTTGTGAATTTGATGACTCTTAGTTGATTTAGTTTTGTTAATACGAGTGTCCTAGAGTGTTGTAGTTTAAGGTAATAAAACTTTAGACCAAGTAGAATCCATTAAATAACAAACTTATATCAAGATTATGTTACCAATTTTAAAGAGTTTGTAACTATATTAAATTTTGTAACATAATCTTAATATTATAATATGATTTTGTGATTGTTTATCATTGACTTATTTTTACAATTCACACTTGTTGATTAATCCGATTTAAAGTGATTTAAATAACATGGTAAATATTGTAATTTGCATTTTAATATTTCAAAAAAAGGAAAAAAAACAATAAATTTATATGTACAGATGTATTTATTAATTACCATTCAAGGTTTGTTCTTTCATAATTATGGCAGCAGAAGTTTCATGTTGGTTCTGCAACAATGCTGCCCAAAGAAGTAGGAGACAGCAAAGGAAGCTGCCACAGCAATTTAATCCCATGTTGATAGAATTTTATGCCTTTAAATGCTTCAAACGCAAGCAAAAAAAAAACAAATTTTCATTAAATTAATTTTGAATTTTTTATCTTTTTGATTTTTATTTAAATTGTTTTTTTTGTTTTTTTTTTGTTAAGGTAATTATTCTTTTTTTTCTGAATTTATATTATCATTTATATTTCCTGCACACTAAAGGAAAATTTATTTAATGAGCTTAAAAATGTTCAAGTATTCTTTTAAAATCAATTGAAATAAGAGAAGTTACAAATATTTTTATTAAAATTTTAATTCACTGAATAATAAAATTTAATAAAAGAATTGTTTGCATTTAATAAATTTAAATAAATTAATATTAAAATTCACTTTTGTCACATGTCCTTTGACCTATTCATTAGTATCCTTTCTTTTAAAATCAATCACTTTTAGTTTTATTATTTTATGTAATATTATCCTTACTTTATTTAGTGAAAACAATATAATTGTTTCACTATATTTATTTATTAATTTTATTTTATATTTAATGAATTTATCCTTTATTTATTTACGTATTTCCTTTTCTTATATTATCTTATATATGGTAGATTATTATTATTATATACTTTGTTGACGTCCGTTTCAATTAAATGTTCACCGCAAACTGAACTTAATGCGAGCGACTACAAATCCTAATAAACATGAAGCGCGCGCAACAATCAAAGGAGCAAAAACAATTGCAATCACACTAAAAAAGTTGAGCTCAATTGATATGAGTGGAAATTTTACAGCATCTTTGTACTAAGTAACTTTTGAGTTGAGTCATTTTTTTGTTTAGCACTCAAACTAGTTTGAGTTGCTTCAAAATGAGTGATAAATTCAAAGTGTATACTTTGAGTGATAAACTCATATAAGGAAGCAAGCAAATGAGTGCAACTCAGTGGAAGATAAAACTATTGACTTATGAGTAGTTTACTCAAACTTTGAGTTATGCACTCAAAGTATGTATTTCAACATAATTTAACTCACAATTCTTTTCTTAATGCACTCATTTAATCTATATCAATCTTCTCAATTGATTTATATTGATCTATGATTATTTAAAGGCGTCATAAGTTTGGATTATTACGACGCTTTAATAAATAATTGGGATTTTTTGCTTAGAAATCAATAAAAAATAATCAAACCCAGACAACAAAAAAGTATATACTAAAACTATATTAGAAGTTTGCCGCACAACGCAATTTTGATTAGAATAGCAATCACAATCATAACAAACAGACACTAAACTAAATGTTGTGCAATTTAGAAAATATCTGTTCATTAAATGTAAATAAAATATATAACAAATATCTTGTTATTTTTTCTAAACTAATACTGTATTCCTTATAAAACCCACCCACGCTTATTCCCAGATGTGTGTTCAGTAAAGAATTCAGTAGGCGCACTTGAACTTTGCTTGGTTTTTTGATAAAAAATACTACATATTCAGTTCGTCGAGACTTGAGAGACTAGTGACTTCAATTTCTTTGTTTGATCAAATGACGACGCAAATATCGCGTAATTTATGATAAAACTCAAGCAAAAAATTATAAGAAATGATTTTGTCAACAAATTATTTGTGGCTGATGTAAGTTTGTTGTTTAATGACAAAATCTTAAACATTTCCTTTGTTGCATGTACAATAGATAGTTAACCTTTTTTGGGACACATGATAATGCATGATGATGCAACTTCAAAGTGCACTTGCAATCAAATAAAACCAAACCAAACCAAACCCAACCAACAATTTGTTGGACTCTGAAAAAGAGGTCAACGCGAATTTAAAATGCGTAAAAAGTATTTAACTAGTTTAAGATAGCATTTTTTTGTGTTGTACTGAGTTTTGTTTGAGTGTTTTGTATCTTGTATTTTTTTCTCGACCAACTGTTTGGCATGAAGCATGAAACAAGAATAATAAAAATTTTCTCTTTAGTTTTTGGTGCGCCACAAATTTGGCTGATGTAAGTTTGCAAAATTATTTCATTTGCAAATGCTGATATTAGTTTCATTTTCAGTTGAATATACTTATGTTGGGTTATCAGTTTCAGTTGAATTTATGTTGTGTTATCAGTTGGCTTAATTTATTGGGTTTCTTAGTAAGATAATATCATCAAACAGGACTTGTATTTTATTTAAAGAATATCGTTTTCGATGGGATTTACATAATTTTGGGAAATGTTGTGTACAACAAATATACATTTAATACTCATAAGTTGGAAGTGGTAATTATCTTAAAGAAACATGAGATACAATAACATAATATTAATTAATATGAAATAATCTACATATATATACTTATACATCTATGTACTTCTATAAAAGTTTAATAACTCAAGAACGGCTGAACCAATTTTATTAATGATGTATGATTTTTTGGATTCGTCTTCGATCGAATAGCAGAATGAAATCTATAAAAAACTACAAATAGGTTATGTTTCCATTGTCGCTTTAAAACTTAGAGCAACTCATTAATTTTAAAAATTGTGTTAGTAGCATGACCTGGCAGAACAGTGATCGGACCTCAAAGAAGACAAAGAGAAGAAGTGAAAAAATACACAAGTAACTGCAAAAAAGAAACAAGAGCAAGAAAGTAAAAATACATACATACGAGGATGGTTCATTAAGTACCCGTGTTTTTAAACATAGTCCCCTTTTAGAAAGATACACTTCTCCCAACGTTCCGGCCATTTTTTTAACCCCTCCAAAAAATAGGATTTGTCGGACTCTCCAAAATACGCCTCTGTTTCGGCGATGACTTCCACATTTGAGCTAAATTTTTTTCCCGCAAGCCATTTCTTCATGTTAGGGAACAAGGAAAAGTCGCAAGGAGCCAGATCGGGTGAATACGGGGGCTGCGGCAGCGATTCACAACGCAATTCATGCAGTTTGGCGGAGGCAACACCAAATGAATGTACTGGTGCGTTATCATGATGAAACACCTCCTTTTTTATCGCCAAATGCGGCCGTGTCTCCTTTAATTTTTTATCGAAGCGTTCCAAAAACTTACTGTAGTATTGTCCAGTGATCGTTCTTCCTTTTTCTAAAAAATCCATGAGGATGACGCCCTTCGCATCCCAAAAAATTGTCGCCATGACCTTACCGGCCGATGGGACCGTCTTCGCCTTCTTTGGTGCAGATTCACCGGGAGAAATCCATTGTTTTGATTGTTGCTTAGTTTCTGGTGTGTAATGATGAATCCAGGTTTCATCAACGGTGACAACTCGACGCAAAAAGTCCTTCGGATCTCGCTTAAATTGCCCTAAACACTCTGTCGTCAAACGCGGGTACTTAATGAACCGCCCTTGTATGTATACCAACAACAGAAAATGTTGAAATGCTACAAAAGAAAATTCAATCTTAAACACCCAGTTATCTATTATTTTCAGTAAGGGCGTAGCAACGCGAGCCGGGACAGCTAAGTAGTATGTAATATACAAACATATATAAGTGGAAGAACATGGTGATTTCAACTGCCTGGTGGTTCCCTATTAGCCGAATACGTGCTTTCCAATGTATAACGCCAAGCTCAAAAAAAAAGTCGACTAACCATTTGATGATTTTGTTCTGCTCTCTTTTATCTAAGAACCGAAAATGTGTAACAATCTTCATTCTCATCGAAATTTATCTCCATACAAAATCTTTTTTTAAAAAAAATAATGATTGCTATTGGCAGTTAATAATATCTTTTATCTTCATTTTTAAACAAATTTTCAAAAATCTATTTTTAGACAACAATGATTACATTGATTATGAATCCAAGTTCAACTCTTTGGCTCATGTGGCCACTATAGAAAACTTTAAGTGTATCTAATTACAATAGACATGCGCCGTTTACTTGATTAAGCTTAGAGCGCTTATAGATTAGTATGCTGCCGGCTTAAACCTTTCACTTTTTTTTGTGTTTTTCTTTCATTTGTATCTTTGTTTCTATGATTTCTTATATGCTCATATGCAATTCCATTCAACAAGTCTCCATTAGCCGTGATCGTCTAGTGGTTAGGACCCTACGTTGTGGCCGTAGTAACCCAGGTTCGAATCCTGGTCACGGCAATGCAAAAGAACCAAATTGCATTGTCACGGAGGAGACAAATTTTCTTTTTATTTATTTTGTTTTATAAGAAAAAAATAAGTTAAAAAGATCAGTGGATATAAGATCTCCCATAAAATGTATTAAATATGTATAGAAATGATAAGGTTCAATTTCATGAGGAAATTTTGTAAAGTTTGTCTATCATAAATATTTTTTTAAAATTAAAAATAAAAATACATTATTATAATTTCTATTTTATTTTTTTTTATAATATATGATTCTTCTGTTAATTTTCAATTTAATTTTTAAATCAATTTTCATTTAATATTTTTTATTGTAAATAATTTCCATAGTGTCTGCTTGTATCGAAAACTGTAAACTTTATTTTAGACGCGACTGTCACTTGTTTAAATAAACTACGAAGCCCAAAAGTATACCATAGTATTAAGACATATTTTCTTCTAACATTTTTTTATCAATTTGTAGGGAGAATCTTATTATAGCTTTAGAAAAACTTACCTATAAACTTGCATTCAGTAATCGCTTCATCACTGTGATCCAGACAATCTGGATCTCCATCACATACGAAACGTATCGGTATACAATCTCCATTAGTACATTGAAATTGTTTTTCATCACATTTGTTAGTCAAAGACTGAGCTGTAAAGATAAGTATAGAAAATTATAAAGATGGTGTGAAAAATGTCATTAAGATTTTATGTCATATATAATTTTTTTTTGTTTTAAATTTTTAATAAAACAAGCCACAAAGACCTCAAACCCAATCAAACCGAAAATAATCTTTAATCCCTTTTTAATGAAGAAAAGTTCGAAACAAGCAAAAGTTACAATATGACGACATATGCATATTAAAAAATCCAAACAGCCTCAAGAAAGGAAACCAAGTTAAATAAGCTCCAACCACGGAAGGAAATTATTTGGGAGCTGAGCTATCTGTTTACAAGTGTGAAAAGCCCATCCGGGTAGGAAAACCGCCAAAAGGCGACAAAAATCAGTCAAAGATTTTTAATAAACAACAAAAGAATACAATGACAAGAATAACAATGTGGGGAGCGCAAAATGTTTGTTGCTAATAAGGATGACGATGATGATGATGTTGCTGATGATGATGATGATGGCGACACCAACAAATTAGAAGTGGCATATGTTTTTTTTGTTGAAAAGTTTCAAAATCAACACAAAACAAAAAGAAAGTTTGGAAAACAACAACAAAAATTGTTGTTCCATTAAGAAAATAAGCAGCTGCAAAAAAAAATTTATAGAAGGGGAAGTGAGATAATTTATAAGAGATTTTCATTTGTTCCAATTCAAATTCATAGAAAGATGTAAGGAGAAGGTGTTAAAAAGTGAAATACCAACATATTTGCTTTCAGCTGCTTGGGTGTTGATTTTTTGGAAAAATGCTATTAATTTGATACTTAGAAGCATAAAAGGATTTGACACAAGACTCAGGTGTAGGAATTAAGCCGATTTGGAAGACCCATCACTGTGTGAAACTGAAAATTCTGGTTGAAAATGTTGTTGATTTAGGTGAATTGTTGTTGTTTTTGATAGAACTTTTTTTTTCAAGTGTTGATGTATTAAAAGGAAGAAATTAAGAAGAAATTGATAGCTTTGGTTTGAGCAAAGTTTACAGACATTTCTAACAATTGTTGGTGTGTTTAGAAGATAACTACTCCACTAGTGAAATATACCATATTTTTTTTTATGTATGAGTTTGGGAGGAATGTTTTCGGACCTATAGCCTCCGTGGTGTCTACGTATGTGGTATCTACACCATACCACCCTCCTTGTTCTCTGGTCAGTATGCATACTCCGGAACTGCTTTATGTATAACTTCAGAGTGGGCATCCTTTGAGCATTCGTCCATTGCTCTTAAAGGTCATTCGTCAAGTTACCTACGTCTAGGTTCACTGCTTTTGTCTGCATGCGCCTCAGGAAGGCTGAGTCATCAGGTTCGTGACTCTTGCCGGGAGTCCATCTGCCCTATCATGTTCCTGATATTGCCTTTAGCAACCTCAGAAGTATCCATTTTAATCTTCTACGCCTTGATGACCTTTTCAACGAACGCAGCATTCAATGTCCAGTTGAATTCAGTCTCTTTTATCTTTTGGAAAGCTATCATGGATTATTCAGATTTTGCAGTAAAGGTGAAAAAGTTTCTCTTCATTCAACTGATAACAGAAGCATTCATTAACAAAAAGTTCAAATATTTCGTATACTACTCTGGATCCCTTCAATTTACTACATATATGCAATCTTATGTTACTGAGAATGGACAAAAAGTTACTCTCAATGTACATATGTCCATGTATGCAGTCTTATGTTACTCAGAATTCGTTAGGAGAAGACCTTTGCTTGATACGCATAAGTCCTTTATCTTAAAAACTGAACCGAGTCAAATTGATTTTTTAATCTTATCGGCAGTGGGGTTTCCGTTTATATTTAGTTAAAAATTTGAGACTGAAGAGATAATAAGTGTATTATAAGTACATATATTAGTTAAGTGAAGTGTTGGACACACACAATATAAAAATTATTAATAGAATGTCGACTTTAGATGTGCTGAAGATTTGAAGTGGAAAGTTTGCAAATGCTTGAATAGACGAACAGGAATATGTAGATCAATTTATCTTGTCAAGCATATTCATCTAAGAGATCAACTTCAATATATAAATAAGATTACAATAATTGAAGTTTGATATGCTTATTTACTTGATGAATTGAATGTATGTATTCAATTGTGGGCTAGTGATTCAAACATGAAAACCATTCAGATGTTCCAAAACAAAGTCTTGAAATGACAACTGGTTAACTAGCAATCAGGAAATTAATGAATTGAATGAATCCATGGATATCAGAGGAAATCATTCAATTTAGTCAGCGGTGCATTAACAGACTAACAGATCATCGAAACAACTTGGCAATAAACCTACTCGACAGCAGTTCAACTAAAGAAGACTAAAGCGTTATCACTCGTTAGACCTTTCATTCAGAGGCGCAGGTTAATAAACCGAACTTAATGTAACTCATTCCATAACCCACCATCCTTTCTCTTTCCCCTTTAAAATGTTATAAACAATAATGTAAAAATGTATAGTATATTTGTATATTTTTCTATAAACAATAAGGTAAAATTAAGCAATGTAATGATTGTCTCACTCTGGGATTGATGGTAAATAAGGAAAGAAGAAATGCTAATTCAAAAGTATCTAGAATGATAAGGAAAGAAAAAATATACATTTATGATAAATATTTCACAACACTTCTTATGCAAAAATTTGTAAAATATTTTGCTTAATTAAATTGAAGTAAATAATATTTTCATTACAACATTAACATATTAAAGAAATCTTTTGCGAACAATAAATAAGTCGCTGATCAACTCCAATTTCATGTTGCAGTCAATTAAAAGGTCAAATCAATTACAAGAAAATGAATGCTGCTTTCGATTGACGTAACATGAATAAAAGTCAATAATTTATGATTTATGGAAAATAAGTACTACACACATATGTATATGTGTTGTAACAACAAAAATTTAATGGAATTTCTAGAAATTTACAAGAATGTAAATATGTGTCATTTGAATTCTATTGGTAAGTTAAGAATATTTCTGAAGATAAATATTTCAATTATATTTTGTTATTTCATTTTATAGACAATTATGTTTATTATTAAAATCAAATTTGTGTCCAAAATAGAAGAAGTAACAATAACAATCTAAAGTGTCATAAAAATCAGACTACTTGAAAAGTTTTAACCATAAATTTTGATTATTTTTGCAATAAAAATGATTAAGACATAAAACTTATGAAAAATAATGAATGATAAGAATAATAAACTAAAGAAAAGAAGGTAAGAGAAATTATGAAAAATATAAGATTGATTAAATGACTGTCTCATTGATTGACTGACAGACTGACACACTGACCGACCGAATGAATGAATATCAGACGGAATGAATGTGACATAGGCATGCTGCTCACGCGAATTAATTCAATTTGATTGATAAGCAACTTGCACCTAGCTTCCCCATTATGGGTGCCCCCTTGAGAACTTGCTAGACGAGCAATAAATCAAAGGAAGATTATTTAATCGTTTTAATCAAAATGATGTGGTTTTTTGTTTTGTTTAGATGTGAAGGCAGACAGCTGACGGTGAATGATAAGCTTAGCACTAAAATATACAATTTTGTTGTTAGTGGATAATTTAATCTAAATAAATAAAGGAAAAGAGCAACAGCAAAAATTTATTTCGCAGATTTTGCGTAGATAAATATACGTATTATGATAGATAAGAAATCAGACTACGGAAAAAGAAGTGAAGGCTAAATTTGCTAGTTTAAATGGAAAATAATTTCATAGTGCAAATAATAACTCATAATAACTTAAGTCGACTATCAGACATTTGAGAAAAGAGTTCAAGGGTAAGAAGTGACAAGAGAATCATTAGAATTAGATAGTATTTCTTTTTTTAAACAAAATTATATTATTGTACATGTTCTTGTTAATGAAAAAAGTAAATAATTTCCGTATAGAATGTGTGAAATTCTTCAATTTAAATGAGGCATTCATCATATGAATGGTGTCTCTATGATTTGTTAAAGACAAAGAGTATTACAAATTATATTACTCTTAAGATAACTTGTAAAAATGTATGGGCTCTCTCTTAAGTATTTTACACCATACACTTAGGCAGAATTAGTATTATCACAATTGCTGTGATATTTGTAACACAGAAAATTTTTATCACATAGCAAGTTGAAGGGAAATGATAAACATGGTTGGATCTCACTGATTCCTTGCATTGATTTTTTTTTGCAACTGCAACCTTATTACTATTAGAGATATGAAGATAAGATTCTTTTTGACAGAAGTTATAGCTACTTTATTAAATTTATAAAATTATACATGACTATGTTATAGAGAACTTCTTTTTTGGTAAATTTGGAGGTTGCCAAAGAGACCGTTAATGAGTCAAAACGACATATTGTTTTATATAACTATTATTATTATTATTATCTTGGGGGAAGATGCACTGCGACCTATGAGATCTATTGTGCCTCCTTCATGGACTTAGTGTGTTTCTCCTAGCCCAATTCCCCCGATAAATTGTAGTATTAGTCCTACTTTACAGAGTTTGAATTCGTCCTCGGTTAAGATGAATTCGCCAAGGTGTTTCCTTCTCTTGTGCATCAGGGCAGGACAAGTTCCTATCACGTATAGTGCGGGCTCGTCCTCCTCCCTGCAGAACCTGTAAAGACCATTAAAGGAAATTCCCAGTTTAGTTAGGTGATAGTTCAGCCTACAATGTCCTGTTAACAATCCTGTAATGATTCTCAGGTTATCCTTCGTCAGATTCATACAGTCCTTGTAGCGTTTTGGGTTGCATGTCCCTATAGCTAATTTGGAGTGTGATAGCCCCGGTAGTTTTTTCCAGTATAGTTTCCTTTGTCTATCTTCTACCTCCCAAATAATACGGGAGATGTAACCCGAACCTACACCACAGAATGGCTCGGGCCCTACAAATAAAGTTGACGCTCCTTTCCTGGCGAGTTTATCTTCCATTTCGTTCCCGTTAATCCCTATATGACCCGGAACCCATAGAATCCACACCTGATTGAGTTCACCTAGTTTTGATGTAACTTGGTGAGATTTAAGTGCTTTGATAGCTGCCTGGCTGTCAATCAAAATTGCTATTCTGCGGTTCCGGTAGTTCCGTATAAGATTAAAGTGCGCACACCTATCTATTGCGTAAACTTCCGCCTGTTCTTACCAAGTGGTTCAGAGTAACTTTATATAACTAAGTGGTAAATGATTTATGAGAATTATAATTTATGTAAGGATAATAAATAGCTTCTTTATTTAGAAAATGTTTAAATTAGGGATGGATATCGATCAACAAAACATCGATTATTATTTTTTTTTACTATTTGATCGACACACCAATCAATTGCTGATTAAAACATCAATTAATTATAATGGGCCTTTTCGACGGTCAGTTCAGTCTCAGTACATGTTATCCCTTCAGAAATCGAATTGGAATGGCAACTAAGCTGGGTCATCATGCCATTTCTCTGTCACTGTTTCTGTTATCGGTGCGGATTTCGCGACGATAATGGACTGAATCTGAACTGACCGTCTAAAAGAGCCTTAAGTGTATATTTTTGTAGTATATAAACGCAAGATCCATTGTTCCTACTTTTTTTTTCTCCCCCTCACAAATATGTTTGTTTTCTCTCTGAGATTCAATTTTGTCTAGAACACAGTTCACGCCTAACATCCATATTGTGGGCGAATATGATGGCTCGAGGCTCACAGAATATTAAAAAGTCTGCAATTAGTCAACACATTATGGCCATGTTACCATACATTAAACTAGAAATACCCATTATGATTGTATTTGGGTTTTAGTCGTAGATCATGATATTCTTGAACCCTCATTGGATGAGGCTTATCCGAAACAGAAAAATCGGTTATCTGATTAAACGAACCCAGATAACATCGGTTAACCACAAACAAAACATCAGTTATTTCGATTCATCGAATAATCGATACCCATCCCCAGTTTAAATGAGTCAAGGTACAATATTTTCTATGGTCAGAGGGCTGTCTTCATACAAATTATAAAACTCAATGATAATTTGACTTAGAACTTCCTGAACTTCACATAATGTATATCTTTTTCTATAAAGGGTATTAATTTTCCAATGAAACTGAAATGTATAGTGGTTTCTTGGTTGTTGGTGGTTGCATTAATACCTTTCTGATTGATCTGACTTGCTAAATAGTGCATTTAGTTGCATTCATTACATTGTGTTGTAAATTGGAAACAAACCCAAAGAAAGAAGAAAAGAAAAACAGAAAGAAAAGAAATGAAAGGCATGAAAAACATTAGACAGACGTTGATTTTGTTTAATTATTCGTAGTACTCATAGAAAGAAAAACAAAACAAAAAAAAAGGTGGCATGATCAATGAATTAACAATAAACCCATCATTAATTTGATGTTGTTATTTAATGAAAATATGAAAAGTTGTAATGAAAAAATCTTATGAAATATATAGTAATAAATGTAGGTGTATATGTACCATAGTACAATAATTACAAAACCGGTATGTAAATGTAAAAATGAGTACAACAATAACAACTTTAACATCAACATCAATAACTTGTTTACTACTACTTAATTTTCTTGCCAATTTAATCTTCTGAAAAACAAAAAAACAAAACATTTGAAAACAATTAATCAAGAATCTTGTCAGCTCTTCTCTTCATTCTATTTTTATTGTTGTTTTTCATTGTTTTTATTGTTTATTGTTTTTCTCACTAAGAATAATTGACAATTGTCAAGTCAAAGCGCCTCATACATAAATAAAGTACTGAGAATTTACCATATAATAGAAAGAAAAAAAAAATAAAAGAAAATATCTAGAAAAATAACAAAAAATCATCCAAATGGAAAAGATCCAAGTTGGCATAGATATGTTCACACATGTGTATAGCTATATTATTGGGTGGGCACATAAGTAATATAGCATAAATATGAACATTAAACAATGATGCTTGAGTTAGATTGTTTGATGATATTCTGATATATCTAAAGCAACTGTTTCATTTTCAAAAAACTTTCAACACTCCTCCACCAAAAACTTGGTGATATCTTCGAAGCTAAACATTCGACCATTCAAGAAGTTTTACCAGGAGCGAAAGTATTGGAACATAAAAGCCAATAAGTCAGGACTTATACTCTTAGATACGGCAACAAATTCGGAAGGGCTACTAGAGCGAGAAGTGTTTTCAATTGCATGCTACACCATTATAAAGCAATAAAGCAAATTATGTCGAATGTGACTCCAAAGTTCTCCATGTTCAAACCCTCATTTGAAAACATAAGACAGACTGAATCCACCCACAGCCATATGATCTAAGAATGCGACATTACTTATGTGTCAACCCAATTGATCTTAGTTGTTATGGCATTCTAATGCTTTCCTTTCACTTCATAACAAAGTAATTAGATAAACAAGTATGTAATAGGCAGATTAACTAAGTAAATTGTGTTTTCCTTTTCCCCATACTATTTTTTCATTATTGTAAAAGAATTTTCTTTAAACTAAGTATACTAAAGATAGAACATGCGCGAAATATTGTTTTTAACCTTGTGCATGGGACAAGTTAATATTCTTATGCTTATGTAGTATATGAACGAGAACATGCCACCACGGAAAATATTCGTAATTTGTTGTTTTCTTTCAATTTAAATAAATTATTTTGTTTATCTCGAAACAAAAGTTGTCAGTTTAAATTATTATATATACATATATATACATACTAAACTGCTACACGCCCACAAGACACGCCTTCGAAAATGTTCAATCAAAGTACAAAAAACAAAAATTGTAAACAATAAATTAATAGTAAATATAATTGAGTCAATGAATAAATGAGTGAATGAATGAATAATTGATTAAATGAATGATCTTGTAAATCGTTCATTAATTAATAATAAATGTAAGATTTTTCTATAAAATATTTTATAAATTTTTTTTTTATAGATTTTTATATCTTAATCTATTATAAGAGAATATTTTTTTATTGGCAAAAGTTCAAGAAATTTATTTTAAATTATAAAAATAAATATTTATTACGTTTTATTTTTGGAAAAGAAAATGTGCTTGATAAGTAATCACACCTACTCAGTTGATAAACTGGATTCATCTAGTAGAATTTATAGTATTCTATTATGAAAAGGAAATAGAAAATTTGGTAATATTAGGTAATCTGGGTTCTAGGTTTTAGGAAATGATATTGAAAAGAAGGAGCTAACATTATATCATAATATTAATAATAAAGGATTTATCTTTACAATAGTAAAAGTTCATAAGATCTGAATTGATTATCATGAGTGTAGGTATTGTAGACATGACATGTTGTCTTAGAATGTTTGAATAGGGGATCCATATAGAATTAGTTATAAAAAATGGAAGGAAGGTCATGTTAAAGGTTCTGTTGGATTTTTTCACTTATTACTAGCGGTAAGTTTTTATTTTCTTTGTTTATATAAAGAATAAGGACTTGTAACTCACTTTTCAGAATTGTCAAAGATAAAGGATGGTTCAACCTATTACTCCGATTTCTCCGATTTTTTACTACCTATCGATAAGGACGTTGTCTATTTTTTGCGCCACGAATTGTTAACAGTAGTTTAGTTTTAACCTTCTGCTAAGCGAATACAGATTGGTTCTCCTTGAAACCACGCTTTGAAATGCTGAAAACTTATTTTGAATGTGGGTCTTTCATGGTCAAAATATTGTGAAAATTTAGTACAAAAAGTGGAAGAAATGAAGTGCCCACCAAGCTATTACTAGGGTTGGGTATCGATTAATCTATTAATCAAAATAATCAATGTTTTGTTGAAATAATCTATTGATTTTTAATCTATGAGATCTGGGTTCGATTAATTGGATATTCGATTTTTCACCTTACAAAAATTTCTTTGATTTCTTTGGTCGCAATTCCGCGACCCTTTTTTGTTTTGCTCGCCACTGAAGTTTACGTGTGAAAAAATTGTTTTTTTGCTCGCCAATAAATAAGTGCCGTTTTTTACTTAGAGTTCACTGTTCTCATCTTCCAATCGATTAATCGATTTTTAATCAACAATTAATTAGTGAAAGGCCTTTTAGACGGTCAGTTCAGTATCAGTCTCAGTCCATGTTATCGCTTCAGAAATCGAAATGGACTAACAAATAAGCAGGGCCATTAATCCGGTGCAATAACATGGACTGAGACTGAACTGACCGTCTAAAAGGCCTTTGAAAAATAATAATCGATGTCATTAATCGATGTTTTGTTAGTTGATACCCATCCCTAGCTAGTACTGTTACTTATATTTCATTTAGATCCAAGATTTTATAAAATAGCGATGCATCCTATTAGTGGGTACTGATTAATATTGTAAATGTAATGAAAATATTGTGATGAAGTGTAATTTATGAATTGAATTTTCCAACTGAGGTGTCAAGTAAGGAATTATAGAGCTAGTCTATAACATACAGTTCTTAATTGTGAATAAAGTTATTTGAAATTTTTTATCAGGAAATTTTAATTTTAAAAATCCAAAGTCCAAAAATCTAATGGGATCTCCATGTCTTAATCTAAAACTTAACATAATCATGTTAATACTTGTTTGTTCACTAAAATTCCTGACTGTCATTATAGATAGATCAACAAATATATTATTTTCAGTTGCTTACGTAAAAAGAAAATGAAAATAAATACAATATAATATTTTTAAAATGCGCCATTTAGGATAACACATTGGTTGAATTATGAACAACGTCTAAAGTCCAAAGAAATTTGGAAAGATTAAGGAAAATTTCGCAAAAAATACAAAACAAATACAATAATTTATAAAATTTAATGCGTTTTTTGAAACCATGAGAAAGTTCTATACACTCTTAGTATATTGTTTTTAAAGAGTCTTTCTATCTTAGTAGTATATTTAGCCTGATAAAACGTCTATCTATTTAAGTAAATGCAATAGAATATGTGTTTAATAGCAATAAGGAAGTCTTAGATTGATTAAAAAATAAGCAAAATTGAATTCATTGTAGGTAAAATTATTATTTGCTTGTCATAAAAATGGAATTATGCGAGACGCCAAAGAAATGAAATGAAATGTAATCAAATCATATTAAATCCCATGAAGGTTGTATGTTCTTCAATATTGAGCAAATGAATGTTTGATTGATTACATGCAGTAGTACAGACAATACATAGCATGTATGTATGTACATATGTAGTGATAGTATTTAGTAAGCATTGTAATATGAGTGGTTGAACGTCGCTGTCTTGCGGTAATAATTTAAATGAATTAAAGTTAATCAAAGGCGAATATGCGGAAATGTTAAATTGATTACAAAATGCATGCATACATACAATCAGTTGTTCTATATTGTATAAAAATAAAGCATGCATACAACTGAAAATCATAGTCCAAAAAAAAAATTGCAAAATATTTTCTAGGAGACTAACTAAACTTAGATTATTTAACCCTTGAATGGTATTTGGAAGAAAAGATATAATTTATGTTTAAGATAATTTATAGTTAAATCATTGATTGTACTATCCAATAATAGGGAAAACATTTGTTTAGTTGGATAGAAAGAGACCTGTTTGTTCTAGAAATTATAGTATTGGACGATTGACGATGTCATAGGCTCCCATAGTCTTGAGTAACAGCAAATGTTGCGATATCATTAATTTATCAAATGATTATAAACCAAAAAAAGTAATCATTAATCATTTTGGTGATCAACATCTACTAGAGAAAAGTTACCAAAGCTATCCACCACCACCATGTAGTCAAGACTTGCTAGGAATAACCCTGAGCAAGATTCTTTAAATTAAATAAATAGGAAACTAACTTCTAAGTGTTTTAACTTTAAGTGAGCAAGGTGCTTGAGAGGATGGTAATGTGCTTAGGTTGGTAATAGAAAGGTTTAGATGTCTCGCGACCGATCTAGTTGATGCTAAGACTTTCATTGGTTAGCCAAAAAATGGTATTAAAATTGTAGTTTATAGGTTTAAGACTTAAAAAGCAAACAAATTTGGGTACATTGTTGGAACATTAGAATGTCAGAATTAAGAAGAATAAAATCTCAGATTTGCTTAGAAAGATTCAAGAATTTTAATGATTTTAGATTTCATTTTATAAAGAACATTGTGAGAGGCTATCAAGAGTCAAATATTCAAAATTTATCTAACATATTAACTTAACATGAATTCAAGACTTGAAGAACCCACAAAATGATGTATAAGAAAATGGAAAACATTACAATAAGTGTTACTAAGAGAATACTAACTCCTATGATAGACCTTACAAATACTTGGACTAAGGAAAGCACACATTCTAAGCATATCATCTATTTGGTGTTTATGGATTTTTTAATTTCATTTAGATACAAATAATGACAAAATTTGTTGAAGGAAATTATGCTTTCATTCTCTTATGCTACAGTCTTTCTTGTCTTGACTTCAAAAAAAGGAAAAAGTTGAAAAAGGAAACATTTCCCGTATGATATTACTGAGGGAACAACTTAAGAAGTACCTTTCCAGCACGTGATCTAATGAAAATAATGTAAAAAATATAAGAGTATGTATCTTCAACATCTATTCGATGTTCATTCAGTTTTCATTTTCAGTTAGATACAAATGTATGGTATGTATCTTTGAACACGTTAATTACAAAAGTAAAGCAAATTATTTAAAAAAGGAAGCCAAAAGAGTGCAATAGCAATTCACTGATGTAATGAGCAAATACAAACAAACATCAAATAGAGATGAATGAACAGAAAAACCGTGTTAGGTGATAATAGTTTATGAAAAGAAAATGAAAAATAAGAAAAATTTTGTAGTCAAGAGACAAGGCAACAACAAACAATTGAACATTTCAAAGCATTTCAAATAGTATTGTATTGAAGCAATAAATAGTATATTATAGTGGCGTACTAAGGCAACAACTTGTTGCTGGATTTTGTTGCTCTCATTGCCGTTTGCCTAACTAGGGAACTGGTTTCTTTTTTTTTTTTTTTTTGTGTGTTTTGTTGTTCATAAAGAGGGGCACGACGTCTTTAGATGCCGGCCGGTCTAAAGAAGAATACAAACAAACTAATGCACACAGATACAAACACACACACTCATACATGTGTAAATAATATTGTATAAGATACAATAATGAAGAGAAATCAAAAGAAGAGAATACATATGCAAAGAGAAGAAGCTGCATACCTTACCATAGAGAAAGAAGGAAGAATGAAGGTGGTTTTAAAGAATGTTTGGATTCATTGAAATGACTTTCATGCATTTCAAACTACAAACTATTTTTAGCACAAACCAAAAATAAATTTACAAAGTGGGGAAATAGAAAGAAAGAAAAAGAAAAACAATTTTCTAGATTAAAGTAAAGTAGTCATGGGTTATATGTTCGCTCACTCACCTATGCCCAATGGCGTGCCAATTTTGCCCGAGACATTCAGAAAACTAAACTCCATTTGCGTGTTTTTGCCTTTGCGGTTGATGATTCCATGGTTATTGAAGATAGAAAACGATGAGGTGGAGGTATCACTATAGCTACTGTTGCTGGTATTGTTGTTATTTTCCGCCTTCATCATGTTCAAAATCGATGATGATGATGATGATGGCACGTATGTTGTGTTGCCTAGCAGTTTCTCCATAAGCAATGAACTGGTAAAATTTTGCATTAGAAAACTTGCTGCAACATCATCAGAGGCATGTGGCTGATGTTGTATTGACGTTGCTGCTGCAGCAGCAGCTGCTGCTGATGATGTTACTGTTGCTGATGTTGCTGCTGTTGCAGATGTTGGCTGTGGTGTTGAGGTTTGCCCCGCTGCTACTGCTGCTGCTGCTGTTGTTGTTGATGGTGGCGTTGGTGTTGCAGTTACACTGCAAAGTTTACTAATGCTCAATATGCATGTGATGAAGATAAAGTTGGATGAGTTAAAACTAAAGCTGATCACTTGTTGGATTTTACTTTGATAGCGTTTGCTGTTGTTGGCGTGGTATCTTGTTGCGCTCGCAGTTTTTGGCGTTGCCTCAAAAGTGTGGGCGACGTTAGTGGCGTTGGCAGTGTTCCTTGTATTCTTGTTGCGAAGCTTGTTGTGGCTTTTTGGTGTCGTAGTCGTAGCAGTTTTGGTGGTTTCAATATTGAGGGTGTTGCTGCTATTGATGTCGATGCTGCTGCTGCTGCTGCTGCTTTTATATTTGCTGCTTTTGACTTTGGCTTCGTCGTCGCCTGTTGCCATTTTATGGGCGATAAATAGTTTGTTGATTTCTTTGTTTTGTTGGTTTATTTGTCTGAATTTCTTTTCCGCTTTTTTCACTAAGTTTCTTTGGTTCGTTTTTGCTTAATGTTTCACTTTTAATTCGTTTAATATTTTCTAAGACAATCTATTGAAATTCAGCAAAATATATTAATTTAATAGAGCAAAAGTTGTGAATGATAAAAATTGATTATGAAATGTAAGATGGCACTTTCTTTAAATTCATTTTGTCTTCAGTTTTTGATAATAAAATAAATATAAATAATAATAACAATAAACTTCAAGATAAACCTAAGAAAAAACACGCCACTTTTTGTCAACAAAAATATTAAAATAAACAGAAAAAAGCAGGAGCCAAGAAACTATTTGAATAAAGTTAATAGAAAAAAAAAAAGAATTGCTAAATTATGCAAACAAAAAAAAAAAATAATAATAACAAAAATAGAAAAATAAATAAAAGACAAAAAGACAAAAATTAAAATAAATACTTTTTGGTAATTTAAAATTTTGCCTTCTTTCTTCACCTTCGCTTAGTTTTTAACCAGTTTAAGTATTTGTTTTTGTTGTCGTTGTAGTTACTGATAGTGGAGATGGTAGTAGGTAGCATTTGCCACTCTTCATTCGAACTGGTTCACAAGTACCATACTAATACAACACACAAACATGCTCATTTTTAATGCGAAATAAAGACAATTTTATGCCAAAAAAAAAATGAAATAAAAACAAATAAAGATATAAAAATAAAAGGCTAAATAAAAGAGCCACACGTTCCCCTAATAATAAAAAAAAAAACAAATACAATATGTTAATTAGAACTAAGAAGAACAAGAAGACCACAAACCACAAATAAGAGGAGGCTCGCTCTAACTAAGTACTAAATTGACTCTGTGCTTTTTATGATTTTTTTTTTATAATTATGTATATTTTTTTTTGTTTGGTGACGTTTGCTTTTTGTTTCATTGAATTATTATTATTATTATTTCTGAAAAACTATTTTAATTTTTTTAATTAAATTTGTGAACAAAATGCATGCAAAGAAAAAAAAAAACTAATTAAATTTATTTAATGATCTGTGAATTTGTTAATTATGAGATTTGCTCTTATTATATACATAGATATATGTATATGTATTTGTTTATTTATTCTAAAGTGTTGATACTTTAAATTTATTATCGGCTTTTTTTAATTATTTTATTATTTATCACTTTATGTTTTAGTTATTATTTTTACTGATTTTGATTTTATTTTTAATTGTTTTTTTGTGTCATCTTTTGATTTAATTATTTATAAGGTTTTCATTTTGAAATGACATAAACAGTGACAACAAGAAATGGATGATTTTGTAATACCCTTCTTGAGTATTGGAAGTAGTTTCATTAAATAGAAGTTTCTAAGGCATTAATAGTGATTGGAGTAGAGTATTGGAATTGATACTTTCATATGTTTTAAGAAAGATTTTACATTCAGAAATTTTAAGTTTTCCAAAAAAAAATATTCAGAATTATTGAGATTTTCTATATTTGTATGGAGACTTAAATAATAATAATCTATATATACCTATATATATACATAAGTATATAAAAAAACTACACATGGCAGATAAATGGTGTTTGTGTATGGCAGTAGCTCAAAATCTCCCATCGTGCACTTTGGTTGTTGTGTGTTGATGGCTATTTATTCTAGTAGGTTCCAGAATTTTTTTTTTTTTTTTGATTATCTTCCTGGAACTTTCTTAAACTCTCACAGAAGTACGTTTATTATTGCTATTAGACAAGAAAAATCCCAGCGAAGCGGGAACTTGCAGGTAGTAATAATACATTTTTGCCAATTCATAGGAATCTCATTCAATTCACTACAAAAAAAAAAAAGACTGTACATCTTAGTAAACACACAACGGATATGTTATAGTGAACAAGTACAATAGACTTGTAGAGATCGTATTGGACGTGATCATTGGCCCAACATTAATAATATTATTAATAATTTTGTTATTTGCATTGATAGTGAGAATTACTTCATTTTCCATTTTAATTGAGAAACGTTTTCAATAAAAGGAATGAGTTGGATTTGAAGATAATGTATAATTTACTAGTGAGTGAGATCTTATAGAAAGAGGGATCAAATTAAATTATTAAGAATTCAGAACTTGATGAAATAGGATACTTTGCGGATATTACAATATCAAGGGATGGAAATTTGATTTGGCTAAACGCTCCATAAAGTTGTTTCCCTAGTTAGAATATAGGGTCCCATAACAAAGTAAGACCAGAAACGCATTTTTTTTATCGACATTGTGGAGCTATTCCGAATGGAAAGCTTGAAGACATTATCCAAATGACGACCCAAAGCATACTGCACGTGAAACCCAGATTTAACTGTCAGAGTCACCATATTAGACAAAGGAGTGCCCGGCTCAAAGCCCAAACCTCAATCCGGACGAAAAATATATGGTCATTTCCAGTACCCATGTTCACAAATTTGTTGAAAATATGTCAAAAAATGAGTACTGTGGTAGTCGCCGATGTTTAGAGACCCTTACAGGATATACTATCATGCCTGGAAGTGAAAACCAGAGATATAGCAGGCAGGAAGTGGGCAAATGAGTCTGCCGCACTGTCGCAAAGATACTCTGGCCTTGTTATCAACCAATGAGAACCTCGGAGCCGCTTCACTTTAACAAGAAAAGGGTTCGGAAGTTGACGGGAGTCATAACGGGGCACTGCACCATCGGGCTGATGGCCCACAGGATGCAAGTTCCACATTATGACTTCTGTCGTAGATGTGAAGACGAGGAGGAGCCGGAGAGCATCTAACACCTCTTCTGTGATTGCCCTGCTCTTCTCAGTAGACGAACCTGGTTTCTCGGCAAGCCGTTCTTCGAAGATTTGGGTAGTTTGGCAAAATGTCCTTTGAGGAACCTGGCTCTGTTCGTGGACTCTTCAGGTTGGTTTAAGAGATAGAGGGAGATAGCTAGACCGACCTTGGACTGTTGTGTGATTACTCTTAACCCCTCTTTCCCTTATCCTTTTTTATCAGGCATCACAATGGGCCTTTAAAGCTTCTGGGTGAACTCGCGAGTAATTGCGAGCAGCCTCATAACCTAACCTAACCTAAACTAAAAGGTAAACGGTATTTTTAATCTTAATATTCAATAATAATTTTTCTCTTAATGAACCATTCTTTTGTAAATTTATAATAATTTTTTGTCCTTTATATTTAATATTTATTTATCTTCTTAAAAAAAAAGTCCATATTATACCATATATAATGTACAAATGCTAGGAGCTTTTGCTTATCCCCAAAATACTTCTGTTACTCGATCAAGTCAAGTTTCCCGATTTAATGCAAAATATCTGATCTATTTGTTAAAGTAAAAAATAATCAGATTATAAAAATTATCATAAACTTAAGAACACGCTTCGTAAATTATTTTTTATCATATTATCTTTTATTTTATTAAATATTTTTTATCAAAATAATCTATTTTATTTATTGATTAGTTTATTTATTAATTAAAATTTTTTTTTAAATTTTTAATAATTTAATTAATTCAAATTTTTTAATTATTAAACATTTTTGATTAAATTGTTGTTATATTTTAAATATTTATTATTGTATCTGTTTGCAAATTTAATTTGTATTTCCTTGAATGAAATGCACTTGAAATTATGTATACACTGTCAATTTTTATTATTTTTATTTGCTCATATACATAGGCTTGTTTGACATGGACAATTTGCAAATTGAATTGGCAAAAAGACAACAAAAATATTCGCACGTGTTGCTTGTTGTTTACTTTTCTATATTTTATTTTAGTTATTATTTTTTATATCCAACTTATGAAACTAAAAGAACTTGCAAAATACTTTAGTTAACACTTTGCCGCACTTTTGATAGATACATTTCTTGTTGTTATATGTTATATTTGAATTAACTGTAATTGATAACTGTAAATAAAAAAAAATCAATCAACACACGCATGCCTGCATTCATATCAATCTTAATTAATCATTAATTTATTTCTTTTTTAACCTTTTTATTTATGTTTTTCATGCACTTTTCGTTTGTCTTTATTGGATGCTTTTTATGTTTAGGATCCAGTTTTATTGTTTTATATTTACTGATATTCAAAATCACGCATTATACACGAGTATTCACAATAAAAAAGTTCTTGACCAAAAAGCGAATTGAAATGTTTCGTTTTTATAGAAGATCATATCCATTCAGTCACATAACCTGTAGACGCGACAACACACGACCAACGACTGACTGACCAAACATACGATTGAATTGGATTCGATTTGATTCGTTGCGATCTTCAATGTGCGCCACCACCGAAATCGAGACAAGTGGCTAAAAGTGACATTTAACTTCGTATTTTTTCACGAAGATACACGACACGATTCATGCTCATGGTACTACATACTACTTAGTAAGAGCGATTGAGCAAGTAATTTACTACGAACATACTATATCTTTTTTATGAGTCTTCTTATGAGCGATATTCAGCAGTCAGGTGAGCGTACCAAATAATGAGCATATGTGCGCTTGTTCTCAGGTAATCAGAAATGTCTTTAACATCTCTTTTTTTTATCATACACGTACATGTGACGATTATTGGGATCATTGTTCTTTAGATGGGCGTTCATTATTTGTTTAAGGGTTCATGCTCTTTATTACATCTACATATCTTTGGATAATGTGGATCTTGAATAAATTGAGATTTTATCCGACTTTACTATACTCGTTCGAACCACAAAACACAATGAGATAAAGTCTTTTTTGTAGGTGAAGTTTAATAATAAGCTTTAAAGTTAATTGATATATATTTCAAGGTCAATGCTATGAGAAGTCCAATAAAGTATACATCAATTCAAGGACTTAAATGGAAAGTTTCATTTAATTATAGAAGACACTTGTTGGTTATTGGTAAGATAAAGTGAAGTGATTTTACAAAGAAAACCAATAAAAAGAATAAGAATCAATACTCGTATGACGATCACTAAGTATTGTTTTGTAGAATATTTTTCATTTATAGTTTATTTATAAATAAAGAAGGTACTTAAAGCTTGTTTCATGCAGAAGAAGTGGTTAAAGAATCATAATATTTACAATTATGATCAAGTTGCCAGAAGAAATCGATGAAGGTGTTTCTTTAAAGGAACTCATAAGAATTAGATTATCGTAAAGTCAAGATTGTTTCCGATTTTTGTATGAATCATTTGGTTAGCCTAAGACTACATGCTCAAGTCTTATCAACTGAATTAGTATGAATCCTCAAATATGATTTCGAAGCTCATGTGATCCCTTTAAGCGATCTAACGCATTGCCTATAGAACATTGTAAACACAAAGTTTTTAATGAATTGCCAAACATATGTGGATCTTTTTATATGTATTGGATATAGAGATGAGCTTAACAGTGATATCAAAATCACAGTGATTCTAAACTGTGATTGAGTCACAGTCATTTGAAGGGAGAGACACAGTTTACTTTGTTTAGGAAGAAACTAAATCAAAGTGAGTCACAATCAATCAAGTAAACAGTGTTTCTCCCTTCGAATGAGTGTGACTCAATTACAGTTTAGAATCACTGTGTCACTGTTTAGCTCATCTCTAATTGGATAGACAAGAATATCAAAATATAAGTAATATGAATTCCCGAATATTTGACTGAAGTCTTATCTCATGAAAGGTTAGGCATTAATTTATTCTTTTAAAAAAAGTTTCTCTAGAGATCATCTTTCTTAATGGGCTTTGGATTGTAAGACTACATGAGTACACATACCAGGTGTAGAAGTTTAAAAATTCGTTTTTCTTTAAAGAGATAGCTCACAAAGCTCATTCATTTTTATGATGACGAGCTTGCAGACGATGCACAGACACAAAAATATGATGACAGAGCAATTGAATGCCATTCAGAAAGCCTTTTCCGATCGCCTTAGGGCCGTGGAAAAGATACAAAATGGGTTCCGCGCGTATTTTGTCATTTTGCAGTATGACAGCGGTTTCCGCCCTTGGTTGGGAACTCTTATCCTACCCACCGTATTCACCAGACTTGGCTCCTTCAGATTATTATTTGTTTTCAACGATCGGACACCCACTGGCTGAACATCAGTTCACAATATTCGATGAATTGGAAGAATGGCTTGGTGAATAGATTTGCAAATATCGTCAAGATGACAACTAGCAAATTTTATCAAAAAGATAGTCGCTTTGCGCTGGTTTGGATGAGTAAATTACTCATCTAGATCTAGTGGGTAGTGCCTATTCAGGCGTCGCGTTTGGCTGCTGTTGTCTAATAAGATCATTGCCAACTGATTTTCATGAGCCTCCAACCTTATAAGGTGTCTGTTACTGACGATTTCCTCCTTTATTATTGGTAACTGCAGGTCTCGGTGGATAACCGAGTTCCGGACAAACCACTGCGCGCTTACAATTCTATATCCAAGTTTGAGTTGGATGCAGTGCCCCAAAGCTGTTTACCGTAAGTACATACTTTCAGTATGGCCTTGTATAGCAGGCTAAGCTTCGATTTTGTGCTGAGCAGCCAACTCATTCTTCGAAGTTTTAGGTCCAACTGTGTTCTTTTGGTCGTAATGTGAAGGATGTAATTTCTTTGGGAATGGCATCCATAAATTGCTGAATGATGGACAAAATGTGTAGAAAGCGAGGGCCAATAGTTTGAGTAAAAACTCTTTTGCCATTATTCCTAAATTATTGTTTATTTTTAATGAAAAAAAAACGACATTTTAAACTTCTTTATGTGGTATAATGATAACATATGTTCACTAATAAGTGCTGAATGCTCAATTGAATTATAAGATTAAGAATCTTTTCCTCTTTTTTTCGTAAGGCCGTCTGAAGGTTCTGTAGAAGTTCAGTCAATTTTTCAATAAACCAATTTATAATACGATATATTATAAATTATCTCGATGACAAAGAAATGAAATGATAATAAAAATTTTTATAAAAAACAAATTCTACAAACCTTGAGATTTATTTATAAAAATCATCACTAAAAATATTACCACAGTTAAAAATACTTTCAAAATATTCAAAGGAAATCATAAATTCAATGTTATCAATTGCGTTTTGGGAATTCCAAAATCGTCACCAGACACTTAATGGCTAAGAACATCCGTTAAAATCTAATCGCATTACAATGTTTACCAAATACTTGATTGAATTAATTTGTCATATTGGAAATTCCCAATGTTACACAATAGACAGACACACTTCAGATAAAATTGAAGACGAATAGTGAAAGAAAAGAAAAGTGTTTTAAGCAGTGGATGGAAATTTTAATGAAGGAGTATTTAACTTATAAGTATATTAAGCAAAAATTCTATCAAAACTAGCTGAAATAAATTGAGAATTGTAAGCCAAATGGAAGGTAGATGATTGATTGGTTGGCATGAGTACCAATTTGGCGGATGTATGTATTCCATTCAATGGATCTTTGGCTATTAATAGCCAGACATTGCTTAATTTTGAAGTGTTTTTTACATGCGCCAAATATTAATAACAATCATTTGTCGTCTGTTTGTCATTGACACTCATTGGTTGCCATTATTTTGCAAATTTATGAATTTTACTTGTTAAACCATCGTATCCGGCTCAATTGAAGTAGACTACATGGAGTGCAATGAAAGACCCATCTGTGCGCACTCTACTACTCTACTATAATAGTTGAGCATTTCTAATTGTGTTGGTGTTGGTCCGTCCTCATTATCATTTCATTTTCAAGTGTTGATAATTGGTATTTTTTTTTTGTCTTTTGTTTGAAATTACACACGCTTAATGTGCAAAATCAATGCACGCGTTTTGAAGTTTTGCAATGCACACCCAACAGACCTTGATAGTGATGGGTTTAGGATAGGTTAGACAGTCATTAATTCATCATACTACATGTAGTGCATAGAAGAGACAAAATAATGTTTGCTTTTGGCAGTTTTGAAGTGCAATGACGGATGGATATGTGAAGCGTTTAAAATTTCAAGTGTCACTTTTAACTGTTTTAGAACGCATTTGTTTAATCATCCCTTAGTATGAGTATGGGTATGATTATGGTTATTAGTGGTCAATATACGAGTACTGCATATGAGTACGTAATATTTGACGGAGGAATTAGATTTTGAAAGGTCTTTAAAAATAGTTTAAAGAATTAGTAGGTTTCACTTGACATACAATATGATTAATTATGATAAAGAAAAAAATCACCTCAGTTGTGGTGCAAATTTGGGTTTATTAATAAAATTAGGATAAAATTTGAGTTTTTTTTAGCAAATTTGTACTTAGAACGTTTTGTCATATCGACGCGATTTGTTCACTTATTCTTAATTTGAAGATTTCATCTCGAGCAAAGAAATGCTTACAAAATACGATCGTGGTGCTTCAAAACACGTATTTAAGGTTGTAACAGTTGACGAATCATGGATCTATGCGTATGAGCTACAAACTGAAACAAGACCATATGGGTGTACCAAGAGGATGGCAATCCAACGAAAGTTGTTCGCACACTACGCTTTTTTAAACAAATGGTAGCCTGTTTCTTTGGAATATTGCAACCGTGCCACGGTCAATTCTGAGTGGTACACGACCATCTGTTTGTCAGAAGTTTTTGGTGATATGAGGAAAACAAACGACCAACTTCGGATCATTCTTCATCATGACAATGCGAGTTCTCAAACTTCGACTCAAACAACCGAGTATTTGAAGGCACAAAACGTTGAATTGATGGGTCATCCGGTGTACAGCCCCGAATGATTTCTTTTTGTTTCCAACAGTAAAAAATAATTTACGTGGTCAATGATTTTTGCCACCCGAAGAAGTGGTTAATGCATTCAAAAACCATGTTTTGATGTTACCGCAATCGGAGTGGAAAAGGTTCTTCGCAAATTTGTTTAAGCGTATGCAAAAGTGTATTGATCTTCATGGAGAATACTTTGAAAAACTATACAGATATTTTTGCATCCAAACTTTTGTAGTCCCCTACGTATTATATATTGACAAACCGATTGTCAATCAGTGTAAGTTTTTCGGCATAAAATTCGATTTTTTGAACCTGGAAAAAAATTGTCATGGCGACTTTTGTTTTCAGTCTAATGATTGAGTTTTACCATAAAGTTATTTATGATATTATGTCACTGTTTCTCTTTCGAATTCTTAATACCTTAAGCTAATGAATATTTATTCTAAAATGAATAGAAAAATATCAGCTACTTGTTTCATAACTCTCTCTTAAAATCACAAGAGTCTGAGATATGAAAAACATTAGTATATCACTTAAAAAAAAGAACAAAATTTGATATATTTTTATCTGATAATTAAATTAATGATCTTCACATCAGATCAGGTGATCTCATATGGTATAATGTGGACTATAGAATTACAATTACACGTATCAACAATTAAAAGTGGTTTTACTAAGCATACTACTTGATCACACTCGATCACCTTATCGCTCATATTTGAAGTTCTAATTCTACAATATAATATTGTTATTAATTAAAATGTTGTAACTTTTTTTTATTTTTTTAAATTTATATACGCATTAAATATTTTGTAACGATCACAAGAACACACTTTAGAATTATGCATATATTTATTTAAATTTAAAGTTCGTTAAAGTAGATCAAAAATGATTGATCACTGTTATTTGTATAAACACATTTTTTTTTTTATAATTTAATTAAATGCAATTGCAATAAACAAGAATGAAATGCTCGCAACGCGTTTTACTTTGCAATTTCGATTGAGAGCCGCAGTTAATGCCCAACCGAAATGTAAACATCAAATGAAGACAAAGCGCCAAGAAATAATGCGAACGACCAACCGACAACCCAAACAGACAAAATGTGCCAATTCAAAGGAATGGACGCGGGAATGCGACAACCGCATCAGTACCAGTACCAGAACCAAGTAGCAAGTAGTAGCAGAAGGACCAGCAGAGGCAGCAACTTTTAGTTGCGCCAACAGTAGCAGCAACGCAGCAAGCAGAGGATTATAACAGTCAACAGTTCCTCTCTGTTAGTTCGTGCTACTGTTAATAGTACGATATTCTGTTAGGCATGTGTGGAAGTTATGTGGATGCCAATGATAATAATGCCACTCTACACTACTGTGCAGTGAAGCGTACATTTTGATGTTTTTATTGTAGTTTAAAGTCAGAGAAGATAGCCACGTGCGCTGTTAAATGTTAACAGCAACCACCATTAGACAAGGAACAAGGACAAGCAGAGGATGGCCACAATTGGCGTGAAAAATGTACTAACTAAAATGAGAAAACTAAGGGAAAAACAATGATTTCTAATACCAGCAGCAGCAGCAGTAGCAGCATATTCAGTTGAGGCATCATTATCGACAACATCATTACCATCATCATTATCAATGTCAAAGGCAGGCAGGCATACAGGCTGGCAGACAGCAGACAACATCATGACATCAACATGAATGACTCTGTTGACTTCATTGACAGTGAATAACGATGAATGAATGTATGTATTGATGCTCTGCTTCTGATGATGCTTCTGCTGATGCTTCTGCTGATGCTGCTTTCTGGATGCATTGAGGCGATGTGAATATGATAGAAACATAAAAATTAATGTTATATTTACGGCAAATCGAAGATGAGGAACAATAGAAACAAACTAACTGCAAATGGTTCATGGAGATGGGTGGGTTGCTTATATGGTTTGCTTTGGTTTGGTTAAGTTGTTATGCCCTTGGGTTATTTGATGTTGGTAACATTTGTTATGCTTTACCAAAGAAAATATTATATAAAATAGCTTAAAGGTAAATGATTTTTTTCATTGTATCTTACTATTATCAGGTCTTAGGTTAACTTCATTTCTAAGATAGATTTTTCGTGAAATCCTTTTTATTTGAAACCCATAATTCAAAATGTTGCCATTTAGTCTGGCCAAAAATCAAGCAACTACTACTTCATATAATCCAATTGGCTAAAATCCATTGCCAACATCTTCTGGTAACAGAATAGAACATAGGTATAGTCGGGGTTCACTGGAATTCAATTACATGAATTAAAATTATATTCGTTTTTTGCCACAATTTGCCGCAATAGAAGGACAAACACAATTTAAACGATTAATGCTACAATGAACCTTTGAAAGGACCACAAATGATGTCGCTTTGCCAAAACCTGCATACTATGGATACAAGAATACCATGCAGTAAAGCCAAACAACCAAAAAAAAAAAAAAACTGAAACGGTGGTGGTGGCGACGACTCTGGCGACAACTTAGTCAACTCACATACGCAGCAAATTGTTGCCAAAGTTTAGAGTATACTAGTACTTCATGGAACACAACAAACGTGCAATACTGCAAACATATGCCACGCAAATTTGTCACGCTTGCCTTCATGCAACGACATAAAAATCCAAAACAAAACAAAAATAACTTTAACAAAGCAAATGGTAAACAGAGTTTACTCGTAGTTGTGGTGATGATAGAATGATACAATGATGTCGTCACTCTATACCATAGTACATACTAGATCCCGCATAACTTTCGTTGTTGTTTTGTGCTCAGTAGTGAGTATAGTGTAGTAAATCTATCTAGTAATGAAGATTCACAAGCGCATTTTTCATTCATTCGTATTAAAATACTTACAGTGAACAAACCAACGAACGAGTAAAACAATAGTATGCATGACAATGCGCACCTTTAAACAATTATGGTGACAACGCAACGGTGATAATGCAACATTTGGCCATGTGCAAATCCAGAATGTTATGTCTGTTGGAATGAAATTTTGGGGAGATATTATAGAGGATAGCATAGAGCAGTATTTTAGAAGGTGGTAAATTAAATGTTATATATGTCCTTAACTTCATCAACTACAGGATATTTTATAGAATAAAGTATATTTGTCAGTATTCATATCAATAAGGTACAGCATACTAAAGGGACTTCGACCCAAATTGATCTGCTTTCCATTTGATCAGCAATCAAGACACACTGCGCCTGAACTAACATGTCTGGGCGGTAACTAAAGCAAGCATTGAAGACATGAGAAGTCACTGATTACACTCGTACTTCAGAGGTCGCTCCAACATTCTGACAAGGTGTTGTGAATAATAACATTAATATTTCTACGTGGGACTATTACAGCAACTAAAACAAATGATCTAATGATATGACAAAATCATTATTAGTGGATCATATAAAAAGTCTCCGCGGTTTTTTTGGTACATTTATGAACAGAGGACGAAACAAATGATAGTCAGAGGGTTCATGGTCCGGGCTATACGGTGGATGCATCAAAACTTCCCAAACCAAGCTCCTTCAATTTGTTCTGGGTCATCTAATATATGTTTGGCTTAGCGTTGTCATAATGGAAGACAACTCCGATTCTGTTGGCCAATTCTGGTCGCTCTTTCTTGATTGCTTCATTCAAGCAATCGAGTTGTACACAGTAAAAGACCGAATCGACCGTTTTGCCACGTTCTAGCAGCTCATAATAGACAATTCCCTTCCAATCCCACCAAACACTCAACATAACCTTGTTTGCCGTCAATCCAGGCTTTGAACTCGTTTTTGAAAGGTCACCGGCCTTTGACTATGTTCGCTTGTGTTGGATATTCTCGTATATACAATATATAGTACTATAAAGAAGAGAAAAAGTCTTTGTGTGTTCTAGCCGGGCGCCAGAATGAGAGGAATTTGGATAACGAGACGGCTGAGAAGATAGCATATCCTGGCGACCTCTGTATCAGATCTTTTTAGTCGTACCCCTAAATTGATCTGCCCCACTTATTGTATTGTATTGTAATTTATTGTAAATATATATTTTTTTTTTTACTTTTTTAATATTTTATTTAATAACAAATTTTAAACAAATTTTTAACATACCAATACAAATTTTTACTCTTTTCGTAAAGTATAACACATAATTTACTTGAGAATTTAGTGATTCTCAGGTGGGGTATGACTATCTCTCTCTCTGGTCTAGACTTTAGGGGACCGCTGCTTTTAGTGTTTAGTGTTTTTACCAATAGAAATCTTTACTATTTTAAATAAAATATAATACATAACCTTACTTAATAATTTAGTGATTCTTACTTTATGGACCACTCCCATAATACTTTTGTTTTGACAAATCTAATCTAGTATTTTTCTCTATCTTTCATTGAAACAAATAAATCTGCATTCATTGTTGTTGGGTGCTGCTTGAATCCATTTACTCCAATCCATGTCTTTGGTTAAGAAGTTCCGATAGAACTCAGGTTATAAATCTTTTAAATTTAAAAATTTGATATTCCAACTCATTGAATACACTTTGTCCCTCACCCTCCTCCATCTGTGTAGCAGAGGATTAAAAATCGATTCAAGTGCATGATACAAAATTTCAGCAAATTTGATAAATTGACTTACCAAATCCTTCTTATCCTTCTTTACAACTTGATTTGCGCTTTCTTATAGACTGGAAAGGCCCGTTTGCATTGCTTTGGAAATTTCAAAATGCGCACAATAGTAACGCGCGACTTGTTGTACAACACAGACTTGTTTGCTGGTGTACAAATCGTGCTTTGCACAATAAACACCTTCGGTGAGAACATCGCGTAATACCAAAACTGGATCCAGTACAAAGAAATCAGAAAATATATTTTACACTTTTTTATTTCGCAGTACAAAAAAAAAATGAGGTTGTCTCGATGAAAGTCTCTTATGATATGGGAAAATATTATTTGATGTGAAAAATATATATGTCAAAAAGTCAAAAAGGAAAGGCGACTTAGGCAAATAATTTTTTTTTTAATTAAGAACAATGTTGTCGCAAAATAGCATAAAATATTAATTTGATTCTATGAAGTAATGACTTGGGGTTCTGTTTGGAATGTCGTTAGGGTGGAGCCTCTTTAAGAGCCGTCGACTCACGCCCTGGGTGATCTCTGACGCCAGGCGGTTTGGATGTCTTTTAGTATTTTGAAGTACCATGTCTGGTATCTTTAAGTCTCTGTGCAAAATGGTGTTGCGCACAAGCCAGGAGCTCCAGATAAATGACTAAGTGCCTTGTTTTGACAGGCTAGAACACACTGAATGTTGCTGGTTGCACCGATATCCCATACTTGAATCGCATAACGCCAAACAAGAGCTACTACTTACTATAGTAACAGAAAAAAACATGTCTATTCCGGAACGAAGAACTTCTAAACCACGCAACGAATTTTGATACGGTTTCTACTAACATATTTAGATTATTTTTCGTAAGGTTTATAAGTACAATATATTTTAATTATTTGTAATTAAGTCTTTGTAAATTGGTTATATGGTGGCTTAGAGATATTTTTTAAAATCAATCATGAATATATTTTTGTTAATTCTTTGTAGGGAAATATTAAAATTATTTGTTGTCAAGAATGAATGACTTCTTATAATTGTCCTCGAGCAAGAATCACAAACATTCATACTTGCTTCAAAATGATGAAACTGATGAAGAAATAGAAATGAGTATCCATTGCACCAGAGCAAAGCAAGGACGGGTCTCTAATAACACAATATATGGAAACAGATAGATATGTCTGGATCGATTCATCTTGTCAAGCTGAACAATTCACACATACATTAACGATTCAAAGAAATAAAAACAAGCAGGATCAAACTGTTTATTTATGAGTACAACATTTCAACGTTTCAAGACTTAAACATTCACACGCCCAATTGCACCAATGAAGTGTTTAGATTAATGACAACAAATGTCAACGACTAACCTCGGCATACCAAATCAAAGTCGAATCAGCGGAATGGTGCTAAAGCCATAACAGCAAAGTAAACAACCTAATTGACAAATAAAAGAAGTCCTTCCTGACTATCTAAACAAAATGTTTTCTATGTACGTCAGGAGTATGCTTTGCCGGCCGGTTTCGACTATTAATCATAACGGATTGGTAGCTTTTTTTCCTCTCCTTGTTGGCAATAAAAATAACGCCGCCGGTTGAAGTGTCGCACATTGACAGATGCTACAGTTTCCGTTTTGCCTTCATACTACTACACATTTCTTTCAGTTCTTGTGTTTATACAGTTGTGTTGGGTTGGGATATTTCGAACATTGAGTTTTCATTTGTTGTCATAATAAATGCAACTCATGCCAACTCATTATCAATAGACAATCAAAAGATTCCTCTTATGGTTGGGTGAAAATTAAGTTGGCACAGTCAGCAAATTTTTGGTGTTCTCTAGACTCTAGGCTATCTTTTTGTGTTCTGTTTTTTTTTGGTAAAAATCTATTCTTCTTGTACAAATGTGAACTTCATTATTGACCTTTGACGGGACCTGATTGCAACTCGTTGCTGACTTGATTTTTCACTTCCGTTTAATGTTTCGCATCTTGCACTTGAATCACTTTGTTTGGTAATGTTGTACGTGCTTGAATGGTGGCTCAAAACGTAAGCTGAATGAAGAGAACGTTAAACAATGACCGGAGTTAACTGTGAAGCAAACAAACATATGCCTTAGTATTATCTAATTTTGGGATCATGCGATGTGAGAATAGTCAGTAATGAAAATCCATAGAGTTAAAGTTTTTAAAGAAAGAAGTTCTTTATCTCTTGATATGATTTCCTTTAACTTTAGTTGAAGCATAGGACCCAAAGAAAGGAACTGAACTCTTTCGGATAGTTTAGATTAGAGATGAGCTAAACAGTGACACAGTGATTCTAAACTGTGATTGAGTCACAGCCATTTGAAGGGAGAGACATAGTTTACTTGATTATTCACTTTGATTCAGTTGCTCCCTAATCATTACCAATCACAGTTTAAACAAAGTAAACTCAATCACAGTTTAGAATCACTGTGTCACTGTTTAGCTCATCTCTAGTTCAGATTAGGTTAGTTGTTACAGTTGGTGTTTACGTGTCTTGCATGGTGTCTTCAAGAGTTTTCAGCTCTATAACAGTGTGGACTAGGTTAGACTAAAGTTTATTGGCAGCTCAATGGACAACTAAACTAAGTCTTGCTTGGGAAGAACTTAACTTCCAACATATCCTATCTATATATAACATTCCACTTAATACATATTATGCTATCAAAAGTAAACAATTTTACAGGGAATTCATGAATTCATTCAAATTTTTTGAAAAAAAAAAAAACGAATCACCCAATATTGATTGGTGACAAGAGATATTATGCTTGTTTAAATCTTTATTTATCTGAAAATCAACCATCACATGTTACACATCATTGTTTTTCTTTCCAGTGATAATCTCTCTTACCGTTGACCAACATAATGCCAAACAAACACACTCCCATGCACACTTATACTGGGTAATTCTACTCACAAATACATTAACTCATGTTGACAATCGAGTGGTTGCATAACATAATCGCTTGTTGATCCTTTATAAATCCTGACAAGATACATGTTTGCATTGAAATACAATGGGAAATTGAAGCAAAATGCCAACAAAAAAGAAATAAAATGGACAACCCTCAATTCGATTGTGTGGGGTTCTCTTTTTTTTCCAGAATAAATGCAATTGTCATAGCTTTGGTGTAAACCGATAACGACCTTTTAACTTGAATTCAATATCTAGTTATGGTTAGCAGATGTTGTTTGCTGGTCTTTTGTACACTCTCTCACTCAATACTTCTGTTATAATCTTATCAATATTAAATGGATCTATCTGTATCCATTCATTGCTAATCGGATTTATGTTTCATTTAATTTCCTTAAAAAGCAATGAAGAGTAAAGTGATATCAAAATGTTGAATTTGAATTGGTTCTGGTTTATGGATATAGGGGAAGAATGTTCGAAGGGTGTTGGTTATACATAAACACAACTGAACATTTTGCAGACAAAGCTTCACGTATCAAGGTGCAAAAAGTTAGTTACAAACAAGCCTTGCTGTTGCTTTTATATCAATAATAGTGGGTGTAGTACTTTGTAATTTATTTATTATTGGCCCAGAATCCGAAGATTCCAGGCACCTTAAAAAATTTATGTTAGACTCATTAAAATGTTCTTCTCCACGGAAATCTTTAGTAAAAGGCGAAAGATTTATTCGACTACTGAAGAAAAACCTGAGTTGCCGATTAGGAAGTCTTCATAGGGTCTTGTGTAAAAGGAAGTTAGAATTGTTTGAGAATTATAAGCATCTTAAAAATACTAAAGAAAATAAAACCTAAAAGTATGCAACATTTTCAATTCCTTATAAGTATAGGGGAAAGAATTGCATTGTTTATCACATACATGTTTCATTAAATTTCCTTTAGGATAACCAGGTAGTAGGTAGATAGGAAATAGTACTAATTGAAAGACAATCCTGTATATAAGGTATATTAAATTTACTTTAGGGTAAGAAGGTAGTAGGTAGATATTCATATGCTGTTGGTGATATGAGCACCCTTGTCCATCAATACCTGTGTTTTTCAGAGGCACATCAGCTGTGTATTTACTCTTCTCATATAGTAAGGACCTTCCTTCACAGCTCACCACCATATACCCAGGCATAACCATAGACTACTAAGAATCATAGTTTGAAGCTATCTTTGTCACCACTAAAACCTGACTGAGATTCATTTGTTCTATACCATTATCTATCGTGTCACTTTGAGATAATTTTTGTATTTTTTCTTTCGTTTATTTTATAATTCTCAAACGATTCATGTGTTGATTCGTACAAGTAGTATGAGGCGAGCAGAGGAAAGCATACTTACCTGGCGTAGAGGTTACCGTGATCACGAAGGCGGTTACTCCAGGGCGAGGCTTGGCCATTGCACTTCGGTTGAGTTGACCCCTGCGATTATTCCTAATGTGAATAACTCGTGCGTATAATTTTTGGTAGCCGGGAATGGCGTTCGCGCCGTCCCGACCGTTTTAAATAAATAAAAGTTATAGTTAATTAAATCCAAGCATGCATGACTCTACAAATATTTGCGCATATAGTTGTTGGTGTAACTTGTATCGTTGCCAACCAGCGATAGCGTCTATCACAACAAAAATTCCACAAGAATGAGAGAATTTGATCATCGTCAAACATTTGCACGAGCTCACAAACAATGCTATCGACGAAACAAATGGCTTGCGCTCTCGCTCTTTTTGTAACATTTGCCTACCTTAAGTTAGAAGAAGTATCATCAATAAACTTATTTTTATGAACTTCTTAACGTCAAAAAAACCAGATAGTTTTTAAACATTTGTATTATCATCATAGCATTTTTACATGAGCTTAGAAAAAACATGTCATCTAAGGGTATTTTAAAAAAAAAACCAATAAAGTAGATAGTTGGGATGAAATATTTGTCAACCTTCGGCGAGTTATGTGACCTTGCCAGCCAAGGGGATCGGGGTGCTTCAGCAATTTTTGTTTATAGCGCAGCTGCTGAAGAAAATAGTTAGCACCGTTGGCTACATAAGGTCTCTCTCGATGTCATGTGGTGTTCCAGACAAATCATAGAACACCAGCTATATGCGTCGTCGGGCCTTTGTTGTCTTGCTTGTATCTTTTTGGTGCCACTATTAGTTTCCTCATCATTTGATAGTATATCGCAGAGACACTCTTCACATGGGTGCGTCAGGGAAGTCACTTGACCTGGATCAAACATTAGTATAGGTAAAATAAGAACCACTTTATGGGTTTTGTGTGCACTAATATCATGAAGAGATGGATGAATTTCTTCAAAATTTACCATATAATTATAGAAAAAAAGTAGATGGTGTATACCAGAGATGTGCAGGAAGGCTTGGCTTGTGCTTGTGAAGTGCTTACAAGCAAACAAGCAAATTGGGGAACCAAACCTGCTTGAGCTTGTGTATTGTTTGCTTGTTTTTCCCCAAGCCTTCATAAGCATCATAATGATGTTCACTCCACATCTCTGGTGTATACCAATTTTCAGATCAATCGGTCAACAGGAAGGGGTTAAAATTTCAACTACTAGATTACTGTCTTAAAGGAACCGTCAAACACGGCATAGCGACATATCTCCGACGACATATCTCCGCCCAGTACATTTTACCGTTTAAAAAGATATAATTCTGCGCGGAGATATGTCGTTTATAAACGACATACCTCCGCCGCTTTAGAAACGACATATCTCCGCGCGGAGTTATGTCGTTTTTAAACGACATAACTCCGCCGCCTTAGAAACGACATATCTCCGCGCAGAATTATATCTTTTTAAACGTCATATAAATTTATATTGTGGGTGTTCACGCAAACTCAAAAACCTTATAAACTCAAAAAATTATAGGTTCGCTTTCATGAACGACTCGAATTTTGTTTGCAATTCATAAATCACACAAATAATGTGTTCATTTCATCTTCTTAATAAAAAATTAATCTCATAAAAATTATGGAATTATGCTTTAGATTATTTGTTTTGAGTTGAAGACAACTAAATATTCAAATATGTAATTTTTTTTAAATTTCAACGTAATAACATTTCAACTGTAACGACCAATATTTGTATTGATATTTCCATCGCACGCACTCATGCAATTTCAGTCTGTCTTTTGATTTTTTTGTATTGTTATGATGTTTCTGATATTCTGTGCACCTGGTTTCCTGAATCGACAATTTCTTGTATTTAACATTTCAATATTAAATTAAACTAAACTAATATTTTTATATTTAATTTGAGTTGTGACTATTGGTGCATTGAAATTAGTATGAATGCTGACTCTGCGAAACGGGTTGTGCCAGTTTTTTGATCAGACCCCAGAATTTCTACATAGACCAGATTATGGGTTTACCCGATTTCCGATACGGAATTGGTTCAAATGAATCCATGCAATGTATGTTTAGAGAACCCAAAATCGGTTTTATTGCGCCCATGTAATCATGTTAACATTTGTGATGCTTGTTGGGATCAAATTGTTTCCAACAATGAATCAAATAATGTAAATGGCATTAGTGATGTAATTCAAAAGCCTAAATGTCCAAGCTGTAATCAGCAAGTTGAAGAGGCTATTCGTAACATTTATATCTACACCTAAAGAATAAAAGATATAAAATATACATTTATAAAGATGTTGTTTATACTTTGTTTTAATTTGACAATTGCAATCGATTTAGGAATAGGTAATAACGCTTCAGGTCAGACTGCTCAACCACGATATAACCTGCATTTAGCTTTGAGATGTCAAATTCACAATTATAACATGTACACAGCAACAAACACGCTGCTTTACGAAATTTAATAATCAAATTAACTAGTTTTCATTTCAAATGATTTCCAATCAGCTGAATCAATTTTAATATTAACATCAGGGTGGAGGTTTGACATCTGCAACACGATCTTATTTTATGTGGTGTGCGATGTTTCCTGCTGTGTGTTACAAACTTCACGACAAACTTATAAAATACTATTCACTCCCGTAAAGAGTGTTAAAACGAGCGCAGTTTACTGACAAGGGAGTGTAACCTACCCAGCTACTCCTCGAACCTAAACAACGAATAAATCCCATGGGTAAACGATAATAGATACCTCCGTCGCCTTAAAAGCGACATATCTCCGCGCGGAGATATGACGTTTTAAAACGACATACCTCCGCCGCTTTAGAAACGACATATCTCCGCGCGGAGTTATGTCGTTTTTAAACGACATACCTCCGCCATCTTAGAAACGACATATCTCCGCGCGGAGATATGACGTTTTAAAACGACATACCTCCGCCGCTTTAGAAACGACATATCTCCGCGCGGAGTTATGTCGTTTTTAAACGACATACCTCCGCCATCTTAGAAACGACATATCTCCGCGCGGAGATATGACATTTAAAAACGACAGAACTCCGCGCGGAGATAAGTCGTTTAAAAACGACATAACTCCGCGCGGAGATATGTCGTTTGTAGAGCGGCGGAGATATGTCGTCGGAGATATGTCGCGACCCCGTCAAACACCACACGCAATTTCGTAGTAAGACTTTCACCCTTTAACACCGCGTGATGGGGTAGAATACTCTTGACGTCGGTCTTTGAATCTCATCATCAGGCACCCGTTCCATGTGTCCAAGAGTGAGGTACTCGCGCATGAATGCCGAGTAGTCCATAGAATATAGTCGCTTCAATGCCGTGGAGTACGAATACCCTATGTCGGGTTCCTGAGGCTCAAACGGTAGACGTACAGAGTTATCTGGTGTTGTCAATAGGCATTGTTGTTGCTCGAAAGAAGTCTTCATCTGTCTGATCCTCTTCAGATAGCTCAATTTTTCGATCAGGAAGACGCTCCATTTCCCAGAATCGTTGCAGAGTCGTGTTAAGATTGTCTTTAGGCATCAAAGAAATCATCGCATGGCATAACGAATGAGAATCATTGAATGTGCTACCTCCACACAACTCTACTGGTTGATTATTGTTAAGAACAAATTAACTGTGTAATGTATTCATTATTGGCCCTAAATCCATTGGATTCCGGGCACATTAAAAATTGAAATCTTGTCAGCGCATTCTTCCCCACGGAAATCTTTAGTAAAAGGCGAAAGATTTATTCGACTATTGAGGAAAAATCTGATTAGACGAATACCAGGTCTTATGGGCTCTTGTATAAAAGAAACTTAGAATTGTTTGAGAATTATAAGTATCTTAAAGAAAATAAACCCTTAAAGCATGCTATAAATTTGTTCTCATGGAAATTATGATTGATTGACATGTAATAGGAAAAGGGCTATCCTTAGCTTTTGGGTAGGGTGTTATATAAATTTAAATTTTAAATAAATTTGTTAAATTGAAAAATTAAATAAAAATTCATTTACAATAAAAAAAACCTCAATTAAATTATCAATTTATTTAAATTTTCAATTTCCATTTTATATAAATTTTCAATTTAAATAAATTTTCCATGCCATTAAGCATAACAGAAATGTTGCGCGATTATATCATTGTTGACATTAAAGCGCTTTAGATTTATGACCTTATTGTTTTTGAAAAAAAAAAAACACAAAAACAAATAAAAAAAAGAGAATCAAGGAAATTAAAACAATTTAATGGAAATTTAATTTTCGCCCCCTTAAATTTTCAAATGAAATTTTCGTTGAAAGGTTTAAGATGTGGAATTAAATGCTGCACACAATTTGTGTTATGATTTCGGTTGTCTGAATGAGTGAAAGGCTTTTGTGTTTTTTTGTTAGATTCATGTCATAATAACAAAAGGACGATTTAAGCTTGGTCTAAAGTGTTTCAATGAATATGGTACTTTGTAAGCTTTCATCAAGTCATGGAACACTTATCATTATTTGGTGTCCTTCATTCATCGCCATGCCATCTCAACTCAACTCAACACAACTCAACCATTGCCATCGTTATCAACTACATTGTATGGTTGGTCCTTTTGTCCTCGCATGTCGTCCTTTTATGCTCCGCACACAAGTAACACAAAACCCACATAAGTCTGCATCTGCACATTTATTCTGTGATATTGAGACCTACGTATGTGTTTCAATTTGCTTCGATTAGAAATTCCAAATGCGCATTTGTCAGCCTGAACGTCATGCTTGAGAGATTTATAGTGAAAGCTTTTGAATTGAAATGGTGTTCAACTGTGGCTTTGCCAGAAGGCAATAGAATCAAATAAGTGAGTGAGTGAGTGTATGTATTGAAAGGACGTCAAAGAGGAAAAGCATGAAAATTGAAATTAATTTTTAATACTTTTATTTCCTATTTTTTTTGGTCTTTAATTTCTGTTTAAAGTAAGAAATCTCCTACTCTCTGACTTTTGAACTCTGCTTGCGATTGTGATTGTGTTGTATTGTGGTATGATAGTCACAGCTGTGCCTTAAGCGAATTTATACTCACTCTAGAGTTGAAAGCTTCGATTTACTTGTAGTGCAACTGTCACGTTCTCATGTCGCCGCTGTCTGTCTGAAATGACATTTCAAGTTTCTGAACTGATGCTTCACTGTCAACTAAATATATTGGCTCGCCAGATGTCAATATCACTTAGATGTCCGACATAGACAAAGCCTATCAGTCATGACTGGTTTTCTACACACCATACCCTTCTCTCAAGTGTCTATCAGCCGAACTGTTCTACTTATAATAAAACTAAACTTTGTTGGTTTTGTCTATTCAAAGCCCGAATATTTATTGAAAATAGAAAATTGCCTTTCGCTGTTTGAAGAGAATTTTCATATGAAAACTTTGCGGTTTTATCGATTTGAACAGACGACGCCATTTTGTTATTGATATGCTTCAATTCATTTTATTACTTGAGCAAGCAGTCTGCAAAGGATATGGTACCCATGAATTTCTAAAGGTTTATTGTTTTGAAAGTGCTACAATTGGCAAACCTATTTGTCAAAATTACAGAACTCAGTTGATTGAGAATTGAAAAGAATCCAAGTTTTCGAATAAATTTTCTTAAGGATTATGATTTGAAGAAAGATATTTATTTTAAAATCACTTCTAAAACTTGAGTTTTTATCCATGATAAGAATAAAGGATTTAAAGCAACCTACAAATGTACACCAACATGTTTTTCACTATAACTGACTAGCTGACTGACTTTATTCTCTAGTATTATTGTTGTCTAGATCAACATTTCTTCCACTTTTCTTTCATTGCCTCAAAGTAATTTGCATAAATTTGCAGTTTTTGTTGCCTTCTAAATTCTTTTTTGGCTTCCAAATGTTTTATCTTTTGCATTTACTTTTGTTGCTTATAAAATGTTTCATTTTTTATCTTTAACCATTTTCTGTGTAAATCCTACGCAAACATTTCTCAAGTGCTTCTACCATTTTCTTCTCCTTACTTGACTTAACTCATTTTCCATTGTGCGGCGCGCCTCACTTCACATTCTTAAGCATAGAAATCCTTAACCAAATTGTCACTTTTAGTTGTTTTTATGCTAACATCAGCGAAATACAGCAAAGTAACTCTTTTGTCTTCTCATTTCTTCTTTCTCTCTATTTCCATTTAAAGTTTTGTGAAACATTCCCATTCCCATTCCAATTCTGAAAACAAATTTATTTTGTATTATTTTGTTGATACTCGTATTTTTTGTTTTTCTTATTGTGAAATGTTTGTGAAATGCATAAAATTGATTATCGACATTTGAAGTATTTTGTCATGGAATTTTATTTCTTTCCACTGAATTTTTATGTCCTTGTTTTGAAATTAAAGCATTAAGATTTTGTTTTTCTTTAAATTCTTGAAGTGCATGTCCTTGAATCTCATAATTAGTTTACATTGTATTCTAGCATCACTTAATGAAGTATAATCACTCAGTTGAAGTTCTTATTAAACTTAAGTATGAAAATCATAACCGTGTATTTTATGAAAATTTAATATGCACAATGAAAGCACTTCAAATCCATTAGGATATATACATAAATACTTAAAATTTAAGTAGCTTTATCTCTTAAAAATAAATCATAAAAAAAATATAAATGTTTGAATTTTTAACTTGTGATATCAATTGAACTCACGAATTGACCTCAATCAATTCAAGTGTGAAATCAGCTTAATGTGCTTGCAATTAATTAATAATAAATTTATTTTATCACTCTTAATACAGAAGCACTTGTGCCATATACTCGTACTATAATCCAAATGAAAGATTTACAAATTGATGAAAATCCTTTTAGTGAAATTATGCAATTTACTCGCTTCTTTATTTCATTTTATAACTGCAACAGCTTTTAGTCAGTCATATCCTCTTTAATGTAGATCATCTCCTTTTCCTTCTCCATCATCAACGTTATACTATCAGAGAGTCATTATCCTTGTATTTTCATATGTCCACCATTTTGTTCTTATATATTATTGTTTTTTTTGTCTTGACCTACTTTTGTGGTCATTTAAGTTGCCATTTTTAATTAATTTTCAGAAAATGCATTTATTATGAAATGTGATATTGACGTTTTTCTTTTAGTAAAACTACTTTACTATAATATTTCGAGGTCATCAATGTGGAAAATGATTTTCTTCTTATGCACACAGACACACACACACGCGCATACACATAAAGTACTGTACTATATTTTCATTTTTATTGTAGTAAAGCAAAAACAAAACAAAAAAAAAGGATAAAAATATAAATGAAAAATTTCATACGTGGAAAAAAATAAAAAAGAAATATTTTCAGTTCGTTAAACATGCAAAATCTGATTTCCAACGGCAGACAACAAATATTTGGCCTGTCTTAACTTTAAGATACATTATGTAACAACAATTTAAAGGAATCATTTAAGTCCTTGTTTTCATTGTATAAATTTTATAAAATGAATTGCTTTCTGAACAAAGTCTGGTAGAAAAATTGTGCATTTTCCGAACTCCACCTTGGAAAACTAAGTATGTCATGTCAGTTTGAGATATTTTTTGTATTTTTTCTTTCATTTATTCTATAATTCTCAAACGATTCATATGTTCATAAGTACAAGTAGTATGAGGCGAGCAGAGGAAAGCATACTTACCTGGCGTAGAGGTTACCGTGATCACTAAGGCGGTTACTCCAGGGTGAGGCTTGGCCATTGCACTTCGGTTGAGTTGACTCCTGCGATTATTCCTAATGTGAATAAATCGTGCGTATAATTTTTGGTAGCCGGGAATGGCGTTCGCGCCGTCCCGACAATTTAAAATATATAACATTGTATTCTTTATTTTAAGTTTTATAGTAGAAGAACTTTTGTGTATCAAGAGCAGCGAGACTGGGAAGGAGCTAATAATTTACATAAGATTAAATTTGACACTGTATTAGCCTAGCCTAGCCTTCTGGTGCATATGTGGAATCAGAATAAAGGTCGAATTTGAAACAGTATTAGGCTTGTGTATAAATGGAATTATGACGTGATAATCTTTAGACACTTCAATGATCCTGAGGGAGACATACAGGAGTAAGCAATGATTGATAATCCTTAGACACTTTATTGATATGAAAAATGTACATATGTCTGAATGAATAAGACATAAATGAGCAATCTTTCATTGTATCTAGAGATGAGTGACACAGTGATTCTAAACTGTGATTGAGTCACAGTCATTTGAAGGGGCAGACACAGTTTACTTGTTTGATTGTGATTCACTTTGATTCAGTTACTCCCTAAACTGTGATTACCAATCAATCTCTCCCTTCAAATGACTGTGACTCAATCACAGTTTAGAATCACTGTGTCACTGTTTAGCCCATCTCTAATTGTATCAGCTACCAAAGAAATTATGATGCCATGTGGTGTTCCTATCTGGAACCACGGTCCATCAGGTATAAATCGTAGGGCCCCTTATTTTGTGTTGCTTGTATCTTTATGATGTTATAAGGACCTGAGGCTCCCCATATTTAAATGCCATATCAACAAACCTCTGTGCCTCTAGTAGTTTCCTTATCTTTGGATGCCACTCTTCACATGGGTGCGCCAGGTGCGGCGCACTTGTCCAAGATCAGACCTAGGTATTGAACATCAAACATACAAATAATAGAAACCACTTTATGTAAACTACACTAATAGCTTAAACGTTTAAAGAGAGGAAATCAACATAGTAAATAATTGCATCCCTAAATTTTTCTTGCTTGTTAAATGGTAAAAGAAAATGTCATTACATCCGCAACCATTTTTAAGGAAATATTAGGTACTCTAATAACCTTCATTCAACACTGAAAATAATAATTCGATAAGATTTCTACAATCTTCTATTCACATATGATTTCCGTAGTTTGCCGAGATACCCAAATGATATACGAGTTATTTTTACCATGTGCCATTTATTAGGAATACAGGGTGTTCCTAAACAAAACCATTGTAACAATACTCGTAGTAATTCAATACAATAAGTAAATATATTAGATTTTCACATTACTCAGCCCTTATCCAATGCACTCACACACCCTTGTTTCTGTGGAAAATGTGCACATTATCTATGTCATACAAATTCATTGATGAACGTTGGAAAATGTTCTATGTGACGTACTTTACTACCCTATTTTCATTCAATGAAAAATTTTGGCTTATAATTCTCAAACGATTCATGGCTTAATAGATCTAAGTAGTTCGAGTTGAGCAGAGGAAAGCATACTTACCTGGCGTAGAGGTTACCGTGATCACGAAGGCGGTTACTCCAGGGCGAGGCTTGGCCATTGCACTTCGGTTGAGTTGACCCCTGCGATTATTCCTAATGTGAATAAATCGTGCGTGTAATTTTTGGTAGCCGGGAATGGCGTTCGCGCCGTCCCGACCGTTATAAATACATTCAAAAACTATTGTATAAGAACTTATGAAGTCATAATAATATCCCTGCAGTATGAATCACCGGTCCAAAACTGGTTTGAGGCTAGTCCTTCTCCTTTTACATGTTTTCAACTGGTGAATTTAGCATGGCAAGGGTCAATTGCTACCGCCTGCATTACCGTTCTCCAGTCGTGTCACATTAGTCAGTGCCGTCGCCTTCATTTCCTACGACTACTGAATTCACTAGCCACCAGGTAATAAGAAGTGGGCCTTGTGAATAGACTGGACAAATGCAGCGCTCTCTTTTACATTCTTTTTATAGTCTTTGCTATTGCCACAAAGCAATGGTACACAATTTGTTGGGGTTGTTGTATCCAGAACACCGTTCACATGTAATAAAGAAAGTTAGTTTCATTGGGCGCGTTCAGCATATCCAATGATTTGACTGAAACGCTACTTTAAAATTACGGCGTTGTAAAATATCCGGCTTCGAAGTCTGAGGCAATTTAATTTGCGGCTTGGGAGTGCTGAACAGAAACAGCTGAGAAAGAGACAACAATGGATGACAATCTTGCCTACACTCATGTTTGAAACACATATTAACAACAAAAATATATAATCGCAATCAAGTCTGGTCCCTGCACTTTGCTAATTCTACCCCCTACCCTTTTTAACTCACCCCCTAAAAATTGTGATGGATTTTTAGTTAGCGCAATCACTACATTGTGAATGATTTTGTGAATTTGACAGTCACAGTGAACACCACGTATTAGGAAAAAATTAGTGATTGGTTCTGCTGAACCCGTCCATTATCTTCTTGATTTGAATTGTTAATGCACATAAATGCTGTATAAACTATGGGAAACAAACTACATTCGGATACATTTCATAGGTTTTAGACAGATGAGAAATGAGAAAAATTCTATTGTAAGCTCTAGAATCAAATACTGTTTCACTGATTCATAACATTTTAATCACTTATAGTAGTCTTTTGAAGGTTGAATTTTGACAAGAAAGAACGCTAAATATTTCGAAGTATATCAAGGCATTCGCTTGTGCAGTGTAGTGCAAATTTTTTCGTAAATTCATTTGTCAGATGCATGAAATTTTTATGATGAGAAGCATTTTCATACAAAGAACAAAATTTTTAGTTAGCAAAGTTTTATGTGTTTTTTATCTATGCGAACAATTTTCTACTAACAAAATTTTCCTCATAACATGTACCTACATATACAATATTTCTCCCACTCTCTTTCTCTGTTTCTTTGGTTTTAGGAGAAACAATGAAAATAACAAAAATTTGTTAAGTTTTCTAGGTCGCTTCATGTACTATATACATACGTTACTACGTACAATAGTAGTAAGTGACTCTCATGGTTAACCTTTCATGCTGCTGTCAAACGTCACTTGTGGATTCAACTATTGGGTTAAGCGAATAAAACGAAGAAGGCTAGATAGGAATATCATAGTTTCGTTCCAATTAAAAAGAAACTGAAGACAATTAAATCGAGGAAAGTCTACAAAAAAAAAAAATAGAGAATATTCTGTGACTAGTCAAGTCGGATGGATGGAAGGCACTTCAACAAGAGAAGGGAAAATATTGCATTGCAACACTTTGCTTTGCATTGCATATTAGTTTTCCTTTCAATTTTCCAAGTCTAAGTGATTGTTGAGAAAGTTCCTTTCAATTGGTTTTTGTGGTTTTAATTGTTTTGGGTTTAAGCAATTTTTTGGAATTTTCAAATTCAAAATGTTTTCAATTTCCAACCATTTTTCTCTTATACTACTATGTGCAGCAGCATCATTTTAAAGCAGTTTAAGATTTTAAAGATGAAAAATAGAAAACGGAAGACTGAAAAATGAATGAATGAATGAATGAAGATAAATGCGACGTTTGAATTGATTTGAGTTCAGATCTACCGTCACAGCAAGTCCTTGAAAATCAAAGTGCAGACGAAGCATTTTATATGCTTTTTGTTGCTTTTATGCCTGCTTGAGTTTCTCTTTATCTTACTCTCACTCTTCCAATTGCAATTACATGCAACATTGGCCCATTAGTTTGAGCTATGGCCTGAACAGTGTAAGGAGAGCAAAGCAAAATGATACAAGTGGCTAGAAGTTCAGTTCAGTTGAGTTGAACTGAGTTGAGTGATGTATTTGAGTTGAGTTGGGCAAATGTTGGACCACTTGTAAATCCTTGAAGCATTTCTTCGTCTTCAGCTTGCACGGTTCAACTGACATTGATTTGACAGACATTTATTTCAATGAACAAAAAAACTGTTTATAAGATGAATTGTTGAATAGCTAAAGTCATGTGTAAACATATTAAGACAGATGAAGGAAGAGTTGATGATTAAATTCATTGAAAAAGAATTATGTTATTCAATTTAAAACACATAAATTCACACCATATTGGCTTACAAAAGTTAATAATTAAATGTGTTCGAACAATATGATAAATAATTCAACAAAGTAGAAAGGATCTATAAATACAATCTTCATTAAAAATGTTAAATAGTAACAGCAATAAAAATATTCGAAAAAAAGATAAAAAAACATAAAATGTATTGAGGCATCATGAAGTCCTTTTGTTTTATTTGCATTGTTAATGCAACATAAATAATTTATTCATTTTCATTTATATGTGTGCATATATGTAGTATTTGAAAGGGCGGCTTTGCATTATTTTGCAACAATAATAGACCACAATTATGTATTATCATCAGTAGAGTAGGTGGGGCATAAATTATATGCTATTAAATATACATAAGGATATGAATATAAGTACTAACTAAGAGCATTATAAATGAAAAATTCTTTGTAATGGCAAGGAACACTAACACAGATTTGATTAAAACGGAACTGGGAATAATGGTGTTTTAGAGATTATATTGAATTGAAGGAAAGGAAAAGTAGAAACGAAGCATTCTTCAGCTTGTTTTGCTCTTGAAAAATAAGGTTTCCATCATTGAAACATAGGTACATATAACAGTGCCTTTGACTCGTCTATCTTTTCTATAAGATGGTTCAAATTATTAACAGAATTTGATTAAGCAGGATATTTTGTGAATATTATCGAGAGGATAGATATTTCATTAATCTGGACGACAGATTGTGCCCGAAGAGTTGTGTTCTAATGCTGTCAAGTTTTGTGCAATCATCCAAAATGTGTTTGATAGACGATTGTAATACAATTTAATCATAGAAAAAAAAAAATAATAATATTTCGTCCGTCATTGACATTGTCATTTGTCGTTGCATGTGTTGTATCTCACACACACAAACGTGAATGTTGTATTACAATCGTTGTATCGTGTCTTGGCCCCTTAAATGATTTTATGAAATTTTATTAATCACAGTAGGTGATGAATTTTGAATGTGAATATTTTGTTTTGAGATCAAACAAAAACTGTTCCACATTCATACAGAATTCACACAGCGGATAAAAATTATATTTTTGAATTTCATTTATATTATTTTATAAAAAACAAAATTGGACAAAAATGGACACGAAATTCGCTGTACTCCTGGTGGCCATTATGCATGTCGCATGTCGTGTATCGATTTTTATACATCAACCGAATAACAAATGCTCGCGTGCTCCAGCTTACGCCAGTTATATATTTTTCGTGGCCACGTCGATCTTTTTGTGCGATCAAAATCTTTTGCCCAAACGTTGGATGAAATTGCCATTTTGGGCGCGTCTCTTTACCAAATTTTTTATTGTGCTGATTTCCATGGAGTTGAGTTCAATGGTACTTTGGTGTACCCTAGAAAGGATATTGGCTCAAGTCACTAAAGCTATAATACTTGCACTTATGATAAGTCCAGTGTTTTACAACAAACACGAATCATTTATACTTGGACTGGTCACTATACCAATAAGTTTTGCTATCTTAATAACTGTGGTATTAGCCATATTCACAAAATCCAGTTTCTGTGAATGCCTTTCTAAAGTTTTTGGCCGTACAACTGAACGACATGCAGGCACATCACATGGGGATCGCGACAACAAGAATCGCAGAGCTAGAAGAGTACAAAAAACTCGACCACGTCAAGGGGCACCACTTTCGTGAATACATAAATAAATTAATTAAAGAAAGTTTGTACCTCCATAACTAGCTAGCAAAAAAAATGCTTTAAAGTATTGTGGATGTATTTTTGATCAGTGATCTTTCTAAGTTCGGGTCTGTTTTTGGAAATCTATTGAAATCACACAACTGAAATTTGGACACATTAAACATGGACACCCTTTTTGGTTATTCCAAAATGATAATTGCTGTCTGCTAACATAAATAAAGCTGTGGAACGTTGGAATCTGGATGAAGTAATTACTCCAGATAATGAAGTAGAAGCAATACGCATACCCAGATTTGTGTGGCATAGAGATATCATCTATAAAAGCTATGCACTGGGCAAGATTTGGTACCCAAAATGCCATTATCGAAGTACCTGCCTCAGAGGCTCGGAAACTACTAGATGTGGGGCATCTTTGTATGAACGGCATTTGGCTGCATGTTTCCATCGAAATACAGGAAAATGCAGATCTTTGTGAAAACTCTTATTGGCAAGACCATAACTTTGGATGTTGAGCATTCCGACACCATCGAGAATGTTAAGATTAAGATCCAAGACAAACATGGTATCCCACCAAACCAACAGCGTCTGATCTTTGCCGGCAAACAATTGGAGGATGGTCGCACTCTCTCCGTCTACAACATTCAGAAGGAGTCAACCCTTCTCTTGGTGTACCGTCTTCGTAGTGGTATCATTGAGCCATCGTTGCGTATTCTCGCACAAAAATACAACTGCGACAAGATGATATGCCGCTATTGCTACGCTAGTTTGCATCCACGTGCCACCAACTGTCGCAAGAAGAATTGCGGTCACATCAACAACTTGCGCACCAAGAAGAAGTTGAAGTAGCGAATGTTTAATTGCCTTCTGGCTTGCTACAACATCCAAAGGACAAATTTAAGGCATTGAACTATGTTTAAATTGAAAATTATCTCATGTATTTCTAAATTAATATAGAAATTTTTGTAAAAAAAGAAACAAAAAGAAACATACGAGTGGGATGGGTTCGATGCAGAATACATGGAAATCAGTCGCCAATCAGATGCTATTACTTCCTCATTAAGGCAATATAGCAATCCCCAGTAGGGATAAGCATGAGTAGCTTTAATCCACCAAATAAATATTGAGCGACTTATTTACATTTAAATGCACCGCACTGTGGAAATATTTATGTACGTGTTATTTCTATTTTCATAAATATTTTTATTATTATGTATTCTTTATATTATTAATTTTTCTTTTGTTTATTGTTTTGTACCACTGTTCAGTTATTGTTGATCACAGTAAAGTAAAACAAACGGGGCTTTTGCAAGACATTGGATACTTTAAGCCTATGGCAATATAAAAGTTATTGTTTGTAATAATTTTTTAATCGGATTACAAACCAGTACCAACAGCATTTGAGTTCGAAGGAATATATTTACTACTGAATGGGGGCGGGAGATAATTGGTGGAAAATGATGGAGGAATCACGCACAAGCACACAACTGCACTAATAATGGCAACCAAGAAACATTAAACGAAGAAATCGCCATGTTTTTGAATTTATGCTCAAGTTTATAAAAGATTTTTATTCAAATAATAAAGTGCTTCGCTTTTTTTACAAATTTCACAAAAATAAAAACCTAACTTCCATGTTTTGACCTGCATTTCCTAAATTTTTTTAATTGAGAATAATCTTTTGATAATCGATATTATGGTTAGGTTATGCAGACTGCTCGCAATTACTCGCGAGTTCACCGAAAAGCCATAAAGGCCCATTGTGATGCCTGATAAAAAAGGGGAAAGGGAAAGAGGTGTTAGAGGTAGTTACACAACAGTCCAAGGTCAGTCTAGCTATCTCCCTCTATCTCTAAAACCGACCTGAAGAGTCTACGAACAGAGCCAGGTTCCCTAAAGGACATTTTGCCAAACTACCCAACTCCTCGAAGAACGGCTTCCCGAGAAACCGGTTTCGTTGTAACACTAATATTGAGTATACATTCATGAATTATAACTTCATTCAAATAGTATAAATGAAATGAGTAGAGTGCTTCACTTTTTTCCAAATTACACAAGAATTAAAGCCTAACTTCCATGTTTTGACCTAAATACGTATTTCTTTAAATCTATATACATAGAAGAAAGTTGTGTGTGTTACACCATTTATAACTCTAGAACGGGTGGGTCAATTTTTAATTTGTTGGATTTGTCTCCGCCCCGAATAGCAGAATAACTACAAAACATCGGATAGGAACAGCTGTTGTCGAGAAATTCATGGATATAATGTTGCATAGAAACCCTAGAGACTTAATTTAAAATCAATCAAGTAGTCTTCGTCAATTGTCAAATCAAAAAATTATGTCAATATTCATATTTGATTAGTCTGATTTGTGTTTTTAACGGTTTCTGTTGTGGTTAACGGTTAATTCGTTTGTTTTGCGTGAGTGTTATGAAAAAATCTTACTGTGTGAATATTATTACTAACAATGCCGCGACCTAGAAGATCAAATCTATCTCAAGAAAGCTGTAATGCAATAAGGTTTCGGAATATTGCGAATCAATCAACTGAAGGATAACGAGAAATGACAACAAAACGAAAAATGTCGTATAGACAAGGTGCTTCAATGAAGGGTGTCAACCCGAGTGCAATCTCAGCAATAACCTACTTAAATTAAGAATATAAAAACTGAATTTAATTCAGCTACCTACTTAAAGACAAGATTCCTGAGCGAGGCGTAGCAACGCAAGCCGGGACAACTTGTTTCTAATAAAAAATATTCTTATATCTCCGCCTCTTTGGAGATTATTTTCATATGCCTTTAGGTCTTTCTTAAGTTCCAACCAAATTCACTTTATTTGTATAAAGAACCAACAAAAGTGAAATGTGAGAAAAAGAATATTATCTTTTCGACTTCCGAATCAAATGCTTTTGATTTGGATTTTTCATTGAAAAATTTGATTGCAATAAAATTTTATATTATAAAAAGAAAATTTCATCACATCCAGACCAATTTCATTATACAAACAAACAAACAAACAAACGATATCATCGACAATTCTAATAAATTTTCCAAATACAAATATATATTCTGTCATACATACATCGTGCATATGTACATATGTAAGTAAGTATGTATAAATATCGTCTATATACCATATAGAGGAGAGAGAGGTTGTTCGGTCTATAACCTTCAGTAATAGTCATCAAAAGGCAACAGCCATACAAATGTCTATTGATAGTAAAGATACGACAGCATACTACTACTATTTCAGAGCATAAGGACAACGAAACCATATAAATGTTTGTTGAACTCTGAATAAAAAAAAAAAAAAATTGAAAAAATAGGCCACAATTGAAGATGCTTCAAGGACATTCATTCATTCATTCATTTATTTGTATTGTTGTAAGTTGACAAATAAAAAAAAATAGAATAAAGGAAAAAAGAAAAATTTGTTACTGAATTCAATTCGAGTTTCGATTGTTTGGTTACCCTCTCACACTTAAAAATGGCAAAAAATTCAATCAAATGTTGTTGGTAAAGAGAGTACCAGTTTGTGTTGTTACTTATGAGTTTATTGATGTCACTTTCACTTGTGTGTGTTTCCATTAAAAGGACAAAATAAAATGGGAAAAGAATATTAGCTATGAATCCTAAGAGGTTTCAGTTATTAACCTTTTCTTTTCTTTTTATTATTTTCCTTCCTTTATACAATATTTCTCAGCTAATCAAGTCATTCGAATGTTTGATTTCTCAATGAACTTCATTCGTCCTTTGTATTGTATTGTATTGTATTGTCGTTATAATTTTACTCAAATCAAAGAAATCAATATCTTGTATTTATTTAATTATTGAATTATCTAATAATAGGATTATTATTTTGATTGCTGAATTTCTTTTCTGTGATTATTTTTTTAATTTTCTTCTATTATTGGGTATTTTAAGATGTGGAGCCTTGTTTATTGTTAAATAATGAAAAACATACTATTTTCAATGAAAAACTTAGAAATATAGAAATGATTGCTTTATAGTAGAAGAAACGGAAGCTTTATAGATTCCTTGTGCATAAAAAAATGATGAAAGAAGTTTATAGACGTGATGTTTAAGACGGCTGTCTGATAAATGTCTTAATTATCTAAGGAAAAACAAATTGTCAGCGGCTATGATCTCCACATTGCCCTTTACGAAGCACTATATTCGGCTTCTGATCACGGGTTTGAATATTCTTTGCTACCTGGAGTTTTTTTTTTGATTCGCCAAGGAGGTGTAGATCTTCAAAGATCCTAATAGGTTATACGCTTTACCGGTCAAACAGTCCTATATGGTGCCTGCGTACTAAAACCACCCCAGGTTAAAACACACTTCTATTTAATTCCTCATCTCTGCGGACCAGTTGCATCATTATGACAATAATGCTGCAATCGTTATACCAGGCATCTTCGTACTCTCAGGTGTGAAGCGGTTGCTAGAAATCTTGTGCACTCTCACTCTTCGGCCATTCATAATCAGAATCAATTCCTTAAAAAAATTAACACTTCTTTTGTTTCTGATGTCCCCTTACCATCACCCTTTTGGGCACGAAAACGCTTCTTCAGCATACGTGGAGTACCATCAGCCTAGGAGCGCTTCTTTAGAGCATTGAAGGCGCTGGTCAGGAGCTTGTTGTTTTGATGCATGACTAAGCGGAGTTTGAAGCGATCAAAGTCAGACAATTGAGACCGTTGCAAATGTTCTGTGCCTTGAGCTGGCTTTCCATTGTGCCTTCAAGTCACTGTCTACCTAAGTCAAATGCTGATTGTTCAATTTGTATTCTTGACGGAGAACGACAGTCAAGGGACCATCGACCAACACACTGGTTTGGTTAATCATGACGGCAATGGTTACGAGGCGGCCATTTGGCAATGCGATCAGTTTGTACGAATCTTTTAAAAGGCATGACGCAAACCGGAAGAGAGAAGTGAGACCTTTTATTTAGGAGAACTGAATGTGTTTCATTCCTCTTCATATGATGAATGGTGATGCAGAGGTGACATGAACTTTGATTTCTTTTAATATGAGGGTGTTTGATTATAGTACGAAATTTGGTTGTTCCCATTTTTACAATAAAGCAAAAGTTGTATTCTTTAAATGTCTAGAACAAAAACACAATGCTATGAATTTGTTTCCAACCTTAATAGTAAATGAAGTCTTCGATACTGATAGTTTAATTAAAGTGGGTCACTTAAGGAACTTAACAGAACTCCCTCGTATGTGAGTTTGTTTACATGTTAGACATTGTTTGTCAACTTCAACAACAACTTGACTGTTTCCTTTTCGTTATTGCTATTAAAGTTGAAGTTGTTGTTGGATGTGCTTCTATGATGTTATTTATTTTAATTTGTTGCAAATTTGCTTCTGTGTTTCTTTACTTGTGTTTCTTTATCATTCATCCATATCAGTTACTCACTCACTCATATCATCGTCAGCTCAACTGTACATGTACATATGTTCAAGTTATCCTGCTTCGTTTTTTCTATAAATCATATATAAAACAAGTAGTATATTCATATATGTCCTGCGGTTTGTATGAGTATGAATGCTTACATACATATGTATATATTTGGTGTAGGTGTTTCTATGTGATGGATGTTGTTGGTTCATCATCATGTCATATGATTTTTTTTTTTTTTCTTATTTTTTTGACTCGCTTCCGTTTTCTTGTTCCTTTAGCATGTTAAATTCTCGCGTTTTTCGCAATTATCTCGTTAAGCTCTTTTGCTGTTTTCCCTTTCATTTTTCATTTTTCAATTTTCCTTGTTTTTTCATAAGTCAAGTTAATTGGCAAAAGAAATATTTATGAAAGACGGAAGAGTGTAAGTAAATGTTGTTAAACACCATAAACATTTACTGAGTTTATTTTGGCTTCATTTGAAAATTCCTTGAGTCAATTAGTTGGAGCATACAAAGGATTCTATATATTTTATTAATGTAATTCTTCAACAGCATTCTTTTAATCAAAGTATGAGTATATTCTTTTTCATGATGACTTAATTTTTAATTTATTTTATCATGATAAAGGAATTAAAGTTTAAGTTTCTTACAAGCGATTGTCTACTCTCTGAAGACTCTTAAGAACTTGTATTATTAAGCGCAACCTTAGCTACAAGATACGATTATCGTTTTCATTCTTAAGTTCAATAAGAGCATCAATTGAGTGTTCTTCACCGAGAGTAAGTGAGTTTTGATTCCCCATTTGCCAAGGAAATGCATTTTATATCTTTTTTAAAAGAAACAATAAATGGAGATAGATGAGGATTGTATTTGCAATTCAACAATGCACAAAGGAAGCAAGAAAAAAATAGAAAAAGTTGCAAAATGCTCAAGTTCAAAACAATGACATTGAAAGGACCTTATCGTTTGCATAGAATTTTATCTTGGCAAAATAATAGTCTTGAAAAAAAATAGTTAGAATGTTGGTAAAAGATAAAAGGATCAATAAAATAAAATACAAAAAATAAATTGATTTTAAAAAAAAAAGGAATGTGAATATTTTACAAAACTTTGAATGAAAGAGGAAAGGAGGGAAAGAGTTTTCTTTTGTTTTTGTTTCATAAATATTTCGCTGATGTTTGCATTAAAATAACTAAAAGTGACAATTTGGTTTAGGATTTTTTTACTTAAGAATGTGAAGAATGGTAAATGAGTTTTGAGTCCAGTCAAGGAGAAGATGAAGATGAAGAAACAACTTGAGAAATGTTTGCATAGGATTTACACAGAAAATGGTTAAAGATAAAAATGAAGTATAAGCAACGGAAGTAACTGCAAAAGATAAAACACTTGGCAACCAGAGAAGAAGAATTTACAGCAACAAAAAGAGGCAAAGCCAAAGAAAAAACGGAAGCAAAAACTGTAAATTTATGCAAATTACTTTGATGCAATGAAAGAAAAGCGGAAGAAATGATGTTGAAGACAACAATCATAGAAAGATATTGTATAATAGTAAGATTAAAGTAAAGTTAGGAGAAGCAGTAGTCAAGGACAAGGACATGATGATGTATGTAAATAATGTGTGTTGTTTTACATTAAATCCTTTTCTTTAGCCTGGATAAAATGTAAAGTTTCTTAAGAGCTTGAAGAGATTTGAAGAAAATAAATAATCTCTTTAATCATAATCCTCAAATAGAATTGAAGCAATTGTATTTATAATATTGACAAATTGTTCTGGCAATTGAAACAATTTTAAAATATTGTAATAATTTGATGGAAATCTATGAGTGTAAAAAAGCTCATCCCTAAGTCAAATGTTCAAGTGACAAAATGAATTGAAGCGCATCAATAACAAAATAGCTTCGTTGCCTGTTCAAAAAGATAAAACCGCAAAAGTTTTCATATGAAAATTCCTCTTCAAACAGTGAAAGGCAATTTTCAATTTAGATAAATGTCCGGACTTCAAATAGACATACCAGACAGACATCATCAGTTTTTAGAACAGTATGGATGACACTTCTGTTAAAGAGATATGAAGGGATGGGTGTGTGACTGATAGGCCTCATCAATGTCGCACCCAAGTTATTGTACATAGATACTCGTACCACATTTGACTATGAGAAATATTTTTGGAGTGACAGCAATGTTTGAGTTCAAATTGAATTGGTGTCGGCGGAGACATGCGAATGTGACAGCTGCATGCTTGATGGAACCACAAAAGCATCATGGCCAGCGACAAACCGGAAATGGCAACAGAACTTGCCAAAAGATAAAATGGGGAACAAAAAAATTTAAGAAATTTATTTTTATTTTTTCTATGTCATGAGTGGATAGAAGTTAAGGCTTTGTGCGGCTCAGATCAGTCGAAAGTTATTACAAACTTCTTACTTTACAGTTGACTGACTGACTAACTTGTTGTTTTTGTTTTATTCCTTATAGACAGACTAACATATACAAATATATTCATTTCAAACAAATAATCGTAACAAATTGAACTTACACATGCATGAAAGGCAAAACGATGTTAGATTCTTTTTTGTGGCTTAAGTTTTTTGTTTTTTTTTTTTTTTTTTTTGTTTAAGGATCTAAGGATGGATAAATTTGACTGTCATTGAATCGCATAAAAGACACAAATCGACAGAAGCCATACAAAGGTGTGTTAGAGTAGGGGAAAAGCAAAAAAAAAAAAAGAAAGGATGACAACAACAAAAGTATCTAACAAAGTTTTTGCATTTAGTTGGTGAATCTCTGTGTGTATTTGTCTTTGTGCCTTTGTCAGTCTCAGAGGTCTCTCTAAGGCATAAAATGTCTTCTCTTGAAACTTTGACACATGCAAAAATGGTACAAAATAAAGAAAAATGGCGTCTCTAAAGTACCAGTTCGCGACAATTCCAGCAGTTACAAAATGGTAATAAACTGTCTACCGATTTCAATTCTAAATTGAATCCTTTTAGGTAATGAAAATAAGAACGAAAGGAGGAATGAATGAATGAATGAACCATTGAAAAATTAATTTAAATTTTTATTTTTCACCAATTTTAAATGAACACAAAATTCTTTTCTCCTTTTAATGAAATTGGAAAAAAATACAGAGTGAGTCAAAAAGGACGGACGTTTTTCAAAAATTCATAAACTTGTTAAGGATCATTGAAAAAAATTTTTATTTCAATTTTTAGAATCGTTAGGTCAAAGCATTTAAGAATGTCAAGTGTGGAAAACAACATAGGGCATGTGGTGACCCCCACCGGCGATGCAGTGCTGAAGCCGTTCCGCGAAGTTTGCATCTACTCTCTCGAGCATTTGCCGGTCGATTCTGGTAGTTTCCTCGCGAATCGCTTCCTTCAATTCTGGAGGTTTTGAGGCTTGTGTATGTGTACACGAGCCTTAAGGTATCCCCACAAGAAAAAATCGCATTTGAAGAGATCAGGTGACCGATGTGGCCAATTAATGTCCCCAAATCGGGAAATCACACGACCTGGGAAGTGACAGCGGATGACTGCCGTTGTTCATAATCCCTTGGCTGCAACTATTGAACAATTGCCAATTTGTAGGAGTGGAAATGCAGTTCATTGTGTAAAATACGCCTTACCGATGGATTACTCAAGCGAAGTTGAGCGGCGTGGTTTCGTGCAGAACAACCTGGGCTGCGCATGAAAGCTTGGCGGACCGCCTAAACATTTTCTGGCGTTCGAGCCGTTCCACTCCCTGGGGGACGTCTGTTGCTCAAAACACCTTGGGTGCGAAGTTCTTCCACCCACCGAAGGATCGTGTTACATGTGGGTACTCTTTGGTTCCGATGAATTTTGAAGTGGCGTCGGAATTCGCGCTGAACAGCGGTGATCGACTCGTTATTTCGTACGAAACTCTCGTAAGCGTAAACGCGGTGTTCCAACATCCACAGGGCTGGACGAACATAACGGTACCAACCCACCACCCGACGACCCTTTGTGGGGGAACTACTAGCCATTTCAAAAACGTCCGTCCTTTCTGACTCACCCTGTATTATAAATTTTTATGAATTTCTTTAGAATTTTGTTGCTTTTGTTGTTGCTTTGTTTTACCTCTTCTCTTTTTTGTTATTATTATTTCTTTGAAAGCCTCATAAATAATGCAACAAAATACATTTATTAAAAATAATTTTATTTATTCATAAAAGAATTATAACTTTTGAAAAAGGATTCCAAGCACAAAATACGCTATAGTAATCCATAAATTATTATGTGTTTCACTTTTTCATTTTCTTCTTTCATTTTGTAACGAGACAAAAAGATATAGCAAAAAAGTGCGCCAGAATGAGATGGGAAAATGACGTATAAACGATAAATTGAAAATTCGCCTAAATAAACGACTTTGGCTATAATAATTTTTTAACATAAACTGGCAACAAACAATTTGTTCTTGTTTGCTTTGATATGGTAACTGAAGATGTGTAACTACACCACAGAATATCAAACATTGAGATACTGGCTGACTGACTGACGGTCTGTGGAGTAAGAAGAAATGTGAAAAAAGTATATAGAAACATAAAATTATGGCATCGCTTTATGATTGAGTCGAATTGAGCTGAGTTGAGTTTATATTTTGTGGTTGGAAAAATTTGTCAGCATTGTTGGCCAATATTGCTAGTAGTGGTTGAATGGATGGTTGTATAAAACGAAAGACAAGAGGACATCTTGGTTTTAAGCGGCATATTTATCGTCAAGTGAAATATGAGGCCACAAAATGGCAACGCTTTCATGGCTCTTTAGGTAACCAAAAAGACGAAGAAGCAGGACATGGATATACTGCATCATATTGACCCAACATAAATGCCAACAAATTTCTAAATAAATATGAGTTGTGGAGTCAACATATTGTAGTAGATCATATGGAAAGAATATGTCATAAAAATGAAACAAATTTTATGAAGAAAATTATATATTTTTTGTATATTTATTGCTATAGAATGTTACTAGAAAAAATCACCTACATGTACGAGTATATTTAAAGTATAAAAGGTGAAAAACTCAATTTTAATAAAAGATCATTAGTTTCAATGACGGCTTTTCAGTCTCTCCACTTCACATGATTAAGGACAGCACAATATACGCTTTTATTTGTTCATATTATGGTGTCCTCAATCAAGTGAAGAGGAGTGTATGAGATTTCATTTCAATTGTCATATGAAATACGTAAAAAAGATTACTTGCTTTATAAGACTACAACATACAGTGTTCCTCCAATTGATCCAATTCATAAAAGTTATAAAAATCAATGGAATACTTTTTCTAAAAGTTTTAAGCTTAAAGATTTTAAGCTATGCCCATTGAGCCCATGGTGCTTCGCAAAACAATTCTAAGTACTTCGCGATAAGTAATGCACAGCAATATTCCCTTAAAATATGTAAGAGATTCATTGGAAGTTATACAAGGTTATACTAATGTTTTGGAGTTGAGTGGTTCGTAGCTACGTGATATTTTCAGAGGTGGTACCTACGTACTAAAGCAACCTCCGGACTATACTGGCGACCAACAATAGAGGCATTACTTCGCCATGGAGAGCTAGGTCAGACCATTGTCCTGCACGCTATATACCAGAAGACTTCATCCTTTAACATGAAATTAATCACGCCATTTGGTATAAGGCTTCCATGTACCTCTGACGTGACTAACTCCATGCGATGTTTGCATCTCTTTCCGAATGGCCAAGTCCATTGAATACTGGGCATGTGAATTTGAATCAACTGAACCATTATTGTTCAGTTTTTGAAAAACCTTTTTTCATCGCTCTTTTGTACATAGGGAACCGGAAACCTCCTGTGGGGTGATCGTTGCTCTCAGCAGTACAGATTGAACACTTAGATGTTGCTTGGCATCCTTTGGCCTTATGATCTTTGCTAGCACATCATAGGCACTCCACTGTACGATCTACTGAGCTTTTGTACTGATGGGAAACATGCCAGACACAGAGGCAGCAATAGCATCATCTGATCGGCGACTGATATCCATGCATACCATTCTGCATCGAACCCATCCCAATCGTATGTGGCCCGCATCTAGTAGTTTCCGAGCCCCTGTGGCAGGTAACTCGATAATGGTATTCTCTATGTCACACAAATCTGGGATTTGGGTACGTATTGCTTCTGGAGAAGTTACTTCATTCAAATCCCAACATTCCACAGCCTTTTTTTGGCAGAGATTTTTCCCACCAGCTTTTTCCTCGAGGTCCTTGGTTACAGCATTTTCATACTTTATTTTCAGAGGTGGAAAGAAAGCCATTTCGGTTCAAGTAGCTGTTTGTCAATATCTCCCAAACTATGGAACTTATTACAGTTTTTTTTTCTATAAATAAAATCAACATTTGATGACACTTAGGACAAACTAATAAAATAGAAACTATGAATGCATGTGTCTATAATTCCTTTTTAATTGGATGCATATAGTACTCGTATTATGATTTACAAACTTTATTTAATTAATTTATTTATGTATTCACGAAAGTGGTGCCCCTTGACGTGGTCGAGTTTTTTGTACTCTTCTAGCTCTGCGATTCTTGTTGTCGCGATCCCCATGTGATGTGCCTGCATGTGGTTCAGTTGTACGGCCAAAAACTTTAGAAAGGCATTCACAGAAACTGGATTTTGTGAATGTGGCTAATACCACAGTTATTAAGATAGCCAAACTTATTGGTATAGTGACCAGTCCAAGTATAAATGATTCGTGTTTGTTGTAAAACACTGGACTTATCATTAGTGCAAGTATTATCGATTTGGTGAGTAGAGCCAATATCCTTTCTATGGTACACCAAAGTACCATTGAACTCAACTCCATGCAAATTATGACAATAAAAAATTTGGTAAAGAGACGCGCCCAGAATGCTAATTTCATCCAACGTTTGGGCAAAAGACTTTGATCGCACAAAAAGATCGACGTGGCCACGAAAAATATATAACTGGCGTAAGCTGGAGCACGCGAGCACTTGTTTTTCGGTTGATGTATAAAAATCGATACACGACATGCGACATGCATAATGGCCACCAGGAGTACTGCCAATTTAGTGTCCATATTTTTCCAATTGTGTTTTTATAAAATAATATAAATAAAATTCAAAAATATAATTTTTATCCGCTGTGTGAATTTTGTATGAATGTGGAACAGTTTTTGTTTGATCTCAAAACAAAATATTCACATTCAAAATTCATCACCTACTGTGGTTAATAAAATTTTCTAAAATCATTAAAGGGGCCAATACACGATACAACGATTGTAATACAACATTTACGTATGTGTGTGGAAAATGGCCGTCTGGTCAATTTAACAGGTAGGCATACGATGATAGTACATACTAACACTACTCAATTTTCCACTTTTTGTCCATGATGAAATAAGTGATGTCTGGCGGCTCTGGGATCTTCGTCTACATTGATTGTTTCGACAAATCCAGATATTATGACTCAAGAATGTTCTGTTAATCTTAGGTAAAACTTTGTTCGTTTTTGCGATCTAGAATGTAAGAGAAGAAAAAAATGAATAGAGATAAAATCAAGCGGTACATTGTCTTTAGTAAATTAGAAGCTAGAGTTGCCACCCACACACAAAGGTCGTTACTAATGTTTCTTTACCCAATCACCAAAATACAAATGGTTAAACAATTTGTAACCCTTTTTTTCGTTTGGCAATTGATTCATTGAAGCTGCCACCAAATTGATGTCAGTTTAAGATAAACAAATAAATAATCTTTAAAACACTTCTAGTAGTAGGAAAAAAAAGGGGGGAAAAAGGGCGTAAAACAAAATTAATGAAGTACAATGCCACAATAAATAAATACAACAAAAAGAATGTGAGGAACAGAGAAAGAAAGTAGAGGGAGAAACCATAGCAAAACTGAAAGGCGACGTCAAGCCAATCAATTTAAACGCATTAATGCGAATATTGCGCGTAAAGTTGCCATTGTCCGGCAATTATTTGCAGCTGCAGCAGGTAACGGAAACGATGAATGGATGGAAGGATATAAATACTCAGGAAAGGATATTGTCATATTGGGATGAACAAAGTGCGTACGACGTGCGCTGAGTAGTGTATGGTATATTTGCAGACAATGTGAATGTGAATGAGATTGGGAATGGAAAGAATGCGATTGAGAATGAATGGGCAAGGATGTGTACTATGTGCATTTGTTGTGTCTGTCACAGTAATTTGAACGTTGAGCACGCTCGGGGATAATTGAAAAATTAACAGTATTTATTTATGGTCGCCAACAGAGGGGCAGTTTCAGCGGCTTGAGCAAAGCAAATGTGGCATAAATATTGGTTTTCAAGTGTAGAATGTGACAAGGGCATGAGCATTTTAAATTGGCAAGTAGGATAAGGAGTGGTAATATATTGTTATTCTTTTTGTGCTTGTCATTTAAAGCAAGGAAAAATTGTATATATTTCAATTTTCTTTTGTTGATGTAAAGGATTTTACAATAATTTGATCCTATTTTCTAAATTAACAAAAAAAAAATGGTTGACGGAACAAAAGTGGAAGAACATGTCTATGAGAAAGTCAAAATAAAGAATGAGTAAGTAAAACAACATTTTTTCTCGTTTTATTTCATATACATATAGATAGAAAATAAGCTGCACTTTTATTATTCAGAGAAACGGCGAATATGTCCTCATTAAGCCCATTGCTAAGTATTTCAGTTTTACCCTGGACAAAAGGCTCAACTGGCAGGAGCATATTAAGAGAAAGAAGAAGCAACTCGTCTTGAAGCTGGAAAATGAACTGGCTACTAAGTCATGAGTCCCAGCTCAGCTTGCGTAATAAAAAATAAAAATCCTATTGTACAAGACAATAATTAAACCAATATAGACCTATGGGATCCAATTATGGGGTGGAGCAGCTTACTCTAACATAGAAATCATTCAACGCTTTCAATCGAAGCTTCTGAGGAGAATAGTCAGTACTCCGTTCTATGTACGAAATTCGGTGAAGCACAGAGACCTTCGGGTGCCACTGGTCAGAGAAGTAATACGATGGTACAGTTAGCTACATACGACTAGACTGGAAGACTTGCTGGCTTTGCGCCTGCTCGACAACAGTCTTTAAATCATAATGCTACGATGAGAGCATCCACCTTACCATCTCGATTTCCGTTAAACTAAACGCTGTTTGCTGATATCTGAAGTCTGACTGTCACTCATGTTCATACATATGTTTGTTCATGTCATGTAGTTTCACGTCATTTGCTCTTTCCCTATATAAATAGATTTATTGATTGTTCACAAATGGGCAGATAGGAAATAAACAAATAATAATAAACAAAAAAATATTCAGAAAAAATAGAACTCGAATCTTTATTGCATTTCTTTCAATGGAAGCAGATTTAAAAATTTCTAAGTAATTGATTTTTATTTAATTCGAAATTTCATTATTATTTATATCTACATAATTATAACATGTAGCTTATTGACTTCAAAAGAGAATTCATATTATCACTGTATTCTGATGTTTTGTAAGACTATGCGTCGGAGGCCTCACCGACGAAATCATTGAACAAACTTAAATCAAAATCGTTGGCATCCCAATAAGGATCATCCACTGTCGAGGCAAGAAGTTCATTGAGAGTGTTCGCTGGATTAATCTGTAGATCATCCTGTTGACTAGTATTAATGGAACCATTATCATAATCATTTTGCATGATCAAACCATTGCCAGTTGACACTTGTTCCAATTGATCCATTTGTTGATGTTGCTTGGGATCCACTTGTTGATTGTGTGCCCCATTTTGTTGAGCCACAGTTTCAGCACTTGATGTTGATGCTGTCTTTGCCTTTTTGTCCTTCATTCTTCGATTCGTGAACCAATTCTTAATAACATTAACATTAAGACCAAAGTTTTTCGCAAATTGCTTTTTTTGCTTATCGCAAATATTGTTTTTAATTTGGAACTGAGCTTTCAATGCTGCCAATTGTTCTGCACTGAAAGCAGTTCGTAATCTTCTAGATGTACTCAATGGTCTTTGCATTGGGATTGCATAATCCCCTAAGACTATATATTGTACTGTAAAAATTCTCACAAATCCTTAATATTATTTTTTTGTTTTTTTTTTGTTTTTTATTAAGTTTTTTAACTCAGTTTTTTTTTTGTAAATTTTGAATATTTTTTACATGGATTTCTATTCAGGTACAAAACAAATACGATTACGTTCATTAAATCAAATTATACCACAGAAATGCATAGAACGTGTGCTGTTTGTGTCGTGTATTTTCATAATCTTCAGTGTTTTGATATTCGAAAGTATTATCATTGTACCAAGACTCTATGGCTGCTATAGTTGGGAATATGTCTTCTTTTGGTTTTTGGCAATATTCTGTTGTTTTAATATATTTGGCAACATAGTATTGGTTATACTTGTTGACACAACTGTTCATAAGGAAGAATTGATCGAGGCTTTACCATGCAATGGAGACTATACATTTTGGCGTTCCTGTAGCATATGCAATATTATGGCACCTCCACGCTCCTGGCATTGCAAATCATGTGGGATTTGTATATTGAAACGCGATCATCATTGTATTTTCCTCGGTTGTTGCATTGGCTTCTATAACTATCGTTATTTCTATAATTTCATATTGCATATGTTTGTCGGATGCTTTGTGGCTTTAATTTACAATACTATTTATATGTGGCATTTCCATATGTTTCGGAAATCACCAAACACAGTAGAAAATAATGAAGCAGATATGATGCATTTAATTTATGCAATTAATTTTGCCATGTTATCTATACCATTGATAGTTCTTATTATAATCCATCCTACTGTGTATTGGGGCTGGGACTTTCATGGACACCAAGAAAAAAGTCGATACGACTTAGGTCTTAAACAGAATATCGAAATAGTTTTCGGTCGACGCAGGTTCCTGACATGTCTAATGCCTTTTTTGAGAAGTGATTTGCCACATGATGGTATGCGATGGCAAGTAATGAAACACGCGAAGGTGGTTTAAATTGAAATGAAGGGCATGCAATTTATTAAAATTTAATTTTTATAATATAATAAATATATGATTAAAATCTCCACTCAGTGACTCTTAAATTATTGACTGTTTAACATGAACAAGATGGAGAATCAAAGTAATATATCAAATACCGTACATATATGTATATGTTCTTCTAAAAGAAACATGTTCCCTTGAACAACTCAAATTGATAGGACGAATGAGGATTGGAAATATACAGAGTATTGTGATTATTTGTGTACTTGTAAATTGAAGCAAATTAGCATCTAAGGAAAAATTGTCGGTATGTAATGTTTCTTTTGATGAAATAAATTATTTTGCTATAAATCAACATTTCTCTTGTTCTTTTTTGCTTTTCTTTTAGACCCTCAAGGTTGCTGAGCAATTCAAGTCTTTAGATAACGAAATGCTTTCATCTTCATACACCAACTTAGTATTTTATTTGCTTTTATCTCAATGATGATACAACTGACCACATCAACTAACATCTCACTTTCAGATCCTTACCACCTGCGGATATTTTGCATTTTTCCATCTACTTTAAAACCAAAAAGAAAATTGAGTGTGGACAATAGAAACATAAAAACAAATTGCTTGCTTAAATAATTCTCCTTGTCTCTATCTAAAGAATGAGCATATAAAGAGATAACAATCAGTGAAAAAGAATCAAGAAAATTTGTATCTCATTTTTCTTTCTGGTCTTCCTTTATTTTTGCATTCAACAGTAAAATATTTGAGTTGGGGTCTTGTGGTTGGTACTATGAGTAAAGGCAAAAATATATCTTGAACATAAAGTATCTCTTTAAGGTTGCTTATGCAAATTTATGCAGATATTTTTAGACCTGAACTCGAAACATTTGATAAGAAGATAATGATACACAGATACACGTATTGCGTAGGTTGAAACTAAATTGCAAATTTAAAAATAATAATATCAATCTAATATTTTAGTTTTCTTTCTTGCTTTATGAGGATACAAAATAATAATGTTTCAGATTTTAGGTTTGATTGTGTTAAAGTTGTGCGCGCTTTGTTAAGTTTCTTATAGTTTCTTGGTTTTTGTGAAACTGCAATGAGATATATATATGTAGGAAAATATTGGGTTGGGGAAAATGATATGTCGTATTTGTGATCGGAATTTGACGCTTTATTTAACATACTTAGAAATATCCGATTTAAGTCAAATATGCGCCGTTTTGTTCGCAAACTTGTTGCCATTTAGGAGGCAACTTCATTACCCCCCTTATAAAACCTCCCCTCCTTATTTGCAAAAAACTCAGACAGCCAGTTTCCGCAAGCCCCTTTGGAGGCCAACTTAGTATCACCAAGAGCGTTTTGCACGGACCGGAAGAGATGGTAATCACTTGGTGCCAGGTCCTGACTATACGGTGGGTGCGATAGGACATCCCATCCGAGCTTCTGGCGGGTCATCAAAGATGTGTGAGGCCGAGCGTTGTCCTGGTGCAACGCAACACCATTCCTATTGACCAATTCTGGCCGCTTCTGTTCAATCGCCTGCTTCAAACGGTCGAGTTGCTCACAGTAGAGGACCTAATTGAGGGTCTGGCCATAGTTGAGCAGATCATAGTGGATGACTCCCTTCCGATCCCACCAAACACACAGCAAAACCTTCCTGGCCGTCAATCCGGGCTTGGCGATGGTTTGGGGCGGCTCGCCGCGCCTCGACCACGATCTTTTTCCGTTGGCGTTGTCGTACGTGATCCACTTTTCATCACCAGTCACCATCCGCTTCAAAAATGGGTCGTGTTCGTTCCGTTTCAGCAGTGTATCGCAGGCGTTGATTCGGTCCAAGAGATTTTTTTGCATCAACTCGTGTGGCACCCAAACATCCAGCTTTTTTTGGAATCCAATCTTCTGCAAATGGTTCCAAACGGTTCTATGGTCTACACCCAGTTCCTGGCCAATCGAGCGAATGCTCACATGCCGGTCTACTTGGATGATTTCGACGATTTTATCGGTTTCTACGACGATTGGCCTACCAGAACGGGGTGCATCTTCGACATCCACTAAACCAGAACGAAATCGAACGAACCAATGCTGTGCTGTGCGAATCATTACAGTATCGGGCAATTGCAAATTTAAAAATAATTTTTCTTCCTTGATTCATGAGGATACAATATCATAATGTTTCAGATTTTAGGTTTGATTGTGTTAAAGTCGTGAGCTTTGTTAAGTGTCTTATAGTTTCTTGGTTTTTGTGAAACTACAATGGAGATATAGGTAGGAAAACATTGTTATCTCATTAAATTGAAATAATATTAAATGAAAAATAATAATAGTGTTATTACATAGTTTCAAAAATAAACAATATACACTTGGTGTTAACACTAGGGATGGATATCGACCAACAAAACATCGATTAATGACATCTATTATTATTTTTTACTAATTAATCAATACACCAATTTTAATTGCTGCTTATAAAATCGATTAAGCGGTTGGAAGGTGAAAACAACGAACACCAACACAAAAAAAAAAAATAACGTGGATATTATGATATGCAAGATCCACCATTTCGTTTCCATTTTTTTACTCCCTCTCACATAGATGTTTGTTGTCTCTATCGCTCTCATGCAATATATTGTTGGTCTTACTTGCTTGTCCAGTCCGTACATATTTTTTAAACGTTCATGAACCCCTAAAAACTCTAGTTTCGTTTTGGCCCCATACACAGTGAGACTGACTCGCGCATCAGTTTGATTGTGTTAGTGAAATAATTATGTGTCAAGGAGACCAATAATGATTTACCCAAAAACAAATGATCTGGATATTTGGCTTGAGCCATGAGTAAAGTTATCTTTTATCGAAAAAGGTGAGTGTTAAAATCATTCTGAATGTTATAAACAACTGGAAGCATGTCCAAATTATTGCGATAATAGGGAATTTTTATTGGAATTCCTCGCAGTGTGCTTTCTTTATGGGACAGGAATACTGGAGCAGGTAAATAAGGGTGCAAGATAGATAGAAACATTATCGGATAAGTATATGGAATAAAATTAGAAAGCTGAAAGGAAAGATGTCAATAGGAGAATCTATATGGTGAGAAGCAATTTCAAAAGAGAAGTAAGGAGCTGGAGTGGAAGAGGAGATCAGTCCCTCTTTTTGTTACAACGCATTGAGTTGCCTATAGGAAATAGAAACTCCGAGTGAGTCGTTGTTCAATTTCAAGGTATAGCGTTTTTATTTGTTTTGAAGGAATACGTGCATAATAAATTTTCTTTTCGGCTTGGTGAGTTCCCTGTTGCCACGGGAATTGCAGCGCCCATAAATGTGTCCTTCTTTTCAATAAACGGCTTTACTTATTCCAATAGATCGCTAAGTTCATATATATGTTTCAAGCCGCAAGAAATAGTTTTGATGTGTAATCGTAGACCTTTTTAATGGTGAAACAACCAATAGAGGCATTACTTCGCCATGGAGAGCTAGGTCAGACCATTATCCTGCACGCTATATACCAGAAGTCTTCATCCTTTACCATGAAATTAATCACGCCATTTGGTATAAGGCTTCCATGTACCTCTGACGTGATTAACTCCATGCGATGTCTGCATCTCTTTCCGAATGGCCAAGTCCATTAAATACTGGGCATGTGAATTTGAATCAACTTAACCATTCAGTTTTTTGAAAAACTTTTTTCATTGCGCTTTTGTATATAGGGAACCGGAAACCTCCTGTGGGGTGATTGTTGCTCTCAGCAGTACAGATTGAACACTTAGGTGTTGCTTGGCATCCTTTGGCCTTATGATCTTCGCTAGCACATCATAGGCACTCCCCTGTACGATCTACTGAGCTTTTGTACTGATGGGAAACATGCCAGACACAGAGGCAGCAATAGCATCTGATCGGCGACTGATATCCATGCATACCATTCTGCATCGAACCCAATCCACTCGTATGTGCCCCGCATCTAGTAGTTTCCGAGCCCCTGTGCCAGGTAACTCGATAATGGTATTCTCTATGTCACACAAATCTGGGATTTGGGTACGTATTGCTTCTGGAGTAGTTACTTCATTCAAATCCCAACATTCCACAGTCTTTTTTTGGCAGAGATTTTTCACACCAGCTTTTTCCTCGAGGTCCTTGGTTACAGCATTTTCAGAGGTGGAAAGATAGCCATTTCGGTGCAAGTAGCTGTGCCCAAACTATGGAACTTATTACAGTTTTTTTTTTCTATAAATAAAATGAACATTTCATGACACTTGTGACAAACTAATAAAATAGAAACTATGAATGCATGTGTCTATAATTCCTTTTTAATTGGATGCATATAGTACTCGTACAATGATTTACAAACTTTATTTAATTAATTTATTTATGTATTCACGAAAGTGGTGCCCCTTGACGTGGTCGAGTTTTTTGTACTCTTCTAGCTCTGCGATTCTTGTTGTCGCGATCCCCATGTGATGTGCCTGCATGTGGTTCAGTTGTACGGCCAAAAACTTTAGAAAGGCATTCACAGAAACTGGATTTTGTGAATGTGGCTAATACCACAGTTATTAAGATAGCCAAACTTATTGGTATAGTGACCAGTCCAAGTATAAATGATTCGTGTTTGTTGTAAAACACTGGACTTATCATTAGTGCAAGTATTATCGATTTGGTGAGTAGAGCCAATATCCTTTCTATGGTACACCAAAGTACCATTGAACTACACTCCATGCAAATTATGACAATAAAAAATTTGGTAAAGAGACGCGCCCAGAATGCTAATTTCATCCAACGTTTGGGCAAAAGATTTTGATCGCACAACAAGATCGACGTGGCCACGAAAAATATATAACTGGCGTAAGCTGGAGCACGCGAGCATTTGTTATTCGGTTGATGTATAAAAATCGATACACGACATGCGACATGCATTATGGCCACCAGGAGTACCGACAATTTAGTGTCCATTTTTGTCCAATTTTGTTTTTTAAAATAGTATAAATATAATTCAAAAATATAATTTTTATCCGCTGTGTGAATTCTGTTTGAATGAGAAACAGTTTTTGTTTGATCTTAAAACAAAATATTCACATTCAAAATTCATCACCTACTGTGGTTAATAAAATTTCCTGAAATCATTAAAGGGGCCAATACACGATACAACGATTGTAATACAAGATTTACGTATGTGTGTGGAAAATGGCCGTCTGGTCAATTTAACAGGTAGGCATACGATGATAGTACATACTAACACTACTCAATTTTCCACTTTTTGTCCATGATGAAATAAGTGATGTCTGGCGGCTCTGGGATCTTCGTCTACATTGATTGTTTCGACAAATCCACATATTATGACTCAAGAATGTTCTGTTAATCTTAGGTAAAACTTTGTTCGTTTTTGTGATCTAGAATGTAAGAGAGGAAAAAAATAAATATAGTTAAAATCAAGCGGTACGTTGTCTGCAGTAAATTAGAAGCTAGAGTTGCCACCCACACACAAAGGTCGTTACTAATGTTTCTTTACCCAATCACCAAAATACAAATGGTTAAACAATTTGTAACCCTTTTTTTCGTTTGGCAATTGATTCATTGAAGCTGCCACCAAATTGATGTCAGTTTAAGATAAACAAATAAATAATCTTTAAAACACTTCTAGAAGTAGGAAAACAATGGGGGCGTAAAACAAAATTAATGAAGTACAATGCCACAATAAATAAATACAACAAAAAGAATGTGAGGAACGGAGAAAAAAGTAGCCATTTAGCCATTCTTTCATCCACAATTGCTTTGTATTCCTTTCCTTATAATTTTCTTGTTCCATTGCCAAAACAAGCGCTATCACACTCACTGTCTATGGGGCCTAGTAGTTGCTGTATTTGTCTCCAATGTTTCCGATACATCGATGTAGCAACCATAGTCTGGGCCGCAACGCCAAGCCAGATAATATCGATTAAAAACCCATAGATTAAAAGCCTTTTAGACGGTCAGTTCAGTCTCAGTCCATGTTATCGCTTCAGAAATCGAAATGGACTGACAAATTAGCTGGGTCATTAGTCCATTTTTCTGGCATCGTTTCGGTTATCGGTGCGATAACATGGACTGAGACTGAACTGACCGTCTAAAAGGCCTTTTAATTCAACAAAACATTGATTTTTTCGATTAATTGAAAACCCTTAGATTATTTCAACCAAATATCGATTATTTCGATTAATCGATACCCATTCCTAGATTAAATGATGATCGCATGATGCAAATCAATCATGTTGCTCAAATTTCTTTGACATCCAGTGTCAAGTGCTCAGATTTCGTTTATCCTATGAAGGTACCTCCTATCAATAAAGTTTTGTTGTCCTAAATTTGGTTCGTATTGAATTCAAAAAGACTCATCTGATGCATTTGAATATCCTCAACTTAGTGTTGATTTGTCTATTGTATCTTTTAAGCTATGTAATTTTAATGAGAAATTAATATTTGTAATCGCATTATAAGTGTATGTACACAAGTGTTGTATTGGTCCCCACCCTAAAGCACATCTTCATGGACCAAAACTAAATTTTGCAGGTTGTTATATGCATAGCTCCATACATCTCTCTTATACAAAGAAATTGTTAAGTTGACAGTATATCAAAAGGAAATTTAAATCCTATTCAATGATCTGATGATTTGAGTTAAGTTGTGCACAAATTGATGTTTACAATTTCCAAAAAATATATTCACATTTTCAATAATTCTTTAATAACATGCACCCTCATTTGAAACAAACAGATGAAATTCAATTTGAAATTGATCTTAAAAATTTGTGAACTCAATGAATGCAAATTCCTTAAAAGCCAAAGTCTTTTTGTCTTAAAAAGCTTAAAAAGTATCACATTACAAATTCTCAGTCATATGTTAAAATATACAATAAAATAAAAAAGAATAAACGTAAAGAAAGGTGACATTCATTTGGGGGGAAAAAATAATATCACATAAAAAAAGGTTTGAATTTGAAATGAAAACAAAAAAATATTCGAGAAATAAACTAACAGAGTTGTGGATTATGATTATGTCGAAGAAAAAATATTATAAGGAAACAAAAAAAGTAGTTAACAGTAGCAACCACCAGGAAAAGCTGCTGCAGCATCATCAACTGAGGCAGCAAAAGTAGCAGAGGCAGCAGCTGCAGCTACCAATAAGAATGCTTTGTCTAAATGTTGGCAGCACAGCAGCGCACAGAAAAGTGTAGGGTATCTGAATGCAGGGGGATAAACAATCTAACATAACAGGAAGCAACAAAGGGCGGATAATAATTGCAACACAAAAAAAAAAGGACAAAGGACATAATAATACAAGAAAATAGTGTATAGTATTTGCTTTGAGCTGTCAACGTTTGTTTTTGTTTTGCCAGAAGTCCATCATAATCAGTACTAAAAACAACAATGAGCCAAATACATAGATGATGGTGATGAGACTGTAAACAGTTATACTTATATGTAGTAGTTAGTATACTAGAGTAGTGCAGCAATCATTTGATGTTGTCGACAGCAGTTGGAATTAGTTACGTGTGAAATATTTTTGGGCTTACAAAGCATCACAACAAAAAATACCAAAAACCAGAACCAAAACCAAAAAAAAAAAGGTTAAAATGCCACAAAAAATAAGTACACACATGCTACTAGACAATGTTGGCATTGAATTCGCAGACAAAATCGCAGACAAGTTCGTTCGACTTTGGCCAATTGAACTGGACAAATTGTTCTAAAAGTAATTTTAATATAAACTGTTTCTCTTCATTTTCATTTGATTTTTGTAATTTTCTTTTTACAAAGCAGAAAAAAAATGTCAACGTAACCATTATAATTCCAACGACCCCCATGAACATTCATGCATAAATGTCTGTTGACTGTCAGCAGTGTCCTTACTCAAATAGAACAAACAGAAACATAGAACCCATGCATTTGTATCTTCTATACACATACATATATTCATAGCACATTGTGCCTGCAATAACAACAACAATGAGAACAACTTTGAACTGGAAAATGTTTTGTGGTAAATTTGAAGTGAAACAAAATTCGCTACACTTCATCAACAAAACAACTGTGTGGAATTGTTGCAATAGTCACTCTTACACCATGTTGAGTAAGTTTATTTCACAACAATACAATACACACACAAACATACATAATGGAGGAGGGAATTAGAATTTGAAAGTACAAGGGGAGGGCAACTATATATACTCGTATAGTTAAATATCATGGGGTATTTTGTAGCACCAGTGCGCACAAACTCATTCACAATTGCATGCCCTCATCTTGAATACCTTTGGCAATACTCGTACTACTACTTACTAGTAGTACGACTGACACCTTTCCCCAATCTCCCAGTTACTCTTTTGATGCTTCATTACTGTTTGAGTTCCTTTCCTCACCCTTGCCTCATGCCACTCACATTTTATCCACCACAATTGCTCTTTTCTCGTGATGATCTGCATTCAAGCGGACAATGCGGCGTATGATTATTTTGCTGCTTATATGTGGGTAACGTTTTGTGGTCGAATTTGGGTTCCTTTGTCATTGGCATTTGTAAAATAGTATGCATAGTATAGAACAAAATAGAATAGAAGTATGTAATGATGATGATGATGGTTGGTTGTAATGCAAAAATGAAAAAGAAAGAAGAAAAATAAATACAAAAAAATAAAAAAGGATTATAATACTATTTTTAAAATACTAAAATGTGTGGTAGAATCAAATGTACTATTCTACACTTGTACATATAATAGATACAAATACTAAACCAAGTGCATTAAAGCTACAATACAATACAATAGTCAAAGAGCATATCAAAATACCTAAGGATCTTAATTTTCTTTTCAAACTTGAAACATTTTAGTATAATCCTTGTGATTCTTGTTAGATAAATATGAAAGAATTAAGAAGTTTAAAATAAAAATCGAGTAAAAAAGCAGATGAATATGTTGATTTTTAATCTTTGAAATTTGAATTTGAGTTTCATTTACTAAGGATGACCATCTTTATCTCCTTAGGAACCCTTTCACGCAACCTTTAGTTCAGGAAATTATTATTATTATTACATTTACAATATTCATCATCATCATCAACATTTGGCGCTACAGCTCTTTGTGAGCTTTGGCCTGATGAACAATATTCCACCATGTTACTCGATCTTTTGCCGCCCTTTTCCAATTTTCCAGTTGTAGTTTCTTTAGGTCTTCGTTTAGTTCGTCCATCCATCTTGATCTTGGTCTTCCCCTTGCTTTGTCGTTGAATGACTTCGCATCTAGAATTTTTCTTTGCGCTCTTGATTCGTCCATTCTTGTTACATGGCCTAGCCACCTTATGCGTTGCGCTTTGATAAATCGCTCCACATTTTCACCTTGGATTAGATGTTCAAGTTCTTCGTTCCATCTTATTCTCCATTCATCAGGCCCAGTTTTAACTGCGCCGAAGATTTTTCGGAGAATTTTTCTTTCGAAAGTCAGCAATTTTGTTTTGTCGTTTTCGCTCACAGTCCAAGTTTCAGCTCCATAGCACAAGACTGGTCGCTCCACTGTCCTATACAGTGTTAGTTTGCAGGATCTGTTAGGCAGTTTTGATTTGAAGAGTTTTATAAGTGATGCGAAAGATCTACTGGCTGCTTGTATTCTTTCGTCAATTGTTATGCTGATTGAGTTGTCTGCTGTCAGTTTGTAGCCAATATATGTGAATTTACAATATTATTATAACTAAAGACGTCGACGCAGATCATCAGGGTGAAGTCTTTTAAGACGTCTGCGACAAGTATGGTTTAAGAGTTCGCTAAAGGATTTTAGTGTGAGAACAGCCGATCGTTGTATCTACTGGTGTGCCTATTGATTTCTTCCCAAACAGAAGACATCAGAAGATGGTTGTGTAGTGTATTATTTTCTTTATTCTGAGTGATTTGAACAAATACATTTTCTGTTCAAGTGTAACTACAGTATGAAATCCATTGAATGTGCGCTCCTTCAACATGAGTTCCACAAAAAAAAAAAACACAGTTAGCAGTAGATAACAGCGTTTTGATAAACGAAGTTCCATACCAAAAAAAAAAAAAATATCGAAAAGACAACCTAAGACTAAGCTTATTGAAGTGTAAAGTTGTAAAACAAAAAACAACAGTCAGGAATCACAAATCCCCAAAAAGGTACCAAGATACGTACTTCAGTATGATTCCATCAATGAAGAGTGCGTCGTACTCTGATTGGTGTTTGACCAACAACAGAAAAGTGTTGACTGAACACCAACAACTGTTTTTGTTATTATTTTTAGGATTTTTTTTCACACATTGTCCTTTTGAAATACTTGGGATTATGGGCGGAAGTTGTAGCAGCTGTCATTGTTCGACAATACTTTAGCCGGCGGCATTTTTCTGTTATAGCCAAAAATGGAAAAAAATCTGAGAAGCACTGTTTTGATTAATGGATTGCAACAACGAAACTAACCAAACAAGAAGAAACAATAGATAAAACAGCAATCAGGATGATGATGATGATGATGACGACGACAACAATGATGTCAATTTAATCTAGAAAAGCATTGTTTAGATACACTGACTTTTTTATTTGGCAATTATGTTGTTTAAGTTATACATCTTCCTTGTCTAGCAGGCTTCAATTGAGTGCCCCCCTCGGGTTAGGAATTTGATTTCGTGTTTCGAGGTTTGTCACTGACATTTGCTGTCATTAATTCTCGCAGAAAAAAACCAAAATAAAATTGAAGGCGGAACAAAAGCAGAAGGAAATATGTCTGGAAAAAAAAAGTAAATAAAAAGGAAAAATAAATAGTGAGTAAGTGAATAAGTGAGTTTTCATGGCATTCAACATTGTGGGTGAGCAATGCATTTTGTCATTTTTCAATGGTTTCTTGACATTTGCAAGTGTCAGCGCTGCGCTTGGTGTTGTCTCAGTTGTCGCTTCGCTATGACATTTAGTGTTGTTGGCTCAGTGTAGACAAGGATTCAGTGTTGGTACCAAATAGTACCAAATTTAATTGCGCTTATGAACATAAACTATTATTATTGACTATAAACATATTTAATGTGGCATTTAATAGATTTGGTCATGAATTTAGCAGCTAATAACTTCATCATCATTTAACTTAGATTATTCCGGTTAAATGATTTGGAAAACATAATTTCATACAATAATATACTAAATGAAATAATTATAAGACGTGATTGTGGTTATTTTATTATTTATAGAAACTAGAACTTATTTTATGATAAAAGATAATTAGTAATTATTCTAAACATTTCATATTATCACATTAGTCTGCTGATTTGTAGCATTAGACCACATCGACGAGATCATCGATTAACTCAAAGAACTTATATCAACACCGTTGGCATGCCAATTAAAAGAATACCCTGGCGAAGTGAGAAGATCATTGAGAATCCTATCTGGATCAATCTTATGTTGCTTATTATCATTTTGCTGCATCAAACCATTTCCAGTAGACACTTCTTCCACTTGATGTACTTGATCCATTTGTTCGTGTTGTTGGCAGTCTTGTTGCGGTTGCCCTAGTTGAGTTTGTTCCAAGTTTTGCAATACTCTTGAAACTCCTGTTGAGCCACCTGTTGAGTTCCTGCAAATGGTGTCCATGAAGATGTTGACGGCCCACTCCATAATTGGTTTGCATTCCCATTCTGATGAACCACAGTTCCTGAATATATTGATGGTGATGTCGATGGGTGATATTGTTTCTCCATCATTTCCGTTGATGGAGTCGGCACAATGTAATCATTCATATTCAGAGGCAGAGTGCATTGTGCATCATTCTCTATTTGATTCATCATTTCATTTTTCTTTACTTCAGCTTTCCCTTTTTGGCCCTCATCCTTCGGTTTTGGAACCAGATTTTAACAGTCTTTCCAGCGAGACCTAAATGTAATGCCAAAAGTTCTCTTTCGAGACCAAGAATGTTGTCTTTTTTTAAATCGTTCATCCAATTGCGAAAGTTGATACTTGTTTAAAGAACTTCGGATTTTTTTAGGTTTTGTTACCTTGCCTTGATTTTCCTGTTTACACTCCATTTTGAAATATATTTTTTTTTCTCAATGTGCAGTGTGTTTGTATATTTCACAAAAGTACTACTGATTTAAATTTGCGATGCTTTTTATTTATATATAAATCTGGTGATCACTTACCATATCCTGTGTATTTCTTAACTGCTTCCATTTATCGAAAATGTACAATCTATCTATCCTGTTCATACACATGTATACTTACCATAGATCTTTACGTAAGTGTTGCACCCACCCTTGATATTTTAATAGAAAGAGTTACAGCAACCAAATTTCTTGAGAAGTAATTAAGCTAATGACTTTTAAAGCATAGCATTCGCTTATGTTTAACAGTTACATAGACATACTTAAATAGATACAGATAGATGAAGGAAGAAAGGGATAAATTAATAATCCATTGGCATATCAGTACGACGGAAAACTCGATCTATCATAGCTTTGTCCGTCTGTTTGTCTTTGTCTGTCTCTGTTAGTCTACGTCTGTCTCTATCTATCTGTCTATCAGTTAGGTATAAAGGATTCTAGGGCCTTCTTGCATTAAAAACACTCTCCCACGTATTGTTTATATCTAGAAATGAATGTATTCTTTTAGGGGGCCCTTAGGAGGCAATAACGGAGGCAGCGGCCAGCGACCACACCAATGAATAGGCGGTGGATAACGGCAAGAGCAATGAACGTGTAGACGCAAAACTGGTCAAAGTAAAAACGATGTTGGCAACAGGTTTCAGGAACGGCAGAGAACAAATGATCGTTAAACTTGGTGACAACAAAGACATGTTGCTAGAGTTCAGTGGCAACACACCAGTTAATATTTGGGTTGCACAACTCAAAAGTGTTGCGAGTGTCTACGAACTTGATAACAGCATGTTAAGTATGCTTATCATCTCGAAGCTAAAAAGTAATGTTCAGGTTTGGTTACATTCAAATGTGCCGCACCTAACCATACAGATTGAAGAGCTTTTAGAAAAACTATTGGAAACCTTTGAAGTAAAAGAGAACAAACTAGTGTTGCGTCGTAAGATTCAATTTCAAGTTGATGAAGATGAGTTGATCGAGAATATCATCGAAGGGATCCATGATTCTGATATTGTTCTTGTAATTTGTGATCCTTTTTTTCTGAATTTACCATATAGAAATGTGATCAATACACATACCCTACACAGCATTGTGTATAAAATATTTATAAACTAGAAAATTTTCACAGTTTTCATTATTTTTCCATCATTTTAGTTTTGTTTTTTGTGAAAAACATAAAATATTTATAAAACCTTTCACCGAATTTTTCACTGATGAAAAATGTTAAAATATGAATTTTTGTTAAATAGAAAGAAAGCATGAAAGTTTTTCGTTAGATGAACTAATACAATATTAATGCGATGCCATTTTGAGCTTCGCAAGTGCTGATGTTGTCTTCAATCTTTTCAATTTGTTAAAAGTTCCGAGAAAAATGTCACTTATATCAAGTAGCCAAGTTGGATCTCTTTCATCTGAACATCTGATGATATAATGATGATGATGATGATAAGTTAAGCATAACTAAAATCTTAGAATTTCTAGATTTTTGTTACATTAAGAGGAGAATGTACACTATACTACCAAACATTATAAGGAAATTAAATAACAAAAATGAAAAAATGAAAATTTCTTAAAACAAAATATAAAAATTTAAAAAAAGGGGGGAAAAAGTAAAAATATTTTCTACACTCAAAGTAAATTTCACAGTAACTGAAGCGCATTATTAACGGTGAGTGGCATGTGAATGATGTGAATTTGAAAGAAGCTTCCAAAGGAATGTTAATGAAGTGAAGTGCCAAACAACAAACAAAACGAGTACACAAAAGAACTTTGGATGCGGGATGGGATATGAAAGAAAGTCAAGTAAAGTAAAAAGGAATCTACAGGTTGACAACTTTGAAACAAGTGAAATTCAACGCACAAAACACAAAATGATACACAGAAACAGAAAAAAAGAAAACCGAAAATTAAAGTGGGCGAAAAGTACAAACATTCTTTTTTCATAGCGTCAAGGGAACTGTATGTAGGTATATCTGCTTGAAGAAAGTATATTTGATATTTAATAGATGTCCCCCATGTGATGTTTAACTTTGGTTTGTGGGAGAAAATCTTGACATGCAAAGAAAAAAATGTCTATTTGCTGACTTCCGGTACGAAAAAGTACACACATAGAGTCAGTTTTGGATGGAGACAGACAAACATACGCATCACATGTTTTTTGCAAGAACTTTTTGTCAGTACATAAGTAAACAATGATTTAGAGATGTGGAAAAGTACAAATATGGCATAAGTCAAACACTTTTTGATTCAACGCTTTCAATATGCATGAATATTCATATTGAATTGTCATAATTTATATCAAATATGTGGTTCTACTGGTTGATGATTTTCGTCAAATTTTTATTTCATTTTTCATAGTTCGCAAATAACTGCTATCATTTATTTTCAAAGCTGACTTATTTTTCAATTTTTTCGGTTTCTCTTTGACCATTATACTTTTTTTTAATTGTTTTCGGTATGTTGTCAACCATTTTCATTGTGAAAAAACATAAATGGCAATATTGTCCCGAAAAACAGGTCCGCGTGAACAGTCTCGTTTTGTTGTTGTGTGACGTGAGTCAACTGCGTGGTAGAGAGGAAAGAAGAAGGGAAGAATGGAAAACAATGCAATCAAATAACAGCACGCAAGTGACATCGTGAATTGTAAGCAAATCAATACAATGCAGGTAGCAAAAAAAAAAAGGTTTTCTTTTGTTCTTGGAAAGAGAGAGGAGTCAAACATGTTTTTTTCGTCCTTTGTACATTTGATTTCTTCACAACCGGTTGCTTATGGACCTAATGAAAAGGTTGTCATTTATTTGCGAACTATGTCATTTTTAAGCATTGCAAAAAAGGCATTACACATATTAGGAACCCAAAACTATTTCTATATTTCGTTTAAAACCCAAGTTGTATCGACATAGAGACTTGATACAATACAATAATACTTTCGAATGAAAATTATGATAATAAACGGTGCAAACATAACACGTTCCTGGCATGTCGTTGGAATATTTTGATCTATCGGGCATAATTGTATTTGGTTTGTACCTAAATAGAAATAGATGTCGGCCGCATAACTTTCACCAGAAGCATTTATAATATTTCTGATGAACTGTGTAAATGCGACCAGGAACATCAGTAGAACACATTTCAACACTCGGCTCGAGAAATTTGATGAAATCGAATCTCAGTTTCTAATCAAAGACAATATTCGTGGACAACAGAGAGAGAAAGTTGAGTCTTGCTGTTAAGACGGTTAAGATTTGGTTCCAGAACCGAAGAATGAAGGCCACAAAGGCTTCATTAGGAAACAAACTAAAATAAATGGTGATCTTCATACATGTAGATGTGCTACCAGAAGGCGATGCACAATCAACTCTGCTTCTGCACAATCGTAATCGTAGTGTGCCGACTCCAGCGACGGAAATGATGGCTCAATATAATGGGTCATATATTTATGAAGAAAACAGGAGTTCTAGCCAAGGGTTGAGTGAACCATCAATTCTTATGAAGGTTATTGGACTGAAGTGTGCAATGGGCCATCGACATCATTATCATCTTCATATACAGGAACGATAAGTCATCAGAATTGTCAATATACTTCTTATGACGATAATTGAAATGCAAACCAAATGTGGATTGAGCCGTCAACATCATAACATCATCATCGACATCATTTGCAGGAACCCAACAGGTGGATCAACAGAATTTGTCATACAACCAACAAATGAGTCTACAGCAAAACTCGGATTATGGGAAAGTGGATGCAGACTCACCTACCCAGTGGAAGATTCTAATTTTGATTTAAGTTTCTTGAAGTAGTCGATGATCTCATCATGGAGATCATTTCTATACATTTAGTACATTCAATTCATGGGGTCTTAGACGAATGGTGTTACAATATTTTAGAGTAAGTATTTCAATTATTCAAGAACTAAAATTCTTAATAAAAATTAACTGTCTTTATGAAAGTCGTAAACGACGCCATCATTGAAATGCCCTTACACACACTCACACATACTTATTTCTAAGTTAAGTTACGTTAAATAGTTTCTATTAACTATTTCTTTCTTCTCTCTTCCTCGACGTGTGCGCCTTCACATTTCAATTAATAAGATCTGCACACTCATACATACACCTTTACTTATTATATTTATTTTATTGACCCACATTTCTTTGCTAACACATGTACCTTACTTTATTTCTGCTTTACTACGTTATCCTCCTTGCATTCCTTTCTTTCGATGCTTTCCTATACACATACTACCACATACAGCTTAACTTATTTCTGCTTTACCAGCTCTTGAACACTTCATTCTCCTCACTTGCTCTCTTGTATTTATTTCATTCGATGCTTGCCTACACATACACCTTAACTTATTTGTGCTTTATCAGCATTTCATTCTTCTCTCTCCTCGACTTCCTCGCCGCCATCACGTAACAGATTTTCGTAACGCAATTTTACAAATCAGCAGCTCTTAATCATTTGCAGTGATAAAAATATTGTTTCTAGGAAAGCGTGAACGAATTTTTATTTAAAAAATCTCAAAATACTTATAGATATCATGAGTTCTACAATAAAAATACTTTTTGGATGACTTTTTCAAGTTATATTTCCCACAAAACCCAAAAAATGCAATAAGAATCAAATACAGAATACGAGTACTCGTACAAGCAAAAGTGCAACATTTGTAGAATGAAAAGTTGTAAGTAACAATTAAAAACTAATTACTCAAACAATTCCAACAAAAAGGACATTAAATGAAAGTTTAAAACTTAATTTAGTAAATAGCAACAAAAGAAGCTGAAGTAGTAAAATCAAAACAAATAAGACAAGACTTTGGTTCACCGACATGTATATACCTTTCCTTATCCAACAATTGTCATTATAAAAGCAATTATATGGTAGCTAAAACAGTCAGTAGTTGTCACTTCAAATAGTTTAAAAAATTAAAAAGTTTTAAATACAAAAATTCATAAAAACATTCATAAATAATTAAAATAAAATATTGTAGAATATAATAGACTAGCATGACTTAAGGTGGCGTTGTCCAGGATCCCTTGCTGTCCATAAATATAATTACAGTATACTTAGACAGCTTCTTTGGGTATTGAATCTTTCATTAAAAGAAAAGTCCTTGTTCTGAAATACTTTTTTACAAAGAAACTGTTGAAAAGCAAAACGGACAATCGATTCTTCTAATCACGCCATTGAGTTCCATATATGAGTTCTTGAAATTAAAGCTCTATACGTTACAAACATCATGGTAACTGTAATAAAATCTTTTAACACATTAGTGTGAAAGGTAATATATATAAAAATGTTGAATCAGCAAAGCTGACAAAAGCTTAACGGCTTACAAAGTGAAGCAGTAACATTAAAGAAAGGACAATTAGCAAAGTGCATACAACAATTAAACCTAACAACAATGGCAATAACAAGGTTATACTACTATCGTAGTAGAATAAAAAAGGAAGAAATACTCGTAGTTCAACTTATAACACAAAAGTAACAATGTAGTGATTTTTCGTTTAGTTTTTATCCTTGTTGTTGCACATCCTGTACCCAAGACAAGAAGTATAAAATACAAAAACTAAAACGAAAAACTGAACAATACAACAAAGAGAACTATAAATGTAGTGACAATGAAGAGAAACAAACAAATAAAGGAATGCATCTGAAGTCATGAAATGAAGAACGAACAAACTTTAACATCTTGTTTTCCAACGTACAAAGGTGCGTATGAGCAATTAAGTCTTAATTGTGTTAGTGGCAAAAATACCAAGGAGCAAAACAACATCGCGCTTTGTCGACTTCCACTTCCACTTCGACTACACATACATACAAACTTAAGGAATTTGCAATATTCTACTAACATTTTAGTGAACCAATTAAATTTTAAATTAAATATGTCAAAGTAAAATAAGTAGAAGGTAAGAACTTAGTAGCATGAATGAAGAATGAATGAAAGAAATAAAGGATGAATGAATGGCATGAATATACTAGACTCTTTTCTCCCTTATTTGATTTGAGTTCCATTCTGAATGACTTGTGGCATATAATGATATCAATTTATTTTGATGAAACATTTGTTAATTAGCTACCAATTTCCATTGTAATTTTCATTCATTCATTATTAAAGTTGATTTGCATTTTGTAACTACTTACCAGTTAGCTAGTTGTTTGTGAAAGACAGAAATTTTAGTTTCAAACACAAGACAATCATGATCAGCATCAGCACAATCATCAGCATCATCATCATCATCAGTCGTCTTAGACCAAAATGTTTATTAATTAGTCAAAAGTCAAGTCAAGGACATTAGTTTGAAGTGAAATTTTCAAGTGCAGTTTGCAAACCAATTTTAAGGCAATTAGCGTGACTTTGTCATTTATAATTTGTGGCAAGACTTAAGTGATTCGCAAATTGATGATGAATTTTATATTTGTTAAATGGAATTATCTCTTCCTTTTGGAATATTTTGTTTTATATTCTTTATGTATTGAATAAATTAAAAGACCTATTAATATTTGAATATTCTTTTGATGTAATGTGATTTCATATTTTTTGAATTGAGTCATTGATGATTTCAGAATTCCTTAACAAATGTGTAAGCATGAGTCCAGGTCGAGGCACAGCCTGTGTGTGACTGCATTCTCACTTGCTTTTATTGGTTTACAAGAGGACCAAGAGGCCGAAGGGGTAGCCAAGTTGCTTGTACTTTCAGCAGCTCGCAGTTCTGGCGACGTTTTTCTTTGTCTTGATATGAAACAGTCAGGCCCGCCAACATAAAGGCCTTTTAGACGGTCAGTTCAGTCTCAGTCCATGCTATCGCTTTAAAAATCGAAATGGTTTGACAAATAAGCTGGACCATCAGTTCATTTTTCTGTCATCGATTCGGTTATCGGTGCGAATATAGAGTCAATAATGGACTGAGACTGAAGTGACCGTCTAAAAGGCCATTTAGTCGTAGTTTATATTTTTCCTTCTGAATCTGACTATTTCTCCCTAGTTAGCAAGCCTAGAAGCAGTGAATAAGCGCGGGAAAACACTAAGTTAAAAAATGGAGTGACAACATAATTATAAGTCGACGCAAAGAATTGTTAGAAATGAAACAAGATGATGCCACAAAAGCTACACGACATCAAACATATGGACAAACTTAAAGCGTTATCATGAAAAAGAGTTGCACAATGACACGTCAAAGACCGACAGTGGTCTGCCACCTAAAACACAAATAATGTTAGAACACAATTTCGAAAAAAGTATTGTATACGATACTGATGATCTGCAGTCATGTATTTTTCACAAATATTTACACTTTTATGGCCGAAAGCAAGTTGTAAATGAAAAGGAAGCGGACCGAAAAGTGAATGAATGAATGAATTATTGATTGTGTATTCAGGTAGTCGAGATGCATAGAAGGGTTTTCTTAAAATTTTGGGTTTTTCCGATTATTATGATCAATGCAAATAACCTAATAAGTGATTTAAAGTAGTTTCATTGATTTAATGTTTTGATCATTACAATATTTTCAAAGAATCATTGACTAACCTCATTCCTGGGAAATTTGTCTGCGAGAAACCTTTTTTTTATTACTGTGCATTCACTAAAAAATCATGAAATGAATGATTTTATTTATAATCTTTTTTAAAGCAGGTTGTAAATGAAAAGAAAGCAAATGGCAAAATGTATGAATGACTGAATTCAGGTAGTCGAGATATGTAAGTACAATATATAGAATGTTTGTCTTGATATTTTTGGTTTTTCCAGTTTTTATAACCGACTCCGGCTGTATATCATGAACCGTAATAGATAGACAGTTGAAATTTTCACAGAATGTGTAATTCTTTTGTCATGATAATAACAAATACTAAAACTAAAATAAAGTTAAAAAATTAAAGGGGTCCCCATACAAGAAACGTGTGCGCATAGTTTTTTTGATAATTTTTTTTTTATTTTTCGTAGTATACTTTTAAGCTGTATGAATATTTCACTTTTGCTTTTGATATTTTCCACAGTTCCCGATCCCAATGTTGATATGCAGTATGAATACTGATTCTACCCTAAACAAAAAAGGTCTTTTAGACGGTCAGTTCAGTCTCAGTCCATGTTATCGCTTCAGAAATCGTAATGGAATAAATGCATATTCATATTTGTGGCAAAAAATCTTGTACGATGGTACAGAACCATCCGTATGCGAGTCCGACTCACACTTGACTGATTTTTTAATTTATGAAGTGTATGATTGAATATAATAATAGTTTCCTCAGTTTTTAAAATAAAATTAAACATATTATAAGAATAAAATTGGCAAGGAATCCGCTGCATCATTTTTGAAAATGTTTTGAATATATTCTTATTCATCGCACATGGACTAGGATTTACTATCTCTGAGCGTGTTGTGTTTAATAATATCGTCATTCGAAAGAAAGCCTGCTATGAGTAACTCATTGTCTACAGCAAAATAAATAAAAAGAGTGGCAGTAAAATTTATATTAGGATTTAATTAATCTTATCCATGCTTCAGAATCAGCTTTCATCATATTTCGTTCTGCATTAATATTGGTCAATAATCTTCGTCGTCCGATGTAGAATATTGATGAAATCATGCGATGCTTCAAATTGCTTTTTGAAGTCTATACCATTCTATATAAAAAAAGGCTTCATAATCTGGTATTTCCCCCAAAAATTTGATTGAAAGTTGAACAAGACTATTTATTTTATGTTCGAGTTATAGAAGATAGAGTTATGGAAGAAAAAATGCATAGAATTTATGGTCTTAGCGCTACTGCAACTCGATAGGGTTCAAGTTATAGAAACTACGACTCATAGAATTTTTATTTTTAGACTTGCCTGTTAATTTTAAATCATCTTAATTTTACTTTATTAAAAATGGCTTGAAGAAACTTCGTCCATGTGTAAATATAGATATAGGAAATGGCAGTGTACCATTTGTAGGAAGCTGAAGAATTAGTTGCACTATACAGTGTACATTAATATGAGGTATTGATTCCCAAGGCAGTCTGTAGTAGTTATTTTGGTCCATTTTGTATCTCACTTAGCTTGCTTAAGAGAAGGAGTATGGTGACTATTTTTAGAAATTTTAGTCATTTAAATAGGAGATGAGATTGTAAGTATGTATTTTTATAAATATATCAATATTATAATATCATAATCAGAGGTCAAAGAATCAGAATCTTTTCTGAATAAATTTTAAAAATTTCTTATCACTCAAATGAAAAGACAACTCAAATAAAGGAACTCATTACATCACTCAACCATTCACTCATTCACTGCTATAGCACTTTATTGAGTAAATTTTCATCATTTTCAAGGACAATCTCAAAAGAAGCTTTTGCCTTCTTTCTAGTTTGAGTCACAGCATCCACTCAAACATTTCGCTCAGTATGAGCATTTTACTCCTTTGGCTCGGATGCTGTGCGCAAAAGCATGCTTACTCTTTCAAGCTCCTTATTCTCACACAATCTCAGTCACTTTTTTACTCTCATTTTTGTTATGTTTGACTCTCATTTATTTATTGTAAATCTCTCGCTTTCGTTTTTTACTCACTCTCTCTAATTCTCAATAAGCTTTGATATCACTGAGAATGAGAATGAGAATGTTAGTGAGAATGATTTATTTTACGTGTGTTTTTGTGAATTTTTTGTCTAAAATTTATTTTTGGCAAAACAAAACAAAACACAACAAGAACAAAAAAAAAAAACGACAAATTTAAGTCTAAATTCAAATTAGCCTGACATTAACTTGGTAAACACGTGTAGTGTGTGTGTGTAGTGTGACATATGTATATAGTACATACGTCATTGTTAAATGAGTTTGTTGCTCCCTCTATCTGTGTTGTAGTATCTTTGTTATTTTTTTGTTTTATTTTCCTTGGCGCGTTGCTTATTAACAAAACGCGTTGCTGTGCGACTAATTCATCTTAGTTGTAGCAATGAAGGTTTTTTTTGGTTGATTTGTCTGTGTCTATCTATTTTTTGAACTTGAGAAATTATTACATACACACACACAAGTCTTTACATTTATTGCCCTAACGGGAGAAGAAATAGTACTAAGTATACAAATGTGTACAAACATTTAAGGACCGTCTGTAGTGCGTCTAAAAGTGTGCATTGTTTTCTTTTCATTATTTTTAAGCTTTTATTTTGCTTCACTTGATTTGTTCAGTTTAGTTTAGTTTGCTTTTCCCTTAGTTCCATTTTTTATTCAACACTTCAGTCAACGGTTTATTTGTGTTCTCTCTTGCATTTTTAGTTTCACTTTTTTTCTATTTACATTATTTTTTCATGGTCTTCTTTTTATTTTTTTTTATTCAATTCTATCATTTTTTTATTACCTTCATGTGCTATTGCATTAGGGACCTTTAAAAGTGTTTCATGAGTATCATTGATGCTGCCTCATTGCCATAAACATACTTACATATGAGAGTGTGAATGATGTCAAATGTCAAAGGTCACTTTGTGATATTGTTCAGCTTTGTGTTCGTTAATTGCATTTGTCTGTCATTTCAATAAGAGAATTACTATTAATGTCAAGGGGATGATGATTGTTTTTTCCAAGAAAACCATGAAGGAAATCAAATTGAATGGAAAACTAAATTATTTAAAAATTCAATTTCTATTCAATTAAAAGACTTTCCATCGGTAGCTTAGACATTCGACCATCTTTCATGAAGAAATAAGTTTCATGGACAAAAGAATTTTTTTATTTTTGTTAAAGTATCCATTTTTCAATATTTTCAGAAGAACTGATGCCTGGCAAATGAGAATGAATAATAAGCAACCAAAACTTATAGTAATTGGATAGAGGCAAGTCTGTTGAATGGTTATTTTTATTGTTTCCTGGATGGCTTTTGCCACATGTGATCAAATATTGTAAATCAAAATCACCTTGCATTGTCATATCTCATATTCTGGTTGTTTTACACTTATGTCTCAGCTATGTATCTATCTATCTGTTTGCCTATCTGTCTATCTATCTGCCCATCTATCTCTCTGTCAATCTGTCTATCTATCTATTCACTTATATGTCTATCTTTTTTTTTTTGTTTTTTTTTTTCTTGCCGAGGAAGGGAAGCATCGAAAACCTGTGGCCGTAGCCGTAGTTGGGACATTAACCCACTAAACCCTCCCTCATGTCCGACGGTTAGTCCTCCCAGAACTTCACCGATTAGGTAGTGCGTCGGGAGGCCGTTGTGAGTATATACTACTCAATCGTTCGTTTTAGTCATTCTGTCCGAGTCCGGGAGAAATGATATCCATTGCTTGTCGCGAAACTCCTTCAGCTCGTTCAGCAGATCTGCGTGCGTTCTCCGTATACCGCAGTGTATTCAGTATGTTCGCAGCTGCTGCCCTTGCCGCATTCCACTTTCTACTAATCTTCGTACATATGTGTGACCATTGCCGAATGCTGTTTCAAGGTCAGTTCGCTCATTGATGAACCGTGGGCAATGGAACAGCACGTGACAGGCACTTTCTGGCTCTACTGGGCATATTGGACAATACGGGTCGTCTTCGAAGTGGAACCTGTATAAGTATTCTCTGAAGCAGCCATGTCCGGTCAGCAACTGCGTAAGATTATAATCAACCTCTCCATGAATACGTTTCATCCACGCCTCGATATTTGGGATCAATTTATACGTCCAGCGCCCTTTCTCGGATCGATCCCATCGTTGCTGCCACGCGGAAATTGTGCGCCTCCTCTCTTCTTTTTTATCGCGATTGATGGTCTGTGGCCTGTGCCGCTGTACAGTCGCCCCATTTCACACGCGAGCAGGTCGATAGGAATCTTCCTTGCTACGACGCAAATGGCATCGTCTGAGACAGTGCGGTAAGCACTGGCTACCCTCAGAGCAATGAGTCTGTATGTTCGCTTTATGTTTTTGAAGTATGATATCTTCGTGTCCGCCCAGATCGGCGCAGCATACAGAATCACCTATCTATCTATCCAGATATCAGTCTATATATTTGTCTGTCTATCTTTCTATCGATCTGTTTGTCTATCTGTCTATCTATCTGTCTATCTATCTGTCTCTCTGTCTATCTATCTATCTATCTATCTATCTATCTATCTATCTATCTATCCACATATTTGTCTACCTATCTGTCCTTCAATCTATCGTAACATACGTGTAACATTATATTTTCTCTTCTATAGTATTAGCTGTGCATCCAACCATCTGCTAATAATTTAAAATTAAATTATATTTTGTTAACTTCATAATATATATAACCGCATTATGAGTTTGAAAATAGACACTAAAAGTAATTAACATGATTATTGCTTCATAAAGCGCAATTACACACACTTATAAAAATGTATAGGACTCTGGTTTTTTTTTTTCATGTAAAATGTAACAAAATGGTGGCATAAAAAATGCAAATAATAAGTATGACTGACTTATGTAGATGCCTATTCATCTCATACCATACCATACCATACCATACCATACAATACCATCCCAACCCACCTCATTCCATTCCAAGCCAACTCAATGACAGACACACACACACACATAGAGTGAAACGCCCACCCAACTCAGGGACATCATTCATACGCCGGGTGCGTCAACTGAATAAATAAATTTGTTTGCATAAAGAAATATACGACGACCATTTATTTACATATACAAAAAAACCAGCACACATACAGTAACAGTATCCCACACATAGATACAATAGAATCTCGCACATGACGTTTCGACCTATAGACTTTTGGCTTTTACCAACACAACACAACACAGCAAAGCACAGCACAGCAAAACACATCACAACACAACTCAACTCAAGCGAAAGTGTGTGTAGTCAACTGTGTTGAACTCGACTCACACTCCCCCATCTTTCATCTTTCATCTCCCACCATTCAGCATCCAGTAGTCAGTCATTCATTCATTCCTTCATTCAGTCAGTCATTGAGGCGTATGGCCGGATGGGCCGGAAGTCACTGTCAGGTCACTACAGAAGATGTTGTGATAAATGTTTGTATGGTTGTGGGTAGTACTAGTAAATGTGCTACGCTAGTAGTATGTTTTCAGCGAAAGTTGACGATGTTAAGCTGCTCGTTGCCATAATGAAAATATGTGAATACCGTCGGGGGCATATGGAATTGTTATGATTCTAATAACATTTCATTTATGTATTTACATCACAACTGAACCTAAGTAAAGTTTATACTCACTTTGATGTGTTGCTAAGTGAAGTGTGCGTAGGGTATCATAAATACAATATTTTGTGGAGGAAATATTTTTTTAAATTAATTAAATACACTTGAATGAGTTTTAAGGAAAACATTTTATCAATTTTTGCAATTTCTTTGATATAGTATGAGATACTTATTTAATTCTTTAAAATTTCTATCTAATACCCAATTTCTCTTCTTTATAAATAATTATATGGTAAATTGGAAAAACTAACAAATGTTGGAACAACTGTGTGCTGACTTGGTGTCATATAAATTTTCTTCTTTGTTTTAGAATTAATGTTTATTTGTTTCTTTTTATTTATTTCTTGCTTTCTTTCCTCTTATTTCTTAATTTACACAACAAACATTTTTCTGGACCACCACACATACATATGTGTATGGTTTTTTTCCTTTTGTATTTCTATGCATGTGTGTGTGTGTATACATCAAAGGCGTGGTCAAGTATGTTACTCGTTCTCATTGCATTGTTCTAGGAAAAATTTTTTTACTGCAGTCGTGGGTGTTGCTACATTTTTATTTAGTAACTGAACAATAATAAATATTTTAGTTTTTTTTTTTATTTAAAATTTACTTGCATTTTATTACGATTTTTTAAAAAAATATTTAAGCGACAAAATGAAAACTAGATACAACACTTTAAACAACCCTTTAAGCTACTCTTTTTACCTTCAGTCAGTTTTTTGCTAATGTTATCTGATGAATTGAATAAGATCCATTAAATCTATTGTGTTTGGTTTTTATCTACTTATTAAGTATAAGTAGTACTTTTGTATGGACCTATGTAGATCATATTGTAAAGTTAAATGGTTCAAAAGATTCGGATTCTCTTTTATTTTATTTAAAATACTTTTGTAGCAATTTTTTATAAAAATCTTTTCAAATATAATTTATATCTATCTTACTGAAGTCTTTAATTTAGTTTATTATGCTCTTCATGCAGTTAACATTCTTATTAGGATCGTATAGCTTCTATATATGCTGTATGAATACTAGAGTCAGTACTAAACATCAGTTAAATCAATAATGTGTGCTCAATCACAGCAGGGTCATATATGCATGGTCATGCGTCATGTCCTTAACACCATTTACATATGACTATTGGTGTATTGAAATTATTATGAATACACCTGCTATGGTCATTAAGAGGAGCGTCGAGAGTATTATAACTTTGCCATAGCCAAGGATATCCATCTTTGTGGTTTTCAATTAGTTTTTTTTTTAACTTTCTTTGTGGTTTTCAATTAGTTTATTTTAACTCTATTTTCATAAGCTCAATCTTAAAGTTTTCTTGATCAAAATTCATCTCTTCTTCATCTTTATTGTATAAACTAGTCTAGTGAAGTTATTTATCTAACTTCAACTTCATTCAAATTTCATTTATCAGTTCAATTCTAATCAACTGAAGATCTGTTTATATATATCTAATTTACTATACTATTCTTAAACCTATTCTAATATATTTTAGCCATAGGCCTTGTGTAACATGGGGAAAACACAATGTTAAATATAATCACGTTAAACGAGATAAGATGCCACTACATAAAGGGGGTTATGTTCCTTAATTTCAAACAATGTTAAGGAAATTTCTTTTTTTTTTTAAGTGAACAAAAATCTTTTCCAGTCTTAAAATTAAATATTGGGGGGGTGCCACAGAAAACTCTAGTGTTTTCGTCGTATGGAGTTTTGCATTCTACTACTATAACCAAACCGCTTCAACTGAATGTTAATAGGGCTGTCAGCATATAATAACACAAAAGGAGGAATCAAACACTCCCAAAAGTGTTTTCTGTGGAACCTAAAATCGGAAATCTGGTGGAATAGAGGAGGAAGAGTTTTCTGTGGCACCCCCATTGAGCCGTAACAAAGTATTATAACAGAGATCAAAACATTCATTAGGTTACATAGTATTTTGTTTGAAATATGCAGTCAAGTGTCGCTGTCTTTATAATCATCAGCATGCTTTTGCGCTGTCTCCATATCATTGGAAAGCAAACTGCCACCTTAGAATTTTTTTTTTGATTATAAATATCCATTGTATCACTCTTAGATTAAATTAAGGGAAGTGCGGAAACCACTGCGGCTGCAAGTAGTCCTTTATTGACAACCACTGCAATCACTGTTCCTCTAAAATTGTGGTACTCATCAGGAACTCCAAGATTTTCTTCGGAGACAAATCTGCAATTTCAAATGGTTCCAAGTAATGGTTACCAAGGTGACGGAGTCTGATCCAGATGAGGCCCTCGCAGTGACATAGTACATGCTCTGCTGACTCTTCTTTAAAAAGGGGTAACACATATTATTCAAACTCCCTTTTGAATTTCACATGTCTTTCATTGGAAATTGTGGAAAAAGATTCAAGACTAAGCTTTTTGAGAGTTTAGCCTTCTATAGTCACAATATCTTTACAATTGTTGTCAATCGATATTGAAATCTTTCCATCATTCACAGCAATTTCAATCAACCATTCTTTAGCAAGGACTTGGACTGTAAACAACTCTTGAATATCATCGATAGTCATATCTTTAAAGCCTTCATCTTCAATTGAGATATGTAGTTTTTTTTTTTTGCAATTGAGTTAGACGGAAAACACTCTTAGTGTTCAACAGAAATTGGCATCAAATTTGTCACCTAGAACGAGGTCGTTTGAAACGAAGCCTAGGTGTACTATGAACTACTATTTTAGTCTCCTTTGCTTTACTTTATTGAAAATTGTACATACCTGAAGTATGCTTGGTGGCAATAGTCCACGTTTCTATAGTAATTCACTAGCCCCTTTTTCTTATGACTTGGTTTACTAGTCGCATGCTATTTAGAGGCGAACCAGTAAATGCGCGTTTCCATAGTAAGTCAGCAGCACTTTTTCGCAATACTAGTGGCGGTGGCAATTGACCCCTTCCAATGGCATCATCATGTTAAATTCACCAGTTGAATACATGTAAAAAGAGATAGTTGGAAGTCCAACTTGGAACAAGTATTTGTTCCAAAGGGACTAGCCACCAACCAGTATTGAAAGAGTGATTCATACTGCAGAGTTCATTTAGAAATTCATAAAATATTCCATTATGTTGAGTAAGTCTATGGGATCAATTCTTTAATCTTCAACAATTTATATACTTATTTATTAATCTATCATTTGATAAACAATTTCTCGCCAAAAATTATAGAACTCATATACTCGTATATATCTTTTCATAATTATAATATGATTGATTCAATTTGTTTTTTTTTTTTTACCAAATTATTTAACCTTAATTAAGTTAATTTAAATGTTTTTTGTGAAAAATAAGAAATCTATTTATAACATTTTTGGCATCTTACAAACAACAAAAATCATGGCAAATTTTTTGCAACAAAAACACCGACAGGACGACACCTACACACAAGTTTAACGAAAAATAAAACACCTCCTACTCATTCACACAATGGCAAAATAAATCTGTTGTAAGTAAAATCTAAAATTAAATAAAGAAAATGTACCTAAGTATGTATATAGATACAAAAATATATACCATATATATATTATAATGAATATATTGAGAGAGAGAGGGAGAGAGAGAGAGATCTGTATATAGTATAAATTTGAATTGAACACACACCTTTTAACTGTGAAACATAAATTGTTTTTTTAAGAAAATATTTTTTCGTTACGACATCATTTGCGAAGTGGAAATCTACAAGAGGCAACGATGAGACAATATTGTGCAAAAAGACTTAAAAGCAAAATAAGGATAAAATAATACCAACAACAACAAGCATCAATAAGAAGAAATTCTCAGCAGGAAGAAGACAACAGCAAATTTCATCATTGAAAATGAAGGCGAAAAGAAAACTAAGTAGTAGAAGTAGGACTATTGTTAGACGCGCATCTTTGCTTATTTATTCCAAGCTCCTTCTTCAACTAAGATACTAAACACATATACAAATATATTATAATATGTCAGTATATATGTATGTGAGAGTGTGAGTGTGTAAAATATTAGATGGTTGATCCTTGTAGGTAATGGCGTGCATTAGGCTCAGGCGCGATTTTGAAATTCATGTGCCTTTTTGGCGTGATTTTTAGCATTTTTTTTTCCTTTTTATTTATGCCAAGCATCTGATGGTACGAGTATAAGAAAGGCAGGGAGACAGGCAATGAAATGATGGAAGGCAGGCAGTGAAATGGTGAAAGGCATCACAATAAAGTAAGGTTGGCTTAAAGGCATTGACAAACATTAGAAAAAGGGGCACACAAGAAGCATTTGTATTCGAGTCGGGTGCTTATCAGTGGGTGGGATGCATACCATAAATATGATGATGTTGATGATGATAGAAATCACTGCAAGCTGTTTTAGTTTTGTGATACTTCAAAGCTTTAAAAGCCTTAAAAGGAAATTTAATTTTCAATTTTGTTAATTCCATGAAAGTTTATGAGAGACTCTTTGGATTTATGTACGTGTATCTTTCTATATTGATGGAAGTAAAAGGTTTTTAAATGCAACAAAATTTATTTTAAAATAACAGAATTTGAAAGGCAGTAAGGTTAAATATTGTAAGTATATCATAGTGTCAAGTGTAATAATAAGTTTATGTAACTTTTTGTTCAAACTTAATTCACTTTAAGGCTAAAAGTCTTGAAAAGATTCTTTTTTGTTGCACCTTCAGTGACTTTCAATATACTACTAGTATTTATGCCTTCAAATGAACAAATTCAACTAAAAAAGTCTAAACAAGATGTTTTAAAGTTATTTTTGCAAAACTAAAGGAATTTCAAATTGTGTTTCTGTCTTTAGCACCACTAGAAATATTGTACTAGTAGAAGTCACAAACACACGCAATGTAAGGAAGTATGAAGTAAGTAAGTACTGTGGTACATTGAGATACAAGATTCACACTCAACTTTACTGAAAATAAAATAGAAAAAAAAACAAAAAAGAATGAAAAATAGTATACAATAAAAAACAAAAAAAAAAAGGAAATGAAAACTTTTCTGCATGCTAAATCGAGTTTCGTTGTACAAGTTTTGTAAAACTAGTAACAGTTCTTCCTGCTGCTCTTGCTGATGATTCCTGATACCAACTGATGTTATAATATCTGAGTCTGTGTCTGTGTCTGTGTCTGAGTCTATGGAACACCAGCAACGAACAACTTCACAGGAGTAGCACAAAAGCAGCAGCATCTGCGGTAAAATGTACAATGTTGAGTGCAAGAGTAGATCTTGTTAGCAATCTTCGAGCTTGTTTCACTTCACTTCACTACGCATCGCATCGCATTGCATTGCATTGAATCGCATAAGTAAGTGTCTGTACTAATGCCAGTGCTACCTACAGGATAACAAACACTGCAGGATGCCTGAGGTAATATCGTTCGTCGGTTCATGTGACTACGTGCTGTTTATGAAGTTGGAGCACTTTAAGGTGTCAGAAATAAGAGAATTAGAAATAGAATTTTACAAAACTGAAATAAATCAATAAAAAATTAGCAAGTCAAGCTATTCGAATTCTTTTTGCATTCAAGTTTAATTGCAATACTAAAGATGAGTTAAATTTGTTAGTACAAAGCTCTGCTAGGACTCCCACTGACTAATGGAGAATTATGTCAGAAGGTTAGGTCTCTATTCGCATCAGGTATATTAATATAACTAAACTAAGCCCACCTTAATTCATATATTTATCTATATTTAAGAGCTCGCATCTACTAATGAATGAAACGTGTTGCATATGGGGAAAATGTTAATTAAATAGAATCAAAATATATTACTAAAAAAAAACCAAAGAATATGCTTTATCATGCAGAGAATATATTCCTTTAATTAAATCATAGAATACTCGGAGAAAATTTAGGAAAAAGAAATAAATATTTACAATTTTTCATCATATCTCACAAGATCCATAATGTTGTAGTGTTGTATGAAATGATGAATTATTATGGTTATGTTGTCCATTCAATGACTTCGGCTTTATTCTTGTGGGCATAATTTATCAGCCAATGTACAAGTGAGTCCATTGCCATCAGGTTCAACATTCAATTTTTCAACAACGCCATTATGCACAATCATGGAGAAACGTTTGGAACGAACACCACCAAGTGTTGGCATTTCCATCTCGAGACCTGCTGCCTTTACAAATTCTGCATTTGGATCGGCCAAGAAAGTCAAAGTCTCGCTAGCATTTTGTTCTCGACCCCAAGCAGCCATTACATAAGGATCATTCACCGATATGCAGATAATTTCCTCAACTTTTAGTTTATCTTTTATATCTGCAGCATTGTTAATGTAACTAGACAAATGCAACTGCAAATAGAAGTTTGAAAAATGCAATGAACATCTAACACAAGTTTCTTATAAATAGTTCACAAACCTCTGTACATATGGGCAGGAAGGCACCCACAACGCCAATAAGAAGAACTTTCTTGCCCTCAATGTGTTTAAGTACTTTAATGGCATACTTGGGAGTATCCTGGAATAATTCCACATCGGGTATTTGGCCACCAACTTCAATCATTGTGAAATTGAAAAAAAATTTCGGAAAATTTTATAACGAGAATTTGTAGATTTGTATAATTTTGTTTAACCGAAAATTTTGTACTAAATAAATTTTTTAAAATGTTTACTAAGGTTAAAAATGAAAAATAATTGTGGAGAAATTTCAAATTTATTTTCTGACTCTAACGATACTTACTCGGTATCGAAACAATGTATCGTTTGGTAATTAATAGTAAAACCAGAAAGAAGGCGATAGCTATGCCAAAGATGTAATACTCTTCACGCTCCTCCGGGTAGCATCCAACCTTCCTTTCTTAGCATCACTAAATTCACTTTTTTCTAATAAGAACATTAATTTAAATGGGGGTTTGTATGGGAGGTACCCCTCCTGGTAACCCTAGGATCATGAGATCTACATGGCTGATGGCTATAGATCAGAAACTTATAGTATACAAGTTTCAGTTTGATACGTCAAAAAACAAGCTTTTTCTAATGAGAACTTTAATTTAAAGGATGGTTCGTTTGGGAGGTACCCCCTCTAGTGGTCCGATTCGGCTGATTCCGACAAATGAACTGCGTATGGTATAAAGATATGTGCAAAATTTCAGCTCTCTAGCTCAAAAACTGAGGGACTAGTTTTGATACAGACGGACAGAAGGCCAGACGGACAGACGGACATGGCTTAATCAACTCGTCTCATCGAGCTGATCACAAATATATATACTTTATGTGGTCTACGATGTCTCCTTTTGTGTGTTACAAACTTCATGACAAACTTATCATACTATTCACTCCCGTATAATGAATTGTTTATATAAATAAAGAATTGATTCAATCTGTGGGAAATTATAACAGTCTCTCGGTGTTTATTAAATAACATAGTAATTCCAGTTCAACTTCATCATATTAAACTAAGTATTTTTTAAATTACAGGGTCACCATAAGAAAATGCACATAAATTTCCATTTATCAGATGGTATTTCTGAATAACAATCGATTGGTGAGTACAACAATGCTTCAGATGAAGAGCTACCCAATGTATTAGTGATATGGAAACATACAATAAACAAATTTAAATTGAATTTTGAAATTTCAAACTGAAGAGACAAAAGAGTTTCCACCCAGAAAAACTTTTCGTTATTTGTAATAGGCCCCATACACTTTGAATCTGATTTATGCATCTGATTGCATTCAAAATTAAACCAGATCTCAGTGTATTGGAACCAGGATCAGAAAAAACTACTTTAGACTTATTTTCGGTGCCGTATTTTCCTTTTCTTTTGATTGCTCAACAAAAGAATATAGATCAAAGCTTTGAAATCTTTGTTAAACTAATTGTATTTATTTTTAGCTTCTAATTGAATTTCACTTTGATTTTTCACTATGATCAAAACAATAATAAGCATTTATGGTTCTGTTGTATGGAAGACAGTCTGACAGTACCAGAAACAGATCAGAATAAGAACAGTCCCAGAACGTTATTGCTGGAGTCTGATTCTGTTGCCGTTTCTGTCCTATACGACACCGCGCTATATCTGAAAATGCACATGGTGTTCCCTATAACATTATCAGTGATGCAACAAATAATCGGCAGCCATTTTATGGTCGTCTTGTTCTTTTGGTTACCGATTACCAATTAATCAGCTCTAAAGCAACTGTCACTAACAAACTGTCTATTTGTCAAAAGCCGGCAGACAATAAGATTGGTGCAGTGTATAAAAAAATATTTTCTTTTGCATTTTTTGATAAAAAAGTGAATAATTGTGTTCTTAATAAGTGAAACCAGCTTCAGAGAATTGTTTTTTTGCTATAAATAATACTGCAAGGTAAGGAAATATGTGTATAAGTATGTGTTTAATAATAAGAAAAGTGGTGACCAAGAAGACTTGATAGCGGCGTGCCACCAAATCGAGTCCGGTGCTATGCTTCCGCTGCTGTTCTGTGGTTTTTGTTTTTGCTTTATATATCGTACAGCCAAGTGTAGACTGCACCGTGCCGCGTTCCTATAACTAGTTTCGTTTATTATATGGCGTTGTATGTATGTGTATGTATTCTCGTATCTAACCTCAATTCACAGTTTTGTTAACAAGCAACAATATGTGAGGTTATGAAAACTGTACATCGCAGCTTTGTTAACATACAACAATTTTTGAGGTTAAAATGAATTCAACACACAGTTTCATTTGCATTTGACATGACAAAAATATAAATTCTTATTTATTTTATTTTATAATGTAAATAAAAATTTAAAAAAAAAATAAAATAAAATAAAATTAAAATTATTTATAATACATTTAAAAAAAGAAAGAAGGCTATCATTGGCTATGCCAAAGAAATGGGAAAGAGGAATTAAGAAGGCTTTGTAATTGAGAGCAACTGTTTAAAATATGTTTTGTCGACACATCTTCTTGACCGCATAGGTTAGGTGGCAGAGAGAGCGTATTTCCCCATGTAGAAGATGTGTGTGGGTGATAACATTTCGTAGCCGTATGGTGAATATTTTTTTTTTTTTTTTGGGAATAGCTTATTGGGTAAACAGGTTTCTCCAGTTGTGGATTAACGATTTTATACCTGTTTTGAAAAGCCAGGTATATTGACGAGTTTTTTTTTTTTTTTTAATTCCTTGATATAATGTACGAATACAAGATATCGCTCCTAATCGGATCATAGGGCGGAAACAAAAGCTCTCCAACGGTTTCTATCAGTTGCTAAGTATATTAGCTCATTCCAAGTAGCTATGGCTCTGTTCTCATTGTGGACGGTGCGTATCCATGTTTGACGAGGACGACCTCTTCTTCGGTTGCCCTGCGGATTCCATTGGAAGGCCATCTTTGCTATGTTGTCATCTTCTCTACGCAAAGTGTGGCCTATCCAACTCCATTTCCGCTCCTTTATTTCGGCGCTAACTGGATGACTGTTGGTTAGCAGCAGTAGTTGTTCATTTGTGACCGTTCTGGGCCAGAAAATACGGCATATAATCCGTAAACATTTGTTAGCGAAGGTTTGGAGTGCTCGGCATATGCGTTCTGATACTAGCCATGTCTCAGAACCATATAATAATACATATTTTATGCTGGTGTTGAAAATTCTGAGTTTTGTTTTAAGCGACAGTGTACGGGAGCGCCACACTTTATAGAGTTTGTGAAATGCCGTACGCGCTTTGCATATGCGAGCAGCCACATCTGCCGCTGCACCACCATCCTTCATGATTTGGCCAAGGTAGCAAAATTCATCCACATCAGCTATCTGAATGGTACTGTTATAGGTGTGGATTTCGAGAGGCGAGGTGTTGTTTGTCTGCATGCGCATTAACTTGGTTTTTCCATAGCTTATTTTAAGACCAACTGTACGTGCATTGATCTCAAGTTGACGCAGTTTTGCTGCGGCATCGGCTAACGTGTGTGTCATAAAACATATGTCATCAGCATAGTCTAGATCGCTCTGTACTTGTTTTAGTCTCCATTGTAGTCCTGACGGCGCCTCGATGTTTGTGCGCTTTAAGACGTTATCTAGGATTAATATAAACATAAGTGGCGAGAGGACGCAGCCTTGTCGTACACCTCTCTCTATTTTGAACTCGGTACTATTTTTGCCCTAGAAACGCACAGTGAGCTTTGCATCCTCATACATGGCCTTAATAATATCGATGATCATCTCGGGTACACCAGCGTTTCGCAATGATGTCCATATTTCATCTCTTATTAACGTGTCAAACGCCCCGTTCAAAGTCGACGGGCGATTGAAATTCAGCCGACTGCTCTATTATTATACGGAGCGTATTTATGTTATCTACACAGGATCGGTTCGGTCTGAAACCATTTTGTTCTCTCCGGAGTTGGGTGGCTGCCTATTATTGTCCTGTGAATGTCTGTTTCGTTGAAAGGGATATTGGTTACTGACGGTGACTGATAGAAGCTTAGCTGCTGCGTCAGCCATTTCATTTCCGACAATCCCTTTGTGACTAGAAACCCAGAATATTTTTATGGACGAAGACTTTATATAGGCATTCCGTATTTGCCAAATCGTATGGTTCCCGGTTACAGATGCTTTTGATAGCATCGACAGATGAGAGACTGTCAGAGGCAAATAAAACATTTTCCTTCTCTTTTTAAAAGTTGAAAAATTCTTACCTAAAAATCTTTTAATTTGACTAACAAAAATATACAGATCTCTCTTATAAAAGCAGCATAGTAGTAGTATCTTCTTAAAATCATATTGATTTGTTTGAACATTTTTCCTTGGCATTGAAATGGAAAAGAAAGATAATAGAAAAAATCGTATTAAAGACAAATAAAATCCTTTTATATTGTCGGCCATTTCTTGCACATTTTTTTTTATTCGCTATTTTTCTACTTGTATTTGCTAGAATTGCTCTTTAGCTCTTTGTACTTGTGTATTTCGTTTTGTGCAATATTCATTCATTCTACTGTTTCGCCTGGGAATATCCTCATAGATTTGTTAGCTCCTTGAGGTGCATAGAAATCGCGTAACTTTGATTGCCGTTTGCATATTTGCTTGTAACAGGGAAAGGGCGGGAATAAAATCCAAAGGGAAAAATCAATTTCAAGCATTTCGAAAGCAATTTGTAAAAATGTTGAAACAGCACAGTAAAGCAAAGCACATTACTATAAAAAGGTAGATAGGATAAAAAAAGTGGCAAAAATAACGCGTATCTAGAAAATGAAATGAAAAAAATAAGCAAAGGAAATAACAAGAAAGGCGCGTGAGCTTAACACAGGAATGCAAATACTAGATAGACAGATAGATAGAAAGGATGCATAAGTATTGCTACCAACCGAACCGGTGTGTGCCAGTGTATCTAGTATGTGTCTATTTACAAATATGTATTTGTATGCAGAGCTTTGTAAATGCATTTCGCGCCATAGGAAGCAATCTGAATCTGAATTTGAATTTGAATCTGAATTTGATTTGATTTGATTCTGATGTGCAATCACATGCTTTGGCTTGACTTCAATCCCAATCCCAAACCCAAACCCAACTTCATTCATGCTTATGTTATTCATATATGTATGTATGTATGTACAAGTATTCATGTACTTGTTTGAAGTTATATCCATCAGTACTAGGTAGATTCATAGGATACGTGTTCGCTTGGTTTTGGTTTTGGGTTTTGCTGCTTCCTAAATTGATTGGATTTCAATTTAATTTGATTCTCATTTTCCTTTGTTCCCATCAGCAGCGACATCTTGACATCATCCAGATTCTTCCACATACAAGTGAATAACACCGCGTCTACTAACATTGATTGATAATAAGTTTTCTTCTACTCTTTTTCAAATTTAATATTTAATAGATTGTGGATGTCATGTTAGACATTGCTGCATAAGGTTACTCATAGTTGTAGTACTATGTTCTACTTTGAAAAGTATCTCAGAAGTCAAGCTATGAATCACTTGGCATAGTTACGAATGAGTATGGTGGAGTATGAAGAGACAACTTTGTTAAAAGCATCGCTGAGTAAAAGTTTTTTAATTTTTAAAGCAATAAAGCGGTGTGAACACGGCAAGCAAGCAAGCAAGCGAAGATACAAGATACAAAACATAACATAAATTCACCAAATGAAATATATATTCACATGTGTGTATCGGTGTATCTATGTGTGCAGCATAAGTGTTTCTCTAATGTGAGTTTGTGTGTGCATGTGAAACTGTGTTGAAGCTTTATCAGTTTCCCATGTGCGCAATAAAAACGGAAACAGGGCAACTTTTTATGATTTTTCTTAACTTTCTTCTTCATTCATTTCATTCCAATTTTCCTTATGGCACTCTTTTGCAGTTTGCAACAACAAGAACAGGAACTGCTATTTTCCGCTTCTCTCTCTGTTTCACATCCAATCTTCTATCACTTTTCATACTTTACCGCATGCTACTACCACAAGCTTTTTGCGCAATTCTAATGAGCAAAGTTTATTTGTTCGCATCGAGTTAAGTGGATTTGCGGCTTTGTTCTGTTGAGGTTTTTTAACGCATTTTACTTACACTACTACTGTATGGTACTGTACATCAATAATTTTTATTTTATTTCTTATTTTTGTTATGTGAATAATTTTACAGAAATTTTGTGTGTATCTTGTAGATACGAGTATTTTAATGCCAGCAATTGACCATTGGAACCTCAACGTAAACTCAATGTTATTATAGCGCCAACCAGAAAGAATCCAATGCTGCGCAGAATTGGCCATTGGAATTCATGTTTGTAGACCATTTCAAATTGTTCCTCGCATGAGTCAGAACTGGCTTTTGGAGCAATCGAAATAGAAGATCCATATGCCATTTTTGCTATGGTTTTTTGAATTTTGCACGTATATCAAATATTTATTATTATTTTTCAAAAAATTATATTTGGAAAAAAAACATAACCAGACTTATGAAAATAAATAGAATGATTACTGAGATTTATGAAAAGAAAGTTTAAATTTTAAATTAAAATTTTATAAGCTGCCTACTGTGTTTTCTTAGTTGGTAATCCAAGAAGTTAAAATTAAGTAATTATTGGATTATGAACAAATTAAGATATAAACCTTTGATACTAAGTATGTAGTACATAACTTCCTGACTTGACTTTCGTGCATTTCGCTTAAGAATACGAGTACATATAACAAAATTTCATATTAATGTCATGAAATACATTAAATCTTTTATGTTGCCTGTTCTTTTTAAGTGTTGTCGCCCTTGGTGCTGCTAAATTTTTTAGTTCTTTTTGCAAAAATAATTTTCTGCATATTAAATTGAAGACTTCATTTTGCTCTTTGTCATAAAATTTGATATTCTGCTAGATAATTTAAATATCCTAGCACTCAATGAAAGGAAAGTGCAGATTTTTTTTTCAGCAATTTTTGATTTAAAGGCATTTAAATTGAAATGTTAAGCAAAGTGCGAGTAACTTTTAATTGTTAGCAACGTTTGAATGACTAACGTACATGGAAACGGCATACTATGTACAATCGTATCGTATCCTTGTCTCGTCTCGTTATCCTTGTTGTACAAATTAAAATGTCACGCATTTTACTGTATATGTCGAGACAAAGGTTGTTATGTATGTGTGTATATGTAGTGAGTGATGCCTCTAGCAATGACAATATTCTCTTGTATTTCCGTTAGACTACAAACTTCTGAATACAGATGCACTTGTACATAGATATTCGTCTTTGTATGTATGTAAGGATATATATTGTTGTATAGTTGTCAGTTTTTAAGAAAGACAAAGTTGTTATTACTTTTTTGATTCTTGTTATTGTGTCATCATGTCAATGAAAAGTCATTTACATTGATTATTCTAAAGACATGAGGTTTCTTTCTGGTCTTTAAATTAATTAAGCAAAATATAATTGAATATATTGAATTATAGAAATATGTATATACTTATGTATGTTGTTATGTAAATTTAAAACAAATGATTATCTGTTGATATCCACTTTTATCACTAGAGCCATGCTTACGTAGTATATTCCTACCTTAACCAGAACTCGCACAATCAGAACTCGCTGTCTGAACACACTATAAATTATCAGGCAATCTTGGTAAACTACGTAACGGTCACTTTGTTTGCCTCTTTTGCCAATTTGCCATGTTTGCCACTATGCGTGAATCCCCCTATTACTGTGATTCTTCGTTATCTTAAAAAAAAAAATTAAAAATAATTGGAGATGTTCAATCTTTGAGTACACGTCGAATGTACTGTTGACTGCCATTTGAACTCTTTGCTCAAAATATGCATTCAATAGTTCAATTCCTCTTGAAACTATGCGGGAAGAAGCAAACAGCAAAATTGGAAAACAAAAGCCTACGACTATTGTCGCCACTATTTTGCTGCTGAGATTTTGTTTTTTTTTCGTCAGAAGCACAAGCAGAAGAAATGAAATTTATCTCTATCAAGTCTTCTGCTCCATTATTTGTTCTAAAGTCGTCATTATACTTTATACTTATATATATTTTATATTCAGTTAAGTATTCTTCTTTGAGGTAACTTCATTTTATCTCAAGTTCTTTAGCGATAACTTTGGGGTTGAATGTTTTTGTTTTACTAATCTTATTTGTTGTTGCTGTAACACGAAGGGGGCTTCAAATAGATTTAAGCATGCAAAATTGGCTTAGGAAAGTTAAAGAGAAACGTAGATTTGTGTGCAGCAGGAGGTATAAAAAAGAAAAAAGGAATTAAATGAACCTAAGTGTCAAGCCCTAAAATGGAAGCCACCTCTATCGGTTGAAGCGATAAGTCAATAGGAGTCAGTTGGGTTGGTTTAATAGGACAATTAAAAAAGTGAACAGTGTTGTGAGGAGAACCACCACTCTGCGGAAAACGATCAAAACCTGAGAAACCTATACGTTCCCTATAGCACTGGAGCATAAGAGACCAACCCCACCTTAACAGAGCTAAGGTGCTCCGAGTGCTACGAGGTAGGCTCAATTCACTTTCATTAACAGATGGAGGACGGCCTCCTAGGATAACATTGTTCTGGTGTGACTCTAAAGCATTTTCAATTGCCCTTTCGATGTAATTCATCACTATTCGACTTATAGCGACTAATATCAATAATAAAAATGCTAGTGCTAAGTTGAGATATGCACTCCCATATGTGCAGCCTACAATACTTATGCTTCCTGCTGCAGGTAATATTATTTGTATCTATTGTTAGTGTGTCATTCCTTCGAACTATTCTTTGATCTGAAATGCCCTGTTAGAGATGCTTTTTAATAACTTTATGACACGACATCTTCCTAACTTAAATGTCTTATGATTGCCAGTCTCTTAATACTCGATGTGGAACTCTATAACTTATATCAATCAGTATCACGTCTTGAATCCCAGATTAGCTGTGGTATATAAATCTTGTCAGACGCTTAAAGTCAACGATATAAATCCACTGCCTATAACTTTTTCAAATCTTCAAACATTTCAGATATACAATAGTATACCAAGTCTGAAAACACAAGCTTCCCAATTTTAATGGTAGTTCTCTCTCTATTGAATGAGTTCTGTAAAATAAAATAAAATAAATTAACTTGTCAAAAGACAAAAAACTCTTTCCTGAAATACGTATTCCCCTCCAATTTTTATTTAATAGATTTTCTGGTGCAATTTTCTAAGGGCACAACACATTTGATGAAAAATCAACTTTTATACAATTTTGGTTTGCAAATTTTGTGTAAACCTTAACAAAAACTACCACTAGATGACATATATTTAACATAATGTATATAGACACACTAAGATTCTCACACACACACACATACATATTTAGATAAATAGCTGTATTCCATTAGGAAGAGACGAGACGCCGAGTTGTGATCGATTGCATTTCCTGTGCACTTTGAGTGACAACTGCAATGGCATGACAAAGATGAATGACTACAAACTTTTTCTTAAAATGGCTGTAAGGATGCAAGGATGACAATGAACACTACTAAAAGCTGGCACATCAGACATCAAGGCAGGCAAACGAGACAAAAAAACAGATAGGAAGGAACTAAGGAAGGAAGGACAACAGCCTGCTGCATGAGTCTGTTTGCTATGTTGTTGGTATACTTCTGTGCTGTTTAAGCACACAGACATCGACAATGCATTGTCTTGTTTCCAATCTTCCTTGACTTACCCTTCAATCTGCATTTTCTCTGTTATGTCCTTGCATGACTTTATACTTATATACAATATATTCATGTATTGAGCTGCTTTAAGGCTTAACACTTTTGCTTTTATGCATTTTGTACTATATCTGTGCCTCACTTGCCATACGAGTATGTCTGACATGCATTACACTAATGAAAAACCTTCTCAATGTACTACCATATAAGACGCAATAAATGGGAGAATGAATGATGGACTCTGACTTTTATTGATTTTGATTTTTATTTTCATTTTTAAACACTCATTTTCTTCATAATAAATTGCGTACTTTTCGGTGTACTTAAGCACGCCGGAATCGGGTAATTGATAAATATGAATGTAATATTCGTATTTCACTCGCAATTTAATTTAATAATATATATTTTGTTTTTGTTTTTTGTATTTCTTCATGCAACACTTTGCGTTTCGCATTATGTTGGTGTTGCCAGCACGATCCTTGCTGTCATTATCGTAACGGCCAATAAAAGTCATAAAAGGAAGTTACCAACTGGGGATTAATACACGACTACGACGATGACGATGACTACGACAACATTGGCACTGGTACTGGTGGCAATGGCAATGGCAATGGCAAATCCAACAAAAGGCGGCATTATGGTAGCATATTCTCTTTCAGCCAATCCTTAATTTGACTCAGGATGCCGCTTGAATAAGCAGTTTCTCATCGACTTCTTCTCTTGGATTTGCCTTTGCCTTTTGACTTTTATTTTATTTCATTTCATTTGTTGGAATGGGATGGGATGGGATTGAGATGCTTTAATGGCAAACATTTCGTTTGTTTTATAATTTCAAAAAATATCCTTGGTAACAAAGAAAGATGCCATTATTATCGTTGTTGTTAGTACAAGGATAATGCTGATTATGATGATGATGATGGCAGGCGATGTCTGTTTAATAAGTAGCCATAATGAGGTAATTCTCATTTTTTGTGTTTTTTTGGAAAAATGAATATTTATTTTTATTGCATATGAAAATTTTAATGGAGATTTTTTTTTTAATGGAAATTGAGAGAGAAACCCTTTCCCAATGTTGAGCCTGAAATCAATTTATTTTAAATGATAGAAATTTTAACAAAGGCATAGAATTTTATTTTACTACCAAAGAAAAGAATTAAAGGAAATTTTGTAAGGATTGTTCGGGGGTGTCAACAGATGGCTCAGTTAGTTTGGAACATTTAGAGAAATATATTGCCATAAGCATAGTTAGACAACAGTGAAGTGTTGAATTTGTAAATGGATTTCATAAGGACCAAAATCATCATAGTCTTTATTGTATGTTATCGTATTTCGTAGCTTCCTAGAAGTTAAAGTACACTAAAGAAATGTTGTATTCAGTTTTCTTTTCACCTTTCCTAATGTCCAATATTCGTAGGATAAATCACAGAAACATAAGCATACTGAAAGATGGGTGGCAATGTTAATCTATTATAAGTTAAGATTGTATTAATTGTTTAGATATTTTCTGTATTTTCATCTATGTAATGTGTTTTATGATTTATTTTCATATTTTATTATAGGACAATGGAAACAAAGTAGTGTCATGATATACAAATTGGGTTGTCGAGGTATCGTTAAGCCAATTGTTGCTTTGCTTTGATAAAGATTTAAAAAAAAAATTCAACTGTACGGCCAGAAAAGGTGCGTCTTTGAGGTCAAAATTTCTATTTTTTAATTTAGCATACCAATCACGAGCGGTTCTTTCAGCTATGGCGCTCCCTCTCCACGAACAGCTTTTGCTGTCTTATTTAGAAGAGTGAATGCAACTTGACTTTCCATTTTAATGATCTGAAAATTAAAATAAGTTAACTATATTTTCCTGTACAAGAAAACGTTCTTTCATCTTTCGAATGATTTAAAACATTATGACAAAAACATTTAATGACATGCGGAATATTAAAAATAAATAAAATCTGGTCAAGTGGGAGACAGACTCGCACACGAATGGTTCCGTACAACCGCACAAGGTATAACACTAAGTATTTATGCAAATTCGTTGGACATAAAGCTTGTACCTCTGTCTGAAGTTATGTAAAATTAATTTGCTTTTATCTTTGTCGCAAAAGTGAAATATTGGAGCACAAGCATAGCATATTGGAGCAAACGTTTCATGTATGTCGACCCCTTTAATTTTGTAACTTTATTTCATTCGTACCCAAATAGGAAAAGAGTTGAAATTCACAGAGTGTGTAATTCAATTTCGTGTATAACGACAAATAATAGAAATAAAATAATTTTAAAAACATAGTGGGGTCCCCATACAGACCCAAATTTAAATTAATGTTATTATTAGATAAACTTTTTTGTTTTCCATCTTTTCATCATCATCATCTGAAATTAGGACACTATAAATATGTGATCCATATTCACTAACCATGTAAATTTCAAGATCCTAGGAGTCCTAGAAAGGGTACCTCTCATACAAACACAAATTTACATTTTGGTTGATTTTTTTGTAGCATACATTTGAGTGATAAATATTTCACTTTTGCGACAAAAACAAATTACTTAATTTTACATAACTTCAGACTGAGGTACAAGCTTTACGTCCAACGAATGTGCATACATAGTGTCAAAACCTTGCGCGGTGGTACGGAACCCTTCGTGTTCGAGTCCGACTCTCACTTGACTAATTTTTTTTACTGTTCATGAGATATATAAAGCTCACTGTTAGATGGATGAACGGTCGGACTGACAGTGTAGGCTTAGTAATAGAGTCCCGTCGGCACTCTTTGGGTACGGAACTTTAAAAAACGGCGAGAAGATAGTTGCCAATTTAATATACAATACAATATACTTAGTAGAAGGTATCAAAGACCTGTGAGAACATAAGGGTGTGTCATGTCGGTTTTCTTCATTCAATTAAAAATTGCTTTTTTCACTGCTTTTATCCATCTTTCAGAAAGATTCATTATTCCATCCTCTTAGAACTTCTGGTCCTTATGGGCAAAAAACAGTGTCAAATGGTTTTTGAAAACTTCATCAGAATTAAATGTTTCATCATTAAAATTGTTTAAACAGAGTGAAACAAATGATAAACTGATGAAGCAAGGTCAGAGCTATAGTAAGAAGAAAGTGCCATCACTTCCCAATTCAATTCCGATAATTCTTGCCGAGTCACTAAAGATGTATGCGGTCGAGCGTAGACTTACTTACATAATTAAGAATATGATAGAATTTACAGGATTATGTTTCAATTGTCAATATCCGATTAGTAGAAGGTATAGCTCACATATATGCATTGCTGATTATCTGACAACATTTTAAAATTTTAGAAAATAAAATCTGATAAATCAAGATACATGTAACCATCAAATTAATAGGACCAGCACATTTATTGTTCAATAAATTTTCCTCATGCAAATATTTTTTGATAAATTGTGATTTCTTTTCAACAACTTTTTTAATTTTTTTGAACTAAGGGAGAATCCAAGCAATCAGAATCACTTCACAAATAAGTATTAAGTATCTATCAAGTGAATAAATTTAATTTATTATTATGAAAAATGTTTGATTTGTTTCAGTTTAATTTATTCTTATTCTTTATTTTCAATAACCATCTATCATTATTTTCCTTTTCCTTACTAAGCCATATTTCATTACTTTGTTTTATAAATTTACCTAGTCTCTTCAGTTTTCTTTACTTCTTCTTCTTCTTTCTTTTCATTTGTCATTCCATTTTTTATATTTTGTTAGGGGTTTCCACAGTTTTGCTTAATTTAATGTTTCTTGTGGTAAACCCATACATTTTCTTCGCCCTCAGACTCTAGTATTACTGTGTCTTACTTCATTCAACTTTTCTGTTTAATTTTAATTGCATTCATAAATATTTCAACAGCAATAACAACAGCAAAATGGCAAATGGTGGCGGCTACCTTTAAACCACTTGCTCATTAACCTTTTCCAGCAAATTCACCTAAGCAATGAGTGAGGCACGTGGCAAGACAAGAAAACTTGAAAAAAGGCCAATTTCTCATTTTTGTTGATTTAAACATTTTGATGACCCCCCCTCGAACCTTGAGAACCTTTCAGCAACTACTAAATTCGCATTCATTATTCAATTCATAAGAAATCTGATCCTTTTCGAGAACGTTGAACTTTGTCCATACTTGAGTTTTTATTGTGCAATCGAAAAATATATTGAAAGGAAAGCCAACACACAGAGAGAGAGAGAGAGAGAGAGCAGAGCAGGCTTTAGGACCCCTACAGAGTGTTCCCAAGCGGAAGTTAGCATTTAGACAAAAGCATAAAATGTTCATCAGGCCATCATCTGTTTTATTTTTATTGTAGATTCTCTCTGTTTTTTTTTTTTTATTATTATTATTCCTTCGATAAAGTACTTTTAGACACGAAGTTACTGACTGTTGACTGTTCTGGCTCTTGCTTTCCGGTTCTTGTGTTGCTTGCTTCGTTGGTTTCCTTTATAAATTTCACTTTTTGTATTTATTTTCTTATTTTCCATTTTTTTGTTTATTTAAACGTCACTTTAGTTTTCCACTTATACAATTTGCAATTTGATTTTGTAACCCCCCTCATACTTTTCCATCTATTTTGATTTGCTTTTCTTTTGTTTTTTTTTTTTAATAAAATTTTAGTTGTTTTTTTTTTTGTATTTCGAGTTGAGTTAAAATTGTCATAAATCAAGTAAAGTGTGGTGGCTGCCATCACAACTGATTTATTGCACAGAAATGGAAAATGGAAAACAGGAAAAAAGGTTTTGCCTTCTAAGAAAATATTGTATCAAAAAGCAAAACTGCTCCTCAAGAGTGAGTTTCTTATTAAATTCTCAAGTGGCAGTAAAGTCATTTTTAAAAATAACAAAAAATTATGAACACAAAAAATGGATAACAGGCATAAGAATGAAGACCCACCAACTTCAAGTCGAAGTTGAAGTAATTTAACTCAAACAGAACTTTGTATTTACTTAAAAAATAAAAAAAAAAATCCTGAATAAGAATAAAAAACAACAATAACAAAAGCATCTGAACTTATCAACAACAACAATTTGTGGGAGCTGATTACCTTTTCTTGCCGGCCACAAATTGCGCGGCTTCGTCATCATCATCCTTAGAGTCTTCATGTTCGTCCATTTTGATGTAGTCGAACTTAAGGGGCGCCAGTTTGCTATTTGGGTCTTTCCCAACATGGTTTATGTTTATGTTTGTCAGTCTGTCTGTATGGATGTGTATTTAAGTGTGTGTGTGCGTATTGTTCAAATACATAAAAAGTCGTTAGTGCCAAGTTATAAAAAGTATCTAGTGTTTGTTCCTCCTTTTTACCATCATTTTATTATAGTAGGGGGGGACTTTGTTCAAAAAATTTATTATTGGTTACTCGCCCAAAACAGCTGTCAGTTGCAGTTTCCCCAAGTTTCAGAGTGAGTGCTCTAAGCGGGGAGAGCTAGGCTAACTTTGTTTAGTTTAGTTTATTTTTGTTATTTCACCTTTTTATCCCTGCTTCTCTTCATACATACATATTCTATTCTCTTCTCCTTTTTTTGCTGTCACTGCTTTTTTTTTTTATCAAACATAAACTGTGTTGTCTATGCTTCGATGATTTCGTTTCCATATTTCCTTTGTTTGTTTTCTTATAGTATTTTTTCGACAGTTTTTATACCCTATACTCGTACATACTCACTTGGAGTAAGTGAATTTTGGGCACATTAAGATTATGGAAACATTTGCTAAAGTTTGATTAGGAAAATGATTAACTTAACATAAGATTTCCATTTCTGGCAAAATAGCAATTAAAAATAATAGTAAATATCGAGAGTATATTCTTCAATCTGCACCTACATTTTATCCACCATAGCAGCAGTAAACTGTCACAACAGTGAAGTACAGACATTCGGAACCTTTGCATCCAACACCGAAAGAAAAATTCTCCGCTCTGGGTTCCCAGCCACCAAGGCTTTATCCCTCCAAGAGAAAAGATCGAAATAAGCACCTCACTATGATAATAGCGCAAAAGCATACTAAAAACTAGACAGACTTTCAACAATAATTTTATGAATAACTGTAACTTAGCCTACAAAATATTATGGTAACCATTGAGTCGTAAGCCTTAGTAGCTAGTACTCTATTAGCATTAGCTACTTAATTCCATAATAAATAAATAAATAATAATAATAGTTGGAATATCATGTGAATACAAGAAATACAAATCGATTGAAGGTTTAAATTGATCAGGATCTCCCGTTCCGCATCCTGAAGTGGACCCACCGATGACTTTAGTTCACATACGATGAAAATCATATAAATGTATTCTAATATAAGTACATATGTAAATCTTTAGTGGTGTCATTTAAATTCGCCGATTCTGGGTTCTTTGGCTGACAGATTAAAAATATACATATGCATCATAGAATGGGAAGGCAACTCCTACATTAGTTCAAGTAACTCCAACATTGAGATACTGCAAATGTATCAGCTACGTACAATAGCAAGTGCTCCTTGGTATGTGACCAATTTCCACTTTCATACAGATCTCAAAATACCATTTATTAAGGATAACACCAAACTTCATAAGCATACCAACAATTTAGCTATAAGTCTTTTAGAAAACGCCATGGATGTTAGGCACCTGAAAAGGTTTCATGTGTTAGATCTTTCACATAGATTATAGATTAGAATAGATTTTAAGAGAGAGAGAAGTTTATGTTAAATATTGGAAATAGAATTCGATTGAAGCTTTCAAAAGCAATAATATATTGAAGTTCCCTCAGAATCTCCCATTCCGCATCCTAAATTGGTGATCGATCCAGATTACATAAGATTATAATCACATAAATGTATTCTAATGTGGAAATACATGTATGAATCTTTAGTGCTGTCATTTAAATTCACCCTAGGTGGTTTCTTTGAATGTGAAGGCAACTCCAACAATAGTTCAAATCATTCAAGCTTGTGCCAGAAATCTCTTTCAACCTAATTACAATTCTCTGGTGCTAGAAATCTCTTTCGATCGTTAACTTAACATTGTATTAATATCGCAGCAAAAATTGTTTTGAATTAAGTAGCAAAGTCTTTGTTATGCATCGCATATTTGTCAACCACTCAAAGTCGCAAACACTCTTCAATCAGCTGTTCAATCGAACATGAAAGTGCGAAAAATGAAATCTCCGTGTTTTCTAGCACAACTACAGAGAAATTGAAATCAATCGTTATAAAAACAGGCTTCAATTTCTGGCACATGCCTATCCAAATCATGTGATTGAAGTTTTAATAAAGCAAAAAGGATCTACTCATTGCTTGCAAGAACTTGTAGGTATACTTAATTTTATATGTAGAATTTCCGAAAGTATTTCATCTGAATAATAAGTTTCTCTGTTCAGTTTATCAAATATTTCTGTATTCAAATATTTATTGAGAAATACTTAACTATATTTTTATCTTTTTAACGCAATATGTGTATAAAAATGTCCAAATATTTTGAAATCTTGTTACCCAAAAACAATTTAAGTTCCTACTTCAATTGTATTGTATTGTATATTGAATGTAAATCGTTCTTAAGTAAGTTTGTCATTTGTCAATCATCTAAAGACTTTAAAATACGCTTAAGTAAATATTGAACAAAATAGATTAGATCAATTGCATTCAAAACTCATCATTGAGTTTCAAAGTCTTCTTAGCCTAAGCATTTTGAGTATGACAGGAGGATACCTGATGAAACTTCTGACACTTCTTGTTTCTAATCATTAAATTTAACGATAAACGGAAATTGGTTCTGACGGGTGCTTCGCATAACTGCGTCGCTATTTTGCTTATTTTCACTTTTGTTTTTAAACATGAAAAATTACAACTTAAAATAAATAGTATTCTTGTTTATGGCAAATTGTTGTTTTAACGTACTTTGTTCTTTTCTCTCGTTCCTGTTACTGTTCTTAGTCCTGTTACTGTTTTTCTTTATATTAACCTTGGGTTTCTTTTTATACAAATATTCTTTATTTTTTTCTCTTTTTTTTCTTGTTAACTTCTTTCACTTCATAACATTTCCTTTGTTTATTTAGAGTGTTTTGGTTTTTATCTTAATTTTTTGGTTTTTCAGTTTTGCGGTTCACTTGTTTGATGCGACGCATTTTCGCATTTCACCAAATGACAACTGGCAACTGACAGTTGAGACAATTCCGCAATTAAAGCGAAAAACCAAATTTCGTGGCTTTGGATAAAGTCACGTTTTCTGCTGGTGACATTTTGACATTGAATTATGTTATTGGTTCAAAGAATCTTATGAGTCGTTTATCATTAAAATCTTATAAAGTTTTAAGTTGGTCAATAAAGTTAATGCTATGGTTACAAAAATTTGTTATAGGGCCCATTCATTGCTTATCAATCATGTTAAAATCAATCAAAAACGATATCGAAAAATCTGACTTGAGCCAATAATATCGGATGAATGATGATTTGGTTCTATCACTGGTCAATAATGCTTGAATCAAGTCAAATTTATCAATATCATTCTTGATTGTTTCAAGCATGATTGACAATGGATGGGCCCTATTACTGTCTAAGGTCTCAAGTATTCTCCTTATTGATTCAACAATATCAGGCTAATAAAAATATGCAGTACAGCAAGCAAAAGAATGAATGTTCTTAACCCACCTAGCTTTTATTCCATACCTTGCACCATCAGACTACCATTTGTTCCGATCGATGCAGAACACCCTTAAGGGAATACTCTTTACTTCAATTGAAGGCATCAAGAATTGGCCTGATGCTTCTTAGGCCTCCAAAGAAGAACAGCCAGAAATGCGGAGAAAAGTCATATTTAGCGATACTTTCAATAAAATACCATGTACCCTTCATTGTGTCAATAATATATTGTCAAGTGTGTGAGGTCAATAATTGACTTAATAATAAACGTTTATAAAAATTTAACCCATTTAAATAAAATTTGCCCCTCAGCATTATTATAAAGGACAAGCTCAAGGCATGGATGAAACTTGTTTGTTTTAAGTGCATTGAAGCTTTTTTATTTTCCTTTATTTTTGTAGTTGTCCTTAATCCTGACGCCTTTTGTGCATTGTAATAAATCCATGCAAAGTTTATCAAAAGACTGGAAAAGTAAAGTGGTGGGGGCACATCTCTCTAGAGGCAAAGAACTTTTATTTACCTTTTTCCTTTCATTTTTATTGTTTTCTCTTTTGTGTTTTGTTATTGCCTTTGTTGTTGTTATTCTCTAAGTAAGTTTCCTGAAGGCATCTTTGCTTAAAGGGCTCCAAGTGATGCAGTTTATTTTGCATGATGAGATTCATTTGCATGAAAAAGAAAATAATTTAATGGTGATGGAGCCATGTGCAGGCGGTGACTCCTTTGAATAATTTGCTGTTGAAATGTTTTAAATTTGTATAAAATTAAGATCACTGAGAGGGGATTTCTAGGAGAATAATTAATAAAGGCGTTGCCTTGCTTCTTCATTAATATGTAACTCCCCTCTTATCCATTGAATGTGTAATTTAATGCACGATTTATTTACACAAAGGGTTAAAAAAGCAAATAACCCAAGGTGCCAACTGACTTTGAGGCAATGAAAATCCACAGGTTGACAACAACAGTCAACTCCATTAACTGCAAGTGCACAACCGAGAATTGACTTCATTTCTCAATGTTGCTCGTTACTTTCTTGTCACAACTTCCATTACTTGGTTACAATTGCATGTTTTATTCCCAGAGTGAATTCATTTTTGCACTTTTAACTTAAAAATTCTCTCACTTGTTTGTGATTGTTGTGCATGATGATTTTCTTGTATATTTTAAAGGAGTAAAGTCTTTAAACTTCTACCCACTTGTACTTACATGTATACATTCACAGCCTGATAAACTTCTATAGAATTTGTCATGCACTGGGGAAATTAAATTTTCGTTTCTCTAGGTTTCTTTAAAAATATTTAAATCTCTTAACATCTATACAAGTATAAACTTTATTTCTTTAAATAAACGTTCAACGTTTTCCAGCTTTTCTCTTCTTAGCATTCTCAATTTAATATTGTTTACAATTTTGCATATGCTTTTACTTTTCTTTTTTGAAAAAGCAAAAATCTGTTTAAATTCGAGAAAAAGAAGCATACGAAAAATGCAATATCACATAAACCAATGCAACATGTAAACACACAGGCAAACATATTCTGAGTACTGCAAACACATACAGAGAAATGCGTACGCAATGAATAAATGCAATTGCATTTGTGCATTTCCGGTCAACGCGTGTTCAGATGTTCCGGTGATCAATTTTCAAATGCGCTCTGTCAGCAGGTTCTGCCCTTTACACAAATATACAAGCAGACTTTCTGACTGACTGACTGAATGCCTTGTCTGACTGACTTACTATACTATCCATTGCCAATGGTCCTTGCATCAATTCATACCGACATCGGTCAGTTAGTTTTGTTCTGTTCATTCCCCTTATCTCCGTTGGTCTCTTTTACTAGCATAATCCTTTCATTTCTTCTTGAATGTACACATATGAAACATTGCAATTTTTGTGGGTTTTTTGCATTTCCAACAACAAAGTTATTTTAAATTCTCTCCATTTATGGTTCCTGGAAATTGAATAAAAATTTAGAATTTACCAATTTTTGTTTGGTTACATCATACAGTTATTGAGGATTATTATTTTGGTTTCAATTTTATGAAGTTGAGGAACTTTCAATCGAATTTTGTGAGATGAAATTCGGAACACTTGAATAGAAAATTTTTTTTTTTTTTAAATTTATTATTTATTTAGAATCTGTCTGTTGCTTACATAGACAGTATGAGGTATTCAGTTATCTTGAGGTTATAGTAGGAAGGATAGGGATAAGGTCACTGATTGATGAGGAAGGAAAGATGCAAGGGATGATAGCGCTTAAGTCTGCGGAGTTGCTGGCTGTAGTACAGAAGTTGCACTGGGAGTACGTTTACATGGTTCTCAAGTCGATGTTCGTAGGGGCGGCTAAACGCAGTGATGGTCTATCAATCTTGAGGTCGCAGTGAATTACATCGTTGCGAACATAGAAAGGGGCACCTACTATAATGCGAAGATCTTTGGACTGGAACCTTTGTATTATGTTTACATTTGAGGCCGCAGTGGAGCCCCATAACTTAATGCCATAGGTCCAGATTAGCCTTAGAATTTCTATGTAGAGCAGTAACTTATTGCGTAGTGAGAGAAGGATCTAGGCCTGAGTAATCAGTACATACGCTTGAGCTTAAGGTGGAGCTGGGTCCGCTTGTTGAACAGGTGTTTTCTCCAGTTGAGTGCTCTATCCAGAGTAAGCCATAGGTATTTAACGCTAGAGGCCGTGGTGTCCATTAAGACTTACACTGGGGCAGTTTCGGGTCCTAAGTGTATATGTGACATGAGTAGATTTATCGGTGTTGATGGTAATATTCCACTTTGTGAGCCACGGTTCTAAAGCAAACAATTGCAGCTGCAGTTTCCTGCATGCTGCTATGTAGCAGTCGTCGGATGCCAGATATGCTGAGTTGTCTGCGTAGGTAGCAGTAAGGAAGCAATTCATATTTAATTCCGGCATATCTACAGTAAAAAGCGTATACAATATAGGACCCAGAACACTGCCCTGGGCACATCTGAATGGGTTTTAGGTCAGATTCTGAGTTGCAGCAGCGCAAGTAGAAAACTCGATTATCCAAGTATGATTTTAGGAGCAGGCAGGTTCTTTTTGATTTACCTGGGTGCCAAACTCTATCAAACGCTTGCCTAACATCTAAAAATGCTGCAGAGCAGTACTTCTTGTTCTCCAGTGCCTCTAGAATATGTTGCACAATCCTATGGCACTGCTCTGGTGTACCATGTTGCCTTCGGAAGCCAAACTGAAATTCAGGGATAGTTTTATTTTTATCTAGCACTGGCAAATGTCTACGCAAAAGTAGTCTGTCGAATATTTTGGAGACAATCACAAGCAGGCGAATAGGATGATATGAACTGGGCAGGTGCTCAGGTTTGCCAGGCTTGAGTATCATAATAATCTCAGCACACTTCCACTGGGAAGGGAAGTGGCTAAGTCTCAGACTTGAATAGAAAATGCTGAAATTGAAAGGGATATTGATTGATTTTTAGATAAAGTGTCATAGATTCAAATTGCAAGTGATAATTTTATATTAAAAATATTAATAAATATGTATAGTAGATATCTTGCTGAAGGATAGTTTATAAATATAGGCTTTTTATGAGAATTCGTAATTTTAATTTAATTTTTTATATAAAATATAAATTGTCCAACATGTGTACATGCAATCAAAACCGCAATCACAGCCAAAGTGTGCTATCACAATTTATTAAATTTATTTTTAGTAGATGAAGAATAAAATATGCAAAAAATTGTGGTTTTCCCCAGTTCGAATTTCAAATACAAAAATTGCATTTTTTCCAACTATTTTGCAAAATTTATGTTGAGCATGGACACTATTCAGATAAAATTTCAAATCAATTATTATATTTTTGGTTAAGAAATTAATATTGAAAACAAATAATCAACAAAATCATCTATCTTCAATATCATGTTCACAGAATATTCTATTCGCAAACAATATTTTATTTGCAACAGAGAATAGAATAGAAGAGAAACTAAAGAATGCCATGCCACATAATCTATTCCTATTTCTATTCCTGCATTGAATTCTTCATTCCCTGTATAGATGAAAATTCTGATTACATTTGCACACAAATTGAGTTAATTTACGCATTCAACACAAACCGCATCTGCATTCGAATCAGAAAGAAGGAAAACATATTCAGATCACCAGAAAGAGAGGGAGAGAGTGGAACATGAGGGACATTGAGTGGGTGCCAGATAAGTTAGTTGTCAGTTGTTGCCATAAACAAGCAAAAACACAAATATACACATTTGTATATGCATGTATAAACACATACTAAGAAGTGCAGATAATTGCCAAAAGTAACATAGATACAAACTCAATTATGTTTCTAGATATATTTGTGAAAAATAAACATACTATTTGGTATTTCATATTTTGTTATTTGGTTTACTTTGGTTTTGGCACACAAAATAAATTCCATAAAATTCAAATGACAACAAAATGTGTATTGTGCAAGGAATAGTATGAATGATGAATGTTGAATAGAGGAGCAATGAACAGTGGGTGAAAGATACATAAACATGATACATTTACATATGATGGAAATATACTGTCCATATTCCCATGCTGTATCTAAGTAGACATAAAAAGGAGTCCTGTCTAAGGATTTTAATTGATACATTTGATGATAATTCTTAGTAATTTGATAAAACTAATAACTTTAGAATAATTTTATTGATCTAATCACATCTAAATTCATAAATATTCTTCAATTGGTTTATCTTGTGAGACAAAATAATATACAAATTACTTACCTTTTTATTATCTCAATTGAAATGAAACCCATCTACTACTTTCTTCATCTTCTTTACATTTTTGGACAACTTTCTTTACATGAAATATTGTAGTTCACTCTGAATTAGTTCAATTTCCTTGTGCTAAAACTTTTTAACAACAAATACATACACATATATATATTGAAAGAATTCTCCTACCCAAAAAAGATGAAAAGTTCTTATGCCATTCATTGAATTGCTTTGCAATTTAAAGAGTCCTTAATAACTTGGAAGTATATTAATAATCGAATCAATTAAGCGCTAATCATATTTTCAAAAATGTATTCATGATAGAAGAATAAGTTCACACCTCAGTGACTTTGTTTCAATCACTTAATTAACTTTGTTAGGCAAGTTATTTTCTTTAGTAAAGGAAAATTTAATTTAATGAAAAATTCAAAAGGTTTTTCATACAACAAAATATTATAATGAATTCTCATTAATTTGAAAAATATTAGAATAGGTCAAGATAGATTAATTAAACTATTTTAAATGATAAAGATATGATTTAAAGTTTCAGGATATTATTTAATTCAAAATATAATGTTATTGATATGATTTTGAAATGTTCATATGAAATGGATTCAACTTCTTTATTTATGTCGTTTCAAGCAGAGGTAATGGCCATACTAATGGCCTCCCGTTGACTTCTAGTAGATAACTACACTCCGAGGTCACATATTACTATCTACACAGATAGCCAAGCGGCAATAAAGTCCCTCTCGGGTGTATACACTACATCCAAGCTTGCGCGGACTGCCGCTCTAGCCTGTCACGTATCCATACAATTATGCTGGGTGCCCGGGCATAAAGCCTTCGTGGGCAATTGTGAAGCTGACGAACTAGCCAAAGAAGGAACGTTACGTGAGGATGTAACGCAATTCCGTGAGCAACAGTGAAGCTCACTGTCCGAAAATTCTACCAAGTAAAAGCCAATGCTCTGGGTAGCAGAAGGCACTTGCAGAATAGCTAGGAAAATCCGGTCTTATATGAACAGGAAACGAACCAGCCAGCTGCTAAATCTCGGTAAAACCTCAATAAGCAAGACCATAAACGTACTAACGGGCCATTGCTGGCAGACTTGGGCTTCCACATTACGATTTCTGTTGCAGCTGCAGCTCTGAAGAGGAGGAGGAGACTGTGCTTCACCTCATGTGCCAGTGTCCATACCTCGCCAGAAGAAGATGGAACCACCTAGGCTCTAGGTTTCTCTCCAGCTTAATCGAACTATCATTCCTACCAATAAGGGACATAGCTAGGTCCAAATGGTTCTCCGCATCGGACTAAGGGGTGCTGTGTCAACTCTTTGCTGGTATCACAACGGGCCATACTCTTTTTTGTGCCTTAGTGAGCCTCTCGTCTGAGGGTTGCCACTTAACCTAACCTAACCTTAAGTCGTTTTTGGAAATAAATGAGTGTTGTTTACTTGACAATCACACATATTCATTAAGCTTAAACCACAGTTCCACAAATTGAACATAAATCGTTATCAAATTTGTTTAATTTAGTAAAAATTTTGCAATTTAGAAAAAACAAAAATTCAGTTGCTATGCCCCGACTGACATTCGTGTGTGATTTTTGTAGCCATTGTTCTTCTCATAATTGTATGCCTCCAACATTCGGTTTGTTTTTCTTGAATAAGTGAAACGTGATCAATTGGTATCAAGTCATTCGATGCGTTGTTCGGTTGTTTCTGCTATAACGCTATAAATAATTATTGATTCAACTGTGTAGAAGGTGATCTCTTCAACACCATCTAGTGGTGAGTTACAACAAAATAGATAGCATAAAAACCTTCTCCATGAAAATCATAGCCGCCATGCGCTGTCCTGTATGAGTTTGTCAACTGAGGTGGCTTCGCTTGGGTCGTAGGTATAATTTTAATTATTTAGCTAAATAAACTAAAAACTGTGTTAATCTTTAACCGCACTTTTTTTTGGAAAAAATTGGATTTGCCAGCTTGTAAGCAAAACACAGCTGTTACCGGAACAGATTGCGCTGGAGTAGGATTGATATTTTATGTGTGGTCATGTTGTTTCTTTTGATACGCGTCGGTCATGTCGCTTAGTATTTTATTTTTACTTTTTACGTGCAACAGATGGCATTGAGAGTCCGTTGATAACAAAAGAGCAGCGATTCATTTATATATACTAGGATCGACCAGTGCTCGAAATTCGACCACCCGGCCGAAAAAGACAAAAATTATTTAATCGTGTGAGACAAAGAGAATTTGAAAAATTTTTAGAGAGAGAGTGAAAGATAGAGAGTGTAGGTTTGTTTAGCTTTCTTATAGTTTAAAGAATATCTAACAGATTTTAATAAAAATATTATTGGGCACATCTACAAATGAAAACATAACGAATGGTATATTTTTTATCAAACTCGATTAGATACTTTTGGCGTAAAAATTATCATAAATAACCTGTTGCCGTATTTATATTACGATAAACATAGATTATATGATGTAATAATGTTTAGTTTAGTTGCATTTGATTTAACTTCTTCCACTTTAAATCTTTTATTTTACTTCGCTTTACTTTACTTTCTGTTTCATCTTTCTTCTAATACAATCTTCCCAATTTCTTTCAATTAATTGTTGTGGTATCATCTGCAACTGTTTTTTCCACTCATTTGCTATAGTACGGACTTCTCCTTCTTTCTTTATATAGCTTGTTTATCTTTTTTACTGCTTCTCTTTTTTTTTATTCGTGGTTTGTTCTTTTTCTTATTTCTCTGATTTGTTTTTGAAATGACGACAGGCAATAAATTAACGCGAAGACTTGGTAGTGGTTTTCAATGGAAAAAACGCAAGGCGAATAAATCCACTGGCAGCATGAGAAGCACAAATTGTACTGGAACATTAATTGAGTTGCCAAGGCATTACAAATAAGGAAACAGTATAGAAGAGCAGAGAGTAGTAGTAAACAGACGGAACTTATACCATTATTTTTTACACTTACGATAGAAGTTTAAATTACTAAGAAATTAAACTTAAACATTTTAATAAAGGCAAGCAGAACTACGCATTGTCTAAGTTTCGGGTGCCCTTAAAACGCTGTAAGATTCTTTATTAAAAAGTTGTGCTATCTTATTTACGCTGCCACTAGGTAAGTACGAAAGTAAGCAGTCAAATATAGGCAAGTGCGCGGATGTCAATAGAAAAGTTATGAAAAAGACTATGAAAATTTAGTCCATCATTGAAATTAACGTCTGTTTACTTCAAAAGATAACAAGATATGTATGAACGATGGAGTTGCTTCGCAGCAAAGCCTCATTTACACTTGTCTAGTTGGCGTTCTGAAAAGTAACGAATGTACAAATGATGATGGTGAGTGTGCTAGTAACGATTACACACAAATGTTTCTACATGCTCAGTTGTCTGGAGAGCGTCTACAGACTGGGCGCACTCAGAGTAATCAGCGCTTTTCGCACTGTATCGGAAGATGCCGCACTTGTACTCGCGGGGCTGGTGCCAATTGATCTACTTGCCATGGCAGATGCCTACGCTTGGAGATCACGGCCACCGGTGGAGTCCAGAGCACAAAGAACCCAAATGAAATGCTCATCCATCAGGACGTGGCAGACCCGCTGGGACAGTTCCACGAAAGGACGCTGGACGCACAGCCTGATCCCAAGCCTAGCAGAGTGGATCGAAAGGAGGCATGGCGAAGTCAATTTTTACCTCACACAGCTCCTGAGCGGTCATGGATGCTTCCGGAAGTACCTATGCAGGTTCCACCACGAAGACGACCAATGGTGTATGCACTGCGGCAACCAGTATGAGGAAGACGTCGAACACACGAACACACGCCCTAAGAGAAGAACCTACTGTCGCGAATCTAGTTGGTCACATGCTGGACCGTCCGTCCAATTGGAATGCGGTTTCAAAGTTTGCTGCTATGGTCATGAAGAAGTTACGAGGCCTGGAGAGATCCCGCCGTAACCAAGATGTCGGCTAATTTAGCCGGTACCAGCCTTACGAAGCTTTGCTCATCGGCAGTCCCGTAAGGTCCTGGAACCACCCTCTTTCTCTTTTCTTTCCTGGGTGAATTCACTTGCAATGAGCCAATTCGCTGGATTTTCGCTCGCCAACTAACCAAGTATGTATGATTGAAACTGCAATTTGACAGTTTCTAGGGCACTTTAGAAAAAGGTTTGCTTAGGTCTAGGCCTTTCTGAACGACAAGTTACCGGATGATTTCCTCTTTTTTTCGATTCGTTTTTCATTTACAACAGCAGCTTGGCCACCTTTACGCATCGTAGAACTCATTGACATATGTTACATTGGCAACAAAGTCTATATACTAAGATAATCTGATTACTGTGACATATCTTTTACTTCTTTTATATTCTTTTAAATTCTTTATTTTATTTTCATTTTTTTTTATTTTATTTTCCAGTATTTTATTTTGCAATTTTCAAATTGGATAACAACAAACACTAGTTTTTTGACCAACTGAAAGAGACTCTACCAAAAGTTAACAGTACTGCCAATTGTAAACACTTGAAATATCTTCTGCTGCAACACTTAAAAAGTCATACTAAAAGCTAATAAAAATCGTGAAAATTGTTGAAATTTTACAATGGCTCTAAGTAAATTCTCAAATCCCAACTTAAGTCTTGAGGAGCAAAGGCAATTGTGTATTGACTACGTGCAGCCTCTAAAAAACCCTACAATATATCATGATACCCGAGATGTAGCAAGAAGAATGACAATGCAAGAGAAATTTAACTATTTGCAGAACTTTAATAATGTACCAAATTGTCCTGATGTCAATAAATATAAGTGTATGAAGAAAATTGGTTCTGGAACATTCGGGTAAGAACGGAACACAATATTATTTACTATAAATTTGAATATAAGTATTTCTTAATTTTTTAGTGATGTCTTTATGGCTTATGTAGTTGCTGAACCATCCCAAATAGTGGCTATAAAAAAAATCAAATTGGGTAGTGAGAAGCCCGAAGGGGTAAGTATATTTTACCATCAGAAAGAGAAATTTTTTGTAATATAGGTATTTCTTTCATTTTAGTTCCCGACTACTGCTTTACGTGAAATTGATATTTTAAAACAATTAAAACATGATAATATCGTAAAGCTTATTGAGGTTTGTCGTTCCACAACAATGACTGGTGGAACTATAAATTTCACTTATTGCCTTATACTGGAATACTGTGAACATGATCTTGGAGGTGTTCTTGTCAATCAAATGATTGATATATCGGATGCCGAGAAAAAAAGCCTTATAAAACAATTGCTCGTTGGCGTTGAGTTTATGCATTCGAAACAAATACTTCATCGTGATATAAAGTCTGCCAATTTGTTGCTAAACAAGGAGGGACTTCTGAAATTAGCTGACATGGGCTTAGCACGTATGACTGACAAGCCACGCGAAGTCGAAGACGGCACAAAATGCTTTACAAATTGTGTTGTCACATTATGGTATCGTGCCCCTGAACTACTTTTGGGTGCCATTGAATATGGAGCCAGTGTTGATATGTGGAGTGTGGCGCTCATCATATGTGAAATCTGGTTGCGTGAGCCACTTTTACAAGGAAGTACCGAAATGGAACAACTATCTTTAATTGTGAAAATTTGTGGTTCCATTACACCAGTATCTTGCCCATCAGCAATGAGTTTACCGCTGTTCAGAAGATTGACACTACCATTGTTTTCGCCACGCAATGTCTGGGCAAGACTAAAAGATGTTGTTCTCGATCCATTATGTTTGGATCTAACTGATGCTTTGCTACAATTGGAACCTCATCGACGTATGTCTGCATCCGATGCGATGTCACACAAATATTTCCATACTTTTCCATATGCAACCGATTTGCGCTCATTAATGGTGCGCATTCGTGGCAACTATTATTCACGCTAAATATAATAGCAACTACTACATATACACTAATACCCAAAGACACACACACACAAAGTGTCCCATATTTGACACACGAATTTATTTACAATAAATACATTAACAATCACCAAGTTCAGATATATTGTTTAATTCAACTCCAACTTGGTAAATGACCTGATTAAAAGACTAAAATGAGGACAAACAGATAACACAGAGACCCTGTAGTAGGATTTATTAAGGACTTACAATGGTAAGTGTTTGTCAAATGACACCACATCACTTTTCTTTGGAATACAAAAAACTAAAAGAAACTGTGACTAAACACACAATTTCTTTTTATAACAATGGGTCTGTCTATGGAGATTTAAAAGAAGATCCAAAACATGCACATGCACACGCACACATCTCCTAACATTCTCAAGTGATTCGTTTAGTCTAAAGTCATCAGTTGTCTTGAAATAACCAACATGGTTAAAAGAAAAGAAAAAGAAACAAAAAAAAATGAATCCTTTTCTTTAAAAAAAAAAATAAAAGGATTAACACAGATAGCAAAAGAAAAAAAAATAAAAAACACAAAATGAAAACTTTTGCTTAGGACTTAAGAGACAAATCGTTTGTAACAACTTGTCTGGTCACTCCTGGTGTTGTTTAACTGAGGCAATTTTAAATAATTTCTTTTTTGTATCTTACTCTGATCCTTGGTCTCATGAGTGTAGTACAAGATAAAATGATGTGCATTGTTCAAATGAATTGATTGTCCTTTTTGAAATACGAAAATATGTAAGTGGTTTCTGTTTTGTATCAATTTTTTTAATGAATTTGGGGTAACAAAAAAAGCAGCGCATTGGACACTCACTGGACATCCACAAACATCTTCTCAATGGAACACTTTCTTCAGCATGCCCTCCCTGTGGAGCTAACTGCCTGTAGACCATCCCCCAGAACTAAGGTGGTATCAAGACTTCCCCATTTAAAGTCGTTGTAGGTATTAGGGCGCACTCAAACTAACAGACACACTGAATACCACTGAGTGGAACTCAAAAACTCGTGTGCGACAAACAGCAAAAAAAATTTGTGTTGGGATTATCCATATCTGCGTTTTCCTATGGGCAACTTGGTCCAATGGTCCCAGACTAAACGGAAACATCTAAAACAAACCGGGATCTAAATTGTTTCATTGCAATTTCTAAAAGAAGAGCCGAGGTCAATAAAAGTCCACAGTAAGGAAAGTTTTGCATCTTCACATGCACTGATTCTAAGTGTTATGCTACTTGACATCGGAAATTGAAAATGCTATGCTATTTCATAGTTTATGTTTTTGCTCTTGCTCATGCTCTCAATTTGTGAAGCACGAAGCAAAGAGCACTTGACAGAACTCGCTTTCGTAAGCTGTTGATATTGCTGCTATGGAGCAAGCAATACAAACCCTGCTTGACATACATGTACCTGTCTATTTTCCCCCCACTAGTCAAATTGTGAGCCACTTGCACTTTTCTCTTCAAGGCCCTTGGAGAATTCTGAATTTGACTTACCAGCTGAGGTTTCAGTAAAGACTATTAAAATATATAGACTGGACAAATGCTTATTATAATTGTTCAATAGCAATTTCTAAAAGAAGAGCCGAGGCCAGTGTAAGGAAAGTTTGCCATCCCTAGATAAGCTGATTCTTAGGTTTATACAACTTCATCTACCTTGTCCCCCACTAGTCACATTGTGAGTCACTGGAATTGTCTCTTCCAGTTATTGGATAATTTTGAATTTGTCCAAAGACCATAAAATATATATTTATTCTTCGAACTGAAGGAATCTCTTCCTTCATTCACCTTCCTTTATAACTGATGGTTCCAAATCGGAATCCGCTACCTCATACAGTATATCAACTCAATCAATAATCAATCCCTTCTTCCCCCTATAGCTCAACTTTCTCATCTGAAATCATAGCCATATTCAAAATAAAAAAAATTTTGCTATATGTACAGACTGATTAGCTTTAATAGAATCCATCAGAATCATCTCTAACTACTGTTATTACCCCACCGCTATTAGGCAAATCCTATCAGATTGCTTTCTCCGAATAAAGATAATCTGGGTCCCTGGACACAGTGGTATTCCGGGAAACGAATTCGCTAACAAAGCAGCCAAAGATGCTTGCCGCTTTCCCCTTACCCTTCGCCAAATTATAACTCCTCTGACATTATTAAGCACATTAAATCCCAATACATACACAATCATAATTCCATCTGGGAGCTTACCAATTCCCATTATAAAACAATAACCCCAAACAAAAATAGCCTATATGACTTTGGTAGTATTCATTTTGACACCACACTACCCCGTTCATCCTTCTCAAAACTCATTCGATTACGACTTGGCCACACTCTTGTCACTCAGAAACATATTTTCGACAGCTCAATTTCTCCCACTTGTCCATTCTGTAACACTAATAATTCACATATCTGTCATTCATATCGTCTCAAGCTGTACAACTCCAATCCTCTCATCGAATTATAGAACAAATGGCTTTATCTTTATTTTTAAAATTTAGCATACGCAACAACAAATTGTGTGTAATTTTGGCTCGAGAAAAAATCTCTTAAGAAACTTACTCACATTTTGTTGTTGGGTTCAAAAATAAAGAGAAGACACATCGCTTTATACATATTATACACTTTGATGTGACATACAAGCTGAGCGAGCTTAAGTAAGCTCTTTTTATTTTCGAAAACTGAGAACATAAAATGCATTAATCATAAATCGATTCTCTTTGTTCTCTTAGTGACAATAAGACTCATACTATGTGATCACAATTCATTGTGCTTCAAATATCAAATCACTAGAATGAAAGGTAAAACAAAAACTGTGATTTATTATACTTAGTATCATAAAATTATATTATAACGAAAAGTAGAAAGAACAAAATGCAATACAATACAAGAACAACATTCAATTGAAATGAAATGAATCAAAGTATTATAACTGTGATGACATTCGATATGCATAGACAAGCAAGCAATAAAAACATTTACCGTACTGTTTAAAGAGATAAGTGATTAAGAATAAATAGCAAGAAGAGTATGCAATTGTACTGTTTTACAACACAAAATAAGAGCAAGAAATTAGTATAATCTACGCATTCAACTGGACAACATCAACGAGAAATAGCAGCGGTATATTCGATCAATTAAAAAAGAACAGTACAAAGAAATATAAACTTCTTGAAGCTTTAGGTGCAGTGACCCACAGTTTTAGTACATTAACTGGTAAAAAAAATAACTCCGTTGATCTCTAAGTGTAAAAATTAAGATAAATTAAATTCGAACATAGTAAATACTGCATAAGCCTATCCAGAGGTGCTTAAGCTTAAGTAGCCTGCAGACCCCAGCCTATAATCCTTTTTTCAAAAACTTAGTTCGGTTTTTCTTATGATTTGGTGTTAACAATGAGTGTGTATTTGTATTAGGAATATTTTAAAGAATTTTGACAATTATAATCAGAAGTGTGACTCATCATCTCGTATAGTGAATGGAAGAACACCTCTTCTTAATATTGATATAAAAAAAATGTGGAGTTACTATAAGTGGTAAGTACAAATTGAAAATATTATATACCACACATTGTCAAAATTTGTCTCGCTAGCCTTCCGCCAAGGCATCATTGTTTAATAATCGCTGAACTACACAAATTGAAGCTTGTCTTTTCTATAACAGTTTCTCTATTTGTATTCTGCTTTGAGCTGATACACACACATATACATTATAGGAATATTTTTTACAGGAGTACGCTGCTAGTCGAATATTTTCAACTTCGTTCTTATTGTGCACCGACTCAGCAAGCAAATTTCATACAAACACACGACGAAACCGAACAGAAACGTCGGTCGTTCGGCTAAAAACGTCGACAGCGTCTGTGGTACAGCAGACGAAGCTACCCCGTAAGCGTCGTAAGTTTCTTGCCTACAAGCACATGTCTTCTTCGACTTGTATTCTGTCGAAAAATATTTATGTGTAACTTGATTATTTATCAGTCGATCGGTAAATAGCTGCCCTCTCCCTTGCGCCTGCAATTGCATGTACTAGTTTTGTATTCCCTTTACTTTTTCATACCGTTTTCCTTACAGTCATAGTTATAAGTGTTCTAAGAAAAAATATATTAAATATATTTTATATGCTGGAACTGAGTGTATTTATATTTAAAATTCTGCAATCTACTTATTTTATAAAGTTTTTGACACAAAAGCTAAAAACATGCAAAGAATATTCTGTGATTTATTTGATACAATTAATAAAACACATAAATTCCAAAAACACTAATGACTTTATGCAATCGTCTTGGTAAAAATACTTGACATGCTTTAGTGTGTTTATCTAAGTAGGTTCATCGCTCTATGGTATACTGTACTCTAAAGAACCCTTTTATAATACAGTTTGTCATATCGAAATGAATCAAATGACTTTGGTCAAAATACAATACTTATGACTATGACTGTACTTTTGTGCAAATACTTATGACTACGACTGTATTTCTTATTTTATTTTAAGCAGCAATTTTACCGCTACTTAAACTATTCAAAAGCAAACAACAAGAAGCTGATGATTAAGTTTCTTGATTAAGTGTATAAATATGTGCTGTGTGATGCTAGAAAGGTCCATTTGCCATTTGGCATGCACAGCGTCAACATGTGCAAACTTCCCGATCCATGGGACATGGCAATTTTACCATATTTTGTTCAACATTGTATTACACAATATTATAATCAATAACCCCATCAAGAAATCAAGAAAATCTATTCCGAAATGATTATAATTAATAATATTTTTTTATTTAAAGTCGTCTACATTAGACCGTACAAACATTTTTAATATGAGCAGTGATATAATTCCAGATTTCTCATTATTTTCGGTTTTATTTGCCTACTGCTAATGTACAGTCCTTGCATTGATTGCATTTGGTAGCGGTCTTCAAGTAACTTATCAAAATGTCACGATCCATTGGTTTCTTTAAACCAGCAAAAATCATCTTAGTGCCAGGAATGAATTTTCTTGGATTCTCCAAATACTGATGCAATGCATCCTCGTTCCAAGTAATGTCCTTATTCTTGTTCGCTGCAGTATATGAGTAGCCAGCAGCTTGACCAGTTTTCCGTCCAAACAATCCATGGAGATTTGGTCCCATTTTATGCTTGCCACCAGCATTGATAGTGTGACATTGAGCACAACGTTGGACAAATAGTTTTTTGCCTTTTTGTAGAATATCATCGGGTAAATTATCCATTTTACTCCAACAAAATTATGATTTTCGTTATGTGCGTGTGTGAAAGTTATAGACAAAACTGACAATTGTTCAAGTGTCAAAATGGTATTTGCAGAGTTGCATTTTGTAGTGTGCAAAAAGCCACAAAAAATTGAGATTTTATAACACTGTACTCCAAGTTCCAATGCTGACACATTGATGGCGCTTATATATTTGAATTTTTAAATTTATGATTTGTATAAGTATCTTGAAGGCATGTTTTGCTCATCGTTTGGTGGTCTTCCCTTGGAAGAATGTTTGGTGTACTCACTATTATGACTTGAATTTTGCTGTGGAATGATGAGATTAATGAAATCAACGATTATGTATTAATTTCCAAAAGTATGTCATTCGTCATATTCCAATGTCTTGAATATGATGATTTCCGAATTTTTTTCGAGGCCAATTATGTTGTGGAACTACTGGAGTGGATGAGTTTTGTGGCGATTGATTATTTCGTCTAGGTATATCATTTCGCATCATCTGCTGGCTTGGAAGAATATTCTTTTGTTCTTTGGGGCAACTTGGAACACTTGGTTTGCATCATTTAGAAACTGAATTAAGTTTCTTTCAAGAATTAGTTTATGGAAAATAGGCAATAATTATTGGATCTCCTGATGGATTGTGTTTACAATTTACATCTCTGAAGTAATGATAATATTAATTCGAATTGTAAGTGCTGTATTTGTATTCTGTGTGTGGGTATTTCCCATTCTTTTATCATCATCTCCTTATGGTACAAGGAACAGTTCATTCATTTTGGGTATCTTCTGTCTTTTTTGTGAAGCATTCTTCTGTTCTGAAAGCACAATTCAACTAAGATGCTTTGGTTTCGCAAGTCTTGTATGATTTTCCATCAGCTAATATTTGAATATAATTTAACTCAGATACAAAATGAAGCAGTTGTCCAATGATCTACAACTGATTGTGTTGGCCAAGCATTCCAATAAGCATTTATCTTAGCCAATAGAATATCTGAACTGATATACCTATTCTTAATAGGCGATCTCTAATTACCTCATTGCCTCAAGTGGTTCCACATCAAAATTGGCATCAGAATAATTCGGAAAAAGTTTATTCAAGTCAATGGAATTTTCTGAATTACTTAGATTTGTGAATTAATCCATGGTCGTTAGCAATTATAAATCTTATCAACTAAAATATTGCTATATCACAATAAATCAAGCCTACGGAGTACGTCAAATCGCATTTCAATGGATATGTATCAAACGATGATAACTACATCATAATTAACCATTAAATTAAGAATCAATCATACATCCAAGTCATTTAAGCCATGTATGAATCAGAGTCAAATTGGGCAACTGAATTATCAACAGAATCACCAAAGACTATTCCTCTCCAGAAGAACAAAAATTGCATGGAGCAGCTTACGGCACTGGAAGCTCAATTCCAAGTCAAAGACAATAATCATGCGGAGCAAAGGGAGCAGTTTGCTTAAGTATTAAATTGAAATGATCAGGTTGTTTTAAGGATAGACTTTCAAAACCGAAGGATGAAGGTCAAAAAGGCTTCAAGAGATCAGAAACTGGAAAAAAAATTGTTGTTTCTCAAGGATGTGTTGCCAGAAACCGATGACGACGATGAAAAACGTGCTCAGACACAGGAAATCAATCACATCAAATTACACAAACTTCATCAACAGAAGATCAACAATAGAACTTGTCACGAAATCAATGAGTGGATCCACACTTGCTTACAATGTTAATAAGTGGATCAAAGGGAGCATGTGTCAACTCTCCATGGCTTGATCCATCAGAAGTATTATTTCAATAATCATCAACAGGATCATCTACAAAATTATCCATACAAGGATCTCCTTGATTTTCTTTTTCCCATGAATATAAAGAATCGCATTGATCATACTATACATACACTTCATAGAGTATCCAATACACCATGTTTCTCAACATCAGATATATTCGAGTACAATTTCGAGTATTTCTAATCAATTCCGTTGATAAAACTTCAAAAAAAAAAAAGGTGATACTATGAATTATAATAATACTAATAACATATATGGGTTGTATTCTTAGGATCCCAGATTTATTTCATTTCAATTTATATGCCATTTCTCATTCAGATTTGTTTATTTTAATGACATGTGTCTGTTCTGAATTTCAGTTCCATATCTTCGAAACTAAGAGTCTTATTTGCATAGAAAAAATTGTGAAAAATGTTGCCTGATGTTTGAGATATGTATATGGCAACTGTACATATACGAACTCATGCATACATGAAGTAAATTCTTTAGTTCAGTTCTTTCTTATGCTTATAAGACTTGTAGTTTCTAAGCTATTGAGCTGAACTTTGGCGCAAACACATATCATTGAAATACACAGATATTACATAAAGAATGCAATTCAGGAAGTGAATCTGGGTTACTAAGTACACCAAATATAATTAGTATTATTAAAAAAAACATAAAATTTGTAACCCCATTTTTTTGTATATAATTCAACGGAATTGAATAGAAATAATTTTAATAAATTGATTATAATATTCTTTCCTTATAAAGTCTGATTGAATTTGAGATCCTCTATGAAGTGTATGGAAATAACCAAAGCGAACAAATAATTTAAGGAAACAAGATCATGAAGAAGATTATCTGGAATAATCTGTAGATCATCCTGTTTGATAATTGGAATCATATTTCTGCTGGATCAAATCGTTGCCAGTTGACACTTGTCCCACTTGATCTACTTGTTGAGTTTGTTGTCACAATTCCTGTGGATCCACTTGTTGATAACTGCAGATTCATTTGTTGGTGTTGACCAATTATTTTCATTGATGGACTTTTCACAATTTAATGTTTGTTTTCCTGTAACAAAGAATGTTATTCATCGTCGTCATCGCCTTCTGGCAGCACATCCTTAAGAAATACCTTATGTTTTTCTGTTCCTGTTCTATTGAAATTTTTTTTCGGCTTTCATTCATGAGTTTTGGAACGAAATATTAAAAACGGTAACATTTAAATTTAACTCTTTCACAAATTTTTCACCTTGTTCTCCAAGAATATTGTTTTTATTTGGAAATGAGCTTCTTGATCCGTGCTGAAAGCACTTCGAAAGATTTTTGATTTACTCGTTTTCACTGATGTCTAGTTGAATTTTTGTTATTAGTTATTATTAAGCCAAGAACACTTTATCATCATGACAAAATGGATACACAATATTTAAAAATTGGACACATAATTGATATACATATGTACCTACATTATGTAGCTGCCCTACTAAACCTTTAAACTTTTGAATCATCCAAAGCATTATATTCTATTGGAATTTTTTGGATTTTTTCATTAATTCGGCTTAAGCCTTGCTAGGGCTGCGTAGGTCTTCGACACTTTCTCGCTTGAAAACTTGAGGTGATCCCTGAAGTTGAGACGACAATCCAGTAGGACCCCTAAATACTTAATGAAAGGTGCGGATGTTATGTCTTGTGCCCCGACTCGAATGTTTATGGTTTCAAGCTTTTCCTGCTGCTGATTAAAAGTAGCTCAGTTTTGTGGTCCGCAAACTCTAGACCAGTCTGCCAAAGCCAATTTTTAATGTTTACAACGGATGAGTTGCATTTCCCCTGGAGTTCCGGGAGCGGCTTAGCCACTGCAACTACTGCAATGTCATCTGCGTAGCCAATTATCTCTACTTCATCTGGTAGAGGCACGCTAAACATTCCGTCGTACATCACATTCCATAAGATTGGGCCGAGCACAGATCCCTGCGGTACACCAGCAGTAGTGTTGTACATTTGTGGGCCTATTTCTGTGTCATATAGAAGCTTGCGATTGCTCAGGTATGACAACACCATTCTGACAAAGTACTTTGGTACACGGAGATTATCCAAGGAGCGTACTATATTGCACCATCTTGCCGAGTTCAACGCATATTTTTAATATCCAGGGTAACTACAGCGCAATACTGTTTTGTGCCCCAGAGTCATCGTTCACCAGCGATTGCATTCAGAGCGATATCACGGACTCTATTTATTGCATCAAAGGGGCTGTTGATATCGAAAAGCCCACTTACTTGTTCGCCTCTGCTTAACCTGCGACTATTGAATTCACTAACCATCAGGTAAAAAGGAAAATGGCTAGTGAATTACTATTGAAACGGGAACTATTTGCCACCAAGCATACTGCAGGGAATATGAACAAGCCCCTATGTCTATCCTATGCAATAAAATGCTCCTCTCCTTTATAATTTCCCAACAATATCTTTAAGCTATTTTTATTAAAAATAACTTCCTTCTTAGTACAACCTTATTAGTAAACACCTAAAGTATGCCATCACCTGATTATAAAGATTTTATTATATATTTTTTGCTTTATTTTCTTCTCACTTCTTTGCTACTATTTTATCTACAATATTGCATTTTATGCATTGCTTATAGTATATTAAATTGTTAGAATATGTATATATGTGTATCTAATAAAATAGAAATAGTTCAAATTTTTGTTAAGAAAATTCCTGTTTCAAAGAGAGTAATCTTTGTTGCTCGTTACGAAAAGAAAAAAGAGTTAAACGAAAAATCCGCAAAAACACTTTTATGAGCAAAATGTTGTAAACTTTTAAAGTTCTACTTTATAGTTAAGTTCAAAAGTATCTCATTAAATTAAATTAATAGCTTTAGCTTAAACACCAAACGAGATCAAATAAACCAAAAGGATTTTACTAGTAGATACACTACTACAGTTGAAAATATTGAGTATTTTTTAAGTTATATAAAACACATAACTAAATACGTATATAAATACATAGTATGTATATCTATATTAGGGTGGGTCTATATTGTAGGGGACTAAAAAAAATCTACAGGTGCACACCCAGATTCTGATTCTATGGATCATTCTAAGAATTTTTGAAATTTCTATCAAGTATTCGTCAATTTTCCTAACAAATTCGTCAATTTTCACCAAAGAAGGCAAAAAAATTCAAAAAAATTTACGGATGCGCCCTCTGGCGTCACTCATAAATAAAAATAAATGTCGAAAATGGATTTCTCGTGCTAAAAAACCTCCACATACATATATAAAAGAATATTTTTTTATCTTTTTAATGGTTTCTAAGTCAAATGTTAAATAAATTGAAATTTTGGGAGGCTCGAAATTCATCTACGACATATGGTTCCTTGGGCAAAAATTCTAAGAATGATCCATAGAATCGAAATCTGGATGTGCCTTGATCACATAAAATTTGAACCGCCCTAATCTATTTATATATAAAATCGTAAGCCTTTTCGTGTCTGTGCACACTAATCTCAGAAACGGCTTAACCTATTTGAATGAGTTTTGACTGGTGTATTGTAGCAAGCTTCATGTAACATTTAGCGTTTATTTTATCGAAATCGACCTTCTAAATCAAATGATATTCATATTTTTATTTATGTTGCCTACTTTTTGGCTGATTTTCGAATGTTTTCCTCTTTAGATGCGGGGCAACATTAAAGATCTGATAATTAGGGAAAAAGATAACAAAAAAACGCTATTACAAACATATTTTGAATACCACGCGTACGAAGTCGGGGGCACAGCTAGTTGTATAATAAGTTTCCTTTAACAATTGCCTCTTTGTTGTGATAAGTAAGCACCCTGACCAGTGATTACTCAAGCTATTAGTAGGGTATCTTCTCATGCCAGAGTGGTCAAAGGAAAACACTGAGCACTTGGGCACCTTGTATCAATGTGTGTATACTATTCTATACCTCATTTAACTGTGAGTAGGTAAGACTTTACTGTTTACATACTAAACTGTTAAGCTCTTATGCCCAGTTAGAAATGTACATTGGTCCTCATCACCGACTTACATTTTTACCTATCATAACTTTTCTTTAATATTGAAAAATATATATGTGTAAGGCAAAAGGAATGATTTGCTTATCACTTTAAAACTGAACTTTCTTTCTTACTTTGCTCAATACCTAATTTAGTGAAGCATTTCGATCTTATCCATAGAATCTTGAACCTTGAATTTAATTTGGTTTAATTGTATTGAAATAGTATGTTTAGCAAAGAAGTTCTCAAATGTTTAGGGTATCACATAGTCGGTCATAATGATGATTTGGATTTGGAGTAAAATAGAAAAAACCGCAACACTTCAAACCAAACATGAAACAGTAATCAGAAGCTACATACTTACTGATACGAGCAGCAATAAAAAAAAAACCAGTTTAGTAACATTTTAAAGAAATAGGAAAAGGAAAAGATGATCCATGTGAATGCTTCCTGCTGAGTAAATGATTATGTTAGTGAAGTATCTACTTATGTTACTTACTACTACAAATACTAAACTTTAGTGAGCACCTAAAAATGTTTTACAATCTTTTCTTTTGATGTACAACTTCAATTTGATGGGCCAGGAATTGTTTTATTTGTGTTTCACTACTATTGATAATGGATGGCATAAGGCGATTTTAAAGAAATGATAAAAATATGGATTTCTAGAGTGTAGAGTATTTCAAATGAATTCTGAAATTTGTCTTATTGTGTATAATTTGTGTATCATGTTATACTTAGTACTGTTTAATATAACATATCTTGTTGTTCTTGTATGGTATAACATGTTCTCTGTTGTCAGTCCGTTAGGTGTTTTGAATGTTGTGATACTCTTTGATTCCGTCAATCTTTGAATTTGGTTCTGTTATAATTGGTATTAGTGCTGTGCTGCTTTCATACGTAAATTGAATTCACTTCTAACTGCACTTGTTAAATGAACATCGACGTGGTCAGTCATTTATTTTAATTTCTTCACTTGCTTTTTAGCAGTCACAACGATTGGACGCTTATTGTTCTATGATTTTGTATGCATCATAGGACATTGCTCCTAAACAGTCCTTTAGTTTTTCATAAATTTTGGAAATAATATTAAGTACAATATTTAATAAAATCGACTGTTCTTATGCAATATTTCTTTATAATTTTTGATTCACATTCCAAAATTTATAAATTTTAGAAATTCCAGGAAGAATTAATTACTTCTTGATGAATATGTTGATGATTATTAGAACCATCAGTTTGTTGGGAAAAGTTGTACCCAACTGATATGTCGTATTCATTATCATAGCAACTTGCCAAGCCACATTAACTTTCTGTTGGAATTGTGTTGTGGGTGTTCGTGATTTTGTGGTCATCTATGTGCGAAGATGTTGCCAAACCATATTAATATAACAAATTCACGGACTCCCATACATGGTTTCTGGATTCTATCACTCACAGGATGAAAGAGACGCCGATTCATATATATGAATTTGTTATTTGTGATATTTTGTAATATTCGTTGAAAATTATACTTATAAAATGTGTTGTTCTTCGGCAACAGATTCTGAATTAGAAAATGATGATGTTGATGGTCCATTGTACATGTGGCTTGCAGTACATTGATCATCATCCAAATCAGACAACTTTCTTTTATTTGTTGTTACTTTTGAAGCCTCCTATTTAGCATTTATTCTATGGCATTGAAACCAATCTTAAATGTCTTATCAGTAAGACTGAACTGTTTCGAAAATTTTTCCCTATCTTCTCTTCCAATCCTGCCATTTGTTCTTAAGGAATATTTTTGGTTTACTTATTTTCAATGATGCCTGCTTGGATTATTGCATGTAAAAAGTACAAAATGGGTGATTTTGTTGAACCATCATTTCTGTTGATGGAGTCGGCGCAATTTGATGATTCATTTTCAGTGGCAAAGTACATTGAGTATCATTCTCTATTGCTTAACTGGAAGGACAATTCCAATTAAAAGACAATATCCGGAAAACTTTGCGAAACAATTGCGTGTAGCAGTCGCGATAGCTAAAATTTGGTTCCAGAAGCGAAGAATTATAGCCAAAAAGGCAAAATCTGGAGAGAATAAAAACAAAACAAATGAGAATCTTCATTTTTTTTTTGTATTCTTCATTTTTCGCCTTTTTGCGTCATTCTACGGTTTTGGAACCAAATTTTTACTGTCCTAACTGCGAGACCTAAATGTTCCGCCAAGTGTTCTCTTTCGACACCACGAATATTTTTTTTGTCTTGGAATTGCTCTCCCAATTGCGAAAGTTGATACGTGTTAAAAGAACCTCGGTCTTTTGGCTCACATAAATAATTTGGTTTATACTCTATTCACGGCTATTGCGTCAGATAAAAATTAATTTCGCCTTGTTCTCGTTTCACTGACTTTTGTACATTTCCAATTACTCGGTGTGTCCATCTTCCTTTGACTGACGCATCCCAGGCTCCTCAGATGTTTTTTTTTTTAATCGGAAGAAAAGCATCGAAAGCCGGATCGGTCTACAACCGAAGTGCGGGACTTTAACCACGCTAAAAACTTCTGCCTCATATCCTATTGTCCCCCCGGAACTGTCGTAAGATATTTCGTCGGGAGGAGAGGAGGAGCATAGTTGCTCAAAAGTCAGTCTGTCCCAAGTAAGTGGGTCACCTATTGTGTCTGTATTGTCTGTAGGTTGCAACTACACGTCAACAATCTACATTCACCTGTCCGTTTGTGCAGCTAGATCGGCCTGCGTTCGCGATCGTTCAGCTGCTCTGCTGCGCTCTGTTGCACGGAGGGTCCACATAATCGTTGCAATAGCGGTTTTTACCAATTGCCACTTCTCTTCTGTTTGGCACATGTGTGGCACCAGGTTATCCACAGTAGGCTGTTCACCAAAACACTCCTGTATCTGTATCCTCTCATCACTAAATCGAGGACAGCAGAAAAGTACGTGTTGGGCATCTTCGGTGATACCGACGCAGACTGGACAGAAGGGGTCCTCCTCGTGCTTGAACCGGTGCAAGTAGAACTTAAAGCAACCGTGTCCACTAAGTATCTGCGTCATATGGAAATCCACTTCTCCATGTTTCCACGTTATCCATACATCCAGGCTAGGGATTAGAGAGTACGTCCATCGCCCATTCCTAGACGCTCCCCATTTTCTCTGCCATTCTTGGATGCTGTGTCGCCGCTCGTCTTCTATAGATGACCCCGTGGTGAACCTATGTTCCAGTTCACGCGCCATTATGTCGATTGGTGGCATAGAGGCTATTACTTCAATCGCAACATCCGATGTAGTGCGAAAACCGCTTGCTACCCGTAACGCACTTAGGCGGTACGTCGAACGAATACCCGCCATGTATGAGCACTTCCGTGTTGCATCCGCCCATACTGGCGCCGCGTATAAGATAATGGAGGCAACAACTCTAGCCAGCAGCTTCCGCGTGCTTACTCGTGGTCCACCTATGTTTGTCATTATACGAGATAAGGCTCCATTAACTATCACCGCTTTGTCGTTTATGGCTACTAGATGCTCCTTGAAGGACAGCCTTGAGGGATGACTGGGAGGTTATGAGGCAGTCACCTTTCCGAATTGAGAACGTTTCCCTCACTTTCCGGGTAGACAGGAGAACAGCTTCGGTTTTCTCAACTGCTAATTCCAAATGAGCTTCACTGAGCCAGCTTATGACTCTGGCTGTGGCTTCACAGCAACTAGTTTGTATTCGCCTGATCGTTTTACCCACGACTACCAGAGCAATGTCGTCAGCATATCCAATCAGCGTTGCGTCTGTGGGAGGGTTCATCTTGAGAACGCCATCATACATTACGATCCACAAGGTGGGACCTAGGACCGAACCTTGTGGCACGCCCCTTGTGACCCTGTACTCCTTCCGGCCATCATCGGTGTCATACAGCAGTACTCTATCTGCGAAATAATTTTCGATAATCCGCTTGACGCTTGATCGCTCATTGGCTTGTCGGCGTCGTAGTCGCACACACTCACACAACTTATATATAACAATAGTTTTGACCTTCGTCGTCGCTCGTTGCTTATCTTTGTTTTTTTTTTCTTTCTTTTTGAACTTTTATCCTCGTCGCCAGTTTTGTGTATGTACTTTATTTGCTTATTGAGGACCGTCTCGGTTGGAGTCTCGCGATCGAATACAATACAAAAATACAATAACTAAATTCTTCTTAATTCGTCTCTTCATTTCCCTGTAAACAATTTCAAATGAGAAAAATGCATTTATTCTTGTGTAAAATATTATAATAATTTTGCATAATTTTATAAACACCGAGTAATTTGCATAAGTGGCGATGTGTGTCCCCCAAGTGGATCATAATCACACCCTACCATACACCACACACTCTTCGCAATTGTACCATGTCCCATGCCCGAGTGTAGGTTCCTTATCTTGCTCAGCACAATTCTCTTGAAGTGCACTCAAAGGTGCGGACGAATGTTGCTGCCGGAAACATCTGTTTCCGCCTTGAGCAATGGCAACAGAAATGTAAATGCCATGCCTTTGCTTTTGCTTCGTATGAGTTGCAAGTGTTTGCGCACTCAATGCCGCATTGTGGTTGCACAATTTGATATTCATTTGAATTTTAGTTGCTGCTTTTACAATTTTCTTTATCCACTTCCCCCACCCTACTTTGATTGTTCTTTATTCTTTTACCCATTTTATGCATTTTTCCCCATTTATCCGTTGCCATTGTTACTGATTCTGTTTTTTGGCTTTCGACCGTAAAATGCAAGATTATTAAAAGCGCAACGAGATAAGGCTGTGTTCTCCTCTGTTCAGCATGCCATTTTATCCTCATGAAATCCTCATTTTGAGCATTTGAGTGAGTTGGTGGAGAATTGTTGGATCTGGTTTGGTTTAGGAATCATTTTAGGAAATGCCACAAAAGTGAATTCATAACCATTTGAATATTTTTAGCCGCAAAGAAAACAATATCAGACATACTTGCCTTTCCATTCGTTTTCCCTTTTATTGTAGATAATATTTTGCTGCTTTATGGTTTTGTGTGCATCCATTTTTGTACAAATTTCATTTTGAAAACAACTCGATTCTAATTGAGGAGAAAGAACATTCATTGAATTTGTGAATTGTGCAAAATGAAATAATATCTCTATGAATTACGCCAGATACTTTACGGTACGGTATTCAATGGAAAAATTAAAGATCCACTTATATCATACCACACTTTATATCCGATTTACAGTACTTAAACCGATTCCAAGGCAGACAGGACAAGGCAAAAAAGAAGATTAGTGTCTTGATTTTAGTCTTCAGTTCTGTGAACAAATTCTTGGCAAACTTTCGCCAAGCATTAGGATTATCTGCAAATGCAACTGAAATAATAACAGAAAAGTATTTTTTTTTTGTTTTTTCTTAAGAAATGTTGCCAACTTTTATTGCAAAGAAGCCTTAACGCATCAGTATAGTAAGTATATTATCTGTTTATTTCATGAATGCTACTTGATTCTCTGTATACCATTGAAATGTACAAGTTGTTTTTGTTTTGACATTGACAGTAGATTTAGGTCAGTTGAATGCATAAATTGACATTGACAAACCATCATCATCATCGTCAATATAAATTTGTGTTGTTCAAACAATATTCAATATATTTTAATATACAATAATAATAAGCAACACTTCACTCATCGAATGCCATAAATTTAATTAAGTGTGAAAGTTTTGTTCAATTGCATTTGGATAATTATCATAAACAAACGGAAATGCGCAACGGATATGATGATGAATCGATGTCTATATGTAAATGTATCTGGCAAATCAAACAAATATTAAACAAACAAAATAAATAAACCAAACTGCACACACAATATTATGGATATTCATCATTATCCTGATTAATTGCAAACAAAATAAAGCAACACTTCTGTTCAAGTGAATTTCAAGTTGAAATTAAGTCATATATTAAAGACAAACATGAACTCTAAAATATAATATATGTATATATATTTTCTTTCCCAATAGATGAAGTACATTTGTTTCTTATTATATAACAAAAAATAAAAAAAAAACAAATCTAATACTTTTTTTAACATTGAAAAGGGGGTTTATATTTGACAAATACGAACATTTTCGAATTATCAGTTTGAAATGTTATGGAAGGCTTGGTTTATTTTTGAGTACTACTTGCGGCTGCCCCACTGTCGCGAGATACCGCAACGTTCCTCTGAACAACCCTAGACCAACACATGTATGTACATATTAGTGTAGGTATAATATTTAATATGTAAGGACAAAATGTATTATAAAGAAAAACTGTATGAAGTAGAGCAGCTAGATTAAGTCTACTGGTCTGCTCCTTTTTAGTCGTCTACATCTTGTTAATTCGTCTGAAGGAATGTCAATCATTTCAACTTTGGAATGTCGTTCTAAGGTGTTATGGTATCTTCTACATGCATTGTTGATTTCGTCGTGCACCATTTTTACACCGAGGTCTTTATGTATGTCATAATTTGTTATGTACCAGACAGCATTAACTATTGCTCAAAGGATTTTAGATTGTTGTCTTTGTATAATATTTACGTTCGTTTTCATGGCAGTACCCCATAGTTGTATGCAATACGTCCATATGGGCTTAATAGCAGATATGTAAAGTAGTAATTTCCCATTAGTATCAAGTTTTTATTGTCTGTTGTAAAACGGATTTAACTGCTTAAATTTTTAGTACAAGTTGGTCTTTCTTTTTCTGGATGTATGCAATATGCATGCCCAGGTACTTGGCCACGTTGCTTAATGGAATGTCAGTGCCTTTTATTTTTACTTGTCTTGGCTGATAAGCTGTCCGTGAAGTATATATCACTTGCAATGTTTTCATTTCGTTTATCTTAATTTTCCATAAATCAAACCAAGTGCATGTTTCGTCCAATATTGTTTGCAGCTTATCTATTGCCACATCAAGCTTTTTGTTTGAGTACATAAGAATAGTGTCGTCAGCAAAGGAGGCCACCATTGTCGAATTGTCTTCTGGGATTGGAATGTCATATGTATATAAAGCATAAAGTATGGGCCCAAGCACGCTTCCCTGTGGGACTCCAGATTTTATCTGCCTTAATGTAGAGGTTTCGTCTTTATACCTTATATAGAAGTAGCGACTATCAAGGTAGCTCCTGATGATATCACAAAAATCATTTGGTAGGATAGTCTTAATTTTTTTAAGAAGTCCGACGTGCCAGACTTTGTCAAACGCTTTTTCTATGTCCAAAAAAAAAAACACCTACACAGTATTTCTTGTCGTCGACTTAAGAATAGGAAAAAATGATCTGATCTTAATCAATATTATATTATACAAGGTGGCACAAAAGACATCACCCTATTGGAAGATGCTCTCATTTTTGCAAATGGCCGCCAATGTCAAATCTGTTTTGACATTTGTGGACTAGACAGATACAGAATACAAGTGAATAAGCCATGGAGCGATACACTCTCCAAGAACGCGGAATAATTGTGTCTATTTTTTTGCGTAACAATTCGTCGATTTGCACTGGCCCGCCAGATCGCCTGATTTAACGGTCCCGGACTTCTTTTTATGGGGTTTTTTGAAGTCCCGTGTTTACATCAACAAGCCTGAGACCTTGGAAGCCCTCAAGGACACGAATGCGAGAATTTATCGCCCGAAACGCTCGCCGAAGTGATGGAATATGCCATAAAACGAGCCCGTATGGCAATCAATTGTGGCGGCGCCCATTTGTCCGATATCATCTTCTCGACTTAACACAATTAATTCTAAAGGTCTAAATAAACATAATCAAAAATCAAATCAGAATCGAAGTTTTTCATTTAGAAAAAAAATAAGAGCCAAACAACATCGGATGACTTCTTTTGTACATGCAACCTGTCAGAGCTTAGCATGGGTGGGCGATTTGTCCAGTCTATATTAAGCAGTTCCCTCATTTCACCCTTACTCTACAAAAGCCACATAAGCCGAATATGACCAAACAATGAAATACGCGAAAGTAGATAAAAAATACAACTCGGCTTCACCGCAATCAACGTGTTTTCCTTCGTAGCAAACAAAAATTGCGAGAAATTCGATTTAAATGAGTTCATGTATATGTCTTCGATGGTTAGCTTCCATTCATTGGCGAAAACCGTATGAAAATCCGTTCTGTAGCTTTTAAGTTTATTGGGTTTAAACAGAGAGATACACACAGCGTGGGGACTTTGTTTTATAATATAATAATAATAATAATAAATATTCTTTAAATTTTTAAATATATAATTGTTTACACACAATACTATACTAAATATAAAGAACATATACGACTTTGACCCTATGGCCGTCAGTCGGGGAATACATTTTATACTAACTTAAATTAAAACTACAGTACTTCTTTTAAGTACTGGGCATTTTCCTAGGAAGTGGACTATATTTTCAACTTCATTGAGATTGCAGAGTGTGCAATTCATATTTCTGTGTCCATTCATATATATCGCTACTCGCTTTAAAAATCCATATAATAGTGAGCGCGTTTAAATAACTTCTCCCCGTAACTATGTTTATATGATTTTTATATATACGTTCACTTTGACTTGCTCTGTTCCACACTTTTTCCCTATTTAGGTGTTTTTCGTGTTCTATAACCACCCAGTATTCACTATACATGAGTTCTTTTTTAATATCATCGCATTTATATTGCTAAAAAGATTTTGTACTTTATCAAACCACAATACCTGTCGTTCTATTACTTTCCTAGTTAACTTATATGGCAGTCTATCGTCAGTGTATTCAAATAAGGTTTTATATACGTATGTCAGGAACAGACCCAGCGTATATAAATACCCATTTAGAATATCTATTTCCAAGTATATGCAGTACGACGGTGTGTTACTTGGTAGATGCAAAAGTCTCTTCAAAAAATAAAGTTACAACTTATCCACCCCTTTAAACAAAGTAAATCTCCATACTTGTGCAATATCACATTGCACGCTCCTATTGACTGCTGAAAATAACTTCCATTTTGCGGACAAAAATGTTTTCCAAGTTGCATTGATGCTATTTTTGGCAAGACTATTCCTATTTGCTAAGTGGGCTTTGAAACTTAGTTATGGTGTCAATATTACCCCTAGGTAATGTTTTATAATATGAATATTCATCATTGATTAAAGTTGCAATTTATCAGTAACTAACCATGTTGTAACAGTAGAAATTCCAACACAAGTAGCCAGAAATGTCTTGAGAAACTCAAATTTAAAACAACTTACTAATAACACAAGCCTTTTTTTCACCTTGAATGTTTTTATATAGAATCAATAGAATAGAACCTCCTGATTCCAAATATATTTGAAAATTGATTAAAAATAACTTGTTAAAAGTCGGTAAAATGATAAGTAAAAAAGAAAATTGCCTCTATAAATTCTTGTTATCAATCAATAAGGAAACAGTGGACGAAGTGCTTGCAAATTGGTGTTCCAATTCTGGCCATTCGGCCTACTGCCGAGCCAGCTGCGGCCAAAATTTGAATGAAATCAATGTACATCCTTTATCGGTAGAATCTCTTTATCAATTAAAGTAAAATTTGTTGAAACAAAATCAATTTTTGTTCATTGAATAACCAAATCAAAATCGAACCAATAGATGGCCCATCCTTACTAAGAATATTGAAAAAAATACTCCCAAAGCTAAGTAATATCTACCCTTTTTCTGGGGGAATTCCTTCGTAGGCCAGTATAATGGTAATAAATTTAATTTGTTTATTTTAGCTCCTCTCTTGAACTAGAGTTATAAGGAATTATATTGTATAAGAAAAGATCAACATTCTAAGTCACATTAAACAAACAATGAATAATTTTTTATAAAAAAAAAGAAATAAAAAATATACAAATATGTACAAATGTAGTACAATGGGTTAAAGAATTTTGAATAATCGTCATTCATATTTTTTTTCTTTATTCTTTGAGTACAAGAACATCACATCATTATGCTTATTTCACATGGCGTATGAGCAATGCCAAAACAAATACATAAAAAGGGATGCGTTAAAATGAAAAAATATACAAAATAAATAGTAGTAGTAGTAGTACAAGAAAACAAACTGAAATTGAACACAAGCAGAGCATGTTGTATGAATGAAATCCTTCTTACTTTGTTACTTACTTACATGGGAATTCATGGAAAATGAATTGTCTGTTTGTACATGGTAGTACATGTGCATGTCCTTTTGAAATATCTTTGTACTACTATAATGCCACAATGCTTTTTCTTTTGTCATCTTATGAATTTTGGTTGGTTGTCATGTTTCCATGTTTCTAGTTTGTTATTATTATTATTATTTCTATTTCTATTGTTGTTTGTTTGTTTGTTTGGTGTTTATGTTTCCGCTCTCATTATTAATTCGCATCCTTTTGTTTTCTATATATGGAACATACTCTTACTTTTCTAGGATATTTTGTTCATATTTTGTTTCCCTCATTCTTTCATATTTTCTTCTGTTTACAAAGTAGAAGGGAATTTGTATTGTTGACACATAAAAATTTGTTCTAACACCAAAAACTAAAATATAATGAAGAATGATGATCATGTGAAGAGGAAATTTTGTACTAAACTAATGTATAATCTGTCATATACTTACTATATATTTTAATTAGCACAAGTGCAAACTTTTACCTTACAAAAAACAACATATCATTTTGAAATGTTTGATTGAAAATTGTATCTACGTACGTACATATGATTGCAATTACATAAAACAGACAAATGACAAAATGAGTTTTGGTACAAATTAGAGACAATTTGTTGCAATTAGAACTCATACGCACATATATGTACATACATACTCATTATGGATACTCAACTCGTTTCATCTCATCACAACTCAACTCAATTCAATTCAATTTGATTTAATTCAATTCAATTCGATACGATATGATACGATTAACAAGATACAGAAGAGAATGACAAATTCTGTGTAACACATACGGATACTTATTCATTTTCAATTAAAATGGCAATGTTCGATTGACACGATTTCATGATGTTTACGAGTATCTTGATTCAGTCTACAGAAAGGAATATGCAAATAGTAGTAGAAAGTTAGATGGATGAATAAATAGATAGATACACGTACTTGTGTATATAGATTAACGTTGTTTAATTACTAAAAGCAAGTACATGTTTTTTCTTTACACTCTCAAATCCACACACACACAGAAATATGTGTGTGTCCTGGAATATTTGGTGGGTAAAAGAGAGAGAGAGAGAGAGTTCAAAATTTATATCCTCATAAGTGAGTAAGTGAAGTGTGTTGATATTTACAGATTAATTTCATATCATTAGACATTGGAGACGAATAAATTATTGTAGCATGTAACTAGTATCAACTCAATAGTGAGTTTTCCCAATTGGTAAGGAAATGGTGACATATCCGATTCATTGTACTGTGTACTATATTTGTGTGAATTTGTGTTTGTTTATTTTATCGGAGGTAAAACTTTGATAAATTATTAAATCCATGAATGGTTTTGCGGTTTGGGAATTTATTTAATTAAAAAATGAAAATTATTAATTTGCAATATTTTATATACCAGATACAAATAGATTACTTATTTCAATCACTCCCTCAGTGGAATGTCATGTATCAACAGATAAAAGAAAATGTTTGTTTTTACAGAATTTTAATATTTTTGGTGTCTTTTTCAATTTCATATTACTAATTGCCCTTAATTCTACTTGTTTTAGCCTTGATATCCTTTGATATACTACATAAACATAATAACAACAACTAAACAGATATAAATCAACACATTTGGGGGGGCATTCAAGTATTGCGCAAGCAAATTTTCATTGATTTTAGACACCCCTGTATATATGCAAAGCTTCCCTTCCGACAAACCGGGGCATCCGCCCCGAGCAGCAGTTTCAAGGGGTGCCGAGAGCATAATATATTAGGTCATATAAAGAAGAAGAGTATTACATTTTTGGCATAGCCAATGATAGCCTTCTTTCAGGTTTTTTTTAATGGTTTTTTGACATTGCAAGTGTGAGCGCAGCGCGCTAAGTTGAAGTAAATCATTTGGTGTTGTCTCAGTTGTCGCTTCGCTATGACATTAAGTGTTGTTGGCTCAGTGTAGACAAGGATTCAGTGTTAGTACCAAACAGTACCAAATTTAATTGCGCTTATGAACATAAACTATTATTATTGACTATAAACATATTTAATGTGGCATTTAATAGTTGTGGTCATGAATTCAGCAGCTAATAACTTCATCATCATTTAACTTAGATTATTCCGGTTAAATGATTTGGAAAACATAATTTGATACAATAATATACTAAATGAAATCATTATAAGACGTGATTGTGGTATTTTATTATTTATAGAAATAGAAACTAAAACTTATTTTATGATAAAGGATAACTAATTAGTAATTATTCTAAAGATTCCATGCTATCACATTAGTCTGATGATTTGTAACATTAGACCCCATCGTCAAGTTCATCGATTAACTCAAAGAACTTATATCAACACCGTTGGCATGCCAATTAAAAGTAGTAAGAATCCTATCTGGATCAATCTGTTGATCATCATGTTGCTTATAATTGGAAGCATTATCATTATCATTTTGCTGTATCAAACCATTTCCAGTTGACAGTTGTTCCACTTGATGTACTTGATCCATTTGTTCGTGTTTTTGGCAGTTTTGCTGCGGTTGCCCTAGTTGAGTTTGTTCCAAGAATTGCTGATACTCTTGTAACTGTTTTTTCAAGTTGTGCTTCAGTTCGTGTGATCAATCCTGTTGAGCCACCTGTTGAGTTCTTGCAAATGGTGTCGATGAAGATGTTGACGGCCCACTCCATAATTGGTTTGCATTCCAATTCTGCTGAACCACAGTTCCTGAATACATTGATGGTGATGGTGATGTCGATGGGCGATATTGTTGCTCCATCATTTCCGTTGATGGAGTCGGCACAATGTAATCATCCATATTCAGAGGCAGAGTGCACTGTACATAATTCTCTATTTGATTCATCTACCGACACCACGAATGTTGTCTGTTTTTTGAAATCGTTCTTCCCATTGCGAAAATTGATACGTGTTAAAAGAACTTCGGATTCTTTTAGATTTTGTTACGTTTGGTTGATTTTTTAAGCTGATGACTCTTAAAGCATAGCTTATGTTTAACAGTTACATAGACATACTTAGATAGATACAGGTAGATGAAGGAAGAATATACACAAATTGGAATGATCAGTATAACCGAAAAACCCGGTCTATCATAGATTTATGCTTTGTTGTTCTATTTCTCCAAAGCGACGGTCAAACTGCTTTAATCAGGTGTGTCATAGAAATCGAGAGAAATTGAAAATGAATTGATTTCAAAGCCTAAAAATATGCACTATCGCTGGCCGCAGCCTCCGTCAGGGCCTCCTCACCAGCATCGTCGGGCCCCTTTCAGAATACATTCATTTCTAGATATGAACAATATGTCGGATAGAGTTTTTAATGCGATAATGTAGATTTTTAATTATAAAGGCCCTGAATCCTTTATACCTAATCTTTTGTAACTGATAGACAGTCGTGGACAAACAGAGACAGACAGAGACAAACAGACGTACAAAGCATTAAACTATGTTAGATCTCTAGATTTAAGTATAAAAAAGCATCGCAAATTTAAATCAGTAGCACTTTTGTGAAGAATTCATACACACTGCACATTGACAAAAAAAAAATTAATATTTCAAAATGGAGTGTAAACAAGAAAATCAATCAAACGTAACAAAACCTTAAAGAATCCGTAGTTATTTAACACTTTCGCAATTGGAAGAACGATTTAAGAAAAAAAGACAACATACTTGGTCTCGAAAGAGAACATTTGGCATTACATTTATGTCTCGCTGGAAAAACCATTAAAATCTGGTTCCAAATCCGATGGATGAGGGCCAAGAAAGCGAAAGCTGAAGTAAACGAAAACAAAATGATGAATCAAATAGAGAATGATGCACAATGCACTCGGCCTCTGAATATGAATGATCACATTGTGCAAACTCCATCAACGGAAATGATGGAGAAACAATATCGCCCATCGACATCACCATCACAATCACTATATTCAGAAACTGTGGTTCATCAGAATTGGAATGCAAAACAATTATGGAGTGGGCCGTCAACATCTTCATCGACACCATTTGCAGGAACTCAACAGGTGGCTCAACAGGATTGGTCACACGAACTGGAGCTGTGGCACAATTTGAAAAAAGACTTACAAGAGAACCATGAAATCTTGGAATAAACTCAACTAGGGCAACCACAGCAAAACTGACAACAACACGAACAAATGGATCAAGTACATCAAGTGGAAGAAGTGTCTACTGGAAATGGTTTGATGCAGCAAAATGATAATGATAATGCTTCCAATTACAAGCAACATGATGATCAAAAAATTGATCCAGATAGGATGATCTTTTTACTTTGCCAGGGTTTTCTTTTAATTGGCATGCCAACGGTGTTGATATAAGTTCTTTGAGTTAATCGATGATCTCGTCGATGGGGTCTCTAATGTTACAAATGGAATCCTTTGAATAATTACTAATTAGTAATCTCTTATCATAAAATAAGTTCTAAAATACCACAATCACGTCTCATAATTATTTCATTTAGTATATTATTGTATGAAATTATGTTTTCCAAATCATTTAACCGGAATAATCTAAGTTAAATGATGATGAAGTTATTAGCTGCTGAATTCATGACCAAAACTATTAAATGTCACATTAAATATGTTTATAGTCAATAATAATCAGAATCGTTGTTGAGCATTCAAACAGTGAAGACGTGTTTACCGCTCAAATTTATGTGTGCATTTAACTTTCCAAGTCTTGTAATATGAGCTCTGCTCATCAAATTAGCGAAAAGCTAATCAAATACAACGAGAAATGCTTATTTCTCGTTCGTCTCAACTGAACACAGAAACAAAAATAAAGTTCCCGTTCTAAGCACAAGCTGAGCTTAGAGCTAGATCCTGCTCTGACGCTCTGTGCTTAAGTAACAGACACTCACTACTATGGAGTGCGCAAACACCTTCTGATATAACCCCAGAAACAACAGTATCAACAACTGTAACAAACAAACACTACACAAAGCCCATCTTATATAACAACAGCAAACTCAGCATGAACATCAACAACAATATACTCAGCAACTGCAATGACCTTTTCATCGCATGCAGTTACTGCTAGAACAACATCAATTTGTCCAATCAGGCTTCGATCGCGTCATCGGTCCCATCGGCGACAGTTACGCCCACAGCAAGTACAAAGAGCTATCACTGAAAGAAACAATCACCGGACAAGCAGACAGAACAAACGCAAAACAACAACAAAAAACAGAGAAGCAAATCACATAAAACGGCACAAACTAAGTACATTACAAGAACACTGGTCAAGCAAAAATAAGATGATGCGATTAAACAAAAATACTACTGTTTTCACCAATTTTTATCGCCCATTAACAACTAACAAGGACAGTGAAACCACTGTAGATGAACAAATAATATGATCGAGAAGATGATGACTCGGTACCTCCAGTCACATCTAAAGTAAAACTTCCACCTATAACTGTGCTTAAGAATAGCTCTATATATATTAATGATATGCTTAATAAAATCAAAATCGCCACATACTCGTATTACAATAAAACCACCATATCAATTGGCATCAAAATATTTGTCAATAACCTTGGCTGCCACAACACTATTTGCGATCAACTCAAAAGTGATAATTGTGAGTTTTTCTCTTATGATAACAAAGAAACGAAGCCATTTAAAGCCGTCCTCTCTGGTTTTGATACATTTTCGAACAAAAATTTTCTCTATTCAAAATCAATTTCAGTCATGTACATATTGACCATTATTATCTACGACCTTTTGCCATTTTATGGGTAGATTCATAATTCCATCGATGTGGAACTTCTGCGGTTTATCAGCGAAAAACTTGGCCAAATGATTTTCAAGGGGTCTTCAGTCAGCCAATTTTTTTTACCATTAAGAGAGTTTTACAGAGACCGAAACAAATTGTAGTCAGAGGGTGCAAGGTCCGGGTTATACGGTGGATTCATCAAAACTTTCTAACCAAGCTCCGTCAATTTGTTCTGGGTCATCAAAGATGTGTGTGGCCTAGCATTGTTATGATTGAAGACAACTCCCTTTCTGTTGGCCAATTCTGGTCGCTCTTTCTTGATTGCTTCATTCAAACGGTCGAGTAGTGAACAGCAGAGGGCCGAATTGACCGTTTTGCAACATTCCAATCCCATCAAACACTCAACATAACCTTATTTTTCGTCAATCCAGGCTTTGAAGTCGTTTATGTGAAGGCTACCGGCTTTTGACCATGATTGCTTGCGTTGGATATTCTCGTATTGAATCCATTTTTCATCGCCCGTAATGATGCGCTTTAAAAATGGTTCCATTTCGTTACGTTTCAGCAGTGTTTCACTGATGGTTATTCGGTCAATAAAATTTCTTTAAATTAATTCATGTGGCACCCAAACATCGAGCCTCTTTGAGTAGCCTGCTATTTTTAGATGATTCCAATCTGTCATATGGTTGATGTTTAGTGCCTCCGCTATTTTCTGATAGCTTCCGTACCGGCTTTGCTGTATCAGTTGAAAAATTTCATTGATTTTTTCAGTGACAGGCCGACCAGTGCGAGGTGCATCTTTTACAACGAAATTTCCGGAATGGAATCTAGCAAACCACTCCTGGGATCCGGCATTCGCATACGGCATTTTCTCACCGTAAACTGCACACATTTTTCGGCATGTTTTTGCAGCGCTTTTTCCTTTTTTATAGTAAAAAAGTATCACATAACGTATTTCTTCAGATATTTCACTCATATTAAAATCAGTATAACTTTTAACACGAGCAACGAATTATACAGCTTTCTTGACAAGAAATATAGCCTGATATGTCACCTTTCAAAAACGTGTTCGTTTGACACAATAAGATTAGTGTTGCCAGATCTATGGACATCAACACCATCCAGTGGAAAAAGCCGCTGATACTTTTTATATGACCCAATGTATTATGATTTCGGTGCCCCCTAAAACTACCTATTTTTTCTTTTGAACAAATATGTTAACATTTAACAATTTTTGTGTATAATAGTAGTATTTTGTAGTACTCCTATGTATGAGTATTTACCACTTACAAATCGCCTGTTTGGTTGATCAAAAGTGCATGAACTACTGTCCCCGCAATGGTGGTGGTGCTCAGAGAAACTTTTCAAATCCAGAAATTAAAAAATAAAATTGGGAAAATGAAATACAAAAAAAAATTGAATAAAAACTGGAAAAAGAAAATAGAAAATAAAATAAAATGAAAAGCAAAATGTGAAATTGAACTTGCTGTTGCAAGCGAATAGAAAAAGCAGCCACAAGAATTCAATTTCCTACTCGAACTGTAAAATGCAGTTGCACATACTCGTATACATAAAAATAATACATGCATTTCTACTCTATATAGTATTGTATCTAGGGAGTATACTATATTGTACGTATGTATATTCAAGTGTATAGTATAGAGTGTTGTAGTGTTCTGGTATCAACCCACCACAAGTGCTTATTGATGTCACGGCACAAATTGAAAACCACATGGTCAAAAATTTGACATGACTAAAAACTTATGACCACAAACTCTTAGAGCATCAGCATTGATTTTATAACATGGTTCCATGGTTCATGGTTCAAATTGATTCTTGAAAACAGTTTTAAAAAGAAATACATAGAATACTACCTACATATACTCGTATTGTAGAAACTTTATTGATTGAATTTTCAAATTGATTTATTTATTTTTTTAATTATAATGTGGATCTACTAAAAACATCTTATGATACAAAATATTGTACTTAGATTAATAGAAAAGAATTGTTATTGTGATGCATATGTTGACTCATAGAAATAACAAAGATAAATGGTGATTCAGTAGTACAATGTAGATTGGAAGATAAGCAAAAGATTAGGAAAGGAAATGCATGCATACATACTTACATTGAGGTGTCTTGACTAGCTTAATATTATAGATGTCTTCGAAGTGCATCAATTGCGTATCAAGCAGACCAGTCAAAGCATACAAAAGTAATGTCATTCATCCATTGACTGAAGTCAATTCAAACTAGAATACTTCATCCTTGCAGCTGGCTAGCTTTCCCTTTTATACTCTATCAACACCTACAACACACTATCCTTTTCATATAGTACATACTACGTGTATTTGCCTTGCCTGCCATTCAATTGCTCGCATTCAATCAGCTATTCACTTCATTTAGTCACTCAGGCGCGCACACACACACACAATTCCTTCACATACTCATAGACACTTATTCACTCACTTACTTACTTACTCAATCAACTTCAATGTGCGTTGTTATCCTGTCCTCAACATGGCTTGGTTTGGTTTGGTTTGGCTTGGCTGAATAAGTCCTTCATGTCCTTTATGCCTTTCATAGTAGTAGTAAATAAACTCATTTCGATTCAGTCTCAATTTGAACGAAATTGTGCAATTGTATTGTATGAAGGAAATGAAATTGAGTTGATAAAGAGTTGCCCCAAAGAATGCAAAACTAAAAGAAAATATAATACACAAAAGTAACAAACTCATTCACACACATACACACCCATACACATAAAATGTAAATGTACGATAAAAAAGAGAAAAAGAGTGAAGTATAAGCAAATGAATGAATAGAGTAGAGTAAAGTAAAGTAGAGTAGACTAGAGAAAAAAGAAATGAAAAGAATCAAGTGAATTGTGAAAGCGTTTATCACATTGCAATGAATTGTCCTTGTCCATCGTCATTGGCATCCTCATTGTCATTGTGATTATTGTCCATCTTCCATTACAAAATGAAGCCTATTCACAATCACAATTCACTTTTTATTCATTTGATTCACAAAACTTGATTTCATCTTCTTCTACTAGTATAAGCAAAGCGAGTATTTCTTTATAGCCAAAGCATCCTTTTATGTAAAATAGTATCCTCTTTTTTGATGCACTTCACAATACCAAGTAGTCTGAATTACACTTCAAAACAGTGGCCTAAATCTTTTCTTCTAAAATTTTCCATAAATAGAGAATTGAGAGCAGCGTAGAGAAAAGAACTAATCTAATCATAATCTTTCGTTGTTTGAGCATCCATCGGCATTTATGCAAACTATTCGTCCAGGTTTTGAGATAATGAGAAGCAATAACTCAAGTCTCCTTTATCCTCCACTAAATCCGGTTTAACTACTATCACTCAGGTCCATAGGATGATTTCTTTTAAGTCTGCGTTGTGTGGAGTCTGTGTTGAGAAGTTTGTATGCCAGTAGGTTTGGGTGTGATCTGAGCCGTTCAGCGTACCTCTTGCTGTCAATTTCTTCTGTGTAGATCGTCGTTGCGAATATACCATGGCGCGAAGGTGAGTTTGCGTAGTGTTAGGTTTTGATACCTTTGTATGATGTTGACATTGGGTTTAGCTGCAGTTCCCCAAAGCTGTATGCCATATGTCCAAACATATTCAGGATGAATTTGTAGAGCCGTAATTTATTTTCAAGGCTGAGTTTTGACGTTTTGCCAATTAACCAATCCATGCGCTTTGTTTTGATATCTAAGTGCTTTCTTTTGGCAAGTATGTGATGTCTCTACGACAGCTTTTTGTCCAAATTTAGCCAAAATATTCAATACAATCCCTGATTTGTTTTCCTGAATTGTTTTACAATTAGAACAAGTATGAGTTGACAGACTGAAGCAGGGAACTAAATGCCAGGTTGAACGATTCTTGGACGATCAGTATCTATATTTACTACTTATATAGTACAATATACGAGTTTACAGAGGGTCGTTGTTACATTTTTCAATTTCGAAATTGTTCTTTGAGCAAAAAAGTTTAAGATCACCGTAAGTCTGTCCTTAATGGTTTATACAATATTCAATACATGAGCACATGATTCCAACGGATATATACATAGGTAGACAAATATGGTTACGAAAACACCTGAATTTAATTAAAGGATGTTATGAATACAACCAAAAAAAACAAAAAATAAATAAAAACATTACCAATATGAAGTGTACAATGTAGAACTAGTGTAGTAGTACACATACACTTTATTCACATCGACGTTAACATTTTCCTTGTTTTTCAGCTGCTTTTATTTTTGTTTTGTTCATATTTTTCATTAACAAAATTCTGTTGTGTTGTGTGTTTTCCCCATTCGTGTGTTGTTTGTTTGTTTGTTGTGTCGTCATCGTCGATGTCGTCCATCATTCATTCAACGAATTCAATAAAACTGAAACATGTTTTCAATTAAACTGAACAAGACTTTTCCATCACGTTGGAATATCTAAATCAAATTGAAATTGTTTGGGTATATTCAATAACATCCACATGCACATACTAGTCATTTATACACATGCATATTTACCATATGTACACGTTGAATGTATGAATGTATCTACATACTATGAAAATTTCTGATGATTGTATTTTTTGGATATTTTGTATTCATTTATCCATTTACTATTTGTTCTTTTCATTTTTGCAAACAATTTTTCTTTGGTTATCCTTTGTTTAAGGAAAATTGTTTAATGAAATTCTATAACATTTTTAAGAAATGATAAAAGTATATTTTCAATCATTTTATTTTTGTGCTTTTTGTGGCAAGTGAAACTTGAAAAACTCATTGAAATATTGCAAAGAACGTTTTTAAAGCTCATGACAACAATGACTGAACCGATTTCAATGAAATTAATACGAAAAGCCAAGAAAACATTTTGACTGGGGATCCGTTTTCGAGATTTTATCCCGATCATGTGTAAAAACGAAAGGAAAGTGTAAAATTGTGAGTTTTGAGTCTTTTTTAAAAGAAATAATCTTTCCGATGACACCAACTTCATATTGATTGTATCATCCGATCCGAAATTATAGCAAAATTCATTTGACCATATTTTACTTGTTTATTTGTGCTTTAAAAAATGTTCGATCGTTTATATGATGAGAACGATTGAACCAATTTAATTGAAACTAATGTCAAATGAAAGGTAATAAGGGGGACTATAATTTGGAATCATCCGTATCAATAATTTTATCCGAATCATTTGTTAAAATGGAGTAAATTCACAAAAGAGGTGAATTCTAGGTTTTTCTATTGGTAGAAACAAACAAAACTTAATCATTTTAGAGAGAGGAAGTAATAAGCTTTCTAATGACACCAATTGGATCAGCCAATCCGAAGTTATAGCAAAATTCATTTGACCATATTCAATTTGAAAAAATATGTGAAACTAAAAATTTCTTACTCACAGTACAAATTCTACCAGCTGGTACTAGGCCAACAGAAATGCATTTGGCCTATATCTCGAGAACGACTGAACCAATTTCAAAGAAACTAATGTCAAATGAATGGTACTGAAGGGGACTATAGTTTAGGGTCATTTGTATCCCAAAATTTATCGGTATAATATACTAAAACGAAGAAAGTGGGAAAAATAGGTCAATTTTAGGTCTTTCCAGCAATAAAAGTAAACAAAATTTGACGCTATAATATACATGAGGTTATAAACTTTCTGATGACATCAGTTTTATAATGATTGGGGTAGTCAATCCACAGTTATAGCCAAAATTCATTAGTCCAATTATAAATTAAGATGCACCTTAAGCAAGTTGAGACACAAACCTATTTTTAATAAATAAATACATGCCGATAAGCATGCTTTAATTTTTTAACTGGTGTTTCCAGTTCTCTCATTTTTTACTTAACGAAAAATTTGCATAATTTTGAATTTGCTTAATGAAATTTTGTATTTAATTGAAATTTGATATTATTAACATAATAAAATTATACCAGACAGTATAGAAATATTTACCGATGCTTAAATTAGTTAGTTTAAATACGATAAAAGGCTTAATTTGTAATGAATTATATTTAAAAGAAGTTTAGATTTGCAAAGTTGGAACGTTGGGCAGTTATTTACATAAGGACGGACAAGCTCCTTAGATATTTCCTTCTTTTCATTTCAGCAGATACATTGAGGTCCTTTGTTTCCAATATTACTAGGTAATATCTATAAATACAAATTGCATAAGAATGTAGAAATATAAGAAATGCACACAAGAAAACTCACTCACTTTTAGCATCAGACGTCATCATCAGCTACTTATTTCTGTGTAAATGAATATATGTATATTTTCGTTGGAATTAACCACCAAATGTTATTCATCATTTTCGTGGAATGGATGTAGGTCGTTGCTAGTTTTTATCCATTTTTATTTATTTAAGTGTATTGATTTCTGCTGCTGCCCTAAAAATAAGAAAAACATTTAATTAATATTGCATTCATATCTGTATTTTTATTTTTACTGTATAATTTCATCAATTTCTTTTATATATTTTTTTAATATTTTATAATTCCAGTGACCTAAAGATGTTGATTTTATTGAGTGCGGTAAACATTGATCATGGATCATGACTTAATCGGTTCTACCTAAGAATTTAAAATATATCGAGTGGACAAATCGCTCGATTTAAGCGGTGCTTCTTTTTATTTCATAACCAACAACAAATTGTGTGTAATCTCGAGGAAACATGCATACAATTTGTTGTTGGGTTTAAAAGTAAAGAGAAACACCGCTTAAATTGAGCAAATTTGTCCAGTCTATGTGTTTTAATAGTCTTTGGTTCTACTAGTCAAGTTAACCACTTTTATAATATCGATCGGATCATAGCAAAGACATTATGTGCAAGTGGAAAAGTATAAAAAGAGGAAGTATGTCTAGTTGGACTCACGGGCCACCTTCAGCCACTGGAAGAATCAACGAACAACACCAGGTCCCCAAAAGCTATTTTGCCAAACTGCCTAAATCACCAAGGAAAGGTTTCCCGAGAAGAGCAGATCAGTCACATATGGTATGTATGAGGAGTTAAATACTTTCCATTTCTTCCTCATTTCCACAGTTGCCACAGAAACTTTAATGCATCCTTGGAACCATCAATTGCCCCGTTAAGACTCCCGTCATCATCTGAATCCTATTCTTGTTAAAATGCAGGAGTTCTTAGGTCCGTTTCGGTTGTTAGCAAGGCCAGAGAGTCAAGGCGACAATGCAGACTGGCTCATTTGACTACTGTATACCTGCTAGCTCTCTGGTTTTCACTTCCAGGTTGAATATGGTGTCTTGCAGAATAGCATTTCGCACAAGAGAAACTGGCAGTGCAGATCCCTTTCAAGCACACTCATCCGCAATCAACGCTGCTAGTTTCTCTAGTGGGTAATGCTATTCGCGGACCTCTGCAAGACATTCCTTCAAGCCTGGAAGCGAAAGCCAGGAATCCAGCAGGCAGAAGTGGGCAAATGAGTCTGGCTGCACTGTCGCTAGAACACTCTGGCCTTGCTACCAACCAAAGAGAACCTTCGAGATCCTACACTTCAACAAGAAAAGGATTCGGACCATGACGGGAGTTACTACAGGGGACTGCACCATCGCTCTGATGGCTTATAGGATGCAGGTTCCACATCATGACTTCTGTCGTAGTTGTGAAGATGAGGAGGAACTTGGAGATAGAGGGTGATCTCTGGGCCCAACTTTACCCCTCCTCTTTATCCTTTGAACCATCAATCCAATGGCGCAATGCCCCCTTAAGACTCCCGTCATCATCTGAATCCTATTCTAGTTAAAATGCAGGAGTTCTTAGGTCCGTTTCGGTTGTTAGCAAGGCCAGAGAGTCAAGGCGACAATGCAGCCTGGCTCATTTGACTACTGTATACCTGCTAGCTCTCTGGTTTTCACTTCCAGGTTGAATATAATGTCTTGCAGAATAGCATTTCGCACAAGAGAAACTGGCAGTGCAGATCCCTTTCTAGCACACTTATCCGCAATCATCGCTGCTAGTTTCTCTAGTGGGTAATGCTATTCGCGGACCTCTGCAAGACATTCTTTCAAGCCTGGAAGCGAAAGCCAGGGATCCAGCAGGCAGAAAGTGGGCAAATGAGCCTGGCTGCACTGTCGCTAGAACACTCTGGCCTTGCTACCAACCAAAGAGAACCTTCGAGATCCTACACTTCAACAGGAAAAGGATTCGGACCATGACGGAAGTTATTACAGGGCACTGCACCATCGCTCTGATGGCTTATAGGATGCAGGTTCCACATCATGACTTCTGTCGTAGTTGTGAAGATGAGGAGGAACTTGGAGATAGAGGGTGATCTCTGGGCCCAACTTTACCCCTCCTCTTTATCCTTTGAACCATCAATCCAATGGCGCAATGCCCCCTTAAGACTCCCGTCATCATCTGAATCCTATTCTAGTTAAAATGCAGGAGTTCTTAGGTCCGTTTCGGTTGTTAGCAAGGCCAGAGAGTCAAGGCGACAATGCAGACTGGCTCATTTGACTACTGTATACCTGCTAGCTCTCTGGTTTTCACTTCCAGGTTGAATATGGTGTCTTGCAGAATAGCATTTCGCACAAGAGAAACTGGCAGTGCAGATCCCTTTCAAGCACACTCATCCGCAATCAACGCTGCTAGTTTCTCTAGTGGGTAATGCTATTCGCGGACCTCTGCAAGACATTCCTTCAAGCCTGGAAGCGAAAGCCAGGGATCCAGCAGGCAGAAGTGGGCAAATGAGTCTGGCTGCACTGTCGCTAGAACACTCTGGCCTTGCTACCAACCAAAGAGAACCTTCGAGATCCTACACTTCAACAGGAAAAGGATTCGGACCATGACGGGAGTTACTACAGGGGACTGCACCATCGCTCTGATGGCTTATAGGATGCAGGTTCCACATCATGACTTCTGTCGTAGTTGTGAAGATGAGGAGGAACTTGGAGATAGAGGGTGATCTCTGGGCCCAACTTTACCCCTCCTCTTTATCCTTTGAACCATCAATCCAATGGCGCAATGCCCCGTTAAGACTCCCGTCATCATCTGAATCCTATTCTTGTTAAAATGCAGGAGTTCTTAGGTCCGTTTCGGTTGTTAGCAAGGCCAGAGAGTCAAGGCGACAATGCAGACTGGCTCATTTGACTACTGTATACCTGCTAGCTCTCTGGTTTTCACTTCCAGGTTGAATATGGTGTCTTGCAGAATAGCATTTCGCACAAGAGAAACTGGCAGTGCAGATCCCTTTCAAGCACACTCATCCGCAATCAACGCTGCTAGTTTCTCTAGTGGGTAATGCTATTCGCGGACCTCTGCAAGACATTCCTTCAAGCCTGGAAGCGAAAGCCAGGAATCCAGCAGGCAGAAGTGGGCAAATGAGTCTGGCTGCACTGTCGCTAGAACACTCTGGCCTTGCTACCAACCAAAGAGAACCTTCGAGATCCTACGCTTCAACAGGAAAAGGATTCGGACCATGACGAGAGTTACTACAGGGGACTGCACCATCGCTCCGATGGCTTATAGGATGCAGGTTCCACATCATGACTTCTGTCGTAGTTGTGAAGATGAGGAGGAACTTGGAGATAGACGGTGATCTCTGGGACCAACTTTACCCCTCTTCGTCCTCTGAACCATCAATCCAATGGCGCAATGCCCGGTTAAGACTCCCGTCATCATCTGAATCCTATTCTTGTTAAAATGCAGGAGTTCTTAGGTCCGTTTCGGTTGTTAGCAAGGCCAGAGAGTCAAGGCGACAATGCAGACTGGCTCATTTGACTACTGTATACCTGCTAGCTCTCTGGTTTTCACTTCCAGGTTGAATATAATGTCTTGCAGAATAGCATTTCGCACAAGAGAAACTGGCAGTGCAGATCCCTTTCTAGCACACTCATCCGCAATCATCGCTGCTAGTTTCTCTAGTGGGTAATGCTATTCGCGGACCTCTGCAAGACATTCCTTCAAGCCTGGAAGCGAAAGCCAGGGATCCAGCAGGCAGAAGTGGGCAAATGAGTCTGGCTGCACTGTCGCTAGAACACTCTGGCCTTGCTACCAACCAAAGAGAAACTCCAAGATCCTACACTTCAACAAGAAAAGGATTCGCTTGATGACTGGAATTATTGCGGGGCACTACATCATTACGCAGATGGCCTACAGGATGAATGTTCCACATTATGATTTCTGTTGTAGCTGTGAAGATGCGGAGGAACCGAAGAGCATCCAACACCTCCTCTGTGAATGCTCTGCTATTCTTGGTAGACGCAGTCGTTCTCTCGGGAAACCGTTCTTCAAGGAGTTGTGTTGTTTGGCAAAATGCCCTTTGCACGACCTGGCGTTTTTCAGGGACTCCTCAGGTTGGACAGTAGTGGACTTCCTCTTTCGTCTCACTATCCACCTACCTTTTTACAATTTATGAGGCATCACAATGGGCCTTTAGGCTGGACCCATGCATTGAGCGATTAGCGATGAGTGCCGTCAGCAATTCAATGGTTTTTAACTTTTATGCATCGCCCAGTGAGACCAATTGAATTGCAGAGCGACGTTGCTAATCGATCAATACGTGGCCCTGTCTAAGGCTTCTGGTAAACTCGCGAACAATCGCGAGCGGCCTTCGGTATTACTTTATTATCATATTTGTTGCACTCCATAAAATGATATGGTTTTTTTTAACATATGTATATACCATATATGTATATGTACAAATTTGTGTTCGAAATTAACCCATCCCGCACAAAAAAATGGAATTAAATTAACAAAAACTAAAACACAAAAAAGCCCCAAAGGATAAAAAACCGAACTTACATATGTGATGGTGGTAAGTCATTTTGTATGCAGACAGTGGCTTAAAAAAAAACTAATCGAGCGGTCTAGCTGACTTCAGAGAGAGCGCTACGCTAACAAAAAAAGGATTCCTATGGATTATGATATAAGATACAAAAGACAATAGTAAACAAAAACTGACTTTAATCGAAGAATAAGCAAAATAAAATTAAACAAGAAAAGAAAAAAAACCGCAAACCAAAGGATTATTTATTTTTTATTATTATTATTATTACTGCATATATTTATATTCTTTCTGTTGGGGTTGATAAATAAATCAATATACCTCATACTACATACACTCACACATTTAGTAGTACTATACACGTGCATATGAGAGATGAACACAAACAAAAAAACAGAGCACACATAGTACTTAGTTGGCAGAAACTCTAACTGTATGCAGTTCAAACCAACATTGTTTGGTCCCAACTGAAATCTCTGTTCCGGAACACAAAGGGAGAGGATGATTGGCTAACTCAGTAGGAAAAAGTGCGCAGTTCAAACCACGAATAAATTTTAATTTACTGCACTTTTGTGGGTTGCTTCAACTTCCGAACCCTTCCCCTTTAACCCTACTTCAATATATTATACTCTGCTCTGCTTTGCTCAGATCCCTAATTCAGAACCTACCCCCACCCATTCCATCCCAATTCATAAACATCATTCAGCAATGAGCATCCTGGTCTGTCTACCCGCTGGTCCTTTGGGTTATGCCTCGTTGTGCTTTACGCTAGTTTATTTTCATGTTTTACTTTTGCTCTTTCATGTTTTTGTTTTGTTTTTCGAATTTTTTGCTATTCTACTACTACTACTTTTTGTTATTTCCTTTCGCTTTTTTTTTTCTACCACTATTTTGCTATTTTGCCAAAGCGCATTAAAGCGGAATTTTCGTGGTTTGCGGTTTTTTTATCCCAAAGGGTTTAAAAATTATTTGCTTCCTGCAAAGTTCAATGCAAACCAATACAGCTTTTTATTTTTTCCTTCATTCATTCAGTTATCAATAACAAAAGAAGGAAAAAAACAAGAACAAACGACAATAATATCAGGAAAAATACACAACTAATCAGCATGGAATGTGTGTGCTATCTTTGAAAGTTTCAGTTGTTATTTTTGTAATGATAATTGTGTTTTTAGTATAAAAGAGAGTCATTTAATTATTGTGTATAAGAGACAAATTGATGCAGAAAACTAACAGTAAGGCTTTAGGCTTTGGAACGGACAAATCAATATCGAATGATGGAATGGACCAAGTGCCGATGTTTTCACAGAGGAGCTGACAACTTAACTAGATCAGTATTGCGCAGACAGAAAACAGTGTAATTGATTTACACCTTGAAGAATCTTCATATAAACATATCAGGTGGCTGCTATCATGGCTCTTCCATCCCATATTAAAGATACTTCCCTACCCTCCCCAACTATTCTTCAGACAACGCGTTCATAAGTAGCACTATGTGCTTTTGAGAACGTCTGCCAGCCTATTTATCATTTGCTGCTGCTATCAAAATCTTATAGTTTTCTGCATCACAATGATGAGATGAGCACTTCATTGGAAAATGCCATTTTTATTGTTATTTCGAATTCCGAGGTGTCTTTTGTGAATATTGGGAAGATCAGCATACTGTGCTGGTGAACAAAAGTAAAGCTAGCATGTCTTAAAGAAAATGTGTCATTATTCTACACAATAATGACAGCACATTTACAGCGCCCAACAAAATTAAAGAAATCCTTGAAAAAATTGGTTGAAAAGATACTACTCTACTCTTTTTACAGTTCAGATTTAGATGCATCTGATACGTATTTGTTTGATTCATTACATGACATCAAAGTCTTCATTGCACCAGATGTAAAATAACTAAAAATGTATTCATAGGAAAATTCTATCTATCGACATGTGCTGTCAAGGTACTGATCGATGAACAGTGTATCCTTGGAATGAGCATCTGATAATAAGAAGAAAGGGATTTTTGATTAAGTAAGAATAAGGAGAAAAACAGAATATGACCATAAGATAAAGATTCCCGACGATGTCTAGTAAAAATAGAAAAAGCGGGAAAGCTGAGATTGATCATCAAGTCTTGTTGCACAGTTAAAGCTGGTGCAAAGCTGGAGAATCATCTTAAAGTCATTCAATGATGATTGTCTAACTGGAGGATAAAAGTCAATGAACAGAAATGTAATGTAATGTAACGTTACATTTACCTGCACTGATTCAAAATACCTACATGTAACTATTGTAAGAGTACGTTTCCACTTACTAAATAACTCTGAATCTAAGCATCGAGTATAAGGTGTAGGGTGCATAAGTGCAAGCAACATAAGTGACCATGAAAACCGTTGCTGGTCGTTAAAATCGAACGAACAATGTGCACGCTTCTAGCAGAGTTTTCAAATGCCAAGTGCCTAAAGCACAGATATAAGTCACGTTGCTGATCTCATGATCATTTAATACACACACAGGCTCCCCGTATGGATGGTTAGCATAATTAATACAAATATATTTAGAAATAATCATACACTGAGCTCAGTTAATAATACAGATTGAAGCTAACAAAACATCGTCTACGTTTCTATTTGTCCCCACCAGAACATTGTTCGCTTAAGACATAACAAATGTTATTTTGTATAACTATGATATTAAACCAATTTTGAGTTATGATTCCGAATAGTAGGGTCCGCAAGCGCGAGTAACATTGAAGTTTACAAAGAGCTAAAGACAATGAACAATAACAAGTACTTCATGGTATATTAGGAATGAAGATATCCACAAAGAACTGTGGGTACTGCTTCTTAGTAAAAGAAGAGTGTTCTTAGCGGAAATATAACTACATATGTAAGTATTTGCATAAACTTGCTCAATACGTTAATTCACTAGCCCAAATCTATTGTTCGCTTATTTAAAGGCCTGTAGTGTAAAGTGAACACCTTCAATATATAAATAAACTAAATACTATTATTAATTGGAAATTATGTTGAATAGTATCAAAACTCACATTTTCAATTGTTCTCCTATGAAATACCATTATCATTTAATTGCAAATTTTATTTTAATAGTATTGGTTTTTTCTTTAATTTCATCAAATTGACCAAATAATGAGTTCAACAATTTTAATTTGTCAAATCCATTTCCTTCCTTTCGTTCTTCTTAAGTATGGTAATGAGCAATTAAATTATCAATTAATGAAAAAAAAGTTTCATTTGCAATTTTTGGCATCGAAGCGACACCACTTGCCAAATAAGCATAAAATATTATACTACAATATGTATATAGTATATATATAATTTAATGATGTAAACAGAAGTGAAGTGAAGTCCTGTGAACTACAATCAAAAAAACAAATTCAGTTTTAATGATCTGGACACAACAAACTAAACTACTATTCAGCAGCTGGGCTTCACATCACAGTAGTAGAAGTTACATGGCAAACACACAGGACATCATCAACATCATCATCGTCATCAAGTTGGCAAATAAACAAATATGAAACTAAACTCATTAGCAAATCTAATAAAATGCACGAAGGCACTTTATAAAATTTTAAATAGTCAAAATAAAAGAAACCAAACAAAACATATTTGACTATAAAAAATAAACTGCTAAAAATTAAAAAATGACCAAAATTTAGTAAAAACCCTTGTTCCACAACCCATTTAAAAATGGCTAGCTTAATGGGCTCAAAATAGAAAATTTTAAACAAAGGAGAAGGAGGAGAAAAACCAACTCAAACTAAAAATGAAAATCAACCAAAAGCGGAAAAAGGCATAAAATTGTTTGTTTGGTGGATAATATTGTAGTAAAAAAAGAGAAAAGGGTAATAAAAGAAATATGTATAAAATAGGGAGAAGAAGTGTATAGTGTGTTATAATAAATAGAATGAGGTTTGTGAAGTGGTGAGGATAATCGGATGATGAGAAGGAGGTTCAAATTCACATAACACAAAAGTTGAAATGAGCCAAAAAGTGCAAAACAATTAAAAACTAATTAAAAACATGCTTTGTTGCTTTGCTTTTGTTTTTGCTTTTGTTAGTGTTGTTTGTTGTTTATTGTTGATGGCATTTCATTTTTGTTGTGGTTCTTCTTTTTGTTTTTGATTTTGTTTTAATATCCACACACACACACACAAATTAATTAATTAAATAACAAAAACAACACAACAAAATTAAGAAACTTTTGACAACACAAAAAAAAAAAAAAAATGGTGAAAATGTTGAGCCAAAATTCTTGTTGTTGGCGGCGTATGAGTAATGTGTTTTTTACGTTTGAAATTAATGAAAAATCTTTGATTATTTTATAATTGAAAAACACCTTTAAGTTATTTTGTATCTCATCATTGTAAAGAGGTAAATGATATATACCATTAATAATATAAATTCATTTCTTTGGGGAAGGGAAGAACAACAAACAAACAAACAAAACAGCCGAAAGCCAAACAATGCTGGAAAGTGAGATAAAATATCCAAAAGGGAGCAAAAAAATAAAAATGATTCATGTACAAAGAAGAAGAAATCTGTTTTACATAAATTTAAAAAAAAAAAAAAAGACCCTTAAGTAAGGAGAAACTTTTGTTTGCTTTCCAGTTTCACTACCAGTTAAGTTTCTGTTTCAGTTCTCTATTTGATAAAGAATAGAACCATATAATAAAGGAAAATTCCTGGTAAATAACATTAAATTCTGTTTATTACAACATGATGCACAAGATCAAACTTATGTTGCATTAATGTTGCATATTCCCTCTTAAAGTCTCAAGTCTATTGTCTTTAATGTGAGACTGAATTTCAACTTCAAACTTCAAGACTCAACAGTTGATTTGCTTTGTTTGCATTTCATCAGTGTAATGATGAATATCCATGAGCAATGCTGAGCGATGTTAGTTTGATATTTGGTTTATTCGTTTGTTTGTTTGATTTACAGATACTACATGAATTCATCATATCCGTTGCGCATTTCCGTTTGTTTATGTTAATTAGCCAAATGCATTTGAACAAAGCTTTCATACTTAATTAAATTTATGGCATTCGATGAGGATGAAGTGTTGCTTATTATTATTATTGTATATTAAAATAAGTTGAATGTTGTTTGAAGTAAACAAATTTATATTGATGATGATGATGATTAAATGACCTAAATCTTCTGTCAATGTTAGAAAAACAACTTAAACATTTCAATGGAATAAAGAATCAAATAGCATTCATAATATGAAGAATTGGCAACATTCCTGTTATTATTTCAGTTGCATTTACGGATAATCCTAATGCTTGGCGAAAGTTTGCCAAGAATTTGTTCACAAAACTTAAGACTACAATCAAGACACTAATCTTCTTTCTTGTCTTGTCCTGTCTGTCTTGGAATTGGTTTAAGTAGTGCAAATCGGATATATGTTAAAGTGGTTCTTTAATTTTTCCATTGAATCTCGTACCATAAAGTATCTAGCGTAATTCATAGATATCATTTCATTTTGTACAATTCACAATTTCATTGAAGGTTCTTTCTCCTCAATTAGAATCGAGTTGAATTCAAAATGAAATTTGTTCAAAAATGGATGCACACAAAACCATAAAGCAGGAAAATATTATCTAAAAGGGAAACACCCAGCAGACAAGCTAAATGGACAAGGGAACGAATACAAGAAGCCAAGGCAGTATTATGTCTGATATTGTTTTCTTTGCGGCTAAAAATATTCAAATGGAAATGAATTCACTTTTGTGGCATTTCCTAAAAAGATCCCACCAAACTACCAATCCATCCACCCACTCACTGAAATGCTTAATATAAGGATTGCTGGGGAATAAAAGGGCATGGTGAGCATAGAAGAAGCACAGCCTTATCTCGTTGCGCTTTTAATAATCTTGCATTTTACGGTCGAAAGCCAAAAAACAGAATCAGTAACAATGGCAACGGATAAATGGGGAAAAATGCATAAAATGGTAAAAGAATGAAGAACAATGAGTGTGGAGTGGATAAAGAAAATTGTAAAAGCAGCAACTAAAATTCAAATGAATATCAAATTGTGCAACCACAATGCGGCATTGAGTGCGCAAACACTTGCAACTCATACGAAGCAAAAGCAAAGGCAAAGGCAAAGGGAGTCATCATGGCATTTACATTTCTGTTGCCATTGCTCAAGGCGGAAACAGATGTTTCCGGCAGCAACATTCGTCCGCACCTTTGAGTGCACTTCAAATGAATTGTGTTCTATGAGCAAGATAAGGAACCTACTACACACTGGCATGGGGACATGTGGCAATGTGGTGTGCTGTGGTGTTGGGTTGTGGTAGGTAGTGATTATGATCCACTTGGGGGACACACAACGCCACTTACGCAAATTACTCGGTGTTTATAAAATTATGCTAAATTATTATAATATATTTGGCACAAGAATAAATGCAATTTAACATTTGAAATTGTTTTTGTCAAAATTAAATGAAAATTGTAGATGAAACTTTGTTCTTTGAAGAACTCAAGAGAACAAAATATATCACAAAAAAAAATTGTAATGAAGTTTACCTAAATGTTGAAGATATCAACAAGTTTGAGAATGGTCAAAGGAATCACACAACTAATCACAAGTTTGTCATGATTTTAGGTCAATAAAAATTTAATATGAATTAATGAGACGCAATGAATTCGAATTAAAATTCATGGCACATGGACGAGCACAACCTTAAGTCGTAAAAATTTGCAGGTTTAAAAGAAAAATCATCTCCTCTAGAGAAATGATGGTCGTCATTTGCTTTTGAGTTTATTAATTATAGAAGGCAAAGAACATAGTACTATAACAACTTCCTTACTGCAAGAAAGACACTTTGTAATGGCCCTGTCCTTGTTTTTTATGGAAGAATGAAATAAATTTAGAAAACTTAATTATTGTAGCACACTTTTGGATGCTTCCTTGAGACATTTTAAAACGATTTAATGGCAATGGCAACAGCAGCCGTCCACAGTCCAGTGGGTAATTAATTTTACTAGAATTGGACACACACAAATTTTATGTGCAACCTGGAAAATTCTTAATTAAACGGATGCAAGTGACACTTTTATGTGGCTAAATTTATTAGTCAAGTGTATGAAGATGGTGATTGTTGAAATTATTGTAAATCACATGAAAGACACAAGATACAATAAGAGTCCTTTTACAGGTTTGTAAATTAATAAAATGAAGACTCTTGTGTGGTTTGTTATATCATAAGAATCAACTAATCAACTTTAAGTTTAAAGAATTTTCTATCAAAAGCAACATATATCTTTTTCAACATTTTATTCTTTTTCTTTTGATGAAAATATTGTACAAAAAACACATAGAAACTCATCTGGTGAGTTCATCATGAATGCATAGAAAAATATTGTTTATTGCACACCTGCAGCGCTATTGAGCAATTGAAGTTGATTAAACAAACAGCATTCTTCTTTTGTATACAACACATTTCTTCTAATATTTGTATTTTTTCACTTTTCACTTTCCACTATTCATTTTTCTGTTATCCTCCTCCTTTATTTACATATCGTTTTGCATATTTAATATTGAATATATGTATCTACTACAATATTTTTCTTATTTTTATTTGTAAAAAATATTCAAAGTTTTTCATATTTTATCACTTCGGGTATGTGGTACATATATTTTTATGCATAAATTATTTGATTTAAATCACAAAAAATTAAAGTTGATTCCAGAAATACATAAATACCATACAATAAATTGTGTGTGGAGAATCTTTAATGGGCGGCATATAAAATTAGTTGATCCCTTGAATTCTCTTTCCCTGTTCTCCTTTTTTCTTTTTTGTATCTTATATTTTTTATTGTAAATTTTATGCTGCGCCCAATTAGCATTTTATTAAATTTGTTTAACTTTATCAATTTAATATTTTTGTTTTTGTGGGTAGGTCGGTCGGACATGAAAATAAAGGCAAACCACGGCAGCATATTGCGTAGTAAATTAATAAAGTCTCTTTAAATGGAATAAATGTTAATTTTTTTCAGTTTTATTAATTTCTTTTCATGAAAATAAAATTTATAATGCTTCAGGTCTTTTCCTATAAAAAATAGGAGAGTTTCTTACTTCGGTTTCAATGATAAGTTTATACCTTTCATGGGAAACAAAGTCCAATATTAGAACTAAGGTTATAGATAGAAGAGTTAAGAGGATTGAACCATCGAATCACTCAATGGGATCTGCCTTACAGATTTGACAAATTTCTTATAACTCTCCTGGAAGGACATGGAATGTCTGGTTAATCTAGAAGCGGAACCTACATCTTCTTTGGCGTCCGTGTACCCAAAGTCACCGAGGTGATGGACAAGGCTCCTCCTCGCGGTATTTATAGCCAAAGCAAAAGGTAGCCTATTGACATAAGACTTTAGCCGTTCATTATACCGCTCTGCCTTTTCTCCTCACAGACAGAGAGGATTCACAGGTCTGTGGATATGACGTCATTACGAACGTACCAAGGAGCGATAACTATCTGACGTAGGGCAGAGTTCTGCATCTTCTGTATGAGGTATACATTTAACTCAGCTGCGGCGCCTAAAAGGGGAATCCCATAAGTCCAGGGCGGGACCACTATAGCCTTATAGATGTTAAATTTATTGCCCAGGCCTGCTGAAAGCATCCTGAAACTCCTGAGTTATCTCAGAAGCCTCGCTAGGAGCAATGTAATGTCAGAATTTGGACAGAAAGGGTCCAAGAACACTGCCTGAGGTACATCCGCACCAGTACTGCGAATACTTGATCGCTCGTGTCCCGGACTTCAACCATAAAGTAGCGTCCAAACAAATGCGACCTAAGAAGAAGATACTGGGCAGCTGGGAGGAGGTATTTCAGCTTGTAAAGCAGGTCGAATGCTTGCAGAACATCCAGAAAGCTGGCAGAGCTATATTGTTTGTTCTCAAGACAATTGTATGGGAAAAAGTCATTAATCGCAACGTAATTTGATAGATCACTCAAATAATGATCGTTGTATGGAAAATGGTCATCAGAAGTCACAGTAAGATGACTTAAAGTCATCAATCAATTGCTGAATGTAACCGATCATATGGAATTATGTTGTGATCGAAGCCTTTTTAACAAATAGATTTGAAAGAACTCAATCTTCTGATTGCTCAATTTTTAACAATTAGATCTTATGATAACTATGGAAATCAGATTGGAAATACGTTTGATAAAGCAAATAAGTATGATGTTTCTATATCAACAAATCTCTAACCAACTGAAATTAACCCAATTTTTTGTCATCTTGACATATAAATAGATTTTGGTTCATCTAGAATCTGTTACAATCTTCTTCCCGTATCACAACAAAGGCAAATATTGTTATTTATATATTATACCAACATACAATCTATGGTATATATAAAATTGTAAGCCTTTTCCTGTCTGTGCACGCTAATCTCAGAAACGGCTTTACCTATTTGTATGCGGTTTTGACTGGTGCATTGTAGCAAGATTCGTTCAACATTTAGGGTTTATTTTATCGAAATCGACCTACTAAATCAAAAGATATTCATATTTTTAATTCTGTTGCCGACTTTTTGGCTGATTTTCGAACTCTTTTGCTGCGCGCCAACAATAATCATCTGATAATTAGAAGAAAAGTTAACAAAATACACTCTATTACAAACATATTTCGAATACCACGCTTACGAAATCGTGGGCACAGCTAGTACAATATATAAATATATTATTAGATCAAAGCATCCTGAATTGGAGTCTACACAAAAAAAAACTTCCAAATTGATGCTTACAATACAGTACATAATATTTCTCAGTATTTTTTTCCCTTAAGGTAGCAAATGAATGAAGTTGTTGAATTTGAAAATACTTATTCAAATAAGCTTGAAATATATTTTGGTTTTTGAACTTTGACTACGAGAAATCTTGTTAATCATCTTCTCTGCCACGAAGTTCATTAAATTCAAATGAAAACATATCAGAAAAAAAAAATCCCCTTCTTTTTGCCATGAAAAATCATTACTTTAATGAGTGTGGAAATCTCTACCTCGCAGTGGTTTTAAGAACAATTTCTGTAATATGCTTCAGCATGCCAAAAGTACATCAAATTAAATGAAGCCATTTGAAAACAAAATATGGTAAAACGAAAGGAAAAAACCCCACATTTTCAGCTCATAATTTTTCATCCTTAAAACAGAAAGAAAACATTTACTTAAGCTTATAATGCGCAATATTCATAAAAATCTTGGAATGAAAAAAAAAAACAAAAACAGAAAGCATTTAACAAATTATGTGAAACGATATCATATATCAAAATGATTTAACAGTTATTAGAATTGTACCTATATCTAAATATTTGTATTATCAAGCAAGCAAAGAAAAACAATATCATAAAGCAAAGGAATTAACGATATAAATTTATGGAAATGGAAATTGAAGTTCATTAAATTGAGATTAAAGCCATGTGTCTTTTGACTGTTTTAAGCACATTTTTCACAGCTTTCTCAATTGTTTTATAAAACATGTTTTTCCTTTCATAAATTAATTGTTTTTTTTTTTATAATTAAGACACGAATTCCTAAGTAAAGCAGCAGCAAAGTATCTTAATATGCTTTAAAAGTATTTAGAAGAAACTTTCTTTCTTTTAACTAAATATTCTTGTTTAAAACAAAGAAGATAAACTTTAAAATAAGTTTAAGATTAAGTAAACTCCTCTCCAAACAAGTAAAAGAAAACATTTTATGTACACAAAGTTTTTTTAAAAAAAATAACTGAAAATAACATCTCTATACAAAACCATTTACTAAGTTGTAGTAATGTAATACTTATATTGTTCAAAAGTTTATTTATTAATTTTTATTATTTTCTTCGAGGGATAAGATAATGTTTGTTACAATTTTTTGATAGACGATGTTTACTATTAGGATTATAAAGTAAAAAGGAATTTTGTTTGTAAGGCTTACAGCACCATAACCCACACTTATTAGCCCAATCTTAATATGTACCATCCTTTCCTACTATGCGATGCACAATTTATACAAATGCCCTCATCTTCAAAGTATCAGATATGCCTTTTTTTCTTAACTCAAAGCAGCAAACAAAGGAAAGGCATTCTCTTTCCTAAAAACTTGAGTTCTCATAGATATAACCTAATATAATAATAATAATTTCTTGGAATTAAATAAATGAGCTCAGTTGCATCTGAGTAGTCAGTTGTCTTCTTATACTAATATATGTATGTCTGCCAATTGAATTTCCATTGCACTATGTGCATAAAATATGTGGGTTTTTAACTGATGTTCCATTCCAGTTTACTGCACTATGTGCTTTTGATTATCTTGGATTTCTTTGCAAATTATGATAATAAGGAGAAACAAGCCAAAGCACCTTGTGCTTCTTTAAACACTCGTATCAGACTGACAGTCAAATTGCTCTACAAAACAATGTAAACCTGAGCACCGATGACAGCGATTCTACCATGTATTTAACTTGATTGTTAAGATTTACTTGGAGTTACCCGTAGCAAGGTTCTTTAAATGCCAGGGATTGACAATTTCAAAAGACTTGAAGGAGAAGCGAAATGCTTGGTATGAAAGCAATGTCTAACTAACAAAGCAGTCCAGTAAGAGTGGCCATTTGGTAATCGAATTGTAAAAAGGATCAGTCATATAAGTCAATGGAAATAAATAAATAATAAATAAAAAGGAATGCCCAATCTTTTCGGTGTTCATAGAGCAAGAAGATAAACAAGCATATCCGATTATATAAATTTTGAATTTTTAAGTGAGATATAATAGTGTTGATTATGTGTTAAATTACCATATGTGTAGGACGCTGCCAAGCACTAACACAACTGTGGTTCTAGAGCCATGAAAAAGTTTATTAAATGTGTCAATTGACCAAGAAGACATTGTAAAAGAACGGAATATTGTCAGTTTACAGTTTAGTCAAAATTATGATCTTTGGAAGATTTCCATCAGTCACCAATACACTTGTGTTATCTTCTATATGGCAACCAATTAGTTTATTAATCATAGAAATTTTAAAGCAGTACAAACGCCAGAATAATCAATTTCTATTTATGCTTTGAGTAGAGTGGTGGAAGTGCGAAATGTCCAATGTGTCATTCCAAACCGTCAATTCGGCTTCAGAGCTCAGCACGGTACTCCTGAACAGAGTCGTATATCATATTATAACTGCATTTGAAACGAAGCAATACTGCTCGGCTGTCTTTTTGGATGTCATGCAAGCCTTCGACAGGGTTTGGTTAAGTGGTTTACTTCATAAACTCACTGCGGATATGCCAATGCCGGATAATGACAACATTCTGGTCGCTACCTATGCAGATGGCACTGTCATTCTTGCGAATTCATCATCTCCCGTTAATTCTGCTGAACTGGTCCAACTAACTAAGCGTTGGAACATTGGCATAAATGCGTTTACATTAAGGCGTGATGTTTGTCCTGTTATTACTCTTAACTTTAGCATCATACCACAGGTTGACCAAGTTCCATACCTTGGTCTGATCCTGGACAAGCGGCTAACTTGACGCGTAACTTGAAAATGCTAACGGTACTTGAGCAAATCAATTTCTTCAGCAGCCGTTATAAAGATCGACTGCTCCAACACCCTTATCCCGTAGCAATAAACCTAATATACAACAGAACTCCACGAAGGTTAAAACGACTTCACCCTAACGGCGTCCCCAACAGGGGCTCGTAAGCACCAATCTCTTTAAACTCACATGACTATTATTAAAAATGATTCTAATGTTTAAAAACCTTTTGGTTGATTTGACTTTAAAAAATATAAGAAAAATATAAGAAAAATAAAAAAAAAAAATATATTTATGCTTTGAAATGGAAATTTTATGCATTTTTATTCCTATTGAAATTATTTCTTGACAAGTTTTATATAAACTTTACTTAACAATGCTATTAGCATCTTTAAGGCCTCTTCTTTTTAAGATATATATCTTAACAACTTAATGTGAGATGTGTTTGGTGAATATGAAAAATTTGTATGCTAAATGAATGTTATCCTAAACAAATGCAAATGTATCTAAGTGCAAGTAATTCAGACTGTTTACATTTTTGAGTACTTCAATACTTTTACCCATTTTTTTTTTTTGTTTTTTATTTTGGCGTCAACAGTTATGTTATGTAAACACACTCACACAAATACACACAGGCAAATACTCAGTCATATGTGCATATGCACAAGTCTATAAACATTTTAGCATGGCGTCGCTTGTTAAACACTTTTGCTTTTGCTATTTTATTTTATTTAATTTTTTTTTCTCTTTTTGACTTTACTTAACATTCTTGTACCACTTTTTTCTTTTCTTTTCTGTTTTTGCATTTTGACTTGACACCTTTTAACTTATTTTATTTTATTTGTGTTGTTTTTCATTTTATTTTTAACCATTTATATGCTTCCGTTTCTTGTTCGTTTTGCGTTCACATTTAATTCAGAAATTTATGTTGACTTTTGCATTTGTGTATTTATACAAATATATACATACATATGTATGATATATGAGTATCTGTGAGTAATAAGAATGTGTGTTTGTGTGTTTTTGGCAACAGCTGTTTGCATAAAATGTGTCTAAATAGAATTTATTTCTTGTACTTATTTGTAACAAACAAATATGTGTGCACATGAAGACACATACGAGGGAAGTTTAATTAGATTTTTGACTCACTGAATATCAAATAATCAAAAATCAATACATAGAGAGCCCTAACATGCCGGTGATGCCGTAGAAAAATCTAGAAAATAGAACAAGTGATGTAGCCATTTGTACCATAATTGAATTGAGTTGTTGCCATGGAAGTTGCCATTGTGAGGCTCAAATATTGGTCATTGTCTTGATTTCATCGTTCCGCGAACCCTATAAAGCTACATAATATGATCTTGTTATCGTAACTCCTCTTCTTTCAAGGTTGTTGATGATGATTTTTCCTTTTGAATCTGCAAAACCAGTGGGTAAGATCTTCTCATCCAATGGCACCACTATAGCCTTCTTCAAACCTGTGATCAAACTCTGGCAGATTTCAGCTCCTGATACTAAGAATTCTTTTCATACCTCTCCAACTACTAACAGATATTTTCACACACACTTCCATTTATGTAGGTTTGTCTATCTATCTCTCTCTGGCTCTTTTTGTTGTGCCCTTTGCACCCTTTAGGGCTCTTTTTATCTGCAACACTGCACTCAACGCACTCCACACACATATTTGCATATAAACTGCGCCCAAAATATTATTCATGGCATAGCAGCAGCATAGCACACAGAATGGCAACTTATGTAAGTCTGCTGAGAGGCGAAATAGTAATGCAGTATTGCATAAACCAAAAATTTGTAGCATGCTTTTGTGTGCAAAATTGGTTTTCTTCAAGATGTCGAAAGTGAAGTTCTTCTACTAAGTACATGAAGAAGAGATGATGATGATGAAGAAGAAGAGGAGGTTAGTTTTATGCACAGTTTGCACTCACATAAAATTAAAAAGAAAACACTCCATGAAACATACATTTTAAGTATGTGTGTATGGTGTATCTTTAAACTAAATCAACTTTTTATTCTTCTCATTCTTTTCATCTTAGTATTAGATAAAGAAAAAACCTAATCTAAAAAACTAGAAACGAAACACTCACTCGCACTGTGCTGCACTACTAAGCAATAACAAAAATTGAATTGGATTTTTTTAAAATGAAATACTTATAGTGAAAGTGTAATAAAGAGAGAAGAAGAAAATGAAAAGAAAGAAAAGCGTGCAATTCAAGTTTTTATTTATAAATCTATGGGTGGTATGCAATCTCATGTAAGCAATTTAAGTGTATCTTATAAACTTCCAAGAAGCATGAGTATGATCTTCATTTGATAAACGACATAAACCTGTATCTGAGTGTTTGTTTGTGTTTATGTTTGTATGTGTGTCAGCGCTTCCGGTGAACTCCAAAATATAAAGCGAAAAAAACTGCAGAAAATTACTTTTCAAAGCCACAGGCGGCATGGCATTTACCATTAAGTTTTTTACAAGTTTTTCTTCATTTTCATAACAAAAAAAAAAATTCAACTGAAAAAATCCATTGCTGCATACTTTTCAGCAAACAATTTCTTACTCAATGTCATTGCAGCAAATGACACTTAAAACATTTTAACACGTAAATTAAACCAAAAATTACAACAGAAAAAAGAAAAAAAAAAAGAAGGGATGTGCAAAATTAATTAAAATCTGTTGTTATTGGATAAAAGTTGAAAAACGTGTTTGGACTTCATTTAGTTGTGGTTTGAAACTTGTATGTGGATGTGTATCTACTTGTTTCTATGCTACTATTACTACTAATTAGCATAAAATTTATAGACATCACGAATGTCAGTTAACAATTGGCAATCGAACAATTATGTCAATTACAAGTTCTACACAACACCGTAGTTACACACATATTGATGTTATGTATATTTGTGGATAGTTGTAATTGACATGCAACAATTCTCAATTAATGCCAAACTCAACGACATCAACAATTTGTATAAAAAATCTAATAATTTGGCAACATCAACATTTCTATAATCCTAACCTTTTTCTATTACTTGTACATGTAATCCAATTAAACAAAAATGTCTCGAAGTTAATAATTTAGTCAGTTTAGACATGTATGTCTTTTAAATTGTTTTAATCACTCTGTGATACAAGTAACACTAATTGAGCTTACATTGACGTAGTTGTTCCTTTGGTTGCCTATTTCCAATATTTATTGAATTTTTTTTAAATTTATTGGAATTTAAAAGAAATAATTCTAGAAAAATGAATAATGAATATTTTGCAGCGTAATTGATTCAATGAGAACATGACATCAAGGAAAAACTGCCATAAGAAATAAACTAAATGTACTATCAAAACTATTCACTGGCTCACGCATAGGCAATGGCATACTTGAATTAGACAACTAATTCCCAGTGGACCAAGTAGCGAATGTTGAGCGGACGTCCGTTTAAACTACCGCAAACCGGCTCAGAAACGAGTGTTTTGCGCACAAAATACGGACCGTTGCGTGGTCATTCGCTTTATGTCTGCTAACGTGCTTGTTAAAGATAGTTTTGCGGGTATAAATAAGATAAATAAGAAACAATAGGCAAAAGAGATGGTAAACCGTTTTTATGGAACGCGAGAAGAGACACAAAAACACTGTCGCAAACGGCTCATAAGAGACATCACTCACTATTGTACCTTTTAGGACTATCGTAAATGATAAGATTTGCTGCCACAAACTGACCGACAGATGATTCATTCGCTTATCATTTTCAGTCCGACCAGATTTGGCTCTTGGGCTTTTTATTTGTTTGCTAATTTGAAAAAATTGTTCAATGGTACCATACAAAGTATAACATATGAGGAAAATATATGAACAACTGAAACGTGTTTGAGGGGGATTATTATTATAAAGGCAGGCACCAAAAAAAATGGAACATCGTGGGACTTAATTGGTATCATCCATGTCCATGGACTAAACATACCCCTTTTTTAACATCCGGTTCTCGCAATTGCTGTTTAATTGACTAAAAAGGCTAAAGCCTAAACAGAAGAGGTTCAATTTTCATTGGGCTCTCAATTGAGTGATGGCGAATATGTTTTCGGTATCGATCACATATATTCCATTTTCGACGATACTTTCATCTATGTTACTAATTTTTCCGGCAGAGAAACCATTGCTCGTGTCACTGGTGGCATGAAGTTCAACGCTATTTGTGACGAAGTATCGTCTGTAATGTTGGGTGCCCATGATGTCACCGAAATGATGTTGCCACACCCCCCGGCGTAGCGCACTTTAGCTCCTTCATCAATGAAAATTTGATGCAAAATCAACACGCAGGAAGCTCAGTATCGTCTGTAATGTTGGGTGCCCATGATGTCACCGAAATGATGTTGCCACACCCCCCGGCGTAGCGCACTTTAGCTCCTTCATCAATGAAAATTTGATGCAAAATCAACACGCAGGATGCTCAGTGCTTCAACTGGTCCATCACGTTCCCCTACTGGACATTTTATGAATTTTAGTCAAGACCTCTGTGCTTAAAACTCTCTCTTGTTCACTCATAAGTAGTCATACGAGATATACTCTATGATTTGGGTTTCCAGGCTGCAAAGATGAGTGAATACAGTACGAGCCACCAACCCATGTACTGTTTGGAGTGTAAATTGGTACGAAGTCTGACCAGAGGCTGTGTCTGATACGGATTGTCAAGAGCCCACTGTACTTGTTCTGGCCGTGACCAGCGTATACGTGGTGGTTGTGGTTTGTTACCCAAATACGAGTAGAGCTTTGCTCGGCTCGGAGTTGCGTCTTATGTATATAACCAGGTGCTGTGATCCAAAGAGGTTATAGATAGGCCTTCTTTCCGACTAAGGAAGGAGTCATATAACCAATATAAGCATTTGGTACGCTGGTTGACGCTCAACCCCTGTGCTCGGCACCGTTGTAATAAGCCTTCCAATGCAGGTGCCCACGCTAAACCAACTTGACATCTTCAGCTCCATCACGTTTCCAACAACATTTCAAGTGTGACTGTTTTAATTGTTGTGTTTTAAACAACAAAATAAATGAAATTACGATATTCTCTATGGTACCATTGAGGTATTTCTGTATAGTTAAGATGGATTACTGGGTTATTTAAAACTTGTTGTTAACTTATGATTTAAAACTACAAGCTAACAAGGTATAGAGTACTAGCATCATTGGCTATCGGCTCTGGAGGTTGATAGATAAGAGATTGACGACCAGTTTAGTACAATAATTAAATTATTAAGACTATACTAGGGTGTTCGTTAGGTTTAAAAACATGTAGAAGATTATTTGCACACATTTATCCCACATCAGTTATTAATTGATTGTATTATTTGAAACAAAGATAATCTCCTATCTTCATCTGACAAGAGATGAATGACTCAAAGAAGTCCTTGAAGTTGGGAGAGTAGAGAAAAATATTGAAGTTAATTAATTAATACATACACTTATGTATATTAATATTGGAAGTCATTTGAAGACAGAAACAGAAAATTGTATTATGAAACAATATTTTCATCAAATTATCTTTAGTCAAACCATGCGTGGATGAGTGTTGATCGCTTTTAAGTAAATTTAATAATAATAACAAACTAAAGACAAATTTCCTTTTACTTAAGTTTGTTCAATTGAAGCCAAAATAGAGTTTTCTGTATTATTGTGACAACTGATTACCTCATTGAAATGTTGTCTTAGATGCAAAGATAGAAACATACAATGCACAGAGGCTTACAAAGTCAAATATATTAATGCAAACTAACTTATCCAAATGTACGCTGAGAAAGTACAACATACTACTTATAAATATCGACTCAGACAGATACACACTACAATCTAACTAAACGCCCTCGCCCTTTTTAAAGTGATACAACAAATTCATGCAAAGCACATCATGCAAAATACCACAGGAGGAAGGAAGGTAGTAGTAGTGGAAGTAAAGCTACTAGAGAGGAGTGTAGAAACTTAAAACTTGAAACGCATATGCGCATTCGTGCGTGAGAAATATCTTTAGCCGCAGCCACTTTGCATACGAATGCAGTCAGCTGTAAACGCATTACAAATACGTACTTTCGAAAGACAGAAGAGCAATTCTAAGAAGGAAATGGTTTTGTAGAATTTTTCAATGTCGTAAATGATGATTTTGCTGAGCATTCAAATTACGCTGACTGACACGATTGACGCTCGCTCTACTGGCAATGATCATACTGATGATGATGACGATAATAACACACTCGTACTAAAGTCATACAACAACAAAATGAATTTTCATCTTCAAGGACACATGAATGAATAAAAGAAAGCACGAGCTTACGTGGAGCATATCAGCAAATGAATGAGCACATGAAACCAACGAGCGTTGAATCAAATTGTAAGGAAAATCATGTGGTAATTTATTAAAGAAAAAATGCATATTAAGAGAGCGTGCGTGAGTGTTAACGATATGAAAAGAACTATAAATTAATATAAAACAACCATGAATGCCATAGGCAGATATCTACAGATTTACGAGTGAAAGTATGATGGCAAGAGTTCCCAGAAATATACTCAAACTACGGCTATGAAACCCACAAATGAGTTAGTAAAATGATTTCATGTTGGATATCTTTGTTTTTATGCTTTGAATTCATATTTGTTGCTGCTCATTCTCTTCTTTAAACATGCTCTGATGCTTTTGAGCTGTGCAATAACTGTTTTTGCTCATTCACTTCCGGCAATGATAAGCGCCATCATTTGAAAACTATTACGCCCATGAGATACATGCTAACAACTCACATTTATAACTCAAATGCTACTGAGCCTAGAAAAAAATACTTATTGTATTATGAAAAAACACACTCTAGTACTGACACTCTGGCTCAGTAGCACAGAAAATACTTACTAAGAAGAAACAAACAGCAAATGAAAGGATTTGCTTCTATAGAAAGAAAATGGGGAAAAAAAATTGTACTAGATACAATGAACAACTGTGTGTAACAAACACCATCAAGCCATGTATAGAAAGCGAGAAATGGCAAAAAAATAACTTGGTTTTTTCTCTTCATTTTCTTATTACAATGCATCCATGGAGACATAAGAGATTCATACTACACTGCAAACACACATACTACACATATAGAAAGTACAAGTTAGTAAGCAAGTGCTCCATATAGAAAGATACTTTAATACAATACAATACATAAACACGTAGTGTGATCAACTTGTGTAAGACGAGAAGCTTTACTATGTGTTGTGTTGTATCGTCGTTTCTTTTAAATATCTCAAAAAAAAAAAAATTGTAAGCCAAAGAAGAGAATGAATAAAGAAGGAACAACAAACAAACAATGCTACTTAAGCTACCAAATACATCCGGATACAACTATGTAATAGTGATACAGTGAAACAAAATATTGTGCAAGATACAATAAAGAATAATGAAAGAGTTACGGAGCTACTAATGTCACTCTTGGTTATGCTAAAACTAATGCAATTGGCTCTGTGTATATTTTTCCTTTAAAAATTATATTTCTTTTGTATTCTGTATCTCAAATGAGTAATAAAGTAAATTAGATTTTTTCAAAAATAAATTAAAATAAAATTTTGAAGATATAGTACAATATAAGCAGCCATTCAAACAAAACTGTATACCATACACTTAGTGTGTCTAAAAAGTTAGTAATATACTTTTTTAATGAGTTTGCGGGGAATCCCTTTGGGCCTATAGGGTGTGGTGTCTCCACTAAACCTTCCATTTCGTCCTCTGGACAGTATGCCTACCACGGAACTGCTTTATGTATTATTTCAGACTAGGCATCCTTTGATCACTTTTTCAATGCCCTTAGAAGGCAATCTTCTGTTCACCTACGTCTAGCATGTGTGGCATGCGCTATGACTCAGGGATGGCGGGGTCGTCAAGCCCGTGACTCTTGCCGAGAGTCCCCCTGCCCATTATACTTAAACTTTTTATTATTTGATCGAAAACAATTATTAATGAAGAAAGTACTGAAGTGAGGAGGTTCCTTAACTCTTCAGGTTGGTTCCTCAAGGAATATGTGTGACACACTGTGCCTGTGGCATCACAACGGGCCTTCAATTGTGTAATTGAGCATCTCCACCTCTATTTTACCAAAAGTATTGAAGAAGAAAACAACCTTATAAAATGAAAGTTTGTCAATTGGAGACTAAGTCCACATTGATTATTATTTATGAGGTAGATGCTTAGGCAACCAACTTAAAGCGGCCCATATACGTATAATAATATTGCCCATTACTTTGGTTAGTGTAAGTGGGTTGAATAGTTGTACAATATATTGTAGAAAATAGTGTAAATGGTGTCAGTTATGGAGCGGTGTCACATAGGACAGAAACAAAACCAGACGACTACAGTACATTTGCATATGAAGCAGACCAGAAATAGGAAAAACAGTGTGGCCAGGTTGCAGTATTAAATATGAATCCAGATCTCTGTGTATTTGCAACAGAACCAGAAACAACTACTTTTGACTTCTTTTCACAATAAATTCTATTTATTTTTAGCTTCTATCTGAATTTCATTTTGATTTTTCACTATAACCAAAACAATAATAAGCAGTTCTGGTTCTGTTTCTGTTCTTAGTCTCACTGAACTTGAAATAGACCAGAAACATAAAAGACGCAGAACGTAGTGTACTGGAGTCTGGTACTGCTTCTGTTTCTTTCCTATGTAACACCGTGCCATTACTAGTGCCTTTAAGGGGCTTAATGTTTTCCATCATAAAAAGTTTACATAACAAATTGTTTGATGCAAATACAGACATCCGCTTTCTTCAGTACTTATTATAACAAAAGCCGATACGTTGTCTAATAATATTGTACTACGTCTAAATCTGATGATGGTGCTCAAGTGGGTTTTTGATAGGTGGATTTATATTGTACATATGACAAGAAAAACCTTTTGAACATCAATCAATTGAAAACAATACATAAACAGTCATTCTCAAATATTTTCCATAATTTTTGTCAGCCAGTCAAGCAAATATCAAAACATTCCAACAATCTTCTTCCTGTTGATAGAGGAATATTCTACTTTTCTTAACAAATTAAGACATCACAATTCTCCTGCAATCGAATGCATTCCAGGACGTATATAAAGTGATTGTCTTGCCAAGGAAGTAGTGACCCAGCTCTTTATTGGTGCAAAGTCCTTCAGTGGGTTAACCAAACACCATGTCATGGACCCTTTGGGGGTATGGGAGGACAACAGTTATGCAAGCGACTAAAACAACTATAAAGACTAGAGGCAAGACCGATACGATCTTTCGGATCCTTAATGAATACCTCACAGGTAAGTGAATAAAATGTGGAAACAACGATACACATTCTTAGTGAACGTTTAGCAATTATAAGAAAAAATGTTCTCAGTTTATGGACAGATGCCTTAACTTTCAAGCAAAGTAAAATAATTCTCTATAGGGCGCAGTGTAATCAAGGTTAAACTAATAACAATAATAAATATAATAAAAATAATACCACACATCTCTCGTAAATGATGATTTTATTTCAAATGAACAAATATACATTAATAAATTTCATGTAATCATCATAAGTTTTAATGCTGCTTCGTATGAACAAAAATCAGATTAAAAAGTTGAAATACCAAATAATATTCGATTGTTTCTGAACACAACCGACATCGGGAAATGATTTACAATAATAAAACCAATAAATGATGGAAAGGAAAAAATTTTGCAACAATTTTTTAACTCAATCATACAATATTTTCTTATCAAATACAATTAAACAAATAGACAATATACACACTACTGAAAAAAAACAAGGGAGTGAAATGAGTCACTCAGCAATATTCACTTATATCATTTTATCTGCATCTGCAGCTATCGATTTAACGAAGCGAAAATTAAACATGAATACTCTATAAACATAACTTTGAATTCTTCATCATCATGATCATCATGCAAACAATAATTTGATTCAGTTTCATCATTCACATACCACAATACAATAATAATAATAATAACAACAATTTCACACAAAAAGAAAGAAAAGTGTAACAACGCAACAATATACTTAATACAAATGCATTTTCCAAGCAAATCCCAGTGTTGCATCCTTGTTCAGTGGCCATTAAGTCAAAGTAAGCGAAGTGAAACAAATGCGCTTGAGACCGGAAATAAAACTATTTAAATTGTAATGCAATTTAAAGGAAAAGTTAGTTATGGTGCTTCTGTTGCTGTTACAGTTGTCATGGCAATTCTGTTAATAAGCTTGGGTCCCAGATAATTCTACATTAAGCGTGTTAGTGCAGCAAGCGGATATAAGAGGATTTTGAAATGAAATTTATAATAAAATGATTTTTTTCTTTTCATTTTTATAATTTTTCATATAAAGTTCAACCGTCAACAGTGCGTATGCGTTATATTAATATACAGTTCGCGCCATAATGTAATTGTTTACAACACTTCTAGTTTAATAATAATAAAATACAAAGATACAGATAAGAAAAAGGAAAAGAAGAATATATAACATAAATAACAAATGCCCACATTGCGTATGCTTAATGTTAATTTCTGTTCACCATATTGGTCAAACATTAATAGAATTGTCACCCAATTTTACAATACTAAGTACTACATTAAGTTACATTACAAGGATACAAAGATACATAGAGAGAGACAGTGAATGGAAAAGAAGAATAAGATGGAAGCGTTCATTGTAATTACTTTGTTGCCTCAAGTGAAATGTTTAAAAATGTTTCGTTGTCGGTAACTTGAAATTGTACAGGGAACGAAGTGAAAGTTTCTTCTCATTATTACATTCCACTTTTCTCTCTTGTTTTTATTCCATGTTTTCTTCAACGAACGCTTTGCCAACTCAATTAATGTTGCGGCACAATTGGTGCCACTCACGCCACCATCACCACCACCACTTCCAGTGGCCTTAGTTCATGTTCTTTGCAAGCAGCCACAGTCGTCGCGTTAATTTATTGCCTGTCGTCATTTCAAAAACAAATCAGAAAAACGAAAGACAAAACAAGAAAAACACAAACAAAAGACAAACAAAAAAACAAAACGAAACGAAAGAAGGCAAACAACACCAAGCATAAGGGAGTATGAAGAAAACAAATGCCATGGTAAATGAGTAGCGCAAAAACAGTTGCAAATGACAACAGAAAACCGTAATGAGATCGGAAAATACAAAGAGAATAAAAGAAAGATGAAGATGAAGCTGGAAAGTAAACCAAACCCAAGCAAACCAAACCGAACTAAAACCACCATAAAAAGGCAAATGAAATAAACTAAACGCCTCAACGTGACATATTCGTAATCATAAATGATGGTAAAGTCTGTTGACTCTAAGGCAATTTTATTGTACTACCATAGAAAAGACGTAATTGTTGTGGTTGAATGCATTCTTTCTTCCGTTCCTTTCATTTCCTTTACTTTTCTTTTTTCATTCTTTGTTTTATTCATTTGCTACTAAGCGAATTTTCCTCAATTAATCGTATTTAATATGGATTAATGGAAATGTGTGGAATTGTGGTTGAGCCACTAAATGAAGATGTTCATTGTCAATCAAGTTTATGTGAACTAAAACTCATTTCTTTCTAAAGACCTTGGTGACCACAAGATGTAGTTGAATAGAATCCCTTTTAATGAATACATATCCATCAATAGAATTGGATAAACTAAAGTCTTTTTCCATTTAAATTATGAAATAGAAATATTAATGATGGTTCATTCAACTCAATTAACATAAATGGTTAATCATTATAAAGATTATTGATTTGATTGAGGACTTTTTAAGAATCTTAACCTTATGTTCTTATGTGAAGATAGAATTACATAATAATAATAATGGGAATTCATTAGAATATTTTGTTGTATGAAAAACCTTTTGAACATTTCATTAAAATTTATTTCCTATTTGCCTAACAAAGTTAATTAAGTGATTGGAACAAAGTCACTGAGGTGTGAACTTATTCTTCTGTTATGAATACATTTTTGAAAATATGATTAGCGTTTAATTGATTCAATTATTAATATACTTCCAAGCTGTTAAGGACTCCTCAATGCATGGCAATTCATTGAGTGGCATAAGAACTTTTCCTCCTTTTTGCGTAGGAGAAATTCTTCTTTATATTGTGTATTTGTTGTTTCAAAAAGTTTTACCGAAAGGACATTGAACTAATTCATAGTGAAATATTTCATCTAAAGAAAGTTGGCCTTTGTATCTGAAAATTGTTGAAGAAGAAGATGGCTTTCATTTCATTTGAGCTAATAAAAAGGTAAATGATTTGTACATCAATAAAATGCTAAAGAATATTTATGAAGTTAAATCAGATTAGGTCAATAATTTTATTTTAAAGTTATTAGTTCTATTAAATTTCTAAGTATTATCATCATTTTTAGCAATTAAATTCCTGGATAAAAACATCGTGTTTATAGTATTGTATCTACTAAGAGTGCAGTCAGAGGAATTCAAATGCATTTCCATCATTTGTGAGTTGAATATATATACGAGGACGGTTCATTAAGTACCGGAGACAACACAAGATGAATGTGCTGGTGCGTTATCGTGATGAAACAACACCTTTTTTTCGCCAAATGCGGCCGTGTCTCCTTTAATTTTTTGTCGAAGCGGTCCAATAACTCACTGAAGTATTGTCCAGTGATCGTTCTTCTTTTTTCTAAAAAAAATCCATGAGGATGACGCCATTCGCATCCCAAAAAATCGTCGCCATGACCTTACCTTCCGATGGGACCGTCTTCGCCTTCTTTGGTGCAGATTCACTGGGAGAAATCTATTGTTTTGATTGTTGCTTAGTTTCTGGTGAGTAATGATGAATCCAGGTTTCATCAGCGGTGACAACTCGACGCAAAAAGTCCTTCGGATCTCGCTTAAATTGCTCCAAACACCGCTTCGAAGTTAACAGCCGCATCCGCTTGTTGTCCAGCGTAAGCAATCGCGGCAACCATCGGGCCGACAATTTTTTCATTGCCAACTTAACATGTAAAATATTAATTGACGTTCCGGTCGACACACCTACTTTGCTACTTCGCGCACTTTCGTTCGTTGATCAGCGAGAATCATGTCGTGGACTTTTTCAATGACTTCCTCGGTAACCACGTCTGCCGGGCGTCCTGGTCGCTCCTCATCAAAAACGGATGTTCGCCCATATTTAAATTCGTTGAACTAATATCTAACTGTGGTCATAGATGCTTTTACCTCCTCGCATTTTTTCCCATCCAAAAACAAAAAGCAAATTACTGAACGATACTGCTCTTTTCCCATCTTAGCGAAAACGAAAACACGTTGACTCGGATGGCTGCCAAATCAAAACTAACCTATCAATCAATTTGTATTAGCGTCGTCTGATAGATGGCAGCACACGATGATAACACTAACTTCACTCAGGAACGTCCTCTATCGTCAAACACGGGTACTTAATGAACTTCCCTCCTAATAACTTTGAATAGTTAAATAGTTACTCCTATATCCAAGTCTCATGTTTATTTTATTTATATTTTCCACCCACTTTTCCCTCCTCTTCTTTTATTTCAACATTCTTCTTTCATACTACGAGTATTCCTTGCACAATACAATTTTTGTTGTCACATGAATTTTGTGGAATTTATTTTGTGTGGAAAAACCAAAGTAAACCAAATAACAAAATATGAAATACCAAATAGTATGTATATGTATATCTGTTTATTTTTCTCAAATATATCTAGATACATAATTGAGTTTGTATCTATGTTACTTTTGGCAATTATCTGCACTTCTTAGTATGTGTTTATACATATTTGTGTTTTTGCTTGTTTATGGCAACAACTGACAACTAACTTATCTGGCACCCACTTACTCTATCTTCCCCTCTTCTGTCTCCCTCTCTCTTTCTCTCTATTGATTTGAATATGTCTTCCTTTTTTATGATTCGAATGCAGATGCGGTTTGTGTGTTGTGTTTGCCAAATGCGTAAATTAACTCAATTTGTGTGCAAATGTAATCAGAGTTTTCATCTACACGGGATATGATGAATTCAATGCAGGAGAATAGATTATGTGGCATGGCATTCTATAGTTTCTCTTGTATTCTCAGTTGCAAATAAATTGTTGTATTTTGTGAACATAATAGTATTGAAGATGAATGATTTTATAGATTATTTGTTTTCAGTATTAATTTCTTAACCAAAAACATAATAATTGATTTGAAATTTTATCTGGATAGTTTTCATGCTCAATAAAAATATCGGAAATCATTTGAAAAAATGCAATTTTCATTTGAAAATATATGAAATTCATGGGAGAGCAAAAATTGAATTCACAAACCACAATTTTATCTACTAAAAATAATTTAAATAAATTGTGATCACAAAATTTGGCTGTGACTGCGGTTTTGATTGCATTTGCACATGTTGGATAATATTTTATATAAAAAATTGTAATTTATTTAAATTATTTATTCCCATAATAGCATACAAGATATTTAAATGATGTCACTATATTTATTAATACTTTACATGCAGGGTTTTCCAATAAGAGGTGTTATTTTGATATTCAAAGAAAAATGACAGTTTTTTAAATAAATGATCGGATATTTATTTCATTATAAAGAGGAAGGTATGCCGTTAATAATGGGAAAACAACATAAGCCAAATTTGCCACCACGACCACGCTTACAGGACCATATCTTTTTCATACAATTTTTCATAACCAAATCGCAAAGTGGCTGACCTATGTCCTTGATAGTCTCACGAATTCCATCTTTGAGTCTTGAATCGACGCTGGGCTGTTGGCGTAGATCTTATCTTTTACGTGGCCCTAAAGGAAGAAGTCGCAAGGAGTTAAATTTCAAGATCTCGGTGGCCAATTGTGATCACCTCTTCGAGAGATAACACGGTCCAGAAACTTTTCCCGTAAAAGATCAATGGTTTCGTTGCTTGTGTGGCACGTAGCGGCGTCTTGTTGAAAGTAAACGTTGTCCAGATCAATACCATCCAATTCCGGCCATAAAAAATCATTAATCATCTCTGGATAGCGCAATCCAATCACCGTAACTGTTGCTCCAGCCTCATTTTCGAAAAATTAAGGTCCAATGACCCTGCCGGACCATAAACCGCACCAAACAGTCACACGTTGAGGATGGAGAGGCTTTTCAACAATAACTCTTGGGTTTTCCGAGCTCCAGATGCGACAATTTTCCTTGTACACGTAGCCACCGAGGTGGAAATGGTCCTCATCAGTCAAGATGACTTTTCGATGGAATTCCGGATCATTTCTATGCATTTCAAGGACCCAATCAGCAAAGACACGACGTTGTTGATGATCGGCCGGCTTGTGTTCTTGTGTTAACTGAACTGGAATTGACAAACCTGGGTTTTTTTTTTCAACGCTTTGGGCTACAGCAGCAATATTCTCAGTTGTTCTTGAGCGACGTGCACGGGTTTTATGCTTCACATCCCTAACTTGTCCCAACAGGTCGAATTTTTCCACCAATTTCTGTATTGCTGTCCGACAAGGTGCTTCACGACGACCCAAAAATGTTTTAGTTTTACGAACCGTCTCTGCCAAATTTTCACCATTTTTATAATGAATTTTAATAATTTCAATGCGTTGTTGCAGCGTGTATCGTTCCATTTTTATGAAAGGCGTAGTTTCTACTTTTAAAATGTCAACAAATGACAGCTTCAAAAGTGACATCTACCGAAATAGCGGGCTATTCAAAATAACACCTCTTATTGCAATTTAAATCTATGATTTTCTCTAAAAACAAATCAATATCCCCTTCAACTTTATCATTTTCTATTCAATTGTTCAATAGTTCAATTCTAAGCAAAATTTCGGCTCACAAAGTTCCTCAATTTAAAATACTTGAAATCAAAATAATAATCCTCAACAACTGTTTGATGTAACTAAACAAAAATTGGAAAAATCTAAATTTTTATTCAATTTCCAGGAACCATAAACGGAGAGAATTTAAAATAACTTTGAGGTTGAAAATGCAGAAAACCCATAAAAATTGCAATTCAATGAAAAAATGAAGGGATTAAGCTTGTGGAGGTAGTCGTCATTGAAGAGAAGGAAGGAACAAAACTGACTGACCGATGTCTGTATGAATTGATGTACAGACCATTGGCAATGGATAGTCAGTCAGACAAGGCAGTCAGTAGCAGCATGTGTGTATTTGTGTAAAGGGCAGAACCTGCGGACAGAGCGCATTTGAAAATTGATCACCGGAACATCCGAACACGCGTTGACCGGAAATGCACAAATGCAATTGCATTCATTCATTGCGTACGCATTTGCTCTGTATGTGTTTGTAATTCACAGAATGTGTTTGCTTGGGTATTTGCATGTGAAATTGTTACATTTGTGTATGTGATATTGCATTTTTCTTATGTTTCTTTTTCTCGAATTTAAACAGATTTTGGTTTAACCAAAAATAAACAAAATAAAAAAAACGGAAAATGTGTAAATTTATTTAATTTTTACAAGAAAGAAGGAGTGTAAGTATGTACTTATATGTAGTTCCTGTGATATCAAGAGATTTTAAATTGTAGAATTTTAATAGTTTTAAAGTAATACAGAAGGAAGCAATCGAAAATTTCCCATGAGTTTTTTCAAGATTGTAATACAAACTTTATTGAAGTTTTCTTGAGTGGTAGTATAAGTGGGAAGATGTTTTTGCCCTGATAAAATATAGTAGAAAAGCATCACAACAATCACAAACAATTGAGAGAATTTTTAAGTTAAAAGTGCAGAAATGAATTCTCCTTGGGGAAAAAACATACAATTGGTTCCAAGTAAAACATGAAGAGAAAGAGAAAGAGAAGAATGAAAAGCAAAAAAGTAAAGTGGAAATCAGTTCTCGGTTCTGCACTTGCATTTAATGTATTTCTTTGTTGTTCTGCTTTACTTTTGTTATACGAGTATTCGTTGTACCACATAGTCACTTGGCACCTTTTCCAGCTTTCCCATTAACTCTTTGTGTAAATAAATCGTGCGTTAAATTAAAACGTACTCCTCCATGGATGTCAAACGAAGAAACGTGGGAAAACAAACAAGCCTCTATTAATTATTCGTTAAATTTATAAGTGATTTCTTTTATTCTCATTCTACTGGAAATTGACTTACTTAACGATCTTAATTTTAAACAAATTTAAAACATTTCACAGCAAATTATTCAAATGAATCACCACCGCCGCCGCCTGCACATGCTTCCCATCTATTTACTTTTTTGCTTTCTCATGCAAATGAATCTCATCATGCAAAATAAACTGCATCACTTTGTGCCCTTCAAGCAAAGATGCCTTCAGGAAACTTACCTAAGGAATAATAACAACAACAACAACAAAGGGACTAACAAAATAAAAAGAAAACAATAAAAATGAAGTTCGTTGCAACAAAGGAAAAAAGGTAAATAAAACTTCTTTGCCTCTAGAGATGAGATGCCCCACCACTTTACTCTTCAACTCTTTTAAAAAACTTTGCATGGATTTATTACAATGCACAAAAGGCGTCAGGATTAAGGACAACTATAAAAGCAAAGAAGAAAGAGTAAGAGTAAGTAAGTAACAAAACAAATTATGCATTTTAAGACAAACGAGTATCGTCCATAGGATATAGTGCCAGCAGCTTGTCCTTCATAATATTACTGAGATGCAATTTTGTTTATTAGTTCAAGTTTTTCAAATATTTATAAATCAAATGCAATTTTAAGTGATTTTACAGATGAAGAATACAACAAGAACCAAATCCAAATACCAGAATTGGGTAACACCTTTGTGTAAGAGTTTAGAGAGAGTTTAGTAAAAATGAATATATAGTAGGATTCATAAAGCGACGGAATAGCACCAAAATCAATTTTATAGTCGATCACACGATGCGGCACCCATCTTACCTAGACTTTTTCCACACCCAATTTTCGAAAAAATGCCTGTGGCCTCAACAATTTTGGGCACTTTATTCGTCGTACACTTGAAACTATATCGTGGATTTTCGTAATTAAAAAATGTTTAAGCAGCACTAGAACCATGTGCTCTAGATTACTGAGACTTCAACAGCTGTTAAATAAATAAGGTATTGATGCTAGGAGCGCGATCTCACGTATTTTCTAAAAACTTATTGATCGCCCCACGTATTTCAATTTATACATGCCATGTTTTTTTATATAAAATTATTTGAAAACAATTTACAAATATTTTAGCTAAATGCCTAATAACTTCCTTTAAACTAAGCACATAATCAAAAGTCAAAATGTCACAAACAGAACACAAGTGACTCGACATTATTTATCCAAACCAATGAAATTTGGGTTTTCGTTTTAATTAGAATGTCTCAACTGTCAGATGTCAACAAATGAACGCCAAAAAAAATGCGTCAAACCACAAAACTGAAAAGTGAACCAAATAAAAAGTTAAAAAATAAAAACATAAAAGGAAGAAGAAAACTAAATGCTTACAAACTGCTTAAGTAAGTGAGAAAAATGTAAGAAAAAAATTTACAGAAAAAAAAAGGAAAGAAAAAAGTTTTTTTGTTTTTCTAAAGAAAAACATTAACAAGAAGACAAAGAACATTAAAACAAAACAATTTGCCATAAACAACAATATTTATTTTAAGTTGTAATTTTTGATGTGTTTGAAGGAAAAAAGATTAAGAAAAATAACAAAATGAAAACTGACGACGCCATTTATAAGTAAAAAAGCCTGTCAGAACCAATTTCTATGTGACATCAAATTTAATGACAAAAAAAAAAACAAACAAGAAGTTTTATTAACAAATCAGATACTAAAGAATCTTCAGTGAAGATTATTAAAAGTTTTTTTTTCTTTTTCTTTTAAATTTAAAGTCAGTTGTAATTGTTGTTTTTAACTTTCTAATCTAATTCGCCGTGTTTTCGTTAAAGCAATCAATGTTATTACAATATATTATCAGAACTTGGCATAAAGTGGGAATTAGGTTTTTCCATTTATGTTTTATATAATGGACAAAATAATAGAAGCATCTTCTTCATAATACATATTTCATTTAAAGAGACAAATTAACAATAATTGTTAAAAGTCTGTGAATATCAGCAACTGCTAGAGAAACAGACAGTGCTGAACCTCTTCTAGCACACTCATCCGCCATTTCGTTACACACTATAAAGCCAGAATGGCCAGGCACCTAGCTTAACGTGATTGAGTGCTGCTTGGTCAAGAGCCGTAACCATGCTACGGATAGTTCTCTTGACGCTATATGCCGACAGAGACTTGATAAAAGCTTGGCTGTCAATATAAATCGATGTGTCTAGGAGTCCCCCCCATAGTGTTCTTCAACTTTGCTGCTTGCCAGATCACATAGATCTTTGCTTGAAAAACACTGCATCAGTCTGATAGAACTTATGATAGTTGAGCTGTTAGCTCCTCTGAAAAAATGTCAGAAACAGTATCCTCTTCCGTCTACAGAGTCGTCTGTATAGATTAAAACTCGTCTTGCCTGTTGGAGTTACCCTCCCTGTTTCTAATCATCCCTCACCGGGAATTTTTATTAAAGTTGTCATTCCATTTCAGTACCAGAGATGTGCAGTGAACATCATAACGATGTTTATAAAGGCTTGGAAAAAGATCAAGCCTAAGTAAGCCAAGCATGAACGCAGAGAACACCAAGCCTGCTTGAGCTTGTGTATTGTTTTGCTTGGCTTGCTAGGGTTGGCTTTGCTTGATGTCGTTAGGCTTGGTAGGCTTGGTGGATGTTTCTAGTACTACATCACATTTTTGTTTCTATTGTTTGTTTTGTTTTTTTTTTTTGTTTTTTTTTTAATTGCAACAATAACACATACCAATGCAACTATAGCATTAACGAAAGACATATACGTCACTTTTGTTATTTTGCTTTTGTTTTAATGTAAAAATGTTGAGTACTATACACCAAGTCTATCAAGCCTACCAAGCCAAACCTAAGCAAGCCAAGCAAAACAATACACAAGCTCAAGCAGGCTTGGTTCCCCAATTTGCTTGTAAGCACTTCATAAGCACAAGCATTCGCTGTTTAGAACATAGTAATCACATTCTCCCCCCTCAGCTTGTAACCCCTCTCCTTGTCTTGTGGCGAGGCCCGAAATACAGGGCTTAAGAAGATGCACTTCCCGGAGTGTGAATGCGCTTTTTGGAGCTGAGTGCTTGAGATAAGTGCCCATGGCTAACAAATCAAGAAAATGTGTAATAATAATAATAACCAAGATTTGTGAATCTTTTAAGGGTTTTTCATACAGATTGTATGAAAGTGTGTAGTAGTAGTAACATTAAAAGATAGTCCTTTTGTAGAATAGAATGTAAAATAGTTTTAAGAATAATACTCCTCGGTTTATTGCATTATAAAGTACTTAATAACTGTTTATTAAGAATGTTCCTCAAGCAGAAAAAATTACCTAAATTCTTGATGAATCGAAAAATATGTCGCTGACATATTGACAATCTCTCCAAAAAGGTTTACTTCACATCTCACAAAAGCTATTTTACAAGACTTCGCGAATATTAAGTTCTCCAGCTTACTTAGTTCGATGAAGATTACAATACACTTATTTACCAGAAGAAATTTCAGACAAACAGAATAACTCAGTTTTTATTGTCTGAATATAAAACTTAATGATTTAAAATGCTGTTAAAGATTTCTGATTGCATGCACCCCTGCAACACTCATACTTTCAACTCATAACCGAAATCATTCGAATCCTAATAGATTCCCAAATTGCAATACAAATTTGCATACAAAAAGTCAATAAACCTCAAAATTTATCATCTTTTGTGCACATTCGGTACACAATAGTTACTGAGACTGCAGTATTCAGGCCAACAAAACCTATAACAATTTTTCATTAGTGTAATGCATGTCAACGAAGTACCATACCATATAGTACAGAGACAAGATACAACCACTGGAGGATCAAAAAACAAACAATAATAACATCAACAATAGCAAGGAGTGACAAGCAGACATGTTCGTTGTAAGGTGGCAAGCATAAATGAAAACCTTTAAATCAGCTTACATTGAATACTTTCACACATGCACAGAAACAAAGATACCAACACATACACATACTTGTATATGAGAAAACTTGCAGTTGCAACTGTTGTACTCATATCTCATAACCAAACCATGCTGAAACATAGAAGAATGAAGAAAGGAAAGACAATGTAAAATGTTGCCATATCAAGTCAAGAAACAACGACGACTTCAATGATAAACGGGGATGGGAATGGGAATGATGATGATGACAACTAAAACTGCAACAGCTGCATGCAATTTAGCTTTGCTTTACTACTTTGACTTGCAACAATGCCACAACATGCCAAAAAGCAATGCAGCACAGAAAAATAAACCACTTTTGAGCCATTTATCTTTGTCATTTCATACCAGTTGTCACTCACTCATATAACTCACTCATGAAGAACAAAATGAGTCCCTTTGAATGCATCTTTCAAATTCTAACCAAACCAAACTAAATTAGGTTGTGACATATTATTAGAATTAATGTTTGACATTAATACTTTTTTTCTCTTTCTGGTTTCCAATTATTTTCTTACATAGAATATTTTTTTAAATTTTCTAACTGAATGAAGAGTAACTATCAAATATTGTCCTAAAAGTATGCAACAAAAATTTCCCATAAATGATCATTTATCAAAATCCTAGTGGAGAGCAAGAAAACCTTTTTCAAAAATTTGAAATGTTTTACTACTAAAACAATAGAAAATACAAAAACCAACTCAATTTCAAAGTAGCACAAAATAAACGAATAAACATTTTCGTCCTTTGCCTGGGTCCTTTTCTATTGTAGTAGTTTATCAACTCGACTTGAACAAATTGTTGCCATTTTTCATTTTTTCTTTTCATTGTTGTTGTTGTTATCCTTAGTGTGCAATATACAATAGTAGACTAGTTTGTGGTATGGTGGTAGGTGAGGAGTTGGCAAACTAAAATTGTAAGCGTCAACATGAATGATTTTTTGTCACTTGACACAGAAACACGGAAACAATAAAAACGGGAACAATAACGTAACGTAAGTAAGAAGGACATGGGAATCCTGACATACATGCATAGAATAAAGAGAGATAGCAGAGAGAGAGAGAGAGAGTGAGAGTAAGCATGTGCATAGATATATCGAATAAGAAAAGTAGTTGAGAATGCATAACAAAACACTATTTTTTGAGGCCCGGACAAGACACACACTCACGCAATTGTCTAAAAATACAAACTCAACAAAGCGTGCAGGATGCGTACGTGCATCCGGTTAGAGCCTGAAGAGTAGTAGTAGTAGTAGTAGTAACAAACTTCATTTTTCTACCTGTTTATCCTTGGGTGCGTGAATGAGTCCTTGTATTTTGTATTTTACATTTACAAGTTTTGCATTTTGAATTTATAACAACAAAAGGACTCACAGAATTTATACAATTCACAAAACAATAGAATAAATCATTGGTAAATAAAACTTACTCAGTTTGACAATACAAAACAAAACCAATTGAAACAATGTACAATAGTATATAAGTATTTGAAACAAATAGAAAACGAAAATATTGTTGCATATTTTTGTAAAAATAAACTTCTTTTACTTAAGAACTGCAATGTGGAACGAACTACATATATACCTACTTAGAAAAGTTTGACTACCACCACTTATAGTTTAAAAACATATAAACCAAAATATTACACATTTGGTTACTACGAAGTTTTGAACACCTATCACACAAATAATATTCTAGAAACTATATACAAGTCATCTTATCTGGTCATCTCTGATCTCTCATCATCTGTCATCTCTGATCTCTTATCTCTCATCTCTGATCTCACATCTCTGATCTCTCATTTCTGATCTCTCATCATCTCTCTCTCTGATCTCTCATCTCTGATCTCTCAACTCTCATCTCTCTGTATGATCTCTGATCTCTCATATTTGGCCTCTCAATTCTGATCTCTCATCTCTTATCTATCATGTCTGAACCCTCATCTCTGATCTCTTATTATTATCTCATCTCTATCAGTTATCTTATCTCTCTCTGCTATCTTCTCACGCTGTTCTCTTGTCTTTCTCTTGTATCTTATCACTCTCCGTTATCTTATCTCTCTGTTCTTATCGTATATCTCTCTGTTACCTTATCTATTTCTTATCCTTATCTTATCTTTCAGCATAACCTATCATATCCTTTATCCCATCTCTTATCTCCAATATCATATATTCTCTAACTTGTAGTCTATATTCTTTATTCTATATGTATTCAATATCCTATCCTATCCTATCCTATCCTATTCTATTCTATCTTATCCTATTCTATTCTATCCTATTCCATAATTTCCCATTGTAACTCATCTTTTTCATTCTATCCCATATTATCTTCTCCCATCGTATCTTATTCTACATATATAATATTTTCATTCGATCTGCTAAATGTCTGAATTTGTAAAGAGTTCTATGGTACAATATTTTGAGTTCATCAGTTTATGATTGGAGATACATACGTGTATATGGCCAAAATCTTTTTGAGTAATATGAGAACTCAGGATTAAATTACCAACTGTATCTTTCAGTATTGAGAATGTTGAATCTGCATTTTAATGATCAAGAGTTTTGTGATGAACAAAAATAATAGCTTCCGCTGTCGAAGTCTCTCTCTCTCTCTGCATTAAGCATTACAAATTTCATAGAAAATGGTATATGATTTATAAATAGTAGATAAAATTATTGTAACTGGGTCGTGTTTTTTTTTTTTTTTTTTTTTTTTTTATATATGTATATTATTTCAACCAAGTATCCATTGCTTTTTTTTAGATTCGATAATACTTATTTTTTTTTTATTTGTAACCCAAACTTTGTCAAGAGCAAATCGAATCTATAATTCGACTTCAAGTATTCTATATATTTTTCAAGAAAAAATGGGAAACCTAACGAAATTTCTGAAAGTTGCTAATATGGGCAAATATTATTGCACTGAATTCGCTACCATTGCCATGGCACTTTATCGCCATGATTATTATTGGTCTCTTTTGAAGAGCTGTTCCATATTTTGTGCTGCGGTCTTTTGTGCCCGAGAGTTCCGTGGCCTTTTGATAATGTCTGGACCCATGTGAAAGAACTGAAGGAATAATCGAAACAATGGACTGTGGCGACGGCGGCTCTACAAGGACGAATACTGTTTAAAAACATTCCTAAAAACGTTGCATCATAAAAATTGTTGTGTTTGTTAAGAAGATGAAATATTTCGAAATTATGTTATAAAAAAAAAATTAAAAGATGGTTATGTGTGTATTGCTAAATTTTTGTTTTATATGAAGGGTGCTCATCAGTGGATAAAATTTTCATAAGAAATAGTGATCTAATATCATCGAACAAAATATGTGTTGGCACCTTACAACCAGGTACCCTAGCGCTATCAAACTTCCACTTATTTTGCTTCTTGCAAAACTCTTTAGATGGTAGAATGTTTGATTCTGAAGACCTCAGCAACTTGCAAAACTGGATAAGTTTCTCATAGAGAAAGCTAGCAAGTTTGGTGAACGCAGAACGCAGCCTGCATAAAATCTGGTGGCCCCGCATCATCTCTAACCAAGTCCTACTTAAGTCGATCAACGAACTTCCAATTGAACTACTAATCAAACATAGACGATTTAGATGGATGGGCAAATATGCTGACGAAGTGTGCAGATCAGCTCAGTGTTGGTTAGAGAAACTGTGGAAGCACAAAAACGCTTTGTAGACGTATGGTGGACGATGATTTGAGGAACTCCAATACCAACTGGAACACTCTAAAGCTTCTCGCGCAAAATCTGAGATAAAAAAGCCATAGCACAAAGTGGTCAATACTTCACTGATTATTGTCCAAGTGGAGTTTGTAAATGCTTTCAAAAATTACATAAAAAATGCAAGGACTCTTTAAACAACCTCAATATTATCTGTTGCACACAACTAGTTGTCCCTTTGCCTGCATTATCTTTCCCTCTTATTAATCAAATCATAACAAATAGTCAGTTTTCATTGATGATAAATTAGTTTTCTATCAACTCATTTGTCAATGACACTTATCCTTTTGTTTTCTTTACCAAAATGTCAAATTTGTTCCCCCTTCAACTTAGAAAATCTTAACTGAAGTATATCCTAAGACAGTGAAATGCTACATTTATAGATGCTTTTATTACAAAAATATTTTTAGCTTTTGCAAGTTGAAAATTTGTTGCAATAAACAAAGTTTTTGGTTGTCAAGTTTTTCTGATAACAAAAAATATTCGATTGGAAATTGTAAATGGGAAAGAGAAAGATTTAAAAGTAAAAGGAAAGAGAAGAGAAGAAAAAACCAAAACGAATTTGTTGCATTTTGAAAGTTTTAACTTCGATAATACTTAAGACAGGACAGACAGACAAACCGACAATCTTTGGGTAAAGAATATACGAAAATATGCTGTAAAACCAACAAACATCAATACTGTCGTATAAGAACAATGGCAATGACAAGAAAATCTAAGAAAACTTTGGCAATTTTTATTTTGACAATTGTTTTGTCCAAGTCATGTTATTTTTTCTTTTAACATTTTCCATTTTCTTTTATGAAGTTGGTTCGCACTGTCATTGGCATTTATAAATACTTTTCGAAATGATTCTAATCTTATTCAAAAATTTGTCAAAACAATTTTTATCTTTTTACATTTTATTCAGTGAATCATGGAATATAATTTAAGAGAAGATCTTTTTGCATACATTGAAATTAACTTGAGAAATTCTTTTTCATTCCCAAGACAAATACCAGAATTGTGTTTGAGAGTCAAATTTACTTTCTTTTTGCCTTAATCTCCATAGTCATTTCAATAAATCACTTTAATTTCATACATGAAAAATCCCACACATGAATTATGTTTCTTCTCATATGATTTCTTCAATGGTAGTCTCCCTTTCCTCAAGGTTTTTTTCTTCTTCTTCTTTTCCATGTACCTTTTCGTTATATGAGTAAAATATAATATAAAATACCTAGGTTCATCCTTTGTTGTACGAGTATGTTGTCTGAGTGTGTGTGGAAATTTAATTAATGCATTTTTTCCGTGATTTCACATATTCATGTTTCATGATTTTGTTCAGTTTCACGTTTCATGTTTATGTTCAACACGTTTTACGCTTAATAGTAGTAGATGTAACACAGAACACTTTTATGTTGGTTGGTTTTGCACAACTCATAAATATGTGTTAACCAAATCCTAATAGCCTTGAAGAAGGTATTGCATATACCATACATATGAGAGTATGTAAGAACAAAGTAGAGAGAGAAAAGGGTGTGTAATCAATCTTAAAAGTATCTCAAATTGACCTTATTTAAAATTGAACACTACACAAAGTGCTTAGTTTACAATATTAATGGTAAATTCAAAGGTAGACATACATATTTCAGTGGTAAAATTGGTCTAGACATTAAAGTAGAAATAGGAGTTGACATAGAAGTAGAATATGTATATGGTGACCCTTAGTTTTAGTTATAGAAATAAAAATATAATTGGTTTAGAAAAGAAAATTGTACAATTTATTATAAATTTGTGGGCACCACTATCAAGTTTCTGCCCTACTGCGAAAAAATCCTAGATCCGGTCTGACAAACACACTAGTATGAGTTGAGTCAAAATTCTTTGCCTCAGTAGACCGTCATGGTTGCTAAGGTCTACTCTGTTATCTTATGTCAGTTTCTCATATTTCAAAGTTGTCAGCAGAATTTCTAATTATCGTAATGCTCCTTTATTAAACTTACTTTCTTCAGAAAACGTCAAAGAATTACAAACGGAGAAAAAGGGGCTGCTGCAACAAATTTCAGAGCAATATAGTTATTAAGCCATCTGTTGGAGTGGAACACAATCGAGAGCTGTTTGTGCCAGTTGTCTTTTAATTCCTAACAGAGTGGTTATTGGCAAGAAAAGCTCTTCTGATGACAACTGTTTGTGTTCTTGAAATCTGCTACCTAGGATGTGTCAGTTTGTTAGCATAAGGGTACAAACATAGTGCGCGCTGAAGCTGAAGACGAAAAAGCGTGCACAAGGAAACATATGAAAACGCTCGAAAGTGTGCACAGTGCATGCGAAGCGTTTTCGTCATCTGCTTCAGCGCGCACTTGTACCCTAAAAAATGTTAACTTGTGCACACTGTTATCGCTCTGTGCATGAAATTGTATTTTGTTGTTTGCTCAAACAAATTTTAGAAGAAAGAGAAAATTATGAAAAGGGAAATGTGCGTCATCATGTTGATCCGTATGCAATGCCGGGCGATATTTTTTTGTGCAAAAATATTGACTCTGAAAAATACTGTGCCATCAATTTAAAGAAAAAACATTTGCAAATACCTTAAAATAAAATCAGGCTTCCCATCGTGGAAAAAAAAATCAGATTTCACACATAATGTCGATTTCTTCTAAGTTAGCAGCCGCGCATAAACTGAAGTCACGTACACTTTACATAGTAATGTTAAAAACAGATTTTTTAACAGTGCAGCTTTCATCTTAAGCGAGACTCGGACAGATGACAAAAGCTTTAATTATTTGCGGTGTCAACGCAAAAACAACGCGAAAAGGTCGGTTAAATTTGATTGAATATGGTTGTTTTTATTTCTTCTTATTGGTTTCTTGTTCAATAGTCATTTCATATTAGAACAGCGATCGATGAGTACGCAAATATTTATTTTATGCTTTACCCCCACACCTAATTGAATCTACTACCAAATATCGATGTTTTAAAATCATAATTATTCTCATAAAATAAGGGTAAAAATGATTCATTTACATCATCCTCATAATCATTGATTTAAATCAATGACAAAACCAATTAAGTTTATTATACAGGCCACTTCACATTTAATATTCTATTCGAATATATTTAGTTGGAAAAATAATTGAAATGCGTTGTTTTTAATGCGATTAGTTTGTCATAATTTCATCATTTATGGTAGCATGAAATAGAAAAGCCAATTCGGACAAATATCCAGTGCATTAATTGCATTAAAGGATTTAATAAAAACCGCACAGATAATTAAATGGGATTTTATAGTATTATAACATGCATGAACAGAGTGTATGTAGAGTGTACCCTTACAAAAGGGTGTGTTTAATGAAGAAAACTATTTAAATTATAATAATAAAATTCACTCACTCATGCATAAGTTTTTGACACAAAAGTTGATTTGAGAAAATACTCCTTTAATAATATTAAAGTAAAATTATTTAAATAAAAGACAAGGCATCCCTAAAGGGACAATAGAAATCATTAAACAAGATCAAAATTCAAAACAAAAACAATATAGAAAGTAACAAAAAGGACTTAACTTCACGCTTAACATGGCGTATGCGCAATTAAGTATTTATTGCCAACCATTTTCTCTTTCTACAATAAAATTAAAATAACAAACAAAAGAAGGAGGAGTAGGAGGAGGAGGAGGAGAAAGCAATTCAACTTGACTTTATACCGGGTATTAAAATTAGAATTTTCAAAGTCATTTTCTTGCATTAATTTCAATTGATTTTATGGAAATTTTTCTTAGAAAAGAATATTAATTTTCAATTATTGAAAGCAAAAAGCTTAAATAAACACAAAAATTAATAACAACACAAACTCATTCCAAATTCAATTCAATTCACTTAAACTGAATTCAAAAAGCAATTAGGGATTGAAAATTGTCTATATGGTAGTATATTTCTCGTTTTCAGAATGAAAATATGCCATAATTAAAAATTTCCCTATTGATTTACAATTCCTTATTCATATTGTAGTTAAAGTATATTTAACTCATTATCAACAACAAAGAGATAGAGAATGAACAACAACAAAAGCATCTCTGTGAGTGGTTATGAATCACGAGGTTTGAGTTTCGAGTTTTTAACTGAAATGTTGTTTGCATTTAAAAGCCTCAATTGACTTTGCCAGCAGTTTACCCCCATTACTAAAGTTATTCCATTTTAGCAAATAGCAATTATTGCATAAAACATTATTAGATGTACAACACACACTTTGTTTAGAATGAATAACTTTACTTGATGAAATCGTTTAGAAAATGAAAGTAAACATGCTCAAAGCTGTAAAATTTTGTACTTTTACGCCATAAAGTAGGCACTAAAAAGTAATTAACATAAATGTGCTGCGGCATAAAGCATAATTATGGGCCGCACAAATATTTAATGAACATTATTAAAAGTGTTCGGTCGGTCATTTTCAATGATTGTAAGTATCTAGTATTGTATAAGGGAAGAGGCAGCAGCATTACAAGTTGAGTTGTCTATTCAATGCTTAAAGTAGGTAAACAATGTTAAATAACTTTCTTGTTTCTATAGTAAGTTTAAGTATCTCATTGCCTAGCTATCTGACATTCTATTGTCTATACTATATGTTCAATCCATCAATGTAAATATTTTTTTTTTTTTTTTTTTTTGTTATGCGAAACAAGGAGGTAAAAATCTTCCAAAGATATCTATGCCCCGTGCAACAAGTTATGTCGGATTCATTAGCCTACCGACCCTATCGCATCAAGCCCCTTTCAATCCCTACTGCACCACCGAAGCTTTCCTTCGTAGGGAGGGATAGTAAGCTTAAAATTAAGCAGGCGCCATTGTTCGATCGTACATTCGAGCACCCCTCATAATGTTGGCAATTTCAGAAGAGAAGTATGCCCAGTCATCCACCGATGTTTCAATGCGCCTTACAATCTCATGTGAGCTGCAATGAGATCCAAGGCGCGCATACACTTTTCGTCGCTCAGCTTCGAAACGGTGGCACTCATGAAGAAGATTCTTCGGATCCTCCACGACATCTCTGCACAGACCACAGAACTGCCAGTTTTTGTGTGATGGCAGCTGCTTTTTGGCTGACTCATTCAAGTGCATACACATATATATAATTGAATGTGAAAGGTATTTTAGCTTCAGAGAAATCAAAAAATTCATATATATTTTTCCATATATAATAATGTGAAACTGTACAAGATTTTTATACAACAGAATAAATTGTTATCTATTTGTCATAAAATATTTTATAATTTCATGCATGTGTTCATACAGAATCATACTCAGTAGTGCGCTTTATTCATTGGAATATCTCATATGATTTGAGAGACGAGGAATCATTCAATTAAGATTAAAATAAATAAATAAACACGTTTACAAGCTTATCGCATAAAACACTTGTGAGATAAATGATTGTCGCCCTGGACACAAAAACGATAGTTTTGCTGAGTAAACATTTTATGCATTTTAATGTTAGTCTATTGCACAGCTTTTGTTTGAAAATGTCGCCTCCGTCGTGGTTAACGCACTCTTATCTCGAGAATGTCTTACGACGTTTATCATAAAGATCAAGATACTTAAAATAATTGATTGCAAGTTTGAAATTGGCATTCGGTAAAGGTGAAAATTATGGGGCAACATTGACCCGCATCAATGTCAAATATCAAAGTACAGTCAATAGTAATGAAACTAAAATAGATGAGCATCATTTGATAGCGAAAACAAGCATTGAAGATGAGGATGAATTAACAAAAGCTGCAAAATCTGGTTATGATATGTACAATCGTGAAATGACCATCTATGAAGATGTCTTACCCAAATTGAATGCTTTATTAAGGGAAATTAATGATGAGGATCAACTTTTTCCCGAGACAATTCATGTAGATCGTTGCAATATGGCAATTATATTTGAAGATCTAAGTGTTCGTGGTTTTAAAATGGCAGATCGCTTGAAACGTCTTGACTTAGCACATGTCCATTTAATACTAAGGAAACTTGCTAAAATGCATGCCACAAGTGCTAAACTTAACGCTCTCCAGTTTAGTTGCCTAGAAGGCTACGATCGTGGTTTCTTTAATCGTCATACAGATTCTTATCGTCCATTTTATGTAGGCTGTTTAACAGCCTGTGCACGTTGGTTAGATACTTTGCCAGATTATAAGAAATATGCTAAGAAATTATTTGCACTTGCACCTGTCTACATGGAAATTGGAAAACGTTGCTTTGAGCCAATACCTGAACATATTAATGTCCTTACCCATGGTGATCTTTGGACAAATAATGTCATGTTCAAGTATGATGACGCAACAGGAGAACCCATTGATGTTCTGCTCTTTGATTTTCAATATGCATTTTGGGGTTCACCAACATTGGATTTGCATCATTTGTTTAATACTTCTATTGCCGAAGTATTACGTTCAGAAAGGCAATCTGAGTTATTCAAGTATTTTCATGGTATTTTTGTGGAGACCCTAAAGAAGTTACAATACAAACAGAAACCATTACCAAGTTTGCATAAGTTTCATATTGAATCAGAACAAAAAAGATTTTTTGGTAAGCAATATTTGTGATCTAGAATAAATGGAACAATGATATTCATTTTCTTTTCTTGTGATTTTTTTTTAGCTTTTCACTGTGCTATTAATTCGCAAGCTGTTTTAACTAATACTGATTCAACAGATGCTGATTTTACTGCATTTCTATCAGAAGATGAGCGCGGCATTAACTTTAAGAATAGACTTTATACCAACCCAGTTATACAAAGTTCAATAAAAAATTTAGTGCCTTTGTTTGATCGTCTTGGTCTACTGGATACAGATCAATTTAGTTGATAAGATTTGTAAATATTGTATTAAATAATAATTACTTATTACATAATTTGTTGTTATAAAAATTGTGTTTAAAACTGATTAGATAAAGTGCAGTCACTTCCCACGTATGTATGTATATTATAAAAAATACACATATCAGAATGTAATTTCTTTTCTCATTTTATGTGTAAATTTGATTCTATGATATTTGTCTGTATATTTAACTTTTTTAGGGTACAAATTTAAATATTCTTGAAAGCAATAAACTCTTCTTTCATTGTAAAGGGAGAGATCGTTGTCTCTACCTTTCTTAACTGTGGCTGGCAAGTAAACAATAAAACTAAATCTGTATTATCTCCGTAACTGTAACTATTATCACCAGGTGATAAGTTAGTGGATTTAGAACAAATTTACAACAAAAAGTCAATATCTTAAAAAATTAAGTCGATGTGATTAGGCAGGTAGTACCACTTTGTTGTAAAGATTGTAAGGCATTTGTAAGAACAGTGCTTCAGACACCCACTGAAATGATAAGTGTGACAAGGATTATTGAATAGTTATGATCATTTCAGTAGCTCCCTTTCTTTGTAAACAAAAAAGCATCTGAGTTTTAGAGTTATTAAACTAAGATTTAAAGCAAACCCGTCTTGATTTTCCACTAGAGGCTTGCATAAGCGCACACTAAGTAGTGTCAACAGTCCGCAATCACACTATGTAAACGACTCATGTGTCTTCTTAATACGATCCTTTCAATTAGTTTTGTTATATTCGCTTTGCGGAATCATTGATTCGAATCTAGGCTGTCAAGCGACTCTTCTCTTCTCATATGATTCGCTTTCACGATTTCCTAACGATTTCAACTAGATTATTAATTACACTGTGTTACAAAAAAAAAAAAAAATTGAAAAAACTTCTTATCAGACCTAGTGGAGGTTATAGGTCATAAAAAACTAAAAAGAATGGCAGATAAAAAATCTCTGATACACCCTCAAAATCTTGTATTTAGAGCCCAAAAACCGTTTTTAAGAGGTTCCTGTACATATTACCTTATAACTTGGACATTTTTTATCGGATTTCAAATTTTTATTTTGTATTTAGAAGCTGAAATGTAGCCCTTTACAACCATGTATCATGTAAAGAAAGGAAAGAAAACTGTCATATGCAATTACAAAAAGTACAATAAATCAAGTAATTTTTTACCGATTCTATTCAAACAGGGTTCATTTAAAGCTAAAATCACTAAACTTTCGATGAACGTCGAGAAAAAATATAATTTAGATAAGATAAGGGGCACAAATTAGACTTAAAGTTGCAAAATCGATGGAAAAATCAAAATTTTGGAAAGTTTTTGGTCTGTATCTTCATGAATTTAAATGATAACAAAATACATGATACATGGTTGTAAAGGGCTACATTTCAGCTTCTAAAATAAAAATTTGAAATCCGATAAAAAATGTCCAAGTTATAAGGTAATATGTACAGGAACCTCTTAAAAACGGTTTTTGGGCTCTAAAACAAGATTTTGAGGGTGTATCAGAGATTTAATATATACCATTCTTTTTAGTTTTTTATGACCTATAACCTCCACTAGGTCTGATAAGAAGTTTTTTTTCGCTGTGACACAGTGTTATTAATATAACATGAGTTGATTTGCAAAAGTGATGGTGCCTCTGCTCTGTTACTATTGATAGTGTTGTTATTAGTAGGTAGTTATTAAGCCATCTGTTGGAGCGGAACCAGAGATGGGCAGTGAAGCAGGATATTTAAGTTCGCGAAGCTTATTGTAATAATGAGAAAATATTTCATGAAAGAAAGATTCGTTGTCTCTATCGCTCTCTAGTGAAAACAACCACATTATCCATAAGAGCGATAGAGATAACAAATCTTTTTTTCATGAAACGTTTTCTCATTAGTACAATAAGCTTCGCGAACTTAATTATCCTGCTTCACTGCCCATCTCTGAGCGGAACAGCACATCTTTCAACTTAAGCAAGACTCGGACAGATGACAAAAGCATTAATTATTTGCGGTGTCAACGCAAAAACAACGTGAAAAAGTCGGTTAAATTGAATGCAGTTGTATTTATTTCTACTTTGTCATATTCTTGTTAGTTTAAAGTCTTTTCTTTGGTTCCTTGTTCAACAGTCATTTCATTTTAGAACAGCGATCTATGCGTATGCAAATATTTATTTTATGCTTTACACCCGCACCTAATTGAATCTACTACCAAATAACGATGTTTTTAAATCACAATTATTATCATAAAATAAGGGTAAAAATGGTTCATTTATATCATCGAATATAAGTTAAGGTGTATATTCAATGCGTAAAGTAGGTAAACAATGTTAAATAACTTTCTTGTTTCTATAGTAAGTTTAAGTATCTCATTGCCTAGCTATCTGACATTCTATTGTACTATTTGTTCAATACATCAATGTAAATATGCTTAACTTCATTTGAACACATATGAGTACTTAAAGTGAAACTTTCCCTCATTTCTATTAAATAAGTAAAAACGTGCATCAAAGGCTTCACAGACAACAAAATATTCTATGCAAACTAGTCTCTCAAGTTATTGTATAAGCTATCAAGCTAATTTAAGATATACGAAAGTCCTTAGAAAAAAGCATTAAAACTATTTTTTTTTGGTAAATATTTTTTTATTTTTCAATATAATTTCCTTGGACCTCTATATACTTAGTTAGACGTTTCTCTAATTTGTTTAACCCGCCAGAAAAATAAGATTTTGGAAGGTCCTCAAAATAAGCATTTGTTTGATAGATGACTTCTTCATTTGGAAAAAAAAACGTTGTCCTCTGAGCCATTTTTTCAGGTTTGGGAATAGGAAAAAGTCACTGGGAGCTAAATCTGGCGAATACGGTGGGTGGTCGACCAATTCGAACTTTAATTCTTCAATTTTAGCCATTGACCGTAAACATGTGTGAACGCGGGCATTTTCCTGATGAAAGAGGATTTTTTTTCTGTTTAAATGAGGCCGTTTTTTTTTTTTTTTTTCATTTTTTCTCTTAGCTGGTCCAATAAAGATGCATAATACTCCCCTGTTATTGTTTTTCCTTTTTCCAAATAGTCAACGAAAATAATTCCTCGTGCATCCCAAAAACAGTAGCCATAACCTTACCAGCTGATTTTACGGTTTTCGCCTTCTCTGGACATGGTTCGCCTTTCAAAATGCATGGTTTTGATTGTTTTTTCGTTTCGGGAGTGTAGTGGTGAATACATGTTTCATCTACAGTCACAAACCGACGAAAAAACTCATTCGGATTACGTTGGATGAGCGACAACAGAGCTTTAGAGGCAACCACCCTGTTGCGTTTATTGTCGACTGTGAGCAAACGCGGCACCCATCTTGCCGAAATCTTTTTCATACACAATTTTTCATGTAAAATCGAAATGACGCTACCTTTTGATATCCCTGTAACCTCAACTATCTCACTCAACTTTAATCTTCGATCACTTAACACCATATCATGGATTTTCTTGATCATTTCTGGCGTAGTCACCTCTACAGGGCGTCCTGAGCGTGGTTCATCCTTTGTTGATGTACGACCACGTTTAAATTCATTTAACCTGTTATAAATAGTTGCAAGTCAAGGAGCAGATGTGCCGTGAACTAAATCCAACTCATTTTTTATTTCCTTTGCTGTTAAGCCTTTTATAAGAAAATAATAACAGATCTAAACTCAATTTTCTCCATTTTTGTAAACAATCAAATTTTTTTTCTTCAATGCACGAGAAACACACAATAACTCAACCAATCTGGCTGAAACTTCACAGCATACCTAGACGGTATTGATTCTGCATGAAAACAGACCATTTACAGTAATAGTCGCGCTATCTGTTCGATTTTCTAAGGACTTATTGAAATTTTTTCACAGAGATTTAGTATATTTTACAGCTTCCGATTACTGAAATAGGTGGCCTCCATACAATAATCGAAGCAACCTCAGGTTTCAAACTGCTTTCTTGAACATTAGAATCTTTATTACTTTCACAATAAGTTGAGTGAGAGCGTAATATAATGATTTCATACACAACAGTCAATTTGTCTATAATCAATTGGATTAATATTTATTAAAGATGTAATACAAAAAAAAAAAGTTATATGTAATTGAATGTGAAAGGTTTTTCAGCTTCAGAGAAACCAAAAAATTGTATATACATTTTTCCATATTTCTTTTCATATTTATTCATAATGTGAAATAGTACAAGATTTTTATACAACAGAATAAATTGTTATCTTTTTGTCATAAAATATTTTATAATTTTATGCATGTATACAGAATCATACTCAGTAGTGCGCTTGATTCATTGGAATATCTCATATTACTGGAGAGACAAGGAATCATTCAATTAAGATTAAAATAAATAAACAAACACGTTTGCAAGCTTATCGCATAAAACACTTGTGAGATAAATGATTGTGTGGAAAAAAAATAGTATAAAAATAGTTTTGTGAGTAAACATTTTATGCATTTTACTTCAGTCTATTCACAGCTTTTGATTGAAAATGTCGCCTCCGTCGTGGTTAACGCACTCTTATCTCGAGAATGTCTTACGAGTTTATCATAAAGATCAAGAACTTAAAATAATTGATTGCAAGTTGAAATTGGCATTCGGTAAAGGTGAAAATTATGGGGCAACATTGACCCGCATCAATGTCAAATATCAAAGTATCGTCAATAGTAATGAAACTAAAATAGATGAACATCATTTAATAGCGAAAACAAGCATTGAAGATGAGGATGAATTTACAAAAGCTGCAAAATCTGGTTATGATGTGTTTAATCGTGAGATGGCCATCTATGAAGATGTCTTACCCAAACTGAATGGTTTATTAAAGGAAATCAATGATGAGGATCAACTTTTTCCCGATGTTATACATGTAGATCGAAACAATATGGCTATAATCTTTGAAGATCTAAATGCTCGTGGTTTTAAAATGGCAGATCGCTTGAAACGCCTTGACTGGGCACATGTCCAATTGATTCTTAGGAAACTTGCTAAAATGCATGCCACAAGTGCCACGCTTAATGAACGCCAATTGAATTGCCTTGAAGGCTACGATCGTGGTTTCTTTAATCGTTATACAGACGCTTATAGTTCATATTTCATAGGTTGCTTGACAGCCTGTGCACGTTGGTTAGATACTTTGCCAGATTATAAGATATATGCTAAGAAATTATTTGCACTTGCACCTGCCTACATGGAAATTGGAAAACGTTGCTTTGAGCCAACACCTGAACATATCAATGTCCTTACCCATGGTGATCTTTGGACAAATAATGTCATGTTCAAGTATGATGACGCAACAGGAGAACCCATTGATGTTCTCCTCTTTGATTTTCAATATGCATTTTGGGGTTCACCAACATTGGATCTGCATCATTTGTTTAACACTTCTATTGCCGAAGAATTACGTTCAGAAAGACAATCTGAATTATTTAAATATTTTCATGGTATTTTTGTGGAGACCCTAAAGAAATTACAATACAAAGAAAAACCATTACCAAGCTTACATAAATTTCATATTGAATCAGAACAAAAACGATTTTTTGGTAAGCAATATTTGTGATTTTCTAAATGAAACAATAATATTAGATTTCTGGTGTTTTTTAGCTGTTCACTGTGCTATTGATTTGCAAGCAGTTTTACTCAACAATGATTCAACAGATGCTGATTTTACTGCATTTCTATCAGAAGATGAGCGCGGCATTAACTTTAAGAATAGACTTTATACAAATCCAGTTATACAAAGTTCAATAAAAAATTTAGTGCCTTTGTTTGATCGTCTTGGTCTACTGGATACAGATCAATTTAGTTGTTAAAATAATAAATACTTATTACATAAGTTGTAGTTATAAAAATTGTGTTTAAAACTGATAAGATAAAGTGCAGTCACTTCCCACGTATGTCTATTATAAAAAACACACATGTCAGAATGTAATTTCTTTTCTCATTTTATGTGAAAATTTCATGCTATGATATTTGTCTGTCTATTCAACCTTTTTAGCGTTTAAATTTAAATATTCTTGAGAGCAATAAACTCTTCTTTCCCTGTAACTTTGGCTGGCAAGTAAACAATAAAACTAAATCTGTATTATCTCCGTAAATGTAACTATTATCACCAGGTGATAAATTAGTGGCTTTAGAACAAATTTACAACAAAAAGTCAATATCGTAAAAAATTGAGTCGATGTGATTAGGCAGGTAGTATCACTTTGTCGTAAAGATTCTTAGGCATTTGTAAGAACAGTGCTTCAGAGACCCATTGAAATGATAAGTGTGACAAGGATTATTGAATACTTATGATCACTTCAGTCGCTCCCTTTCTTTGTAATCAAAAAAGCATCTGAATTTTTGAGTTATCAAACTAAAATCTAAAGAATACACGTCTTGATTTTCCACTAGAGGCTTGCATAAGCGCACACTAGGTAGTGACAACAGTCGACAATCACACTATGCACACTAGAGGTGGAGAACTATCGACAATAGTTTTCGATAGTATGTTGAAACAAAAATGTTTACAAACACGAACATAGTTTTTAATTGTTCTTAGCTCATGTTTTGTATGGGAGGTACCCCTTCTAGTAGTCCGAGGATCTTGAAACGTACACAGTCAGGAAATGGGTCAAGCACAAAATTGAGGTGTTACCGTTCGTCTTACTATATTATTTACTACAGTTCAGACACTTGGCAAGCTTTTTGTCATCCGAACTCTTAATATACTTCAAAACTTTTGGAAATTCCTCTTATCCTTTTTGAGGTCTTATCCTATCTGTTCATAATACTCACGTCCGAGTCTGTGCTGCTGCAATCGCATGGCACTACATCCTGGCTTCTAATGTTATATGCAGGTGAACATCGTCGTTTCACTTAAATGCAATGTTGACGCTTTAAGCTACAGATTTAAAGTGCACATTTCAAGAAAAACTATCGAATACTATCGATAGTGCTGGGCTACTATCGATTACAGCTCGATAGCGCTCAACCATCGATAGTTCTCACCTCTAATGCACACTATGTAAACGACTCATGTGCCTTCTTGAAACAAGCCTTTCAATTAGTTTTGTTATATTCGCTCTGCGGAATCATTGATTCGAATCTAGGCTGTCGAGCGACTCTTCTTTTCTTGTATGATTCGCTTTCACACTTGCTTTGCTAACGAATTCAACTAAATCATTGATTCGTTTGAGTTAGATATGATAACTATTTATATATATAAAGTTGACTCGTGCAAGGCTCTTTTTGGTATAAAGATTATTTGTTGAAGAATTCCACGATGATTTATTAAATAAATGAAAAATAGAATAATTCAAAAGCAAGTGAGAAAGTATGTGTATGGAATTTGTAACTTATTCTTAAGGTTAAATAGGTAAAAAAATGTCAATGGAGACAAGTTTATCGATCTCTTCCTAAATATGTTACCGGCAATGTATTCAATATACACTGCTGCTCAACTGAGCCTCGTTATAAGTAATATAACGAAATATCTCTTCAACCAAATTTTCGATTGTAATGAAAACTATAAAATTTTTTGTATAGAATAATGATTTATTAATGAAGCCCGAAAGTTTATAGTCTTCTATTCAGTTGAGCGGCAGTGTACGAGGCCTGTTCAAAAAGTATCAATAAATATTGAATTTACGCGGGCTATGTATATTCGATTTTCGTGGCGTTATGTTGGTATTCATGTCCCTCACTTATGCTGACAAGGTTGGCTATTTTGAATGCTGAATAGATCAACGAATCTGTAGCAAATTTAATTTAATTAAACACAATAAAGTTTGCGGACGCATTCCGAATATTGACTGTAGCATATGGTGAAGCTACTTTGGACCAAAGCAATGTTTATCGGTGGTACAAAATGTTCTTAGAGGGCCAAGAAAATGTGAACGACAAAGCGTGCCGGACGCCAGAGCATGTCAACAACATACGAAAAGTGAGGGGGAGATGAGTACTTACATAACGCCACAAGAAAAACGAAAATCGAACACACGTTGCCCGCGTAAATTCAAAATTCAAATCGCAATATTTTTTGAACAGGCCTCGTACATCTTCAATTCTCTTTATGAACCATTTTGTATGAATTATGTATACTACTTCATATTCTATGAAACTCAAGTTAATGTATCAACTATGCTTCCTATATATAAATTCATTTATAAATTGTTTACTTATGCATAAAGGAACTTACTTCATATTCTTCATTTTAATCTGTTAAATGTTGTATAAATTGTAATAAAATGTGTTAAATCAAGCAAAAATTGTTAAACATAATCTTCTTACTACACAAGTTATTATTGTATTCATTATTATTGAAGATAGTTATATTTTACTTATAATAATCACTAACATCACTTCATTGTACTTAAAAAGTAAGTAATACAAAATTGAAGAGAAAAACGCTCCATTTACACCCGGAAAGTATGCAATGAAACTATGTGCCTAATTTTCCAACTGTTTTAGCATCAAAAGCTAAATTAAGGTAAAGTTTTAATTAACTCAAAATGCATGCAACAACTTCACTTTCGCATTCAATGTCGAGTACAATTCAAAAAATGTTACAATTTCCTCCCATTTACTTTTTTCTTTTCAACTCTCATTTAATGTTCTTTCACTTTTTTTTCCTTTTTTCATTCTTTCAATTTTCCTCTCCTGTTACCATCATCATCATCATCAACAGCGTCATCATGAAGAAAAGATGGATATTCACATGAAGTGCACACCTAAGTTGCATAAATAAGCAACACCTACTCTTTTCGTGCATTTCATTTCGTTTCGTTGGTCCTGCAGTAGCAGCATATCCTTACAATATGCATGCCTTACTTTCAAGTATCCAGTTTACTTGCGCGCTTGTTAGATTCTTCTGTTCTCACTCTCATTTTCACATACATTGCAGCAGTTTGTATTTTGCATTTTCACAAATGTGAAGTGGTAAATACGAGAACGTAGAACACATAGTAGTACATGTGAATAAGGATTCTCTATGCATATACTACAACAGAGCTAAACAAATGCGCACAAAAGTCGGCAACACGAAGCAATATGAATGAGTATGGTGTGTGTGTTTGCATATTTTATGGTTTTTCATATGCGAGTATAATTTTTCTATAGTGCAAATGATGAATGAGTTGCATAACGTTGCATAAATGAAAAATCGTGGTTTTGGATTACAAAAAAAAAAAAAAAAAAAAATTCATTACTTTCTGGAGGGGTTGGGAAGAGAACATTATGTAAACACATATGTATGTATGCATTTTTCTTTTTGATTACAATTAATCTAATCGAAGTATCCAGAACTATCATTAAATTAATTGACAAATATCATTCAATTGAAGAGGAATAACATGTTATAAACAAATTTTTCAAACACGAAAATTACCATGTCAGTATTTTGCTCAATAAAATTGTAAAACAAGTCCAAAACGTTTTCTTTTTCATGAATTTAATTACCTTATACATTATTAATCAAAATGTAACATAAAGCTTAAAAGCGGCGCGACAAAACTAAAGCACGAAATATACGACAAATACTATTTTTTTTTCTTAGTATTTAGTAGAGTAACCATTGTTTTTAAGTACTGCTTCACATCTCCGTGGCATGGATTAGTTTATTTAAAACTTCCTTGCTGCTACAGTTTTCGCGCATAATATTCCAATCTACAATTTCCCATAGATTCTCTATGGGATTAAGATCGGGTGATTGAGCTGGCCACTTCATAACTTCGATTTTATTTGCATTAAACCAATCTTTCACACATCTAGCAGTATACTTTAGGTCGTTATCATGATGGTAGATCCACTTTAACGGCATTTCTTCTTCCGCATGAGGGAGCATGCTGTTCTGAAGAATGTCTTTGTACACATAACGATCCATTATACCATTAATTCTAGAAATTGGACCGATTCCGCTATGAGAAAAACATACCCTGACCATAACACTGCCTCCACCATATTTGACTGTGCATTTTAAATAGCATGGATTAAGGCGTTGTTCTTTTGGCCTACGTACAAGCCTCATGCCGTCGGAACCATTGATATTAAACTTGGATTCATCAGAAAATAGTACAGTTCGCCATATGGCAGAAGTCCAGTTGACATGAGACCTTCCATTTCAAGCTTTGCTACACTTTTCAATAGTACGTCATTGGATTGTTCTCGATTTTATGAAGAGGAATTTAGCGTATTACAGGATACGTAATGGTTACGAACTAAGTCCAAGTGCAGCGTCACAATTTGCACGCAAGAATGTGGCGGATTATCGTCGAAGTTTGGAGAGATATGAAGTTAATTTATTTTTGGCCGGCAACGATAAGACTGATGGACCTGAGCTTTATTACATTGATGATTTGGCAAGTTGTATGAATGTTAATCATGGGGCCCATGGGTATGCGGCAGTTTTATGCATAAGCCTTTTTGATCGCTATTGGCACCAGAATATTTCACAAAAGGAGGCATATGAGATTTTTGAGAAATGCGTTTGTGAGTTTCAAAAACGTTATATCATTAATTATACGAAATTCAATGTGATGGTTATCGATAAGGATGGTATTCGTGATTTGGAGCCAATTTTAATCAAAACTGAAAATGCTTCAACTCTTTAATGAATTGTATAGAGGGTAGAGTTTTATCAACAAATATAATTAAATAAATAAATGCTGCTGCTGCCAATTGTTTGGTATTATAATTTTGGTATTATTATCTCATATGCCTCCTTTTGTGAAGTATTCTGGCGATTTTTTTTAAATAAAGATGAAACAATAAGGAATGTCCTCATAAGGTACAGGATCTCCAAAAGTTGGTCCAAAATGAACAAAACTCGATTTAAAAAATATTTTTGACATTTTTTTTGTGAAAAATTTTAATTTTTATAGTAGTGTTTAACTATCTAAAAAAGCCTAAATTTCTGTATAACATATTCAAATTTCATTAAAATCGGATAACCTGTTTCAAACATATTAAATTTTGAAAAAAAAAATTACCAAATGTTTTAGTGCTATGTAGCTCAGTCAATTATCAAAATTTTTGAAAACCCTTTGGTGTCAGAAAGTCTTTAATCTAGTACTAATTTCACCAAATTACAGATTATTCTAAAGACCACTTGCAGATCATTATTTTTTTGGCGTATTCTTACCCTAAATGATTTAACTATTATTATCCCAGGGCCTAACTTGTAAAAAAATCGCTAAAATAGTAAAATTCGTACGCGAGAAGAAATTTACATCTTTATACTCTTCACGGGAGTGAATACTATTATAAGTTTGTCATGAAGTTTGTAACACACAGAAGGAGACATCGCAGACCACATAAAGTATATATATTTGTGATCAGCTCGAAGAGACGAGTTAATTTAGCCATGTCCGTCTGTCCGTCTGCCTGTATGTATGTATGCAAACAAGTCCCTCAGTTTTTGAGCTAGAGAGCTGAAATTTTATTTTTACCATGCGCTGCACATTTGTCGGAATCAGCCGAATCGGACCACTAGGGAGGGTACCTCCCATACAAACCCCCCTTTAAATTAATGTTCTTATTAGAAAAAGTTTTTTGTTTTTTACCGTATCGAACTGAAATTTGGAAGTTATAAGTTTCTGTCCATATCCATCAACCATATAAATTTCATGATCCTAAGGTTACCAAGAGGGGTACCTCCTATACAAACCCAAATTAAATGAGAAACTTATAAAGAATAAAAGTACAATAAAATTGCCACTCAAACTGACGTGATGCTAAGAAAGGAATGTTGGATGCAGCCCGGAGGAGCGTGAAACGTATTACATCTTTGGCATAACCAATGATAGCCTTCATTCTGTTTTTTTTTTTTGCTTTCGCTTTACGCACATTCTCTTTTGGTATTGCTGTTTGCCTTATGCTTTTTCTTGTTGCTTTACTTATTGTTGATCATTATCATCTGCATGTTTATATGTTGTTCATTATCATCATCATGTTTACGAAACTTAATCATTTCACTTATACTTATTAATATTTGTTATTTGCAAATAAGTGAGTAGGTAATAGAGATATAATGTGAATAAATGCATTAACAACGGTCTCATTCCTTTAACTCTCTTTCTTTGGTTATACGTGCTCAACTCACTTCAGAAGAAGACATCGGAGACCCCATAAAGTATATATATTCTTGATCAGCTCGACAAGACGAATTGATTTAGCCATATATCGTTATATGAATAGCTTCACTAATTGCAACGAAATTAATATTAACATTTTCGAGATGAATTTACAGATCAAAAACCCAAAGGAGTAGGGTATTTACTGGAATGGGTGAGTTGAGTCTCTTTCAGGGAAATTATCTTGGGATTATATCTTTTAATTAAAAGTTAAAGCTCATTGTAATTGTTGACGTAACCATTTACGTTCCATTGCGTTTAATGAATGTAAATAATACTGTTTGGTTAAATTATTATTATTATTACGAGTATTATACTCTTCACAGGAGTGAATAGTAGTAAAAATTTGACATGAATTTTGTAACACATTGAAGGACACATCGCAGACCACATAAAGTACATATATTTGAGATCAGCTCGATGAGACGAGTTGATTTAGCTATGTCCGTCTGTCCGTCTGTATGTATGCTAAGTAGTCCCTCAGTTTTTGATCTATTTTGCACATAGGTTTCTTTTTACCATACGCTGCATATTTGTCGGAATCAGGCGAATACAAACCAACCTTTAAATTAATGTTTTTATTAGAAAAAGTTTTTTATTTTTTGACTTATCAAACTGAAACTTATAGAGTCCAAATTTCATATTCATAAACCATGTAAATTTCATGATCCTGGGTTACCAGGAGCGTTACCTCCCACACTAACCCAAATTAAATGACAAACTTATAAAGAATAAAAGTACAATAAAAGTGCCACTCAAACTGTGTTCTTTGTTGATAATCAAACTGTAAAAGAGAGAATTTAGTGATGCTAAGAAAGGAAGGTTGGATGCAACTCGGTGGAGCGTGAAGAGTATTACATCTTTGGCATAGCCAATGATAGCTTTCTTTCTGGTTTTTAATAAAATTTTAAGTACAGTTCCCAACTTTTTCCGCACTGTTACCTTCTTCATAATTTATTCATTAAATTTTTTAGTACTGTTGGGAACTTTTTGGTTGTTTTTCGACTGTTTTCCTTTTTTTTGTGTTGGGTTGCTCTCATATTCATAATCAGTGAGCAATCAACATGTAAATGCAATATTATTCATGCCACAGAAACAAAATATAAGTGAAATTCAAAATCAATTCAAATGAATTTGATTGAAACAAATAAATTTTTTCTAATGAATGAATCAAACAGGCTTTCGATTTATTCAATGCACAGTAGGGTGTCCCAGAAAAATGAAAGTTATTTTTAATTAACGCATACGCTATAATTTTGTGTGAATAGGGTCAAAACAATCATCATTATAACATAGTATAAAGCAAAGTCGAAATTTCAAGAAGTTTGGATACTGATTACTTCTAAACCATGCAACGTATTTTGATACCGTTTTGACTGTCATTTAACGAATTTTCTTAGAAAGGTTTTCTTGTTCATAAAGAAAGGATTCAACAATACAAAATATTTTATTGATTTTCAGTCATCAAACATATACATTTTTGCAAAACCACGCACAAAAATTTGCTAACATTTTTATACTCTTCACGGGAGTGAATACGCCAACATAAAACAAAGGCGTCGAACATTTGAAGTTCGAAGGGTTTGATCACGTAGGCTAGCATAAAGCTAAGCTTCGGACATCCGAAGTTTGAAGTGAGTTGATCAGCTCTAATACCGACTCAGAAAAAGACGCATCGCGCTGCCTTTTAAGTAAACTCTAAAATGTAATGATAAACGCATAGGGCTGATAAATAACAAATAAATAATTATATTTAAAATAAAACAGTTCTGAAGAAAGAGCCACACAAACACACAAATCTCTCTATTTTCTTATTCTACTGCGCTAACACACGCACACATCAACAGCTGTGTGTTTTTATTGTTGTTACAAAGCGGTTATTTTTAATACATTTTTTAAGCCTAAACCTCTGGACCTATTTTGATAATTTATTTATAGTTAGCATCTAATAAAAATTACCTTTCAATTGGTATTTTTTTTTTTTCAAAATAAGTTCAGTGGTTTAAGCAGGAAAGGGTTCACAAATTCAATATTTGCCGTTTATTTATATAGATTAACAAAAAAATACATACAACATCAACGGCTCACAACTAAACGTTAACTTATGTACAGGGTGGCTGATGAAAGCCGCTACCAAAAAAATGGTCACACCGTTACGGTTACTGGAGACCGTTATTTGATAATGCTGAAAGAATTTTTCTATCCAGAACTACGCCGAAAGAGAATTCCTTTCAACTCTGTGTGGTTTCAACAGGATGGGGCAACGCCTCACATAGCCCAGCCTGTTATGACAGCGTTGCGACGTAAATTTCCTAATAAACTTATTTCAAAAAACTCCCTATTCCGTTGGCCCCCCAGGTCGCCTGACCTTACTGCACCTGACAACATTCGGGCAACAATTGCGGCTATTCCTGTCGCAACTCTCCAAGCAGCAATGAACAACTTTTTACTAAGATGCCGCACATGTGTCAACGAGCAGGGGGGCATTTAAATTCAATTCTTTTTAAAACTAATTAAGCTATATTTAATAAAATTTAATGATCTGAAAAAAATAAAAATGAATTCCATACACTAAAATTAAGTTATTTGAGTTTCTTAATGTAGCAAAATTCATCAGCCACCCTGTACTATTCATTCTTGTATTCTTTTATTCTTCACAGAGATATTTGTTGTCTCAATCGCTGTCACGTATAATGTTGTTGTTCTCATTTGTTTGTTCAGAGTATGCAAATTCTTCTTTGAATCACTTTCTTAGAACATTAAAAAGTGATATACATATAAGTATAAGCATTCTTTTGTTTACTTCCTAATTATCATTAGTATCATAATTATCCCCATCATTATTCCCACACTATTTGCGATGACGCAATGTCCGCTTTGGCTGATGCAATATCCCAGTGTCCAAGCATAAACCACAAAGACCCTTTTCGCTGACAGTGCACTTTCATGCACGTACGCCAACATAAAGCAAAGGCTTCGAACATTTGAAGTTCGAAGTGTTTGATCACGTAGACTAGCATAAAGCTTAGCTTCGGACATCCGAAGTTTGAAATGAGTTGATTAGTTCTAATACCGACTCAGAAAAAAGCGTATCGCGCTGCCTTTTAACTGATGAATAACAAATTAATAATTATATTTAAAATAAAACAATTCATTTGTTTGTGTGAAACAGTATAATTGTGAAAATACGCGGTCGTGTGTGTTATAGATTGGTGCCTTAGTAGTACCCTTTTACTTTTGGGTACAAAACGGAGGGTAGTAAAACCCAGCCACTATAGCCGGTAGTTTTAGAAAAAACGTTTTAATAATGTTATATTATTTATATTATTCGTGAATAAGTGAAGAAGTACTTACTATAAGTGAAAAAGTAATGCAACAATAAAATAAAAGCGAATTAATAATAAGAAAATAGAATTTCTAAAAAAAAAAAAATATTGTTAAAAGTGAACAAATAATGAGTAATAAACCCTAACTTTATAATAAAATCAAAATTATAAACAAATGATAAACACAAACTTTAAAATATAATCAAAATTATAAATCCAAAATTTATGATAAAGTCAAATTTATAAACAAATAACAAAATCAAAATTTAAAATAAATATAAAACTAAATTAAGAAATTGAAAAAATGTTGTAGAACGTAACCAAACCAAATTTAAAATAGTCAAAGATAAATTACATCAAAATACAAAAAAAAAAAAAACAACCGTAACAACTGTTTAAACCAAAAATTTTGTATAAAAATTCCGAAGATCCAGAAAAACAGGCTTCAACTACAGGTACAACAGCTACTCCAACGACATCATCATCCAACAAGAAGACATAAACATCACCATCAACATCAATCAAGAAGACATCAACATCACCATCAACATCTACCTAGAAGACATCAACAGCAACATTCCAACAATATCGCCCACAACAATCGTTCCAACAATTTCATCCGCAACAACCACACAATCAGTAACGGCCTCAACAACAAAACTTTAGCCAACCACCATTTAGACCAACTCTTCCACCACCAGTACCCATGGATGTCGATTCCACTGACCGATAAAATAATAGACCAAACCAAAATACTTTTAAAAGACCTCATACAATGTCTGCACAACAACCTAACAAACACCAAAGAATTTATCAAACAGAAGCCATAGTCTATTGTGATGAACAACAATACATTGACGAAATAGTTTATGACGAAGAAAACCCAGTAGCTCAGGATCCACAAGGATATCCACAAGACTATCCCCAAGATTACAATACTGAAGAAACCTCCGAAAATATCAACACATCCTACAATGACGATATGAATTTTTTAGAATAGCTTCCTCCACTATTCCGTTTTATAAATTCAAAATGAAGAACGGGAAAGTGCTTAAATTTCTTTTAGACACTGGATCAAACAAAAATTACGTTAAAGCCGAATTCATAAGAAACCCAATTCCAAATGAAACAGTATTTACTGTAAAGTCTGTTGCAGGACAATCCGAAATAACCCAACTTGCCAACATTAAGACTTTTAATGATGAAATCGGCGAATTAAAATTTTTCCTATAACCCGATCTGCAGACTTTCGATGGTATCATCGGAAACGATACCCTTAAGGTCCTTAAAACCATAATTTATATTGACAACAACTACTTTACTTTACTCCAAAAATACCAATATCCTCTTGAACAACTAGAGTTTGAATCAGTTGCTTACCTACAACTCCGACTAAATCATATGACACCAGAGAACGAAAAGGCTTTCAGGGAAATCATACATTCTTGTCCCACACTTTTCTCTGACCCAGACAAAAGTTTAACATTCGTCACAAATGTAAAAGCGGAAATCCATACTAAAAGCGAACGACCAATCTATTCTAGGTCATATCCATATCCAATGGCACTTAAATCCGAAATCGACAAACAAGTCGAAGAATTACTTCGAGACGGTATCATATGTCCCTCCAAATCACCACTCCAGTATGTGTAGTTCCAAAAAAACAGATGCTTCAGGAACAAAGAAACATCGTATGGTCATTGATTATAGGAAACTCAATGAAGACACCGTACCTACTAAATATCCAGTCCCCGATATGAATACAATTTTGACTAACTTAGCGTGAAATAATTATTTCTCTACTATTGATTTGAAGAGCGGTTTCCATCAAATAGCTCTCATAGAATCAGATATTGAAAAGACAGCTTTCTCTGTGCATAACGGAAAATAAGAGTTTACACGACTCCATTTCGGTCTTAGAAATGCACCTTCGATTTTCCAGCGTGCGTTAGACGATATACTTCGCGAACATATCGTTTACATCGACGATATTATAATATTTGCAAAAACTCTCCAAGAACATCTCGAAAATTTACAAATTGTCTTAAATACTTTTGAAAAAGCAAACCTTAAAATCCAATTTGACAAGTGTGATTTCATTAAAGATAAAATCGAGTTTCTCGGCATAGTTGTCGGCCAAATGGTATACGTACCAATCCCCAAAAAGGTGAAGCCATTGCCAAATTCCCTAAACCAAAAACATTACACGACATTATCGTAAATTTATCCAAGGCTATGCTCAAATAGCTAAACCCTTAACAGAAATTCTACGAGGAGAAATGGGACGTACTCCCAAAACCCTTTCAAAGAAAACATTACTAAACCTTAACGAACAACAAACGAACGCATTTAAGCAATTACGCAATTGCATAGTTTCAAAGGATGTTATACTTCATGATCCCAATTTCGACAAACATTTCGAATTAACAACGGATGCCTCTAACTACGCTCTTGGAGCAGTCCTTTCTCAGGAAGAGAAACCAATTTCTTTCCTTTCACGGACACTTGGGAAGTCCGAAGAACATACTGCAGCAAACGAAAGAGAAATGCTTGCAATCATTTGGGCTTTACAGTCTCTACGCTGTTTCCTGTACGGATCTAAAAAAGTTAAAATATTTACTGACCATCAACCACTCACGTTCGCACTTAGTAATAAAAATACAAACGCAAAAATGAAACGTTGGAAAGCTCAACTTGAAGAATATAATCATGAATTGATTTCTAAACCCGAAAATACAAATGTCGTAGCAGATTTTCTTTCACGACCTCCAATAGCCAACTTAAATTCCTTGACAGCGACGGTCCACAGTAGTGACAGCTCCCCAGAAAATTGAATAGTCTGTACTGAACATCCAATAAATGTTTTTAAAAACCAATTGTTCTTAGAAATCGGTGAAACACCGAACTATCAATTCAGAATAGTCTTCCCTACTTATCACCGACATACAATTATAGAAACAGAGTTCATCGAAAATATATATATTATATTAAAACAACGGAACCAATAATGTTAAAAATCCAAACATTCTAACCGATACATTTCTCCAACTATAAAATCCTTTTCACCCAATTCCAGACAATAGATGTAATAAATGAGGAGGAACAAACCGATATTATAATAAAAACCCATAATCGAGCCCATAGAAATGCCCAAGAAAACAAGAAGCAGATCCTAACCCACTACTACTTCCCCGGAATGACCAAAAAAACCAATAACATTGTAAAGTTGTGCAAGACTTGTAAAGAATGCAAATACGATCGTCAACCTAATAAACCAAATCTTGGTAAAACTCAAATTCCCACATATCCAGGTCACACCATTCATATCGATATCTTTTCCACGGGAAATTCCAAGTTCTTAACTTCAATAGACAAATTTACAAAACTCGCAGTCGTGAAACCCATAGATGAAAAAAGTGTAGAAAACATCCGTAAACCCTTTAAAGAAATTATTTTTTATTTTGGCGTATCCAAATCCATACATATCGACAATGAAAAATCCTTTATCTCCCAATCACTAAAATTTATGCTCGAAAATGAGCTGAATATCCAAATTTTAACCGCACCTCCCTACAAAAGCGAGTAAATGGTCAAATCGAAAGATTCCATTCTACATTAGTTGAAATAGTACGATGCCTCAAACAAGAATACCCTTCCAGAAACCTACATGAACTCATAAAAACAGCAGTCAATGAGTATAATCATTCAATCCATTCGACTACACAAAAGAAACCGGTTGATCTTTTTTTTTTTTTGGACGACCTTACCCTCCTGGAACAATTGAATACGAAAAATCAAGATAAGAAAATTATGAAAAACTGATTCAGAACAAGAAAAAAGATATAGAATACCACAACACAAATAGGAAAGAACCCGAAACTTACAACCCTGGTAAAAAAGTTTTCGTCAAACAAAACAAAAGATTAGGAACAAAACTTTCTAAAAGATATCAATAGGAAGTAGTCAAGGAAAACAAGAACACAACAGTCACCACAATGTAAGGGAAACAAGTACACAAAAGTAATATAAGAAACTAACAGTTTCATTTCATTCAATTCCCAGATTTACCCTTATAATAATTTCTCTACAACCTGGCCTAGCTTCCGTAGAGGTACTTGATTGCTCTCAATCGGAAGTCATCACTTTAGAAAACGGACTTGCTAAAATCCAAACAGGAACGTTCAAAATACTCCACATAGTAAACTTGACGGAATATACCATAACTCTTAATGACATAGAAAATAACTTAATAAAGAGATTAAGCAACTCGAATATTTTGCGTCCTTTCCTTATTCAACAAATCCAATCCTTACATACCTCCATAAATAATCTAACTCCCACTAACAAATTTAAAAGATCCATTAATGCAATAAGTTCGGCATGGAAATGGATTGCCGGAAATCCCGATAATAATGACCTCCAAATCCTTACGAACACCACGAACAAAATAATTAAGAATAATAATCAACAATTAATAATTAATAAAAATGTAATAGAACGAATTAACAATATAACTAAGATGAATAATGATATTCTAAGAATATTTAAAACGGTGAAAGTACCCAATTACTAGTGATTCTATATTGTAAAATTAAAATCGATTTGCTAAAAGAGGAAATAAATAATTTAAAACTGGCTCTAAATTATCAAAAGTTAACGTGTTAAACACTTTTTTACTCGCTTCACCAGAAATGAAAATAATAAAAAATATATTAGAAGATGAAGAATTACCATATGATAATATTGAAGAGGCATTACATATAGCAGATATAAAAATTGCCCACAATAAAAATTTAATATTTTATGTAAGACATATGGAATAAGAAATAAATGTAAAACAACGTTAAGTAATTTATTTAAAATAATAATTAATCATATGATTAAAATCTTAAATGGGACATTCCTTATTAAATTAAGAAACAATACAATAGTTATAAGAAATAAAATATTTAATTCATATGAAATTTCAGATGTAAAACCACTTCCAGCTATGTTGCAACTATCCCACAACCAATCCAATTTTGAAGAGATCCTATCACTTCAACTAGTGAAAGAACTAAACGTTCAGAACTTAGAAAAGATAAACTCCCTCAATCTATTGGCTAAGTCTAGCACATTTGCCACATTTGGTCTTTCGACTACCATCCTATTTTCAATCCTGGTCATATTCCTTAAGCGAAAAATGTCCAAACCTAAAACTGAAATTATCATACAAAATCCTATACCTCCTCAAATTCCGCTGCAACGACCTGCAACACAAAAACGTCTAAACGACATTTTTTTGTTTTGTTTTTGTTTTCATTATACACAAAAATGCACAAATGGAACGTTGTGGCGATTGTGAGAAATAAAAATTAAAATATTGTGAAAAATACATGATACAGAACATTTTGCAGTTTATGCACATAGTTCATTCCTGTTAATAGATTAAAAAAATAATAATAATTAGAATTTTCCTTAAATATGTTATGACTCAGAAAAAAGCTGCCTTTTAACTTAATTCTAAAATGTAATGATAAGCGCATAGCGCTGATAAATAAAACATAAATAATTGTATTCAAAATAAAACAATTTATTTGTTTAATTTATATATTTGTGATCAGCTCGTTGAGACGAGTTGATTAAGCCATGTCCTTCTGTCCATCTGTATCAAAACTAGTCCCTCAGTTTTTGAGCTAGAGAGCTAGGATTACCAAGAGCGGTACCTCCCATACAAACCCCCCTTTCAATTAAAGTTCTTATTAAAAAAAGTTTTTTGTTGTTTGACGTATCAAACTGAGATTTGGACACTATAAGTTTCTAATCTATAGCCATCAGCTTAGTAGATTTCATGATCCTGGGGTTACCTGATGGGGTACCTCCCATACAAACCCCCCTTTTAATTTAATTTCTTTTTAGAAAAAGTTTTTTGTTTTTTGACATATCGAACTGAAATTTGAACAATATAGGTTTCTGATTCATATTCATTAACCATGTAAATTTCATGATCCTAGGGGTACCAGGAGGGGTACCTCCTTTACAAACCACCATTTAAATTAATGTTCTTATTAGAAAAAAGAGAATTTAGTGATGCGAAGAAAAGAAGGTTGGTGGCTACCTGGAGGAGCGTGAAGAGTATTACATCTTTGGAATAGCCAATGATAGCCTTCTTTCTGGTTTAATTGTTGTTGTTCTTCTTCAATTTTGTGTGCTGCTGTAATTGTTGTATTTATCCCTCTCATTTATTGATAATTGAGTGCGCACAAGAGTATTGCGCTATTTGCTCTTTTCTTTCTGCATTATTATGAGGATATTCAGTGAGAGGTTAACAATAGAAAGAGTGTGTACAAAGACATATTGTAAACAAACGTTTAAAAATAAATAAATACAATTTTTTTTTTTTTTTTTTTTTGTAATTAAAAATTCTGCATGTACATACATTGCTTTCAAGTTAATTTAGTACATTTTTGTCAAGCATTTAATGAGGGGCGTATAGCCGATTTACTTACTTGCATTATGTACTACTTGTACTAACTACCTTATGATTAAACTACGTGTGTGTGCTAGGTGAATCTGGTCGCAAGGTCAGAAGGAAGATGACGTTTGAGCCTCCTTGAGAACTCTAGGTGCATTAGCGCCGCTGCAAGAGGGTTTGAGTGACAAATCAGCTTGTCATTGTAGCGGCTGCTGTGTAGATTTATTTCGTCCATAACTGTAGGCATCCGAAGGTCGTTGTGTATTGCAGAATTCCTAACGTACCAAGGAGCATTCGTAATACGACGTAGTGCTTTGTTCTGCAATATTTGAACTTTTTTAATAGTCGATGCACAGGCAGTGCCCCAGAGTTGGATGCCATAAGTCCAGGAGGGACGTACAATTGCACGGTATACCAATAGTTTGTTACTCAGGCTAAGCTGGCTATTAGGACGCAGTAGCCATGCTATTTTTTTTTAGCTTACCGTAGCAAGCGACAGTAGTGGAGGAAATGTGTGATTTCCAGGTAAGACGCTTGTCGAGAATCATGCCTATGTATTTGACACGGTCAACTTGCGGAATGGCAGTGTTATTAAGCGTAACTGAAGAACAAACACCTCGCCTGAGTGTGAAAAAGCAATGGGACACTTTCTTATTTAACTTTTTGATTTCCATGCGGACTTTATGGGGCGAAATGGCAGAATAGGGTGCAGTTGGTTGGCAAGGCTCATCAAGAAAGTTCTAATGACGTCTCTCTTATCAACAAGATTCAGTGGAGTGAAACGGTTTTCAAGCTCATCAGCAAATGCTTCCGCTTTTTCCAGATCAGTAAGGCACCATGAGTTGTTGGCATTCATGATTGGGATTTGTCTCAGAGGCTGTCATTTAACACAACGAGTCGCCTTCCATAAATTGAATCCCATTTTTTTATTTGGATCAGCATTACGTAATAAGCTATCAAAGATGTCGCTACGTGCTTGTCTTATGACATTTTGAATATTAGCTGAGGATCTTTTCCACCCAAGTCGATCGTCTTCACGTCTACTACGCATAAAGCGACATCGCAATCTACGTTTTAGAATAACTAAGGTCTGGACTATAGTGGCTCTGTCAGCAGCTTCGTAGATGCAACGATTTAGTAGCTCAACCGCATAATCCACGTCTTCAGGCCCATGAAGTTCGATGTTAAGATTGAATTTCTGCTCTACTGAGCGCCTAAACATGGAGATACACGCATTATACACGTATGCTAACGGAGTAGTAGTGACGTTCAATAAAGAGTGGAATATGATCCAAACTCATATCTAAACAGTCGGAAATGGTGTGACAGTTAGAATGAACTCCTTTGTATACTGCAAAGTCGAGAGCATCTGGAACTCGGCCATTGTACGGATAGTGAGTTGGTGAACCCGTCGCCAGCACCTGATAAGAGGTAATTACTATTATCTCATGTATAATTTTACCTCTCGGGGTAGATCTCCTGGAACCCCATAATTGATGTTTTGCGTTCCAGTCACCTGCAGCAGTGGACAATATATTGCAGCTTTTACCAAGTCTCCATATATAGTAGAGACTGTTAAAATGGCAGATTGCAAAGCATCAGTACAAACAGGAGTTTTTGGATAGTGTTTTATGGTTGTTTTGATAAGAACAGCAGCCCCTCCTCTCGTGCGGTTGTCATCATGACGATTTGCCGTGTAAAGAGAGTAGCCATGAAGCTTATAATGTGATCTGCAGCAAAATTGCGTCTCATTGAGGAGCATAACATCGATGTGATGCTGATGAATGAACAATTATAGTTCGCTTGCTTGACGAGTGAGTCCATGGCGTTCCAGACACCAATGCGCAAGCCTATTTGTTGTTTGGCGTCGCATTTGACATAAATAAAGTTAGGATGAGAATTGCATCTGTTGTTTATTTTGTTGGTATAATTTTTGACATTGGTCAGAGTGTGTGAAACGCTGTTGTAATTTTTGTTGCTGTTGTATAGACTGCTGTTTTGACTGTTGTTGTGACTGCTGTTGTGACTGCTGTTGTGATTGCTGTTGTGACTGCTGTAGTCACTGCAGTTGTGACTGCCGTTTTTCTAGCTGCTGATCGGATGACCGCTGTAGAACTGGGTGTTGTTTTGATAGCTGCTGCTGCTGTGGTTGCTGTTGTAATGGTCAGCAGACGGGATTGTATTGATGTTTTTCTTTCTTTTGCTTTTCTTCATTGTAAATGCTGAAATTAAGAACCGCTAAGTCACTTGTGCACAACAGCCAACTGTACGCAATAACAAAAGAGATGTAACAGCAGTTTAAATAAGAATTTCGTCTAATTTGCAATTGACGAAAAGACCCGCTATATCAAACTAAGCAAGTTGTTGTTGCTTAACTGAGGTGTAGGATAGACATGAAACAGAAGTTCAAAAAGAATAATAGACTCCCGTTATTGATAAGATTTAGAAAAGCGCTGTCATTAACATTTGCATTAATTGCGACTGCACTCGATGAGAGTTGAAACAATACTCTCTTGCTATCAATGCCAAACGGATATTTTCTAATTTTTTTAAATAAAAATGTATTTTGCAACCGTGCAAAGCAGTGTGGGTTTCTTTCTGGTTGTAAATAAAGTTTCATGTACTTAGAAACAAGGAAACCCTTGCCGACAGATGTTAGGCGCGAGTTACATTAAGTGTTTTTGTTTTAGAGATATGCAATTTTAAAGTGAAATTAAACACAGTTAAATGGTAATAATTGTCATGAATTTGGCGTTATTAATTAGACGATTTTTTCCATTTTTGCTTAAATATGGGTTCTGGCCACTCGGGAAGTCCAATTACCGGTCACTTTTTGCAGCAGTGGAGGCCGTATATTAATGATAACATGGCGAATTTTGTCTTCCAAGGCGTGAATCACATAGGCCTGCCAGCGATGGTAATTCAGTTATCATTATTCCTTTTTAAAGTTCTATTTGTTTACGAACAAAATAAATTTGAAAGCATTCAAAAGTCCACTTGTTAGTTACTATGAAATTTACACCAAAGCAAATGCACATCAACATTCATGTCCCTACTGATACGTATCAGATTCGACAACAACCACAAGGAAAATGACGTCAATCAGGGGTTGTTGTTGTAGAATTTGATGGGGATCAATAGTCGCATCAAGAACGGATGTGCCTTGATGTGAAAATTAACAATGGTCACTCTAGACATCTGCCAGTATCGCCAAGTTTTTCCTAGTGCTTCCAAGTTTTTTTGTGTTTTTCCGCCTGTCGCGCCACTAAACAGCAGCTGATGGCTCAAAACATTGTTAAGTAAACCATACATTGTCAATTTTTTTAAAAGAATTTAATAAAATAAGTATAAGGAATGAAAAAGGCAATTTCAAGAACTATTTGCATATGTTGCAAAATATTCTATATCATGTATTTTTCACAAATTTTTAGTTTTTATTTAACCATTGTGCTCGCAAGTTTCACGTGTGTGTATAACCAAAACAAAAAACAGCTGTTCGTTATGTAAAATATCCGGTGTGAACGAAAAACCCCATCAACGTGATGTACTTTGGTGTAAATTGCATATAAGTTACTGAGTGAAGTTATTGTTTTCGTTCAATAAAAATGTCAGTGGAGTTAAGGAAATATTTTAAATAAGGGGCGTAAAACATCAAATTACGGATTCAAAACTTACATGTAATGAACAAGTCCTGACAGTCCTGTTCTATAATATTCGTGAAATAAATTTAAGTACTAATGAAAGCGACAATCTAACTATTCGCAAACTAATAACCTTATGCCAAGTTTGCAGAGGTTTGCGAAAATTGCAAATAAAACACAAGACGTGTTTGAGCAGCGCCGACAAAAGTTTGTGTTAAACTTAGATAATTCTTCTTCTGAGTTCGAAATAATAGATTTTCAGGAAAATTTTCCCATACCAACTTGGAGCACACAGCCCAATACTAATAAAACTTCTATGAGGAAAAGTGTCATCACTCCAAAATTAGTGGCAGCATTAGATAGGTGTCAATTAAGTATGAGAATGTTTATTATTGAAGTAACTATAGAGGCACTTGGAGAGAGCTATAAGAGTTGATTTTCAAAACAAGATGCTAGATACTGTAACTGTTCATTGGGATGGCAAACCATTGCCAGCTTCAAATGTACTCAAATCTAGTGAAGAACACCTACCAATAGTTATTTCGTAAAGAACAACTTATTGCTGTGCCAAAATTAGACAACTCTTCAGGAAGGGAACAAGCACAAGCAGTTTGGAACGCTATTATTGACTGCAATCTTGAAGATAAAGTACAGGTTCTCTGTCGTGATACTACTGCTTCAATTGCAGGTCTTATTAATGGTGCGAATTATGGTTTCTAATTCCACTCTTAAGAGAGAAACAAAACCAAGATAAATGATACAATGTATCTGTTCTTATCAAATGTTTATTTAAAACTAAACTACTCAAATATCAAAGTGAATCTTAAATAATAAAGCAAACATAAGTTCAACTTAATTCTAAAGCTTTTAACGAAACAAGGAGGGAAAAGCAATTTAGATGATTAAGATAAAACAGGGATGGAAAGACATTTAAATTATTAAATCGAAAAGTATATTACCTATCCTTTATTCCTAACTATACATAACTTGCGTGTGTGCTTCTCGAATAGAAACTGGATCAGGCTTTGCTTATTTTTGCTTGCCGCCATCACGTCTACGAATTAGTATTAAAGTCTGTGTTTGAGGCAAAAATTAGCCAAGTGACTACAAGCTGTGACATTCCATTGTTCAAAAACTTCTGAGATAACTGCGAAAATGTCAATCCCAAGAAAATACAGAGCTATAGAAAACCAGAAGCAATGCTATCATTGGCTATGCCAAAGATGTATTACTTTTCACGCTCCTCAGGGTTGCATCCAACCTTCCTTTCTTAGCATCACTATATTCTCTCTGTTACAGTTTGAGTATCAATAAAGAACACAGTTTGAGTATCAAATATGAGCACAGGTTTGAGTGACACTTTATTGTACAATTTTACTCTTTATTAGTTTGTATTTAATGTGGGTTTGTATGAGAGGTACCCCTCCTGGTAACTCTAGGCTCATAAAATTTACATGGTTGATGGATCTGAAACTTATAGTGTCCACATTTCAGTTCGATATAATAAAAAATACAAAACTTTTTCTAATAAGAACATTAATTTAAAGCGGGGTTTGTATGGGAGGTACCCCTCCTGGTAACCCTAGAATCAAGAAATTTACATGGTTGATGAATATGTGTTAGAAACTTATAGTATCCAAATTTCAGTTCGATACGTTAAAATGTGCAGCGTATGGTAAAATAAAATTTCGCCTCTCTAGCTCAAAAACTGAGGGACTTGTTTGCATACATACAGACAGACAGACGGACATGGCTAAATTAACTCGTCCTTCGAGCTGATCACAAATATATATACTTTATGTGGTCTCCGATGTCTCCTTCTGTGTGTTACTAACTTCATGACAAACTTATAATACTATTCACTCCCATGAAGAGTATAAAAATTTCCCTTGTAACCTGGGACACTCTAATGCAGCGTTTCTCAAAGTGTGGGTCGCCACCCACCACTGGGTCGTAGAAAAATTTTGGTGGGTCGCGAAAAAAAATTTTACAAACACAAACAAATAAATTTTATAATTCACAGCAAATGATTTAATAATTCAATGGACGCGATCAGCAGAACCAATCGCTGCATTTTCTTGATATCGGAAAAATACATTGATATTAATGAATGAGAATGCAATTGTCAAGTAAATTGTGTGCTGTTACTTGGTTGAAAAGTAAGTATAATGTAATAATATTTTTATATATATTTTTTATAAATATTTTCAAAGTATTTAAAAAAGTTGCTGCAATAATATAAAAAAAATGACTCTGAATGACTTTCAAAAGGAAATTTTAAATTTTTTGAAACCTTACAAAAATTTAGTGAAAGCCATGCAAACTATGATGAAGAGGATTTACATCTAGAAATACTATCAGTCTCAATTTAAGAACACCTTTCGGAGCTAATAAATAGTTTTAAAGACTACTTTCCAGATATTCCTTCAAATAAAATGTGAATTAAAGATCCTTTTTCTGTCGAAGTTGAAAAGGAAGAAATGTTTAATCTCAGTGAACAAGAAGTGGATACTTTAATTGAAATTTCATGCGACTCCGATTTGAAAAAAGTTTTTGAAAATGTACCACTAATAGATTTTTGGTTGCGCTGTCAAAAGGAGTATCCAAGCGTTAGCGAAAAAGCAATACCATTTTTAATGCCTTATGTCACCACTTATACGTGTGAAGCTGCGTTCTCAGCCATGGTGCACTTAAAAAATAAGTATCGAAACAGATTGGATGTCGAACCTAATTTGCTAATAAAATTAACATCATTACCTCCTAATTTAAAATTGTTGTGTGATGGCAAACAACATCATCCATCGCATTAGATATGTGCAAAGAAATTTTCCTTCATTTAGTAAAGTTTCAAATGAATATAACTGTTAATTTCGAGTTGAAGGCCCCAGTAGCTAGTGCTCGTTAAGGTTTAATGTGTTAAATAAATAAATATATAATAATAGTTAATTTTTTAATTACTTACATTTTTCTTAAATAATTATTTTGCAACTTTTGAGTATGAAATAAGCAAACAAATAACTTGATTTTTATTACAGAACATAATTTTGATTCATAAATGAGTTTTTCTCTAAAGTGGGTCACGAAAAATTTTTAAACCTCGTACCGGGTCGCGGTGAAAAAGGTTTGAGAAACGCTGATCTAATGCACAGGTCTATGCGCGCCAACACTAAACAGCTGATGATTAGGCAAAGCAAAAGTAAATATAACACAACAAATTTTTTGTTAAAATTTAAATAAAATATAAACATACAATATTTAGAATACCATGAGTACAAATTCGCGGTCACATCTGGTAAATAAATAAATATAGTGATAATTACTTTTCACATTAGTGTGTTAGATATAAAAAACTAAATTGATTTTATTTCTATTTTGATGATTTGAAATAAGAAGAATTTTTTGCTATCCACTCATTGGCACGTTGCAGTAATGATGGGTTGTTTTTAAATTCTAACTGATCTGAATTAAGAGTATCGCGGTTGCTATCGTCGCTGCCACCTCCACCACATCTTACAAAACCAGCTTCACCATAATTCAATATTCCGACTGATGCCATTTCATGGCCATTAACTTTATTATTCTCGCGGAAATTCTTGATATTCAAATGATTTACGAGCTTCTCTATACCATCTGGTGCTAACTTGACATTAAGAAATCCTGCTATCTTAAGTATAGAGCCACGCAAATCTATTAACATATTCTCGTAGTTGAGGAAAAGCACATTCGAAGCATTTTGTTGACGTTGCGCTTGAGCCTCGCGTAAGTGGCTATAATATGGTAACCACGCATCTAAATGTAATATGAATTAAAATTATTATACTGAGTAGTTGAAAACGTTATATTTACTAAGTCCTAATTGAAAGTAGTTCCAGTAACGTTCAAAATCACCGACATAACCCTGCGTGCGATATAAGCGATTTAAATGATAATAGGAAACAGCAACATCTTTAGCATTACGTGTTATATAAATTAGCTGTAATAAGTATTTAAGAGTCAGTTAAATGAATATAGATAACATAAAACTGTAATTATTACCTTACAACGTTGACTCATGACACTTGGTGGCATTAATGAAAATGGGAAATGTGTCTTTATAAAACGTCTTTTGTCGTTAGGCCAAGCTTTAAGTGTTTTATAACCCGGCATTGAAATTCGTTCAATGAAATCAAGTTTTTGTGGTGAATTCGCATTCTCAACGAGAAGAGCTTTTTTTATGTCATCGTGCACAAATATAGAAAATCTATTAAAAATTTTTAATCATTTAAGTATTCTTTAGGAAATGCTACAACATAATCTCAACGATGTTTACTCGAAAAAAGGAAAACGTTCAGTAAGAAATTGACTTTTGGCCTCTTCAAAATTCAACCTGTTTGCTACAAGCCAAATTAGTTCTTGTGTCCAAGTTGTGCCCGAACGAGGAATTGTTGCTATCCAAATGTCATCGGGACGCGCCTCGAAGTTGTAGTAATGCGATGCTTCTGTTTTGAATTTATATGGAAAAAAGTAACGGTCTGGACCGACTTGGACGAAGCCAGTGTGTTCACCTGGTGGTATAGAGAGCCAAAGTAGATATTATTTTTTAATGTTGACCTGTAAACACTTACATACCATGAAAGTACTGCAAAAGTTCATCATTAAGTGATTGCTCGACATCTTCAATGGAATAGGGAAAGACTTCTTCTGCGGTTGATTCGAAAGCCATGATATTAAATTATGCTTCAACAATTGAGAAAAATTATTAATTAAAACAACAATCCACCGAATGTTTAAACTTAATGTGACTAAAAACTAGCAGTACAATCGAATAGTATCGTGCTTGCAGAGATTTTGCTTTTCATGTGCAAGTTAATTTTTAAATTAAATTTGTTTAAACTGAACTATTATATTTATTGTGACTTCACTTGACTTGGTTTAAGCGTTAAAATAACTTTTACTTCAATATTATTAGAGTAGAGAAAGTTGTAATACGTCAAATTGCTCATGCACTTACTAAGAAAAATTTCTTGTTTCTTGTTACATTATGACTTTGCCATGATATTTGTAACGCAAGTGGGACTCTAAGCAAAAATAATAAATTTGGTTCTAAGGTAAAACAAAGAAGTTCACAGATTAAATTTAATATATTTAAAAATTCATCTAACCAAAATACCATAAAATACATATGTGGACATTTCCACCAAAATGTTCACGGTGGACAAATTAAAAGTTTATGAAATCACATTATTTTAATATATTATATATAATACAAAAACACTGAAATTTAAATAAAATAAAAAAGTTTCACAAGAATTTACTAACCATTTTAAGAAAAACGATTCGAAAATTGCAAATTGTAGTTTTTGTTCCTTTGCTCATTTCTATTGTAATTGCAAATTTTCTTTAAAATTAACTTGATAAAGGGATGCGTTTGTGAACATATTTTTTATCACGAAATCTTAAATAATTGAGATGAAACAAAAGGAAAGAAGGATAACGGTAAAATTTTTATAATCTCTACTGCTTATTCTATTGTCACGTTCGACACCGAAATGCAGCATTCTTTATCTTTATTTATTGGTACAAATAGAATTTATATTTAATAACAATAATAAGCATAATTCGCAAATATATGACAACCTTTTCATTAGGTTGTCAAGCAACCGGTTGTTAAGAAACCAAATGTAAAAGAGACGAAAAAAACATTGTGAATTGTTTTTCGTTTTTAAGTATTTGTCTGCAAGCAATATCAATTATTTTTGTTTATTTATGGCAGGGTCAACCACTAAAGCATTTATTGAGCGAAGTTATTCAAAAGGTCTTTCGTTTGTTTGTATGAATTTTTTACATATGTGTGTCTGCTTGTGCGTTGCAGACGACTATTATGTGTTACCCACCAAACATTTTGAGGATTGCATTCTCAATAGTCGTCTAACTAAATAGTTTGACTCCTTTTTGTGATTACAAACTGAGTTTTCAGATAGTCTGCCAATAAATATTTATATTTATAAAATAAATAGCAGCAAATATTAATAATAACAATAAATAATAATAAATAATAGTTTTGTAATAAAATTGATTTCGATATGTATTCATATGGGCATTGCAAAGTGCAAATGATGGAGAAAAGGTATAAAAAATGTTCCATTAATGCTAAAAACTTAAAAACAAATTGAGAATGAAGAATAACAGAAACAAGTGGAAAAAATTGGCTGTTGATGATAAATGATTGAAAAAATGGACCGAATACTAGTCGAGAGAAAAAAAGGAAGTTCTTCCTTCCTTCGGTGCACTACAAATGTAAAAAAAAAACGAAAAAATTTCACGTTTCACAGGTCACATTCGACCCACGTTAAAAATGAAATTAAAAAAAAGAAATACCCATGATATTTTCATCAAACTAAAAGGATTTTTATTTCTAATTAAGTATTTTAAAATTTGTTACTATACTTTATGTGTTTGGTTTCGTTGAATCTGTGTTTGTAATTATCACTAAAATTACTTCTATTTTTGCCACGTTCGAACCACTCCTTTTCTTGTTTTTATTTTTTAATCAATATTTCGCCTGAAACAGACTAAAACACCAATGAGAGTACTATTAAAGATCTATAAGATTATGTAAAAGACAAATGTAAAATGTGTGTTATTCTGACTTTTTTATCACTTTGAATCTATACAGTGGCCACGTTCGACACCGTGGAAATGCCCATATGCAAATTGGAACAATCGAATTACTGTAACATAACGTTTACCAGTTTTTTGTTCGTTTGTCTATCAATCAGTTCTTTTGCAAATTAGTCTGTAGTAATTTCAGAGCTATTGAACATGACATCTTATACAATGGTTTCTTTTTGATGGGCTTTGATAAAATGTTTTAGTAGAAATTTCGCAATCTAAATTTTTTTTTTGTGGTCTTATTTATTTCTTAACAAAAGATTCTGAACTTCATTAAATGAAGAGCGTTCAAACAATATCGACTTAATCACTAATTCTAGAAACGGAACAATTGAATTTTAGTTTTCTTATGAAACACATATGTATGTGTCTTAGTTTTGCTATTTGTTTAAAAGGTATGCGATTTTTGGTACAACCTAAACTAGTGTTCTGTTTTTTATACCCTTTAACAGAGGTAAAGGGTACATAAAATCTGTAAGTAAGACCTTATAATGTCAGTATAGAAATAATCTCGGAAGCTATAAGAACTAAAAAGCTGAAATTTGTTACATACCACCATGTCATGGAATTCGCCAATGGTTTCGCAAATGCTTTTTTTTCGAAATCTCCAAAATAAACCATCGATGTCATAGAACAACACGAGATTTCATTTTTCGAACATAGTTGTTCGAATGAACAACTGATCGATTTTTGTTTGCGTTTCGTGTAATTGGCAAGCATACAAATTCAAAATATGCATTTAATTTAATTGTTTGTTGACCAAAACACTCGAATAAGTCCACTGGTCTATGTTTTCCATTATTTGTATAATCTATTATTTACAATCTCATCGAGTTAACTTAATAATGCTTAAAATTTTGTAAAAAAATTGTTCTTTTTGAAATTTTACTCTTCTTCTTTTATTTATTGAACTCTCGACCACGTACACAATACGCAGACATGCCACCTTTCACCAATACGATTATTAAAACTTTTCGTTAAATTAATCACGTTCTAAAAAATCACACATTTATTAATAACATTTAAACTTTATTTTACGATATCAACAAATTAAATTGCAATCAAATTCAAATCTTCGAAAATGACAAAAATTATATTCCTGTTTCTTTTTGTTGAGATTTCAAAAACGGTTTTGTTTAATGCAAATTTTTACTAAACACAACTGAAATGTTGAATTCTTTAAATGCAGATTACAGTGGAAAACAATTAACTACAATTGTTGGTACTTTTTTAAATGTAATAACTTAACATAAGGGAGAATTTAACCAAAACGGATCCAAAAAAAATGGTCGATTTCAATTCTTCAGAAGGCAAATTCTATGACACAGTGATTTGAAATTGTGTTGAAATTGAGGCGAAAGAGAATTCCATGACACAGCTGATTGACTTGGTTAAACTTGACATCATATTTTTGTAGATGGTTTAATTTTGGGGAATAGATCCTTTTTTTAAATAAAAAAGAGAATTGCACAGAGAGAATTAAAGACAAAACGCATTTGAAGGAACACGCTTCTTACACATTTTTTCTGTCCACACTACTTGCAACCTTAACAATTTTAAAATCAGTGTACGATTCTGCAATGTTTATTGTATGCAAAGCCCACATTCCTCCCAAAATCTGATTTAATTCGTATATCTCCTCAACTAAATAGAAACATTATTGTCGTTAGTTACGGGCCAGATCAGATGTTACCAATTTTCGCCGCGTTTCTTTTTATCTTTTAACATCACGTCTTATTTACTTCCAGTTTGTTGAAATTTTTTTTGGTTAACTAAAAATACTCATTGCAGAAAAAATATATTACCCAAAATATATAATTTTAGTATGATAGTTTAGATACAAAATAGTTTTCAGTTGATCGTCCCCCAGAGTCCCCAATTACAATTCCACCTAGAACTTCTACATTTTCAGGAATGGAATATTGTTAGTATTTATTACACTTGTAGTATTTGTTTAATTTAACACCAAGTGGGTACAATAGCACCATAGCACCGAAACACATTGTAATATAGTATTTGTCCAATAGAAAATGCACACAATAGGATAAAATTTGTTATTAATTTGGGGAGTATAAAAAAAAATTTCATTTACATGTTGGTCAATATTTATTTTGCTTTATTAGATCCAATTAACAAGCTTCCAAATGATGTTGTGCGTATAGGGGATCTGACAGTCGACCCAACTATAATGCAATAACTTGTTTTTACTTTTTATTTTTTTTTTGCTGATGCAAGTGTAATTATTTTACGATGGCAAAAGCATTAAATAACGTAATAAATTCGTTTTCATACAATTTACTATTAACATTTAGGGTCTTCACTCAAACGCGTATTTTGAGTGTATATAGTTTAAACAACGTATAGTATACACTGTTTAAACTAACTCCATACAAAAGAAGTTTACGCTATGCCGTAAACTTAATCGACAATTGCGTAGTTTAAACTGTGTATATTGAGGGCTGCCAACTTTATGATGAATTGGCAAGTCTGCCCAGTCGCATGTATAATGCCCAAGTCACACCACACAAAAGCGAAAAATTTTGAAGCTGCCGTTTACACACCACTTTCGCTTTTTATGAACAGCTGTTTTCTGTTATGTTATACACACACAAGGAACTTTGCGCGCACGTTGACAATATTAAAAATGAAAATTTGTGAGAAATACATGACTTAGAGGCTTTTGTAATATATGAACATAATTCTTGCAGTCCCCTTTTTATTCATGATACTTATTTTATTATAAAATAAAATTAACAATTTGCATATCACTTAAAAATTTTAAGTGCCGTCATCAGCTGTTTACTGATTTAGCTTCAGCTTCACTTTTTCTTTGGAAGTTGAACTGAAGCTAAACCAAAGCAACTCTGAAATTTGAAAATTTGCCTTTTGTTGTTGAATTCTGAAGCTGCTTACAGGAAAAGCAGCTTTTTTCTTGGTCTGACTAGGCTATTAATTATTGTTTGTTTGCATGTGTGAATACGAAATACACCGAATAGACGATTTACAGAGTTACACAGTCAATAATCATAATAAGGCGTTCACGCAATTGAGTATGAAATACACGTTGCTATTCTTTAGACGTTTGAGTGAAGACCCTAATTATTATCTTTTTCAAAACCAGATTGAGTGATGTTGTATATGACATTTAAAAAATTTAGAGCACCGTCTGTGTAAGAAAAATTCTCTTGCTCTTACAAAGAGCGTGATCCCTTAAAACAAAAAATTCACCCTCACACTAGACGTTTCATTGACTGCGTATGATGTGATACATCCCAGCTAGCATTTGTATTGTTTTTTCTACAATCATCTTACTAACTCATTTTTGACTACTTTAGGTGATTTTAAAATGGGTTTTCATATATGTGGTTAGTCAAAAGGAAGAGTCAAAAAGTGATGATATTTTTTTTCCGTTATTGTTTTTTCTACAATTAGTTTCGTTGCATTTAATGCACTACCATGTGTCCTAAACAAATGTAAAATTAAAGTGCCAAAAGATGGTAGAACTATTTTAAAAACACCTACTGTAGTTGAACAAAGAAAAGTTGGTGACGGCATCTACGTCCACTATGGTATTCAAAATGCTTTGACAGATTACTTGGTAATCAATGAACACACTTTACCAAGCATTACTTTAGATTTCGGTATTGATGGCCTCCCACTATTCAAATGCAGTTCAAAACAAGTTTGGCCAATACTTAGTAATATTATAAACACTAGTTAAGTTTTTCTTGTTGGAGTCTATGAAGGTATTTCAAAACCACAATGTTCAAGTGAGTTTTAAGCAGATTTCATAGCAGAACTAAATTGTATTAAACTAGAAGGATTGGTTTTTGCTGAAAAGGGCATACCGGTTATTTTTCTTGTGTACGGTGCACAGACAAGGGCCAAATAGTAAAAAATCGCATAGTTTTTCCTCCATCAAATAATTCAAAACTGAGAAGCAATAAGTCCTTCAGAAATCGTTTATAACCAGAGCATCATACTACGCAAACCCCCTCAACTTTAGAGCTACTTGATATTGATAATATCTCAGTGTACGCTAGATTATATGCACATTGTTTGTTTAGGTGCTATGCGAACTCTTCTTAATGCATGTATTAAAAGAAAGGGCCAAGATTTCTCATTAGTTTCATGGAAAATCGAAGCAATTTCAAAAGAGTTAATTTTTAATACTAACAATGTTCCAAAGGAGTTCAATAGAAAACCACGTAGCTTGAAAGAATTGGATAGATGGAAGGCCACAGAGTTGCGTCAATTTTTGTTGTATACCTTTCATACTAAAGAACATAATAAGTCCGTAAGATACTGTCATTTCTTGAAGCTGTCTTTGGCCTTAAGAATTCTTTTAGATGAAACGGACTGCAAAACCGATAATGTGTGCGCACAGAAACTATTAAAGTCATTTGTCGATCATGGATCCTTAAATTTGAGAATTATCTCCAAACAATAAAGAGAAGAGTACGAAAATCCTGAAATGCAGCTTCTCAAATTTACAAACGGCAAGTGGAAAACAGTTACCTGTTTGGAAAACGCCAACCATATTAGGGAAATCAGTCAACGGCAAAATTTCAAATGTAAATTTAAGCGGTTACTCTTTTTCGTTACGCAACCCTGATTGCTTTTGTTTAGTTGGGAAGAATGTAGTGAAAATCACGCAAATTATAAATAATAACAGTACTTTAGTATTTAATGGTAGGGCAGTTAAAAATGTTGCGCCTTATTTTGGAGAACCTATTCCTTCTACAGCATTCCATATGCTGGGTTGCTGATATCGAACTTGACAGTGAAATGCAATTTTCTTGAAATGACATAATGTATATGTTTAAATTATTCTGTGGAAAATAGATTTTATTTTCCTCTTCTAAGCAATGGCACAAAACAATGACAATTTGACCACTTCGGGAGTATTATCGTATTCTTCCAACAACAATGTAACACTACGTTTCGTCACGTAGTCAATATCCACTACGGAAATCTTGCGTTTTTTCGAGCTATATTCAAATCTGCCGCGCAAAGTTTAACGCATTTTTACCTTTATGCAGACACTAGTTTTGGTACCCTTATTCCGGGCACTATGGTGTGGCCAGATTGCAGGCATTCATATATTTATTATATCGGATATTCAGTGTTATGTGTCTGTGTGTGTATCTGAATGTATAGTATATGTGTTTATTTCATTTTTATGGTGTGTTCACGTAAATTTGGTGACACAAAAATTAAATATAGCAAGTTTAGCAAAAAAAACATAAACCAGAAAGAAGGCTATCATTGGCTATGCCAAAGATGTAATGCTCTTCACGCTCCTCCGGGTTACATCCAACCTTCCTTTCTTAGCATCACATAAGTTTAAGTGGCAATTTTATTGTACATTTATTCTTTAAACTAGCAAACCACCCTGCTTTGCACGGGTGCAATTTACAAAATATCGCTTTGGTATTGATAGCATGCAATTTTATTTATTAATTTTTTAACAAATTTTTGTTTACAATATGTCTTTGTATACAATGTTTACAGCTTTTTTGTCATTACACAATACGAACAGAAATGACGCGTGAAAGAGCTACATATAACTGTCCATGGGAAAAACACTGAATGCTCAGGTCTAATCCCACAACGTTGAATGTTTGACCTTGTGATTTGATAATTGTCATTGAAAATGACAATTTTATAGGAAATTGCAATTTTCTAATTTGGAAAGGTAGATCCGTTAGTATTAATGGAATTCGGGGAATTAAAATGACTTCTCCAGTTCCACATCCGGTCAGTATTGTACACTCTATTATGTAGTTTCTTTAATGATTTTATCTGTAAACGTGTACCATTGCACAATTTTGGTGGATTAAGGTTCCGTAATAAAATGGGGACACCCTACATTTAAAACTAATTTATGTGGGCGCAAACCAGAAGGCTGTAGAGAATTAAGAAATTCTGTTGGGAAATGAACAGCCTCTTCCAGATCAATAGCATTTTCAATAGAGTAGTATGTTTGAGTCAGTCCATTGATCTTTGACAGAATTAAATGATTTACTTTACCTATTTGATCGTTGGTAGGTGACATTTTTTCCTTATATTGCAAGTAAACAAATGTTTTCTTTACCTTATAGCATAGCTTAAATGATAATAATAATTACTTTAACATAATTCTCAAATCTTCAGAGCAAGTCTCTTGCTAGGGCATATCCCTACGAAATAGGCTGAAGTCAAAGTAGTATTCATTCCAAAGGTAGGGCAAAAGCCAGAACAGCTACCTAAATCTTATAGACCTATAAGTCTCAGCTCATTTTTCCTAAAATCAATGGAAAAAATTTTGGATCAGTATATAAAGAATAACAACCTTATAAATTTTCCTCTGCAAAAACTGCAATTTGCATACCAACGTGGCACATCAACAGAAACTGCAATACATAGCCTAACAACTATCATTGAAAAAGCTCTTGATTCTCAAACAAATAGCTCTATGTGCATTTATCGACATATCAGGAGCTTTTGATAATACTTCATATGAGGTAATAGAAAATGCCCTTCTACGGAAAGAAGTACCCACACCTATTATTAAATGGATAATAGCTATGCTTGAATCTCGGACTATTAATTTACAGCTTGGAGGAGAATTAAAATCTATCGCAGCCACAAGAGGTTGCCCTCAAGGGGGTGTACTCTCCTTCTGTGGACTTTAGTGATAGATGAACTCCTCTACAAGCTTAATGGTCTAGGTTTCAATACACAAGGTTATGCAGATGACTTAGTTGCATATATTGTGGGCTGGCATGAGCAGACTATCTCTGACCGCATGCAACAAGCCCTAAAAATAATGAATAAATGGTGCAGTGAGAAAGGGCTTTCTATTAACCCATCAAAAACTGTGCTGGTACCATTCACCAGAAAGAGAAACATTACTCTCAAATGTCCTGTGTTAAATGGCATCACAATCCAATTTTGCAACGAAGCGAACTATCTAGGGGTTATCCTTGATAAAAAGCTAACGCGGAACCCACATCTAAATAAAGTTACAAAAAAGGCTACAAGGGCATTCTTTGCTTGCACAACACTTTTTGGTAAAACCTGGGGTCTAAATCCCAAAATGACCTACTGGACATTCACTACGGTCATTAGGCCAATAGTCACGTGTGCTTCCATTGCATGGTGGCCTAAAGTCAAACAAAGGAATGCAGTAAATATACTAAGTAAACTGCATCGACTTGTTTGTGTCAGTATCACAGGGGCTATGAAAACGTGTCCCACTGACGCACTAGGGGTGCTCTTATACATCCCACCATTACCTATCCTAATAGAAAAGGAAGCTACTATTAGCGCCTTGAGACTGGAAGGTATTGCCGACTTAAAAGGGGGCAATATTAAGGGACACCTAAAAATTTTAGAAAATTTTCTAGACAGTCCCATTTTGCATAGAGATGATACTCTATTGTCTAAAAATATCTTCTTCAAACTTTTTCAAATCATTATTAATGATCGTGAAGACTGGAGAACTAATTCTATTAAATTCAAACCCGGCTCCCAGATATGGTTTACAGACGGGTCTAAACTTGAAAATGGTAGAACAGGGGCGGGAATTTATCGCCCAAAATTCAAAAAATCTATCCCAATGGGTACCTACCCAACAATATTTCAAGCGGAAATGTATGCCATTGAAATCTGTGCGAGCGAATGTCTTCGCAGGAAAATGAGAGGAGTACATATTTACATACTCTCGGATAGTCAAGCGGCCTTAAAAGCCCTACAGTCGGTCACTTTCACCTCAAAGATGGCATATGACTGCTTTAACCTGTTAAATGAACTGGGTAACTTTAATACTGTTGTATTAAGGTGGGTACCAGGACATGAAGGTCATGAAGGCAATGAAAAGGCCGACTACTTGGCTAAACAAGGGGCGATCATGCCCTTTTTCGGTCCTGAGCCTTTCTGTGGTCTCTCGAAAAGCCACAAAAACGAAGAAATCAGGAAACTTGAGGAAAAGAAATTTCTAAAACACTGGGTGAACTCCACCGGACAACGCCAGGCAAAACAATTCCTCACTCTTTCAAAGGGTATCTCGAATAAGCTTCTCTCACTCAGTAGAGTAGACTTACGCATTTTGACTGGATACTTCACGGGCCACTGCAACCTAAGGTATCATCAATATAAGTTAGGTCTTTCCGACACTGACGTATGCCGATTTTGTGAAATGGATAAAGAAAGTTCAGAGCATATACTCTGCAAATGTTTTGCACTCGGTAGACAAAGACTTCACCACCTCGGTGACACTGTTGTTAATCCACACAAATTGTGGAACAACAAACCCCAAGTAATGTTAAGATTCATCAAAAGTCTAAACATATAGGGTTTCTATTAAATAAGGCCATGTACAATATATCTTATTGGTCGCTGTGCTTTCGGACCCGTTATTATTATTAATTCTAAAATCACATTTGAAGAAACTTTGCTGTGTAAAAAATGAAAAGCTGCAATATTGTAGTAGCAGTAAATGCTTTTTCCATAAATTATAACACTATTACAACTACATTAATTTAATAAGCGAACAAAACGGGACTCGTCCGCAAAGCCAACCTGTGAAATTTTCAAAATACAGTATTGGTAAATGGGGAAAGAACTACTTTTTGAATTGTTTTGTGAACCAAAAAGAGCTGTTTGATGTTGTAGTGAATTACAAATACCTGTTATGGTGAATGTCAAACTTAGTGTTGCTGTCTTTAGTGAATGACAAATATGATAATAATCATTATTACTTACATTATTGAATCAATTATTTATGTACATGCAAACTTTTCTAAGGGAATTCTTTAATTAATAGTGAAAACCGTATCAAAATACGTTGCGTGGCTTAGAAGTAATCAGTATTCTAACTTCTTGAAATTTCGACTTTGCTTTATACTATGTAAAGAAGTTTGCCATTTAATTTAGGTTTGTATGGGAGGTACCACTCCTGGTAACCCTAGGATCATGAAAATTATATGGTTGATGAATATAAATCAGAAACTTATAAAGTTGAAATTTCAGTTCGATACGTTAAAAAATAAAAAACTTTTTCTAACAAGAACATTATTTTAAAGGGGGGTTTGTATGGGAGGTACCCCACCTGGTCATGAAATTTACACGATTGATGGCTATGGATTACAAACTTATAGTGTCCAAATTTCCGTTCGATACGTTAAAAAACAAAAAACTTTTTCTAATTAGAACATTAATTTAAATGGGGGTTTGTATGGGAGGTACCCTCCCTAGTGGTCCGATTCGGACAAATGAACTGCGTATGGTAAAAAGAAACCTATGTGCAAAATTTCAATTCTCTAGCTCAAAAACTGAGGGACTAGTTTTGATACAGACGGACAGAAGGACAGACACAAATGTATCAGTTAAGAATTCTTTGGTTTACTTCATAATTATCATTAGTATCATCATTATCCCCATCATTATTCCCACATTACTTGCGATGATGCAATGTCCGCTTTGGCTGATGCAATATCCCAGTGTCCAAGCATAAGCCACAAAGACCCTTTTCGCTGACAGTGCACTTTCATGCACGTACGCCAACATAAAACAAAGGCTTCGAACATTTGAAGTTCGAAGTGTTTGATCACCTACGCCAACATAAAGCAAAGGCTTCGAACATTTGAAGTTCGAAGTGTTTGATCACGTAGGCTAGCATAAAGCTTAGCTTCGGACATCCGAAGTTTGAAGTGAGTTGAAGAGTTCTTATGCAGACTCAGAGAAAAGCACATAGTAATGATATAATTTATAATAACTTATAAATAAGACTTAACATAAAAAAGCCATAGTGCTGTAACAATTTATAAAGAACTTAATAAATTTAAAATAGAATTTAAATTATATTTAAAATAAAACAATTCATTTGTTTAATTTATATACTTTATGTGGTCTACGATGTCTCCTTCTGTGTGCTAAAAACTTCATGAGAGGTGTTATTGTGAATAGCCCGCTATTTCAGTAGATGTCACTTTTGAAGCTATCATTTTTTGACATTTGACAAGTAGAAACTACGCCATTAATAAAAATGGAACGATACACGCTTCAACAACGTATTGAAATTATTATAATTCACTATAAAAATGGTGAAAATTTGGCAGAGACGGTTCGTAAAACTAAAACATTTTTGGGTCGTCGTGAAGCACTTCGTCGGACAGCAATACAGAAATTGGTGGTAAAATTCGAGCTGTTGGGACAAGTTAGTGATGTGAAGAATAAAACACGTGCACGTCGCTCAAGAACAACTGAGAATATTGCTGCTGTAGCCCAAAGTGTTAAAGGAAACCCAGGTTTGTCCATTCCTCTTCGTTCTTTGGAATTGGGCATTCCATAAACATCATTACACCGTATTTTGCATAAAGACTTGGGTCTTGTAAAGTTCAGTTAACATAAGAACTCAAGCCGGCCGATCATCAACAACGTCGTGTCTTTGCTGATTGGGTCCTTGAAAAGCATAGAAATGATCTGGAATTCCATCGAAAAATCAACTTGACTGATGAGGCCCATTTCCACCTCGGTGGCTACGTGAACAAGCGAAATTGTCGCATCTGGGGCTCGGAAAACCCAAGAGTTATTGTTGAAAAGCCTCTCCATCCTCAACGTGTGACTGTTTGATGCGGTTTATGGTCCGGCGGGGCCATTGGACCTTACTTTTTCGAAAATGAGGCTGGAGCAACAGTTACGGTAAATGTATTGCGCTATCGAGAGATGATTAATGATTTTTTATGGCCGGAATTGGATGGTATTGATCTGAACAACGTTTACTTTCAACAAGACGGCGCTACGTGCCACACAAGCAACGAAACCATTGATCTTTTACGGGAAAAGTTTCTGGACCGTGTTATCTCTCGAGGAGGTGTTCACAATTGGCCACCGAAATCTTGTGATTTAACACCTTGCGACTTCTTCATTTGGGGCCACGTAAAAGATAAGGTCTACGCCAATAGCCCAGCCTCGATTCAAGGCCTCAAAGATGGAATTCGTGAGGCTATCGAGGACATAGGGCAGCCACTTTGCGATTTGGTTATGGAAAATTTCATGAAAAGGATATGGTCCTGTAAGCGTGGTCTTGGTGGCCATTTGGCTGATGTTGTTTTCCATTATTAATGTATTCCTCTTTATAATGAAATAAACATCCGATCATTTATTTCAAGAAATGCCATCAAAATAACACCTCTTATTAGAAAACCCTGTACTATTCATTCCCGTGAAGAGTATAAAAATAGTAATATAATCACACATATATGTAAGTATATGTTATTAATGTAAGTACGTTAGGTTTAAGTAATAAATTGAAGAATTGACCTACATAACAGTCTGGGCATTAAAAATTTCTGATTCTGAACATGAGAAATAACATTACATAGTATCGCACTACAACACTTCCCGTCTTTTATGTTACATATGTTACAACAACAAATAACAAAACAAGATTACTAGCTCAGTAAATTTCCAAACTCTGCCTCTGCTCTGCTCAGACATAGCAAACGAAAGAATAATCCAATTATTGCTTGCTTATGATCATTGCAGCCAAATCGTTCGTTACTTAAGTTCAGAAACAGCAAACGAAAAAAATTTTCTAATTATTGCTTGCTTACGATCAATGCAGCCAAATCGTTCGTTGCTTAAGATCAGAAACAGCAAACGAAAGTGTTATGAAATTATTGCTTGCTTATGTTAAGGTCAGCTAAACGAATATAACATTAAGCATAAATAAAAATTGTGGGCTACTTACTGTCGCTGGAAAAGTATTTCGTTTGAAAAATTTCGCTGTTGCTGATGTGCGCAAGCTGAAAACGAAATAGTTCGTTAGTTCAGCCAAGTGATTTAATATTTCTTTTCGCATTTACTTTTTGCTTGTGCTTAAAAAACCAACGGAAAAGTCTCAAAAAAGAGATTACATTTCCACAACAACAGCATGCAGCTCGTGTGTATAAAAATGTTTATATTTGTGTGTTGTACAAAAACAAGCGGATGTATGAAGAAAACAGAACAAGAAACACACAGGAGCTCTAATTTTTGTGCAAGAGGGGACAGACGGCAAACTTAAACACATTGTTTAACACAACCACAACAATTACACAAGCCACAGAAACCAAAAGCAATATACAGACGGAAAGGCAGACGAACATATTGAAAGACAGACATAGCTAAATTAACTGGACAGAATATTTTGTATGCAAACGTTGTATTGTTGTGTTTGTTTTTAGGTTATCTCTTTCTCTCTGTCTGTCTGTTTTTAAGAAGTTTCACTTCTATTACGTGTACGATGGCACACGTGCAAATTTTTTCTTTTCTGTATACTTCCAATTATATAGTTGTTATTTTTTTCTTCAATATATTTATTTTAAAAATGAATAGAAGAACATAACTGCATTTTTATTTTTACCCATATACATTTTTTTACCGTTTAAATTTACTACTAATGTGAAGTCTTACTGCTATTTTTGACATTGCAAACATTTATATTATTATTATTATTTAGAGAAGAAAAAAATGCTGATAAAGCGCGAAAAAGTTAAGGTGTATGTATGTGTTTAGGCAAGGATCGAATGAAATGAGTACAAGAGAGCAAGAGAGGAGAATGAAGTGTTAAAGAGCTGGCAAAGCTGAAATATGTTAAGGGACATGTGTTAGCAAAGAGATGTGAGCTATGGGTCAATGAAATAAATATAATAAGTCTTATTAATTGAAATGTGAAGGCTCACAAGTCGAGGAAGAGAGAAGAATGAAATAGTTAACAGAAACTATTTAATTTAATACTGTGTTCACACAGCGAGTTCTGATTGTGCGAGTTCTGGTTACACGTTTTTTGTCACCGAGTTCTAAGCAGCCGTTTTTTGTTTTGTTTTTGTTTTCATTATACACAAAAATGCACAAATGGAACGTTGTGGCGATTGTGAGAAATACAAATTAAAATATTGTGAAAAATACATGATACAGAACATTTTGCAGTTTATGCACATAGTTCATTCCTGTTAATAGATTAAAAAAAAAATAATAATTAGAATTTTCCTTAAATATGTTATGACCGTCATCAGCTGTTTATTGCCGTGCAACAAAAAAAAGAACAAGACTATCGAAAATCACCTAAAAGAGACCAAATATAACTAACACTATTTGTAGTGACCATGTCAGAACTCCGAGTTCTGGCATAACTCGCACGAGAACTCGAGTTCTCAGCTACAAGAACAACTGCAAATTTGGTTAATGTGGTTGTTGTAATCAGAACCCGCGTTCTCGTGCGAGTTCTGCTCTGTCTGAAACCACTATAACTTAACTTAACTTAGAAATAAGTTAAGACGTATGTGTGAGTGTGTGTAAGAGCATTTTCAATGATCGTTTAGGAATTTCGCAAAGACAGTTAATTTTTTATTTAAACAAAGATTTCATATATTTTACATAATTCATATTTCATTTACTCAAAAAAAGACATAGCTCAATCGTAAAACAAGAAAAACTCAATGTAAAGGAAAAACTATTAATCTATATATCTATGTACTCGTATAAGTATGTGTATAAAATAGGACGAGAAAAAATGTTTAACGGCTTTGCACTCCAACAACGTTTGACCAATCAGCATGAAAGTTGGCATGTATATGTATATCTTCATGAAGAATGTTTATATGCTATACCCTATGTTGTAACTCGCAAGTTTTTATATATTTTCATATTGTTTTTAATAAGAAGTGCATTTATTTTGACTCTACTGTAAGTTCATTATGCTACCACACAAAAAGTTCATTGATAGAGAACTCCGTTTCTGTTTGATCATGTTTTAAAGTTAAACGGTACGGATGGCGCGAATCTATATGTCACTCTATCGAAACGAGAACATTCGAAAACAACAACAACAACATTCGAACATTTGGGAAGAAACACAAGGACATGCTTTCTTTCGTTAGAAGAAAAATATTAAACAAATGTGCGTGAACAAAATTAGAGCGAGAAAGGAACAATGTCTACAAAAATCAGACACTAACATCACGACGGGGCCACAGCAGCGCTCGCCGGCCTAGGCGAGTCCCTTCCTGCTTAAACCACTGAACCTATTTTGACAAAAAACCAGAAAGAAGGCTATCATTGGCTATGCCAAAGATAAAATACTATTCACGCTCCTCCGAGTTGCATCCAACGTTCCTTGCTTAGTATCACATCAGTTTGAGTGGCAATTTTATTGTACTTTTATTCTTTATAAGTTTCTCATTTAATTTGGATTTGTATGGGAGGTACCCCTCCTGGTAACACAGGATCATGAAATTTACGGTTGATGGATATAAATCAGAAACTTATAGTATCCAAATTTCAGTAAGATACGTTAAAAAACAAAAAACTTTTTCTAATTAGAACATTAATTTAAATGGGGGTTTGTATGGGAGGTACCCTCCCTAGTGGTCCGATTCGGCTGATTCCGACAAATGAACTGCGTATGGTAACCTATGTTTAAAATTTCAACTCTCTAGCTCAAAAACTGAGGGACTAGTTTTGATACAGACGGACAGAAGGACAGACACAAATATATAAGTTAAGAATTCTTTGGTTTACTTCCTAATTATCATTAGTATCATCATTATCCCCATCATTATTCCCACATTATTTGCGATGATGCAATGTCCGCTTTGGCTGATGCAATACCCCAGTGTCCATGCATAAGCCACAAAGACCCTTTTCGCTGACAGTGCACTTTCATGCACGTACGCCAACATAAAACAAAGGCTTCGAACATTTGAAATTCGAAGTGCTTGATCACGTAGGCTAGCATAAAGCTTAGCTTCGGACATCCGAAGTTTGAAGTGAGTTGAAGAGTTCTTATGCAGACTCAGAGAAAAGAACATAGTCTTGATATAGTTTATAATATCTTATAAATAAAACTTAACATAAAAAAAGCACATAGTGCTTTAACAATTTATAAAGAACTTAATAAATTTAAAGTAAAATTTATATTATATTTAAAATAAATCAATTCATTTGTTTAATTGGCGCCCAACGTGGGGCCGTATCAAAACAAAATAAATTGTGACAAAACGCGGCTAATAAAGTGTTATAGACTTGGCCCCGAAGTATTGCTTACGAAATTAAAATCACAAAACGGGGGGTTGTAGACCCAGCCAATATAACCAATTAATAAATAAGTACAATTAAATACAGTGCATTAAATATACATTTTTTTTTGAAATGTGTGTTAAAAAAAAATAAATAAAAAAATATAACAAAAGGAAAGAGAAGAACATCAAAAATAAAATATTATTATTATTAAGAAGTAGAATAAAATAAAACAAATTCTTATACTTCTTAAAATTAAGAGCGCTAGCTGCCATGGCTTTCAGCTCTTAGATAAATAAAATTGAAGTAAAAGATTAATTAATATTAGTTATATAAGATTTATCAAATTAGTAGAATTAAAAAAATTATAGATCGAGTTTATGTTGCTAAGATGTGGATTGCCCAGGAGCTCCATCATGTTAATTTTGGTTTGGACTCGAAGGTGATGTGTTGCATTGCATTCTGAGAGCAGGTGTTCCACAGTTGCAACGTCATTGCAGAGAGGACATGTATCATTGTTGCGGCCGCACAATAGGTGTTGATGAGTGAGGGAGGTGTGACCGAGTCGGAGGCGGACGAATAATTTTATTGCATTACGGTGGCATTCGGCAGGATAAATTGGAGTGATAGCACTCGGGTTCAAGAATAAAATATCTATCAAGAACTAATAACAATCATATCAAAGCTTATAGCAAAAAACAAAAAAAAAACATAAACTTTTGGAGCTTTAAATTGAACTAGAGATTTGCAGTGTAACAAAATAAAATTTGTGTTTGTTAATTATATAACAAAAAGAAAACAAAAAAAAAAAAATGACAAAAAATCTGTAACCATAGCTTATGACGAAGAAAACCCAGTAGCTCAGGATCCACAAGGATATCCACAAGACTATCCCCAAGATTACAATACTGAAGAAACCTCCGAAAATATCAACACATCCTACAATGACGATATGAATTTTTTAGAATAGCTTCCTCCACTCTTCCGTTTTATAAATTCAAAATGAAGAACGGGAAAGTGCTTAAATTTCTTTTAGACACTGGATCAAACAAAAATTACGTTAAACCCGAATTCTTAAGAAAACCAATTCCAAATGAAACAGTATTTACTGTAAAGTCTGTTGCAGGACAATCCGAAATAACCCAACTTGCCAACATTAAGACTTTTAATGATGAAATCGGCGAATTAAAATTTTTCCTATAACCCGATCTGCAGACTTTCGATGGTATCATCGGAAACGATACCCTTAAGGTCCTTAAAACCATAATTTATATGGACAACAACTACTTTACTTTACTCCAAAAATACCAATATCCTCTTGAACAACTAGAGTTTGAATCAGTTGCTTACCTACAACTCCGACTAAATCATATGACACCAGAGAACGAAAAGGCTTTCAGGGAAATCATACATTCTTGTCCCACACTTTTCTCTGACCCAGACAAAAGTTTAACATTCGTCACAAATGTAAAAGCGGAAATCCATACTAAAAGCGAACGACCAATCTATTCTAGGTCATATCCATATCCAATGGCACTTAAATCCGAAATCGACAAACAAGTCGAAGAATTACTTCGAGACGGTATCATACGTCCCTCCAAATCACCACTCCAGTATGTGTAGTTCCAAAAAAAAGCAGATGCTTCAGGAACAAAAAAATATCGTATGGTCACTGATTATAGGAAACTCAATGAAGACACCGTACCTACTAAATATCCAATCCCCGATATGAATACAATTTTGACTAACTTAGCGTGAAATAATTATTTCTCTACTATTGATTTGAAGAGCGGTTTCCATCAAATAGCTCTCATAGAATCAGATAATAAGAGTTTACACGACTCCATTTCGGTCTTAGAAATGCACCAGCGTACGTTAGACGATATACTTTGCGAACATATCGTTTACATCGACGATATTATAATATTTGCAAAAACTCTCCAAGAACATCTCGAAAATTTACAAATCGTCTTTAATACTTTTGAAAAAGCAAACTAAGTAAACTGCATCGACTTGTTTATGTCAGTATCACAGGGGCTATGAAAACGTGTCCTACTGACGCACTAGGGGTGCTCTTATACATCCCACCATTACCTATCCTAATAGACAAGGAAGCTACTATTAGTGCCTTGAGACTGGAAGGTATTGCCGATTTAAAAGGGGGCAATATTAAGGGACACCTAAAAATTTTAGAAAATTTTCTAGACAGTCCCATTTTGCATAGAGATGATACTCTATTGTCTAAAAATATCTTCTTCAAACTTTTTCAAATCATTATTAATGATCGTGAAGACTGGAAAACTAATTCTATTAAATTCAAACCCGGCTCCCAGATATGGTTTACAGACGGGTCTAAACTTGAAAATGGTAGAACAGGGGCGGGAATTTATCGACCAAAATTCAAAAAATCTATCCCAATGGGTACCTACCCAACAATATTTCAAGCGGAAATATATGCCATTGAAATCTGTGCGAGCGAATGTCTTCGCAGGAAAATGAGAGGAGTACATATTTACATACTCTCGGATAGTCAAGCGGCCTTAAAAGCCCTACAGTCGGTCACTTTCACCTCAAAGATGGCATATGACTGCTTTAACCTGTTAAATGAACTGGGTAACTTTAATACTGTTGTATTAAGGTGGGTACCAGGACATGAAGGTCATGAAGGCAATGAAAAGGCCGACTACTTGGCTAAACAAGGGGCGATCATGCGCTTTTTCGGTCCTGAGCCTTTCTGTGGTCTCTCGAAAAGCCACAAAAACGAAGAAATCAGGAAACTTGAGGAAAAGAAATTTCTAAAACACTGGGTGAACTCCACCGGACAACGCCAGGCAAAACAATTCCTCACTCTTTCAAAGGGTATCTCGAATAAGCTTCTCTCACTCAGTAGAGTAGACTTACGCATTTTGACTGGATACTTCACGGGCCACTGCAACATAAGGTATCATCAATATAAGTTAGGTCTTTCCGACACTGACGTATGCCGATTTTGTGAAATGGATAAAGAAAGTTCAGAGCATATACTCTGCAAATGTTTTGCACTCGGTAGACAAAGACTTCACCACCTCGGTGACACTGTTGTTAATCCACACAAATTGTGGAACAACAAACCCCAAGTAATGTTAAGATTCATCAAAAGTCTAAACATATAGGGTTTCTATTAAATAAGGCCATGTACAATATATCTTATTGGTCGCTGTGCTTTCGGACCCGTTATTATTATTAATTCTAAAATCACATTTGAAGAAACTTTGCTGTGTAAAGAATGAAAAGCTGCAATATTGTAGTAGCAGTAAATGCTTTTTCCATAAATTATAACACTATTACAACTACATTAATTTAATAAGCGAACAAAACGGGACTCGTCCGCAAAGCCAACCTGTGAAATTTTCAAAATACAGTATTGGTAAATGGGGAAAGAACTACTTTTTGAATTGTTTTGTGAACCAAAAAGAGCTGTTTGATGTTGTAGTGAATTACAAATACCTGTTATGGTGAATGTCAAACTTAGTGTTGCTGTCTTTAGTGAATGACAAATATGATAATAATCATTATTACTTACATTATTGAATCAATTATTTATGTACATGCAAACTTTTCTAAGGGAATTCTTTAATTAATAGTGAAAACCGTATCAAAATACGTTGCGTGGCTTAGAAGTAATCAGTATTCTAACTTCTTGAAATTTCGACTTTGCTTTATACTATGTAAAGAAGTTTGCCATTTAATTTAGGTTTGTATGGGAGGTACCACTCCTGGTAACCCTAGGATCATGAAAATTATATGGTTGATGAATATAAATCAGAAACTTATAAAGTTGAAATTTCAGTTCGATACGTTAAAAAACAAAAAACTTTTTCTAACAAGAACATTATTTTAAAGGGGGGTTTGTATGGGAGGTACCCCACCTGGTCATGAAATTTACACGATTGATGGCTATGGATTACAAACTTATAGGGTCCAAATTTCCGTTCGATACGTTAAAAAACAAAAAACTTTTTCTAATTAGAACATTAATTTAAATGGGGGTTTGTATGGGAGGTACCCTCCCTAGTGGTCCGATTCGGACAAATGAACTGCGTATGGTAAATAGAAACCTATGTGCAAAATTTCAATTCTCTAGCTCAAAAACTGAGGGACTAGTTTTGATACAGACGGACAGAAGGACAGACACAAATATATCAGTTAAGAATTCTTTGGTTTACTTCATAATTATCATTAGTATCATCATTATCCCCATCATTATTCCCACATTACTTGCGATGATGCAATGTCCGCTTTGGCTGATGCAATATCCCAGTGTCCAAGCATAAGCCACAAAGACCCTTTTCGCTGACAGTGCACTTTTATGCACGTACGCCAACATAAAACAAAGGCTTCGAACATTTGAAGTTCGAAGTGTTTGATCACGTAGGCTAGCATAAAGCTTAGCTTCGGACATCCGAAGTTTGAAGTGAGTTGAAGAGTTCTTATGCAGACTCAGAGAAAAGCACATAGTAATGATATAATTTATAATAACTTATAAATAAGACTTAACATAAAAAAGCCATAGTGCTGTAACAATTTATAAAGAACTTAATAAATTTAAAATAGAATTTAAATTATATTTAAAATAAAACAATTCATTTGTTTAATTTATATACTTTATGTGGTCTACGATGTCTCCTTCTGTGTGCTAAAAACTTCATGAGAGGTGTTATTGTGAATAGCCCGCTATTTCAGTAGATGTCACTTTTGAAGCTGTCATTTTTTGACATTTGACAAGTAGAAACTACGCCATTAATAAAAATGGAACGATACACGCTTCAACAACGTATTGAAATTATTATAATTCACTATAAAAATGGTGAAAATTTGGCAGAGACGGTTCGTAAAACTAAAACATTTTTGGGTCGTCGTGAAGCACTTCGTCGGACAGCAATACAGAAATTGGTGGTAAAATTCGAGCTGTTGGGACAAGTTAGTGATGTGAAGAATAAAACCCGTGCACGTCGCTCAAGAACAAGTGAGAATATTGCTGCTGTAGCCCAAAGTGTTAAAGGAAACCCAGGTTTGTCCATTCCTCTTCGTTCTTTGGAATTGGGCATTCCATAAACATCATTACACCGTATTTTGCATAAAGACTTGGGTCTTGTAAAGTTCAGTTAACATAAGAACTCAAGCCGGCCGATCATCAACAACGTCGTGTCTTTGCTGATTGGGTCCTTGAAAAGCATAGAAATGATCTGGAATTCCATCGAAAAATCAACTTGACTGATGAGGCCCATTTCCACCTCGGTGGCTACGTGAACAAGCGAAATTGTCGCCTCTGGGACTCGGAAAACCCATGAGTTATTGTTTAAAAGTCTCTCCATCCTCAACGTGTGACTGTTTGGTGCGGTTTATGGTCCGGCGGGGCCATTGGACCTTACTTTTTCGAAAATGAGGATGGTATTGATCTGAACAACGTTTACTTTCAACAAGACGGCGCTACGTGCCACACAAGCAACGAAACCATTGATCTTTTACGGGAAAAGTTTCTGGACCGTGTTATCTCTCGAGGAGGTGTTCACAATTGGCCACCGAAATCTTGTGATTTAACACCTTGCGACTTTTTCATTTGGGGCCACGTAAAAGATAAGGTCTACGCCAATAGCCCAGCCTCGATTCATGGCCTCAAAGATGGAATTCGTGAGGCTATCGAGGACGTAGGGCAGCCACTTTGCGATTTGGTTATGGAAAATTTCATGAAAAGGATATGGTCCTGTAAGCGTGGTCTTGGTGGCCATTTGGCTGATGTTGTTTTCCATTATTAACGTATTCCTCTTTATAATGAAATAAACATCCGATCATTTATTTCAAGAAATGCCATCAAAATAACACCTCTTATTAGAAAACCCTGTACTATTCATTCCCGTGAAGAGTATAAAAATAGTGATATAATCACACATATATGTAAGTATATGTTATTAATGTAAGTACGTTAGGTTTAAGTAATAAATTGAAGAATTGACCTACATACCAGTCTGGGCATTAAAAATTTCTGATTCTGAACATGAGAAATAACATTACATAGTATCGCACTACAACACTTCCCGTCTTTTATGTTACATATGTTACAACAACAAATAACAAAACAAGATTACTAGCTCAGTAAATTTCCAAACTCTGCCACTGCTCTGCTCAGACATAGCAAACGAAAGAATAATCCAATTATTGCTTGCTTATGATCATTGCAGCCAAATCATTCGTACTTAAGTTCAGAAACAGCAAACGAAAAAAATTTTCTAATTATTGCTTGCTTACGATCAATGCAGCCAAATCGTTCGTTGCTTAAGATCAGAAACAGCAAACGAAAGTGTTATGAAATTATTGCTTGCTTATGTTAAGGACAGCTAAACGAATATAACCTTAAGCATAAATAAAAATTGTGGGCTACTTACTGTCGCTGGAAAAGTATTTCGTTTGAAAAATTTCGCTGTTGCTGATGTGCGCAAGCTGAAAACGAAATAGTTCGTTAGTTCAGCCAAGTGATTTAATATTTCTTTTCGCATTTACTTTTTGCTTGTGCTTAAAAAACCAACGGAAAAGTCTCAAAAAAGAGATTACATTTCCACAACAACAGCATGCAGCTCGTGTGTATAAAAATGTTTATATTTGTGTGTTGTACAAAAACAAGCGGATGTATGAAGAAAACAGAACAAGAAACACACAGGAGCTCTAATTTTTGTGCAAGAGGGGACAGACGGCAAACTTAAACACATTGTTTAACACAACCACAACAATTACACAAGCCACAGAAACCAAAAGCAATATACAGACGGAAAGGCAGACGAACATATTGAAAGACAGACATAGCTAAATTAACTGGACAGAATATTTTGTATGCAAACGTTGTATTGTTGTGTTTGTTTTTAGGTTATCTCTTTCTCTCTGTCTGTCTGTTTTTAAGAAGTTTCACTTCTATTACGTGTACGATGGCACACGTGCAAATTTTTTCTTTTCTGTATACTTCCAATTATATAGTTGTTATTTTTTTCTTCAATATAATTATTTTAAAAATGAATAGAAGAACATAACTGCATTTTTATTTTTACCCATATAAATTTTTTTACCGTTTAAATTTACTGCTAATGTGAAGTCTTACTGCTATTTTTGACATTGCAAACATTTATATTATTATTATTATTTAGAGAAGAAAAAAATGCTGATAAAGCGCGAAAAAGTTAAGGTGTATGTATGTGTTTAGGCAAGGATCGAATGAAATGAGTACAAGAGAGCAAGAGAGGAGAATGAAGTGTTAAAGAGCTGGCAAAGCTGAAATATGTTAAGGGACATGTGTTAGCAAAGAGATGTGAGCTATGGGTCAATGAAATAAATATAATAAGTCTTATTAATTGAAATGTGAAGGCTCACAAGTCGAGGAAGAGAGAAGAATGAAATAGTTAACAGAAACTATTTAATTTAATACTGTGTTCACACAGCGAGTTCTGATTGTGCGAGTTCTGGTTACACGTTTTTTGTCACCGAGTTCTAAGCAGCCGTTTTTTGTTTTGTTTTTGTTTTCATTATACACAAAAATGCACAAATGGAACGTTGTGGCGATTGTGAGAAATACAAATTAAAATATTGTGAAAAATACATGATACAGAACATTTTGCAGTTTATGCACATAGTTCATTCCTGTTAATAGATTAAAAAAAAAATAATAATTAGAATTTTCCTTAAATATGTTATGACCGTCATCAGCTGTTTATTGCCGTGCAACAAAAAAAAGAACAAGACTATCGAAAATCACCTAAAAGAGACCAAATATAACTAACACTATTTGTAGTGACCATGTCAGAACTCCGAGTTCTGGCATAACTCGCACGAGAACTCGAGTTCTCAGCTACAAGAACAACTGCAAATTTGGTTAATGTAGTTGTTGTAATCAGAACCCGCGTTCTCGTGCGAGTTCTGCTCTGTCTGAAACCACTATAACTTAACTTAACTTAGAAATAAGTTAAGACGTATGTGTGAGTGTGTGTAAGAGCATTTTCAATGATCGTTTAGGAATTTCGCAAAGACAGTTAATTTTTTATTTAAACAAAGATTTCATATATTTTACATAATTCATATTTCATTTACTCAAAAAAAGACATAGCTCAATCGTAAAACAAGAAAAACTCAATGTAAAGGAAAAACTATTAATCTATATATCTATGTACTCGTATAAGTATGTGTATAAAATAGGACGAGAAAAAATGTTTAACGGCTTTGCACTCCAACAACGTTTGACCAATCAGCATGAAAGTTGGCATGTATATGTATATCTTCATGAAGAATGTTTATATGCTATACCCTATGTTGTAACTCGCAAGTTTTTATATATTTTCATATTGTTTTTAATAAGAAGTGCATTTATTTTGACTCTACTGTAAGTTCATTATGCTACCACACAAAAAGTTCATTGATAGAGAACTCCGTTTCTGTTTGATCATGTTTTAAAGTTAAACGGTACGGATGGCGCGAATCTATATGTCACTCTATCGAAACGAGAACATTCGAAAACAACAACAACAACATTCGAACATTTGGGAAGAAACACAAGGACATGCTTTCTTTCGTTAGAAGAAAAATATTAAACAAATGTGCGTGAACAAAATTAGAGCGAGAAAGGAACAATGTCTACAAAAATCAGACACTAACATCACGACGGGGCCACAGCAGCGCTCGCCGGCCTAGGGTAGTAATCTATATAATTAATTAAATTTGTGAGTCCCTTCCTGCTTAAACCACTGAACCTATTTTGACAAAAAACCAGAAAGAAGGCTATCATTGGCTATGCCAAAGATAAAATACTATTCACGCTCCTCCGAGTTGCATCCAACGTTCCTTGCTTAGTATCACATCAGTTTGAGTGGCAATTTTATTGTACTTTTATTCTTTATAAGTTTCTCATTTAATTTGGATTTGTATGGGAGGTACCCCTCCTGGTAACACAGGATCATGAAATTTACGGTTGATGGATATAAATCAGAAACTTATAGTATCCAAATTTCAGTAAGATACGTTAAAAAACAAAAAACTTTTTCTAATTAGAACATTAATTTAAATGGGGGTTTGTATGGGAGGTACCCTCCCTAGTGGTCCGATTCGGCTGATTCCGACAAATGAACTGCGTATGGTAACCTATGTTTAAAATTTCAACTCTCTAGCTCAAAAACTGAGGGACTAGTTTTGATACAGACGGACAGAAGGACAGACACAAATATATAAGTTAAGAATTCTTTGGTTTACTTCCTAATTATCATTAGTATCATCATTATCCCCATCATTATTCCCACATTATTTGCGATGATGCAATGTCCGCTTTGGCTGATGCAATACCCCAGTGTCCATGCATAAGCCACAAAGACCCTTTTCGCTGACAGTGCACTTTCATGCACGTACGCCAACATAAAACAAAGGCTTCGAACATTTGAAATTCGAAGTGCTTGATCACGTAGGCTAGCATAAAGCTTAGCTTCGGACATCCGAAGTTTGAAGTGAGTTGAAGAGTTCTTATGCAGACTCAGAGAAAAGAACATAGTCTTGATATAGTTTATAATATCTTATAAATAAAACTTAACATAAAAAAAGCACATAGTGCTTTAACAATTTATAAAGAACTTAATAAATTTAAAGTAAAATTTATATTATATTTAAAATAAATCAATTCATTTGTTTAATTGGCGCCCAACGTGGGGCCGTATCAAAACAAAATAAATTGTGACAAAACGCGGCTAATAAAGTGTTATAGACTTGGCCCCGAAGTATTGCTTACGAAATTAAAATCACAAAACGGGGGGTTGTAGACCCAGCCAATATAACCAATTAATAAATAAGTACAATTAAATACAGTGCATTAAATATACATTTTTTTTTGAAATGTGTGTTAAAAAAAAATAAATAAAAAAATATAACAAAAGGAAAGAGAAGAACATCAAAAATAAAATATTATTATTATTAAGAAGTAGAATAAAATAAAACAAATTCTTATACTTCTTAAAATTAAGAGCGCTAGCTGCCATGGCTTTCAGCTCTTAGATAAATAAAATTGAAGTAAAAGATTAATTAATATTAGTTATATAAGATTTATCAAATTAGTAGAATTAAAAAAATTATAGATCGAGTTTATGTTGCTAAGATGTGGATTGCCCAGGAGCTCCATCATGTTAATTTTGGTTTGGACTCGAAGGTGATGTGTTGCATTGCATTCTGAGAGCAGGTGTTCCACAGTTGCAACGTCATTGCAGAGAGGACATGTATCATTGTTGCGGCCGCACAATAGGTGTTGATGAGTGAGGGAGGTGTGACCGAGTCGGAGGCGGACGAATAATTTTATTGCATTACGGTGGCATTCGGCAGGATAAATTGGAGTGATAGCACTCGGGTTCAAGAATAAAATATCTATCAAGAACTAATAACAATCATATCAAAGCTTATAGCAAAAAACAAAAAAAAAACATAAACTTTTGGAGCTTTAAATTGAACTAGAGATTTGCAGTGTAACAAAATAAAATTTGTGTTTGTTAATTATATAACAAAAAGAAAACAAAAAAAAAAAAATGACAAAAAATCTGTAACCATAGCTTATGACGAAGAAAACCCAGTAGCTCAGGATCCACAAGGATATCCACAAGACTATCCCCAAGATTACAATACTGAAGAAACCTCCGAAAATATCAACACATCCTACAATGACGATATGAATTTTTTAGAATAGCTTCCTCCACTCTTCCGTTTTATAAATTCAAAATGAAGAACGGGAAAGTGCTTAAATTTCTTTTAGACACTGGATCAAACAAAAATTACGTTAAACCCGAATTCTTAAGAAAACCAATTCCAAATGAAACAGTATTTACTGTAAAGTCTGTTGCAGGACAATCCGAAATAACCCAACTTGCCAACATTAAGACTTTTAATGATGAAATCGGCGAATTAAAATTTTTCCTATAACCCAATCTGCAGACTTTCGATGGTATCATCGGAAACGATACCCTTAAGGTCCTTAAAACCATAATTTATATGGACAACAACTACTTTACTTTACTCCAAAAATACCAATATCCTCTTGAACAACTAGAGTTTGAATCAGTTGCTTACCTACAACTCCGACTAAATCATATGACACCAGAGAACGAAAAGGCTTTCAGGGAAATCATACATTCTTGTCCCACACTTTTCTCTGACCCAGACAAAAGTTTAACATTCGTCACAAATGTAAAAGCGGAAATCCATACTAAAAGCGAACGACCAATCTATTCATATCCATATCCAATGGCACTTAAATCCGAAATCGACAAACAAGTCGAAGAATTACTTCGAGACGGTATCATACGTCCCTCCAAATCACCACTCCAGTATGTGTAGTTCCAAAAAAAAGCAGATGCTTCAGGAACAAAAAAATATCGTATGGTCATTGATTATAGGAAACTCAATGAAGACACCGTACCTACTAAATATCCAATCCCCGATATGAATACAATTTTGACTAACTTAGCGTGAAATAATTATTTCTCTACTATTGATTTGAAGAGCGGTTTCCATCAAATAGCTCTCATAGAATCAGATAATAAGAGTTTACACGACTCCATTTCGGTCTTAGAAATGCACCAGCGTACGTTAAACGATATACTTTGCGAACATATCGTTTACATCGACGATATTATAATATTTGCAAAAACTCTCCAAGAACATCTCGAAAATTTACAAATCGTCTTTAATACTTTTGAAAAAGCAAACCTTAAAATCCAATTTGACAAGTGTGATTTCATTAAAGATAAATCGAGTTTCTCGGCATAGTTGTCGGCCAAATGGTATACGTACCAATCCCAAAAAGTTGAAGCCATTGCCAAATTCCCTAAACCAAAAACATTACACGACATTATCGTAAATTTATCCAAGGCTATGCTCAAATAGCTAAACCCTTAACAGAAATTCTACGAGGAGAAATGGGACGTACTCCCAAAACCCTTTCAAAGAAAACATTACTAAACCTTAACGAACAACAAACAAACGCATTTAAGCAATTACGCAATTGCATAGTTTCAAAGGATGTTATACTTCATAATCCCAATTTCGACAAACCTTTCGAATTAACAACGAACGCCTCTGACTACGCTCTTGGAGCAGTCCTTTCTCAGGAAGAGAAACCAATTTCTTTCCTTTCACGGACACTTGGGAAGTCCGAAGAACATTTTGCAGCAAACGAAAAAGAAATGCTTGCAATTATTTGGGCATTACAGTCTCTACGTTGTTTCCTGTAGGGATCTAAAAAGTTAAAATATTTACTGACCAACCATGATCAACCACTCACGTTCGCACTTAGTAATAAAAATATAAACGCAAAAATGAAACGTTGGAAAGCTCAACTTGAAGAATATAATCATGAATTGATTTCTAAGCCCGGAAATACAAATGTCGTAGCAGATTTTCTTTCACGACCTCCAATAGCCAACTTAAATTCCTTGACAGCGACTGTCCACAGTAGTGACAGCTCCCCAGAAAATTTAATAGCCTGTACTGAACATCCAATAAATGTTTTTAAAAACCAATTGTTCTTAGAAATCGGTGAAACACCGAACTATCAATTCAGAATAGTCTTCCCTACTTATCATCGACATACAATTATAGAAACAGAGTTCATCGAAGAGACCTTAATCAAACTCTTAAAACAATACCTAAACCCTGCAGTTACCAATTATATTAAAACAACGGAACCAATAATGTTAAAAATCCAAACATTCTAACCGATACATTTCTCCAACTATAAAATCATTTTCACTTAATTCCAGACAATAGATGTAATAAATGAGGGGGAACAAACCGATATTATAATAAAAACCCATAATCGAGCCCATAGAAATGCCCAAGAAAACAAGAAGCAGATCCTAACCCAATACTACTTCCCCGGAATGACCAAAAAAATCAATAACATTGTAAAGTTGTGCAAGACTTGTAAAGAATGCAAATACGATCGTCAACCTAATAAACCAAATCTTGGTAAAACTCAAATTCCCACATATCCAGGTCACACCATTCATATCGATATATTTTCCACGGGAAATTCCAAGTTCTTAACTTCAATAGACAAATTTACAAAACTCGCAGTCGTCAAACCCATAGATGGAAAAAGTGTAGAAAACATTCGTAAACCCTTTAAAGAAATTATTTTTTATTTTGGCGTACCCAAATCCATAGTTTTCGACAATGAAAAATCCTTTATCTCCCAATCACTAAAATTTATGCTCGAAAATGAGCTGAATATCCAAATTTTCACCGCACCTCCCTACAAAAGCGAGTAAATGGTCAAATCGAAAGATTCCATTCTATATCAGTTGAAATAGTCCGATGCCTCAAACAAGAATACCCTTCCAGAAACCTACATGAACTCATAGAAACAGCAGTGAATGAGTATAATCATTCAATCCATTCGACTACACGAAAGAAACCGGTTGATCTTTTTTTTTTTTGGACGACCTTACCCTCCTGGAACAATTGAATACGAAAAATCAAGACAAGAAAATTATGAAAAACTGATTCAGAACAAGGAAAAAGATATAGAATACCACAACATAAATAGGAAAGAACCCGAAACATACAACCCTGGTGAAAAAGTTTTCGTCAAGCAAAACAAAAGATTAGAAACAAAACTTTCTTAAAGATATCAATAGGAAATAGTCAAGGAACAAGAACACAACAGTCACCACAATGTAAGGGAAACAAGTACACAAAAGTAATATAAGAAACTAACAGTTTCATTTCATTCAATTCCCAGATTTACCCTTATAATAATTTCTCTACAACCTGGCCTAGCTTCCGTAGAGGTACTTGATTGCTCTCAATCGGAAGTCATCACTTTAGAAAACGGACTTGCTAAAATCCAAACAGGAACGTTCAAAATACTCCACATAGTAAACTTGACGGAATATACCATAACTCTTAATGACATAGAAAATAACTTAATAAAGAGATTAAGCAACTCGCATATTTTGCGTCCTTTCCTTATTCAACAAATCCAATCCTTACATACCTCCATAAATAATCTAACTCCCACTAACAAATTTAAAAGATCCATTAATGCAATAAGTTCGGCATGGAAATGGATTGCCGTAAATCCCGATAATAATGACCTCCAAATCCTTACGAACACCACGAACAAAATAATTAAGAATAATAATCAACAATTAATAACACAGGTCAACAACGTTTTGTTCTAGGAAAGTGTAGGGTCATTTTCGAAGTAATTTTTTGCGTAAAATCCGAATCCGGGGTTTAAATTACTCTATCACGTCAGGATTTTGAGATATCCTAACCTAAAAGTGCAAAAAACGCTGTTTTTGCCCATTTTTGAGGTTATGTAGCTACGCAGATTTTGCTCTTCATAAAAAAGTAAACGTAGTATTTTAAAGTATAAGTCTTCCTCTTTTAAATGCCGTTGAGTTTGCGTAAATATCTTTATTTTTCACTGAGATAGATTTTGAAGTTTCCATGTTTGTGAATTTTTCGATATTCGAAAAGCCATTGAGATAACATGAGACGTGATACGGTCGATTACATACTCGCACAAAAAAAAATAGCCAATTAGTGAAAAATTAAGATATTTGAGCAAACTCAACGGCATTTTAAAGAGGAAGACTTATACTTTGGAATACCACGTCTACTTTTTTATGAAGAGCAAAATCTTCGTAGCTACATAACCTCAAAAATGGGCAAAAACAGCGTTTTTTGCACTTTTAGGTTAGGATATCTCAAAATCCTGACGTGATAGAGCAATTTAAACCCCGGATTCGGATTCTACGCAAAAAATTACTTCGGAAATGACACTACACTTTTATAGAACATTCCGAACCCATTTTTTTGCAGACCTGTGCTATTAATGTAATGTTTTTGCATCCCCTATTTTCCTTACAATTACACTGTGTTACAAAAAAAAAAATGAAAAAACTTCTTATCAGACCTAGTGGAGGTTACAGGTCATAAAAAACTAAAAAGAATGGCATATATTAAATCTCTGATACACCCTCAAAATCTTGTTTTAGAGCCCAAAAACCGTTTTTAAGAGGTTCCTGTACATATTACCTTATAACTTGGCCATTTTTTATCGAAGATTTTGCTCTTCCTCTTTTAAATCCCGTTGGGTTTGCTTAAATATCTTTATTTTTCACTGAGATATCGCATTTTGAAGTTTCCATGTTTGTGAATTTTTCGATATTCGAAAATCCATTGAGATAACATGAGACGTGATACGGTCGATTACATACTCGCACAAAAAAAAATAGCCAATTAGTGAAAAATTAAGATATTTGAGCAAACTCAACGGCATTTTAAAGAGGAAGACTTATACTTTAAAATACCACGTCTACTTTTTTATGAAGAGCAAAATCTTCGTAGCTACATAACCTCAAAAATGGGCAAAAACAGCGTTTTTTGCACTTTTAGGTTAGGATATCTCAAAATCCTGACGTGATAGAGCAATTTAAACCCCGGATTCGGATTCTACGCAAAAAATTACTTCGGAAATGACACTACACTTTTATAGAACATTCCGAACCCATTTTTTTGCAGACCTGTGCTATTAATGTAATGTTTTTGCATCCCCTATTTTCCTTACAATTACACTGTGTTACAAAAAAAAAAATGAAAAAACTTCTTATCAGACCTAGTGGAGGTTACAGGTCATAAAAAACTAAAAAGAATGGCATATATTAAATCTCTGATACACCCTCAAAATCTTGTTTTAGAGCCCAAAAACCGTTTTTAAGAGGTTCCTGTACATATTACCTTATAACTTGGCCATTTTTTATCGAAGATTTTGCTCTTCCTCTTTTAAATCCCGTTGGGTTTGCTTAAATATCTTTATTTTTCACTGAGATATCGCATTTTGAAGTTTCCATGTTTGTGAATTTTTCGATATTCGAAAATCCATTGAGATAACATGAGACGTGATACGGTCGATTGCATACTCGCACAAAAAAAATAGCCAATTAGACCCACATACCCCTATGTATTTTTGGTCGCTGAATCCGAATCCGAAGTCAAAAAAATGGAAAACCCATCCCAACCCCTAAACCATTACCAACCACCGTTACCAAACCGCGAGCAGGCTCACCTTCTGACCCGCGGAACAGCGAATTAAATTGCATATTTTTCTTGAAATGAATATAAGTTTTCTTGACAATTAGTCACACACCATTAGTTGACTTCTCCAACGACTCCCAAACCCACCTAATCCCCACCTACCATCCTCTAACCCCTAGAACACACTCCTACTAAATCACAAGCAGGCTAAACTCAGTCTCCAGCATTAAGTGATTATTTTGCTTGTGGTTTAGTAGGGATGGTTTTTAGGATAAAACCCATATTAGTTTGGCTAAAATATAATCCACGATTTCTTGCTTTATCTGTTTTTTTTTTTTGTTATAATAAGACTTATAAAGCTAACTTATTTCCATTTATATCATGATAGTCAAAAATTAGAAATAAATAATAAAATAAAAAATAAAATTTTCATTCTGACATGTACATTTTTGTTTCTCTAACCTACACTTAGCATTATCCAGTAACAACGACGTGGACGTAGTAGGTTTCTGTTACCTTTGGGGTGCTTCATTAGCGTGAGTCCCCTTACCTCTCACGATGGGGTGCTAGTTTAATGTGAGTCCCCTTGCCTCTCACTACTCTCATCCTTATGGAACCGTTTTTTCTTTTCTTTGTAATGTTCTCGTATTGGATCGTCTTTTATGTTGGACATGTGGCTCATCACGTTGAAGAGACCAACAGTAGTCTGCCAACATAGATGGAGACCACTTTCCCTGATAACGTCGTTCCATTTCTTTTGCATCCTGATGAAAACGCTCTCCTTGTTCTTCGCTTTCATCACCTAAATTTTCTGGAAACCAATGTACGTGGGAATGTAAATAGTGTAATTTAACGCTCATATTGGAACCTAGCTCTTTGAAGTTTAAAAGCATGTCATTAACTAATTTCTCATAATCACTTTCTTTATTATTACCTAAAAATCCTTTGACAACCTTTTTGAAGCTGGTCCAAGCATTCTTCTCAACGGGTGTCATCACATTTTCAAAGTCCGTTTCTTTCATTAGTTGGCGTATTTGTGGTCCAACAAATATACCTTCTTTTATCTTCGCATCAGTTATATTGGAGAACTTTTCTGCGAGGTTCTTAAAGCATGCACCATCTTTGTTAAGAGCCTTTACAAATTGCTTCATAAGTCCTAATTTAATATGAAGAGGAGGTAGTAAGATTTTTTTGCTATCAACTAATGGGTTATGAAGAACGTTAGGATCTCCAGCTTTAACTAACATGTTGCAGAGGTCATAAGTTTTATTAATTTAAAGTCAATCGTAGGCTAGACGATCCCGTAAAATTACAGTTATAAATCAATTTTTGAGTTACATTTAGGTTAAATGAGGAAAAAATATAAAAATGTATGAAAAATTACAAAAATGTATGCTAACTGAAAAAATAAGTTCTACTTTAAGCTCTGCATCGAGATCAACAAAATTTTTCAATTCAACTAACTACATTTCGATGTACTATAAACTTCATTTGGTTGAAAACATTTTTTTTACATTTCTTAGTTAGGATTTTTCAAAAATCTTACATGATGCAGCCATTCAAAGAAACAATTTCGGTATTTATTAGCCCTAAATTCAAGAATCCGAAATTCACAAAAAAACCTTTAATACAGTCAAAATGTTGGATTTTCTATTTGTGGATTTAGGACTTCTAGGTAAAGGATTTGTGCTTCGGGATTTGTGGATACAGTTAAGTAAAAGAGATAATATAGTAGAAGTAATATAAGTAGAGGGACAATCGTTAGCATAACATAAACCATTAAGGGTTTTTAAGGGTAAATAACGTTTGGGTAGATTTTCGAAATTTTTACCTCTTTTTATTCCCTTCATGATTGTAAGAAGGTGGTTTGGAATAGTGACAAATAGTGAATTTTGGTTTTAGAAATCTATTGATTAAAAAAGTTTAAACAGATATGAAAATTAAAAAGACAACACAAGTATCGAATGTCGACGGTAAAAACTGTGAAAAATAAGCGACTAAACTCGGTGTTTCTAGAGTCAGGAGGGTTAGCCTGCTTGTGGTTTGGTGGGGGTGGTTTTTTGGGGTAATTTGGGTTGGTGATAGGTGCGTTAACCCGCTTGGGTATGGGATTGAATTATTTCAGGAAACATAAGCGATCAAACTCACCGTTTTCAGGGTCAGGTGAGTAAGCCTGCTTGTCGTTTGGTAGGGGTGGTTTTGAGGCGTTAGGGGGTGGTGGGTGGGGATTAGGTGCGCTTGAAAGTCGTAACAGTAGTTGACTAAAGGTGTGAGACTAATTTTCAAGAAAAATTATATTCATTTGAAGAAAAATATGCAATTTAATTCGCTGTTCCACGGGTCAGAAGGTGAGCCTGCTTGCGGTTTGGTAAGGGTGGTATTTTAGGGGTTGGGGTGGGTTTTCCATTTTTTTGACCTCGGATTCGGATTCATCGACCAAAAATACATAGGGATATATGGGTCTAGTTATCTATTTTTTTTGTGCGACTATATAATCGACCGTATCACGTCTCATGTTATCTCAATGGATTTTCGTTATCGGAAAATTTCGATAACGAAAAATTCACAAACATGGAGACTTCAAAATCCGATATCTCAGTGAAAAATAAAGATATTTAAGCAAACGGCATTTAAAAGAGGAAGACTTATACTTTAAAATACCACGTCTACTTTTTTATGAAGAGCAAAATCTTCGTAGCTACATAACCTCAAAAATGGGCAAAAACAGCGTTTTTTGCACTTTTGGGTTAGGATATCTCAAAGTCCTGACGTGATAGAGCAATTTAAACCCCGGATTCGGATTTTACGCAAAAAATTACTTCGGAAATGACACTACACTTTTATAGAACATTTCGAACCCATTTTTTTGCAGACCTGTGTAATTAATAAAAATGTAATAGAACGAATTAACAATATAACTAAGATGAATAATGATATTCTAAGAATATTTAAAACGGTGAAAGTACCCAATTACTAGTGATTCTATATTGTAAAATTAAAATCGATTTGCTAAAAGAGGAAATAAATAATTTAAAACTGGCTCTAAATTATCAAAAGTTAACGTGTTAAACACTTTTTTACTCGCTTCACCAGAAATGAAAATAATAAAAAATATATTAGAAGATGAAGAACTACCATATGATAATATTGAAGAGGCATTACATATAGCAGATATGAAAATTGCCCACAATAAAAATTTAATATTTTATGTAAGACATATGGAATAAGAAATAAATGTAAAACAACGTTAAATAATTTAGAAATTTCTTTAAATACAGATGTAGAAGTAATTTCTAATGATAATTGCTTTCAAATTTGATAAAAAAATAAACCACATAAATGTAACTATTCTAATAATGATCATATCAAAGAGATTGAGAAAATGAATGAATTTATATTGCTAAAACAATTTTATGGTAATGTCACAATTAATCATATGATTAAAATCCTAAATGGGACATTCCTTATTAAATTAAGAAACAATACAATAGTTATAAGAAATAAAATATTTAATTCATATGAAATTTCAGATGTAAAACCACTTCCAGCTATGTTGCAACTATCCCACAACCAATCCAATTTTGAAGAGATCCTATCACTCCAACTAGTGAAAGAACTAAACGTTCAGAACTTAGAAAAGATAAACTCCCTCAATCTATTGGCTAAGTCTAGCACATTTGCCACATTTGGTCTTTCGACTACCATCCTATTTTCAATCCTGGTCATATTCCTTAAGCGAAAAATGTCCAAACCTTAAACTGAAATTATCATACAAAATCCTATACCTCCTCAAATTCCGTTGCAACGACCTGCAACACAAAAACGTCTAAACGACATTCCATACTTCTGAAATCAATCGTGGACGATTGACATTTCGGAGGAAGTAGTTAAGAATTCTTTTGTTTACTTCCTAATTACCATTAGTATCATCATTACCCCCATCATTATTCCCACACTTTTTGCGATGACGCAATGTCCGCTTGGGCTGATGTAATATCCCAGTGTCCAAGCATAAGCCACATAGACCCTTTTCGCTGACAGTGCACTGTCATGCACGTACGCCAACATAAAACAAAGGCTTCGAACATTTGAAGTTCGAAGTGTTTAATCACCTAGGCTAGCATAAAGCTTAGCTTCGGACATCCGAAGTTGGAAGTGAGTTGAAGAGTTCTTATGCAGACTCAGAGAAAAGCACAAAGTAATGATATAATTTATAATAACTTATAAATAAACCTTACCTTAAAAAAGCCATAGTGCTGTAACAGTTTATAAAGAACTTAATAAATTTAAAATAAAATTTAAATTATATTTAAAATAAAACAATTCATTTGTTTAATTTATATACTTTATGTGGTCTACGATGTCTCCTTCTGTGTGCGAAAAACTTCATGAGAGGTGTTATTGTGAATAGCCCGCTATTTCAGTAGATGTCACTTTTGAAGCTGTCATTTTTTGACATTTGACAAGTAGAAACTACGCCATTAATAAAAATGGAACGATACATGCTTCAACAACGTATTGAAATTATTATAATTCACTATAAAAATGGTGAAAATTTGGCAGAGACGGTTCGTAAAACTAAAACATTTTTGGGTCGTCGTGAAGCACTTCGTCGGACAGCAATACAGAAATTGGTGGAAAAATTTGAGCTGTTGGGACAAGTTAGTGATGTGAAGAATAAAACACGTGCACGTCGCTCAAGAACAACTGAGAATATTGCTGCTGTAGCCCAAAGTGTTAAAGGAAACCCAGGTTTGTCCATTCCTCTTCGTTCTTTGGAATTGGGCATTCCATAAACATCATTACACCGTATTTTGCATAAAGACTTGGGTCTTGTAAAGTTCAGTTAACATAAGAACTCAAGCCGGCCGATCATCAACAACGCTATGTCTTTGCTGATTGGGTCCTTGAAAAGCATAGAAATGATCCGGAATTCCATCGAAAAATCAACTTGACTGATGAGGCCCATTTCCACCTCGGTGGCTACGTGAACAAGCGAAATTGTCGCATCTGGGGCTCGGAAAACCCAAGAGTTATTGTTGAAAAGCCTCTCCATCCTCAACGTGTGACTGTTTGGTGCGGTTTATGGTCCGGCGGGGCCATTGGACCTTACTTTTTCGAAAATGAGGCTGGAGCAACAGTTACGGTGAATGGATTGCGCTATCGAGAGATGATTAATGATTTTTTATGGCCGGAATTGGATGGTATTGATCTGAACAACGTTTACTTTCAACAAGACGGCGCTACGTGCCACACAAGCAACGAAACCATTGATCTTTTACGGGAAAAGTTTCTGGACCGTGTTATCTCTCGAGGATGTGTTCACAATTGGCCACCGAGATCTTGTGATTTAACACTTTGCGACTTCTTCCTTTGGGGCCACGTAAAAGATAAGGTCTATGCCAATAACCCAGCGTCGATTCAAGACCTCAAAGATGGAATTCGTGAGGCTATCGAGGACATAGGGCAGCCACTTTGCGATTTGGTTATGGAAAATTTCATGAAAAGGATATGGTCCTGTAAGCGTGGTCTTGGTGGCCATTTGGCTGATGTTGTTTTCCATTATTAATGTATTCCTCTTTATAATGAAATAAACATCCGATCATTTATTTCAAGAAATGCCATCAAAATAACACCTCTTATTAGAAAACCCTGTACTATTCATCCCCGTGAAGAGTATAAAAATAGTAATATAATCACACATATATGTAAGTATATGTTATTAATGTAAGTACGTTAGGTTTAAGTAATAAATTGAAGAATTGACCTACATAACAGTCTGGGCATTAAAAATTTCTGATTCTGAACATGAGAAATAACATTACATAGTATCGCACTACAACACTTCCCGTCTTTTATGTTACATATGTTACAACAACAAATAACAAAACAAGATTACTAGCTCAGTAAATTTCCAAACTCTGCCTCTGCTCTGCTCAGACATAGCAAACGAAAGAATAATCCAATTATTGCTTGCTTATGATCATTGCAGCCAAATCGTTCGTTACTTAAGATCAGAAACAGCAAACGAAAGTGTTATGAAATTATTGCTTGCTTATGTTAAGGACAGCCAAATGAATATAACCTTAAGCATAAATAAAAATTGTGGGCTACTTACTGTCGCTGGAACAGTATTTCGTTTGAAAAATTTCGCTGTTGCTGATGTGCGCAAGCTGAAAACGAAATAGTTCGTTAGTTCAGCCAAGTGATTTAATATTACTTTTCGCATTTACTTTTTGCTTGTGCTTAAAAAACCAACGGAAAAGTCTCAAAAAAGAGATTACATTTCCACAACAACAGCATGCAGCTTGTGTGTATAAAAATGTTTATTTTTGTGTGTTGTACAAAAACAAGCGGATGTATGAAGAAAACAGAACGAGAAACACACTGGAGCTCTAATTTTTGGGCAAGAGGGGACAGACGGCAAACGTAAACACATTGTTTAACACAACCACAACAATTACACAAGCCACAGAAACCAAAAGCAATATACAGACGGAAAGGCAGACGAACAGATTGAAAGACAGACATAGCTAAATTAACTGGACAGAATATTTTGTATGCAAACGTTGTATTGTTGTGTTTATTTTTAGGTTATCTCTTTATCTCTGTCTGTCTGTTTTTAAGAAGTTTCACTTCTATTACGTGTACGATGGCACACGTGCAAATTTTTTCTTTTCTGTATACTTCCAATGATATAGTTGTTATTTTTTTCTTCAATATAATTATTTTAAAAATGAATAGAAGAACATAACTGCATTTTTATTTTTAGCCATATACATTTTTTTACCATTTAAATTTACTGCTAATGTGAAGTCTTACTGCTATTTTTGACGTTGCAAACATTTATATTATTATTATTATTTAGAGAAGAAAAAAATGCTGATAAAGCGCGAAAAAGTTAAGGTGTATGTATGTGTTTAGGCAAGGATCGAATGAAATGAGTACAAGAGAGCAAGAGAGGAGAATGAAGTGTTAAAGAGCTGGCAAAGCTGAAATATGTTAAGGGACATGTGTTAGCAAAGAGATGTGAGCTGTGGGTCAATGAAATAAATATAATAAGTCTTATTAATTGAAATGTGAAGGCTCACAAGTCGAGGAAGAGAGAAGAATGAAATAGTTCACACAGCGAGTTCTGATTGTGCGAGTTCTGGTTACACGTTTTTTGTCACCGAGTTCTAAGCAGCCGTTTTTTGTTTTGTTTTTGTTTTCATTATACACAAAAATGCACAAATGGAACGTTGTGGCGATTGTGAGAAATAAAAATTAAAATATTGTGAAAAATACATGATACAGAACATTTTGCAGTTTATGCACATAGTTCATTCCTGTTAATAGATTAAAAAAAAAATAATTAGAATTCTCCTTAAATATGTTATGACCATCATCAGCTGTTTATTGCCGTGCAACAAAAAAAAAAAGAACAAGACTATCGAAAATCACCTAAAAGAGACCAAATATAACTAACACTATTTGTAGTGACCATGTCAGAACTCCGAGTTCTGGCATAACTCGCACGAGAACTCGAGTTCTCAGCTACAAGAACAACTGCAAATTTGGTTAATGTGGTTGTTGTAATCAGAACCCGCGTTCTCGTGCGAGTTCTGCTCTGTCTGAAACCACTATAACTTAACTTAACTTAGAAATAAGTTAAGACGTATGTGTGAGTGTGTGTAAGAGCATTTTCAATGATCGTTTAGGAATTTCGTAAAGACAGTTAATTTTTTATTTAAACAAAGATTTCATATATTTTACATAATTCATATTTCATTTACTCAAAAAAAGACATAGCTCAATCGTAAAACAAGAAAAACTCAATGTAAAGGAAAAACTATTAATCTATATATCTATGTACTCGTATAAGTATGTGTATAAAATAGGACGAGAAAAAATGTTTAACGGCTTCGCACTCCAACAACGTTTGACCAATCAGCATGAAAGTTGGCATGTATATGTATATCTTCATGAAGAATGTTTATATGCTATACCCTATGTTGTAACTCGCAAGTTTTTATATATTTTCATATTGTTTTTAATAAGAAGTGCATTTATTTTGACTCTACTGTAAGTTCATTATGCTACCACACAAAAAGTTCATTGATAGAGAACTCCGTTTCTGTTTGATCATGTTTTAAAGTTAAACGGTACGGATGGCGCGAATCTATATGTCACTCTATCGAAACGAGAACATTCGAAAACAACAACAACAACATTCGAACATTTGGGAAGAAACACAAGAACATGCTTTCTTTCGTTAGAAGAAAAAAATTAAACAAATATGCGTGGACAAAATTAGAGCGAGAAAGGAACAATGACTACAAAAATCAGACACTAACATCACGACGAGGCCACAGCAGCGGTCGCCGGGCTAGTGTAGTAATCTATATAATTAACTAAATTTGTGAGTCCCTTCCTGCTTAAACCACTGAACCTATTTTGACAAAAAACCAGAAAGAAGGCTATCATTGGCTATGCCAAAGATATAATATTATTCACGCTCCTCCGAGTTGCATCCAACGTTCCTTGCTTAGCATCACATTAGTTTGAGTGACAATTTTATTGTACTTTTATTCTTTATAAGTTTCTCATTTAATTTGGATTTGTATGGGAGGTACCCCTCCTGGTAACACTAGGATCATGAAATTTACGGTTGATGGATATAGATCAGAAACTTATATTATCCAAATTTCAGTAAGATACGTTAAAAAACAAAAATCTTTTCTAATTAGAACATTAATTTAAATGGGGGTTTGTATGGGAGGTACCCTCCCTAGTGGTCCGATTCGACAAATGAACTACGTATGGTAAAAAGAAACCTATGTGCTAAATTTCAACTCTCTAACTCAAAAATTGAGGGACTAGTTTGCATACATACAGACGGACATGGCTGAATCAACTCGTCTCATCGAGCTGATCACAAATATATATAATTTATGTGGTCTGCGATGTCTCCTTCTGTGTGTTACAAACTTCATGACAAACTTATAATACTATAATTCTTCAAATTTTTCAATTTTCAATGCAACACTATATGCATTATTTCAGCTTTCTATATACTGATATCCTTCAAATTCTTCAATTTTCAATGCATTTTCAAATCATGTTCAACACTAAAAGCATTATTTCTATACACTGATTTTCTAATGACGTCAAAAAATTAAGAACGACACTTAACTGTAAAAAAATTGGCGCCACCTCCATTTCTTACACCTTGGTTTTTGGGTATGCCAAAATTGGTAATAAGAAGAGCTGTTTAGCTTTGACGCCCATCAGCCAGATAGTGCTATTGGAACAGTATACATGTTCCTTTCGCTTATTTTAAATATTTTTTTTAATTTATCCATACAATTTCATGGCTTTGAGGCCTGTGTGACATAAATCAGCATAATCGGTATTCTTAACAGTTACCGAGTGCTTTGTGTCTGGTTTGCGAAAAGTTTTGCGACTTTTATTTAATTGTTTTTTTCATAATTTTAACATTATTCAATATGCCTTCAGTGTAGACGGCACAGAAATAACGTGAGATCACTTAGAAATGTTCTCGCAAGTACTTCAAATGATCAAAATATTGATTTATTGGATGGATCGTACAAAATTGCGTTGAATTTAATTCCCCGTAATTTTGAGTCTTTTAGCTGTGAATCTTTAATATTACGTTTTGATTTCTGTTCAGTAAAACATTTTCAATCTGAAATTACTTTACGTAACACAAGCACTTTTACTTTGTGTTGTCATAAGGGAAAAGTTGCAATACCACCCCTCATTCAAAATGTTCTTTTTATGAATTTAGTTCAAGGTTTGAACTTAAATGACAATGTCATTAAACAACGCACCAAGAATTACCTTGATATTATTCGTTCTTATAATGCTTCATTTGCAATGATAAGTTCTGAATTTAAATTAGATGACAGAGTTTTGAATGGAATTTATCATTTTAAGATTCATGACGTATTTTACCACCGATCTGCTTCAATTACTTCGGGTTTTGGTAGTGATCCGGCATATGCACAGTTTTATTTTTACGACGTTGAAACTGCTGTATATCATAGACTGAATGCTAGAGCAAATAATGGATGTAATGTCACGGTGGGCTTGAACCAACTTTTCTTCAAAGGTTTTAGCACATAATTTTTTTTTGCAAATTTTTGTTATTTAGGTCAGAATTAGTGGAAAAAAAAATTATAGCCCATAACTTATCGAGCCGTTTTTAAAAAAATGATTTTGAAATAAATTACTTACTTTCTATTCAAATTTTTACGAATCCGCACTATATGACTATTTACGGCCTTACAGTTTATATTTTTTTCTTTAATGTAACTTGTACAAATATACGTTTGCAGGAATGCAAGCTTAGACGTGTTTATATTAGTTTTCTGCGCGGCAGTTAAACAAAACAACAAAACATACTGCAACTTTTTTCAATGAAGACGTATTAAAGACTAGTGAAAAACGACAGACATTTAAACCGTGTTTTAGATTTTAAAAAACTTTGTTCATTGTTTAAGATTTTAAATAGTGTCTAGAATCAAGTGCATCTACAAAAAAATATGTTCGTGAAATCAAATGATCATGCTGCAACGCACGATGAAAATCGTCTAAAATGTGTTTATTTTGCTTAAAAAAGAAAAATAGAATGCTTAAAATTTCGGGAGTATTAAAAGAAAACATTAAAAGAATTGTCAACTACGATGAGTGTGATGAACTTCTTCCTAGTGTAGTTTGTGATGGTTGTCGAATTGTGGTTTACCGTGAAATTATAAATGAACCAAATTTACGTATCATGAAATTACCAGATTATTCAAATTTTAAAGCAAGGGATCCTAACACAAGATCAAAAATTGATAAAAAAAATGTGAGTGTGGTTTGTGCAATTTAGGTAGAAAACCGGGCCACCAAAATTTTGCGAATGACGTTGTAAATATACTTTTTGACAAAATGTTATTAGAAGATGAAGATGTCAGCTCCCTATGGGCGAAGAAATGCAACGTTACTCGCGAATGTGATTATGGATCTCAGTCATTTGCGGGAAATTCATGTAAAACCTTATTAGATAAGAAAAATTTATTGCATCAGATATGCAAAATCAACCTTCTAAAATATGTAAAGTGTTTTGACGATTTTAAAACCGTTGTGAATTCGTGTTTCTCTTTGACTCTCGCTACAAAAAATACAAAGAATGTATTGCTCAATTTTAAAGTAGTTTTGTGATTTGGGAAATATAAAGTAACCGACAAGCATTCAGAATATCCATCAAAATTGCTTAAAGCTGTTCAAGAATACAATGCCAAACATATATAAGCATGTTATTTGAAAAAATATACGAAAAAAAAAACTGATATTATCGAATAAGCTGTTTAAATTTAAAATAAAATAATGGTAATGATTCTAGAGTTGGTCATAAAATAATTTTGCCTTCCACGTTCATAGGTTCTCCCCGAAACATGTTCCAGAATTACTTAGATGCTATGTGTACTGTACAGCGAAAGGGGAAACCTTCTTTATTCATAACTATGACAGGTAATCCAATTTGGCCCGAAATTATCGAAACATTAAATGGGGCTAAGGCTCACTTTCGACCTGATATTGTTGTTCGCGTTTTCAAAATTGAATTGAAAATGAATGAATTGATTAAAGTTGATACTATTATTTACACAATTGAATTTCAAAAAAGGCGTCTCCCTCATCAACATATTTTGTTGACTTTGGAAAATGATGATAGTAATGATAGTATTGAAAGTATTGATAAAATTGTTTCTGCTGAAATTCCTGACCCTCATACTCATACAAAATTACATAACTTAGTAAAAAGTCGTATGATTCATGGTCCTGCGGTGTTCCTAATTCTAATTCTGTGAGCATGCGATGCGATGTTTAGAACATTTTCCTAAAGGTTTCTCAAAACGTACTCATGATAGTATGAATGCTTATCCAGTATATAGACGACGTGGCTATGGTGTTTCTGTTGATGTTCGTGTGCATAGTGTTGATAATAGTTTTGTGGTCCCATACAATCCGTATCTTTTAGCTAAGTTCAATTGTCATTTGAATGTTGAAGTTTGCACGACTGTAAAGAGTGTCAAATACATTTACAAGTATGTTTATAAAGGGTATGATTGTGCGACTTTAGAATTTGGTGTTGAGAATGTTGGGCCGAATGAAATCGTGTAGATGAGATCCGAAATTTCTAAAATGGTAGATTTGTTGGTTCCACTGAGGCTGCTTGGAGGATATTTCAATTCCCAATGCATTATCAGTCTCATACAATTATTCGGCTTGATTGCCACCTGCATGGAAGGCAAAATACTTACTTTAGAGAAGTAATTGTGGAACAGGCCGTAGCTAATCCTCCAAGAACCAAATTATTAGCATTCTTTGAATTGAATACAAACGTTGCTTCTGCAAATGAATTTCTGTATATTGAAATTCCAGAACATTTCGTGTGGGATGGTAGAGCAAAAAAGTGGACAGTTAGACAACGTGGGGCAGAGAAAGTTATTTGTCGAATGTATGTTGTATCTCCTAAAGATGTCAAGTTATTTCATTTACGGTTACTTCTATTACACGTTCGTGGTGCCAAGTCTTTTGAGGACTTACGATTCTATAATGGATTTGTGTATCCCACTTTTGTGGAAGCACATCACGCGCGAGGCATTGCATCGAATGATTACGAATGGCGTGAATGTTCAAATGAAGTAAAACAAACTATTTCTCCAAGAAAACTGCGAGAGTTATTTGGGTTTATTTGTTGTTTGAATGTTCCAGCGAATGTGTTACTTTTATGGAATGAATTCAAAGATGATATGAGTGAAGATTTTCTTACAGACTACAGTCAGGATATTTCTTATAATCGAACTCTTCTAATAATCGATGATATTCTTCAGATTCATAATACTTCATGACAAGAGCTTGGTCTTCCAATCCCTGTTGATTCTGTTTACACAATGTGTTCAAATTACCAATTCCATTATTAGGAAATTCAGTTTCAAATATCAGTCCTAACAGTAGTCAAGGAAGATTCCTCAATTCTGCGTCACTGATTATAATTAACGAAATTTCTATGTGTCCTCTTTATGATATTAAATTAATTGATAGATTGCTGAGAGACTTAAGTTCGGGAGAGAAAAAGACAAATTATTTGGGGGGAAAACAATTTTGTTATGCGGTGGTTTTAGACAAATCCTGCCTGTGGTTCCTCATGGTTCACGTGGCACCCTCATAGAAAATTGTATTACATCGTGGACTGAATTTTGAAACATTGATCATGTCACTTGAACTCGAAATATGAGGGCCCTTCCTCATGAAATTCAATTTGTTCAGTTTCTTATATCACTTGATAACGGTAGATGGAAACATTTCCCCAGTTCGGTTCGGATATCGTTGAAATACCGAATAATTTAACTTGTGAACCAGTAAACATCATCAATGATAAATTTGGAAATATTCCGGAAACTATTTTATCTACTGACATTTTGAATTCAGTTATTTTGGTTCCAAAAAGTGATAATTGTTCGTTTATAAATTTAAAAGTCTTAAAACGAATGCCTGGACAGGAGCAGCTTTGATAAAATTGTCGGTGGTGATGCACGTGAATTGAGTTTTTCAAAACTGTATCAGTTAGTGGTCTGCCTCCCCATAAATTGATTTTAAAAGAAAACTGTATATTATTATTAATACGGAATTTAAATACTGAAAAAGCATTAGTTAACGGAACTCGCATGCGCGTAAAGCGAATGCACCGAAACTCAATAGATTGCGAGGTGTTAACAGGTGTAGCGCGATATATTCCAATTTTAATTCCCCGTATTCATTTGACTTATTCGGGAAGGTCAAACGTTTCAAAAAGTTCCAATTTTGTTGAGACAGCCTGTGTTTAGTCACGGACAATTGTATGTTGCCGCAAGTAGTGTTCGATCATTCAATGGATTGCGATTTTATATTTCTGAGACATCATTATCACGTGATAGTAGAGCCTTCACAAAGAACATTGTTCATAGAGAAGTTATTAGCACTTAAGAAAACAAATTTTTTTTTCTAGAATGCGGTCGATTGTGTCGGCCGCGGGTTCCTCCAATGCTATGATAAAGCACCCATCCAAATCGGTCAAAAGACGAATTATCTCCCTTTTCAATAATATCCTTCAAAACTATCCCCCAAACATATAAAACAAGCACAATAGTTCCCATTAACAAACTAAGTCTAAATAGAGCAAACGTAAAATCTTATAGACCCATATCCCTTAACCCTTGTATTTCTAAAACGCTAGACAAAATTATCTCTAAGCGGTTTTGGTGATTTGTCACCTCTATCAAGCTACTAAATAGTCCGCAACTTGGTTTTAAAACAGCGAAGTTAGTTTATGACTGTAAACTTTATGTAAGCGCTCTAAATAACAACGCTATACTATCAAAAAGACATATTTCGATTATATCTCTAGACATTGATAAAGCCGTCGAAAAAATTGGCTTACATACTATAACCCAACAACTATATAAATGAGGCTGTATTCCGATAATACAGAATTATGTAAAACATTTTATGACTAACAGGAAAATAAGAGTTCGCGGTAACAATACTCATTCTAAAATACTCCCCCTCCACAACGGAGATCCCCATGGATCAACTCTCCCACTTCTCCTTATCGCCTTCAATAGTCAATCAGATACAATAGCCACGCACAAGAGCTTATACTTCATAGCATACGCAGACGACAACAAGATTATAGTCAACCTAAATACACAAAAACATCAGCAAATCAACCTAGATAATATATTTATTGATATAAAAAACTGGTGCAATTATTCTTGAGCTTCTCTTTCAGCTTCAAAATGCAAACATTTCCATGTTTGCAGGAAAATAAATTGCACTTGCCAAGTGGCATCACATTTAACGAACATTGAAAATGTTAAAGAACTCAAATTTCTCGGCCTTACCTCGTAAAGTGCTTGTCCAGTCAAAATTTTAACTGTGTCACATTAATAAAAATAGTGAAAAGCATCATTCTATCAAAGCAAAAATTTCTAAAAAACAGCAAATATCCTTCACCTTTTATAATTCCCCTAATTAATCACTAAGGTTTACATTTTTGTCAAAACTTAATGCTGTAAATACTTCTACTCAGAAACGTAGTATAATCTATCTATAATCTATCTTCTATAGATATAAATGAAAGTCGTGTGTGTTGCACCATTTATAACTCAAGAACGGTTGAACCAATGATTTACGATTTTTTGGATTCGTCTCCGACCCGTAGAGCAGAATGACTATTAAAATATCGGAAAAATCCAGCGGAATCTTTAAAAAACTACAAATAGCTTGTGTTTGAATTGTAGCATTGTAACTTAGAGCAATTCATTATTTTCATAAATTATCTTAGTAGCATGACCTATCTATCATAAGGCATACACAAAGTAGAACAGTGATCGGACCACAAGTAACAGCAAAAAAGAGGCAAGAGCAACAAAGATAAAATATACCAAGAACAGAAAATATTGAAATGGTTTCTCATTTTTATTCAATTTAAAACACACAGGTAAAGTAGAATTGAATCTATCTATTTTTTTGAGCAATGGCGTCGCAACGCGAGCCGGGACAGCTAAGAAAATGAGCTATTCAGGCTTGTGCTTGGAAACGCTGACGTTATTGACGTAAGACTTTTTCAATTTCGTCCAAAACAACCCTATGTGTGCTAGAAAATGGCACTGTTGGAAATTCTGGAAATGCTCGAAATGCTGGATGACAAAGTTCAGTCAGTGCTGTTAAAATTTATATATAAGCAGGTTTACATATCCAGCATTGCTACTTTTTACTTATTTCGTTTATTTTGCTTCAATTTAAAAGACGTTTTTGTAAAATTCTAATTTACCTTTAGAACAACTAAAATGATATATTCTTTAAATGCAGTTTAGCGAGAAAAACAATAAGGTACAGATATTGGTACTTTTTTTCCTTTAATAACTTCAGATAAATGAGAATTTAGGTTAGGTTAGGTTTGCTTGGCTGATCAAGAGATCTAACATAGACCAATAATGGTCCTTTGTGTTGCCAAGAAGAAGTATGGAGACTCTTTAAATACTGTTTTTTATGCACTTTTTTGCGAGCTTTAATAAATTGCTTCTTTTCTGATCCACGATACTTTCCAAGGAGAGCAAAGATACAGATCCGAGATAGCTAAAGCGTGATCTGTTGAGAGCTGGACATTGGCAAAGTAGGTGTTCTAGAGTTCACCTCGTTGCATGTTGTACATGCATCACTCTGTATCAAGCCCAATTTGGCTGCGTGGGAAGGTGTTAAACAGTGTCCCGTGAGTATTCCGACTAATAACTTGCAATCCTCTCGTGGGAGAGCTAAGATGTAGTTGGTAGTCTTATTATTAACAGAGCGAAGCATGATTTATGCCGTTCTGCAAGAGAGTGTTCTATCCCATATTCTCTTCGCCTCCTGAATCGTTGCTGCGTCTATTTCCGTTTTTAACGTGGACAGAGAGGGACGTAAGTATGACGCACTTACCTCAGCTTGGCTAGCGCAAGCTTTAGCGAGTGCGTCTGCTTCTTCGTTCCCTTCAATTCCTTTACGTCCCGGTACCCAAAAGATGGTGACTCGTCTGTCAAAACAGAGTTCGTCAATTTTGGTTCTACATTGTTGAACACAGTTCGATTTCGTCATCACCGCCGCTATTGCCTTTATGGCTGCTTGGCTGTCGATGAATATGTTTATTTGGGAGTCAAACTGGAGTCCCCTTTGCCACCCATTATGTTCTATTACTACAGTAGGCCTTCCAATGAAGTTGGCCTGGGGAATAACATAGTCCGAGCTATTTTTTAAACCTTCATATATCTTACTGTGACCATAAGGCCTCTGTATAAACTGTCCTGTTACCTTTAGTCTTAGTGCAGACTTCTTTGCAGTGTTCTTCGCTGCCAAGCCTATAGGTTGAAGGTCGAGTATTCTATCAAGTGCTGTTGTAGGGGTGGTGCGCATTGCACCAGTTATAGAAAGCCCTGCGATTCTCTGTACCTTCTCCAACTTTTTGACGTATGTCTTTTTGTTGACACTTGTCCACCATACCTAGATACCATAGAGTAATATAGGTCTAACCACTGCCGTGTACATCCAATATGTTAGACGGGAAGATAAACCCCATGTCTTTCCGAGCATTTTCCTGCAAGCATAAAAGGCATTGAGAGCTTTCCTCACCCTTTCTTCCACATTTAACTTCCACGTCAGTTTGTTATCCAATATGACTCCAAGATATTTTGTAGACATCTTTGGTGCCAGTACAATGTTTCCTAATTTAGGAGGGAGCCAGTGCGGAATCTTGTATTTTGTTGTGAGAAGTACTAAGTCCATCTTGTCTGGATTCACATCCAGTCCCACATTGCTTGCCCAGTCTTTAATTTCGTTAAGTGCCCCCTCGAGTACTTGACTCATTGAGCTAAGGCACCTGCCTGAGATGATTACGGCCAGGTCATCTGCATAGGCAGTTAACCTTGCACCTCCACCTCGCATTTTATTAAGAATTTTATTCATTACAAGTGTCCAAAGCAGCGGAGAGATTACGCCCCCTTGAGGCGTACCTCTGTTTGCCCGACTCATCGCACCCCATTCAGCCACCACTCTCCGGCAGTTCAGTAGACTGCCGATCCAGTGCCGTATGCATGGATGTGCATCAATTGATTCAAGACCCTCTAACAGCGCTTCTGTCGAAACGTTGTTAAAGGCTCCTGATATGTCAAGGAAGACACCTATGGCATACTCTCTGTACTGTATGGCCCTTTCTATCTGCATCACGACCTTATGAAGCGCTGTCTTAGTGGACTTGCCTTTCGTATAGGCGTGTTGGTCTCTCGATATTAGATACGGTGAAACCTTTTCCTTAATGTACGAGTCCAATAGTCTTTCAAACGTCTTTAGTATGAATGAAGTGAGGCTTATTGGCCGATAGTCCTTTGGATACAAATGGCTGCTCTTACCTGGCTTTGGTATGAATACAACCCTTGAGAGTCTCCAGTTCTTCGGAACATAATTAAACCTCAGGCAATTCCTGAAGATTCCTTTAAGCCATGGTGTCAGTACAGCACAACCCTTTTGCAAGAGCGCAGGAAAGATGCCGTCTGGTCCCGGGGATTTAAAGGGGTCAAACGATTTTAAGGTCCATTCCAGTCTAACCGATGTAATTAAGCCTTCACATACCTCATTTATTACACCCCGTGTCGTTACAGTTACGTCTGAAACCTCAGTACAGCCAGGAAAGTGGGCTTCTATAAGAGTTTCCAGCGTTTCCTTTCCGTCTTTGGTCCATTCGCCTGTGTCCTTGCGGATTAGTGAAGGGATTATAAGAGACTTGGCAAGTATTTTCCGAAGTCTCGACGCCTCAGAAGTCTTGTCCAAATTACCACAGAAGATCTGCCAGGATCTCCTCTTGGCTCTCCTTATCTCTTTTTTGTATAGCGATAGTAGTGTCTTATATTCTCTCCAGCACTCTTCACAATCAGCAAGTTTGGCTAGCTTAAAGAACTCTCTAAGTTCCTGTCATTGCTTACCAACGTCCTTATTCCACCATGGGGGCTTGGATTTGCGTCCAAGTCTCGTAAGCAGGCAGGATTTATGGTAAGCTTGAAGGATTTTAGATGTTATGAGTTCTGTCACTGCCTCAACGTCGCTGCTAGTAGTGATCTGAGGAACATTTCTAAGGTATCCCTTTAACAAGTTCTCATATAGGCCCCAGTTCGTATTTCTAGGATACCTAAATATGACTTTCGTTCTTAGTGGGATCTTTATATCTACAGTGAAACTTATATAACTATGATCGGAGAAGGAGGGATGCTCAAGCACCTTCCAATCCAAGATCTGCATATTGTCACCGTAAAAGAGAGTTATGTCCAATACATCCTCCGATGTTGGACCCTTATAAGTTGGAATATTTCCCCTATTTGCTATACTTACATTATACTGTAATATATAGTTAAAGAGGTACTCACCACGTTGGTTGATGTCCTTACTACCCCATTGAGGGTGGTGCGAATTAGCGTCTGCACCTACCACTATCCTCCATCCACGTTGACCGGCCTCCTCCATGAGATTTTGTAACTCCATGGGCGGTGCCTCGGCGTCGTGTGCCATGTAGCAGGAAGCAAGGAGTTTGGGCCCATCGTCCCCCTCTACGACAATCACTGCCAGGTCATCTGTGCTAAGATTGGATAATAAATATGCGTTAATATTTTTCTTTACAAGGATGACAGATCTAATCTTCCTTACCATTGCAGCGTGAAAAATTTTGTAGTTTTTCGACCCCAATCCAGAGACCTTGTTCCCGGAGGATAGCCAGGGCTCTTGGATCAGGGCCACGTCATAGCTGCCTTCCTCTAACGTGAGGAGCAGCTCGGCCGAAGCCGCCTTACTGTGATGGAGGTTTATTTGCAATACTTTCCCCATCAGGTTCAGCAATGCGTTGTACGGGTGTAGCTGTAGTCGCCGACACTCCATCTGTCCCCTTCATCTTTCCTTCCCCGTGCAGCTGAAGGGTTTCAGTAGAGTTGGTCACAGATTCGAGTCCGAGATCCCTCTCTACTTCTCCCGCTTCCAGCGTGCTGACGTTACCATCCTTCGGGTGACGTTTCTTGAGGCGCAGGTATACACTACCCGTTCCCCACGACATCGTCCCGTAACGCTGGTATAATATGTCCTCTGCCTCTTTGCTTATTTGGAGGATCAGATCTTGATTGCCTTTTTTGTCTGGCTTACTGGCGTGAAGCAGCTTCCAATCGGAAGTTGCAACATCAGGATTCTGCCGCCGGAATAGCAGTAGAGTGACTTCTGGTTTTAACGTGTTAGGTACTCGTACCTTGGCACGCGGTATACACGGAATATCGTTTCTATCCACTATCTCCAGCTTAGCGCCTTCCCAAAGTCCTTCTATCTTGGGAGCTACCTCCGTAATCCACTTCAAAGTTAGCTCATCGTTGCATTTTAGGATCATAACCCCCATATACCACCCTGCTCTTTCAAACGAGGGCGAGGGTTTGTCGGGTTCATCCGTCAGCCTTTTAACGATGGCATTTAAAATTTTTGAATCCACCTGTCTCCATTGATCCGCCGTCATCTGTCCATTCGGGTGATTCCGGTCAATGAGCGCTACGATCAAGTGCCGTTTAGCTACTTCATTGACTTTCATCGCATTCTTGGAAGTGGTTGGCTGGTCAATTGGTGTATCAGATTTTTGTGTGCGAAGATGTTTGTCCTCAGGCTTTTCTTCATTCTTAGACCGCTGTCTTTTCGGCTCTTTGATACTCTTCGCAACATTCTCCTCAATTCTGTTCACGAAGGCAGGATGCGTCGTCGCATGCTTATCACTCTGCGCGAAGTGCTCTCTACCTTTCGTGACAATCTCAGTTGCCCATTTAAGGTCCTCCCGTTCTTTAGACGAAAGAGTCACCTTAGTTCCCAGGCGTAGTTTTATTTTCACAGCTGCCTTATATTGAGCAAGTGCTTTCAAGCTTTCCTTACTGGGCCTCTTCTTCGGCCCGCTCCTGCTAACGGATGTGGTACCTGGCTTCGAGTCCTTTGGGGTACTCAGAAGCTCTTCCTCGGCAGCTGTGTTAATGGTTGCCACGCTACTCACGCTTTCGAGGTCCGAGTCTATATCGACTGCAGTACCCCTGATGGCTAACCCCTTTTTTGTGTTTGTACTGGCAGTAACATTACAACCACTATAACCTGCTCCCATTACAGTAGAGGTTTGGCCACTGGCGACACGGTTCATAGAATCCCCGTGCCCGCCGGTGTTAGCAGCCAATTCTCCCACCTACGTTTGAACCGATATCCCGGTTCGTGTATCATCATCTATTCCAATCTCCACATGAGTTTTTTATTCGGGGGTCCCTACCCCTAGCATTTTATTCCTACTGCCAGAAACCTCTTAGCAATGACCTTTGTACTAGCTCCCCTATCCCTCCTTTGGGTAACATGTAAAGTTATCCTCCGAGAAGATACAGGGAAGTTCGTACAACGGTCTTGGCTAGGCACCACCTGTGTGCATTGTTGCAAATCAGGTAGACCCAGCAACACTGCAAACGGTGGTACCCATTGCCCAGTCGGCACCCGTGGGGAGGGTATAGCTGGAGGATTTTTGCCGACCGAGAGAGAGAGAGAGAATTTAACCAATTCGTCAGTAAAAAACTAGCCGATTTCAAAAACGTCAAAAACGGTTTCTAGCACACCCAAAAATGGAATGGGGTAGGAATTGACGCGAAAGCGGTTTCCCAGCACACACCCGATTATATTTAACAGTGGTATAAGTCCTTATTTTCACATTTCGAGATACTTAATGGTTTGCGTTTGAATTAATGTAAAAATATTGGCAAACGTAAATCAATTCGAGTGATGTTTTTATCCCTATAGACAAATGTTATTTAATAATAGTTATTGAAGTTATTTAAAGGAAACATGGATTTTTATAGATCCAAATGGACTTATACCACTTTCAAATACAACAAAATCATAAACAAATAAACAAGACTAAAATTAAGTCCATATTTTTGTAGACATAAAAAACACTAAAATGGTTTTTCAATGAAAAAAAATATAATTAAAATGAAAACATTTAAATATATGAAAAACCAAGTTTATTAAAGATTAATTTCAGTGATATTAAAAATACGAATAAATGAAAATTAAATTACTTCAAGGTAATTAAAAAAATATATGTACATATGTATCTTATGCTTATTTCTCCTTTACAGTAAGCATAGTGAAGTGTTCATGGCAAATAGGTGGTATGTAAGGCAATGAACTCATCATATCATTGTATTTCTCTCTTGTAATTGGTCTTGAAGTTTTATATAGTGGCAACATAGTAGTTTTGCTGAGGCTTTTAGGTCTCCTTTGTAATCAAAATAAAAAAATTGCTTTAAATGGAGCATATTCTTCCATACTTGTTTTGTAAAATATTTTGTGTGGTTCATCCCTTTTAAGCCTCATCCAGCATATTTTTAGCCAGTTCACAATTTCTCCATCTGTATTTTTTTTCCTGTTTGATATTGCATCTTCTAGCAATTTGGTTGAGAAAAAATCCTCTCTTTTCATTTCATACAAAATGAAAAATTTTTTTTTTTTGCAAATTTTTATAACATTATAATAATCGTCAATAAATGATCTTTTTTTTTTAATGCTGTTTCCACAACTCCAAAATCTCTGTCATTTGAAAGAAATAAATGACCGGACAACAAAAATTTACGGTCAATATTACTTTTAGTTTTGTATATTGTGATTGTGACCAGTTAAAGTCAGAAGTCCTGCATTCACTTTTTAAACAATCATCAAAATAAAACTAATAAACAGTCATGTAACATGTAACATAAAAGACGGGAAGTGTTGTAGTGCGGTACTAGGTAATGTTGTTTCTCAGATGCGGAATCAGGAATTGTTAATGCCCAGACTGTTGTGTGTCTCATTCTTCATTTTATTATTTAAACCTGTCGTACTTAGATTAATAACATATACTTATATGTGTAATTATATTACTATTTTCTTAATAAAATTCATAAATAAAAAAAAAATAAGTATGATTTTTGATTGATAACTTACATTTTGTCGCTCTGTTTATTGATTTAATCTATCATAACTTTTAAATGGTACGTATTAGAAGAAAACCGTTAACATTTGCGTCTTCAGCATGTCCAAATTAATAAAGAATAGATGTTTTCATTAATGTTATACAATTTTTTTTTTGTCGCACCGTGTTATCGAAAAAATATATTCTTCTCACGCGGTGAGTATCTAAGTTATTAAGAAGAAATTTTTACACATTATAAATTTTATGTGACGAATATTTCTGCATCATTGACTCAAAAATCATGTTTTTTGAGTTAGTGACCTGTTTTAGTTAGGGTGCGATATTATAAAGGCCAATAGAAATATTTTATTGTATTGGAATGGACTTATTCCACTTTCAAAAAAAATAATTTTGCGATTACATTATATACCCAAAATTCTTTTCTTTACTTTCTGAAAAAAAAATTACAAAATTTAATGTTTTATTATTTATATGGAAAGAAGGTGTCCATATCTTACTAAAATTATCGTCCTCATTTTTTTTAAAAAGTGGATTTATACCACTTTCAAAAATAACAGCTCAACTATAGTTTACCTTTAAGTCACATTAATATTTGGCAAACTGTTGTAGTATATCAGCTGAAAGCCCCAGCAGCTTAGCTCTTCCCTCCCTGTAGCTTACGGTGTAAATAAATAAAATATTTAATATGCAACGTATAAAATATGAAAAATAAAATGCTTATTAGGTTATTATTTATTTTGAATAAAATTCTAAACTTAATGCGGATATTTACCTTAGGCTTTCAGCTCAGAATATCGAGCGCTAACCGCGAAAAACAAGTAAGTGACATTTTTTCGAAATTAACTTTTTGATGCAAATTTGTTGTAAAGCCACTTAGTCATCACCTGTTGAAATATTATAGCGATAATCACTACAGTTACGCAGATATTACAAAGTTAATTTTATCGTTTGCATTGCCATAAAAAAAACGCTCTCCTGAAAAATTTGCATTTTGGCGCTTACTTGTTTTTCGCGTCTAGGGCTCGATATAGTCTGTTAAACCGGAGTAGAGTTAACTTTGTTTTTAGTTTATTTAATTTTGTATTCTATTCTCAATCTAGTTTCGGTCTTTTTAGTGCATTACTTTTAAATTATGTTTTCTACAGTCGGGTTTATCATTTTTTAACTATTTATTTGTTTTTCCTTGATTTTTTGGAACGAAGTTCTTTAACGCGGATTACTGAAATTGCAAAAGAAGGTATGAAACGAAAACTCGTAACGCGGTGTGACTTTTTTGTGTGTGTATGCGTGCAGTTTTGCTATTTTTGTGTTTGTGTGCGTACATGTTTGCTATATTTTGTTTGTGTGCTCAAAATTGTTGGTGCGGGGGATAGTCGTAAAGGGACATTGCACATTGTCTTATTCGCCTGCAGCGTAGAAAATGAATGCATGAGTAAGAGAGAGATAAAAAATGCATTACTGATGTGTGTTTTTACGAAGTGTACGAACAAGTGACCGAATAACCAACCAGCCAAAGATGCTTTTCTCTTTCTTTGTGTGTGTCGCAGTATTGTTGTAGCGAGTGAACATATAACAGAGCTCTCTTTCTGAATTTTCGATTGTCGAAAAGGGAAGTGCGAGGCGAGGATCGTTACTGTTGCTTGGTTTTGTGCACAACTTAGTGCGGTATTACACTTATGTGCGTACAGGTAGAGCTCTCTTTTGAAATTTTCGTTTGTTGGTAAGGAAAGTGTGCGGGTCGCTCAGTGGCTGCGACCGACGATCAGCTACGTTGCTGTACACATCAATGTAATACCGCACTTATCAACAACAATACACTCACAATTACTACCGTTGCATTTTCGCTCTTCTCTTCAATTTTATGGGCTCATGGACTGAGCGAATTTCAATTATGCTTTTCATTTGTATGTGCCCTACACGACGCCGATCCCGCATATTAATTTGTGTGCATGTCGCTGAGACTTTGCTGTTATATGTCATATAAATCAATACGTTATTTGACCCAAATATTTAAATTACACTGTGTCACAGCGAAAAAAAACTTCTTATCAGACCTAGTGGAGGTTATAGGCATAAAAAACTAAAAAGAATGGTATATATTAAATCTCTGATACACCCTCGAAATCTTGTTTTAGAGCCCAAAAACCGTTTTTAAGAGGTTCCTGTACATATTACCTTATAACTTGGCCATTTTTTATCGGATTTCAAATCTTTTCTTTGTATTTAGAAGCTGAAATGTAGCCCTTTATAATCATGTATCATGTATTTTGTTATCATTCAAATTCATGAAGATACAGACCAAAAACTTTCCAAACTTTTGATTTTTCCATCGATTTTGCAACTTTAAGTCTAATTTGTGTCTCTTATCTTATCTAAATTATATTTTCCATCAACGTAAAAGTTAGGTCATTTTAGCTTTGAATGACTCCTGTTTGAATAGAATTGGTTCAAAATTACTTGATTTATTGTACTTTTTATAATTGCATATGACAGTTTTCTTTCCTTTTTTATTCTTAATTGTCTAGCTATCTCCCTCTATCTATCTCCCTCTATCTGCAACAATTAAGAATAAAAAAGGAAAGAAAACTGTCATATGCAATAATAAAAAGTACAATAAATCAAGTAATTTTTAACGATAAAAAATGGCCAAGTTAGAAGGTAATATGTACGGAACCTACCTAAAAACGGTTTTTGGGCTCTAAAACAAGATTTTGAGGGTGTATCAGAGATTTAATATATACCATTCTTTTTGGCTTTTTATAACCTATAACCTCCACTAGGTCTGATAAGAAGTTTTTTCATTTTTTTTTTTTTTGTAACAGTGTTATTATTATCATTTAAGCTATACTATAAGGTAAAAGAAAACATTTGTTTACTTGCAATATAAGGAAAAAATGTCACCTACCAACGATCAAATAGGTAAAGTAAATCATTTAATTCTGTCAAAGATCAATGGACTGACTCAAACATACTACCCTGTAGACAATGCTTTTGATCTGGAAGAGGCTGTTCATTTCCCAACAGAATTTCTTAATTCTCTACAGCCTTCTGTTTTCCGCCCACATAATTAGTTTTAAAAGTAGGGTGTCCCTATTTTATTACGGAATCTTAATCCACCAAAATTGTGCAATGGTACACGTTTACAGATAAAATCATTAAAAAAAACTACATAATAGAGTGTACAATACTGACCGGATGTGGAACTGGAGAAGTCGTTTTAATTCCCCGAATTCCATTAATACTAACGGATCGACCTTTCCAAATTAGAAAATTGCAATTTCCTATAAAATTGTCATTTTCATTGACAATTATCAAATCACAAGGTCAAACATTCAACGTTGTGGGATTAGACCTGAGCATTCAGTGTTTTCCAATGGACAGTTATATGTAGCTCTTTCACGCGTCACTTCTGTTCGTATTGTGCAATGACAAAAAAGCTGTAAAAATTGTATACAAAGACATATTGTAAACAAAAATTTGTTAAAAAATTAATTAATAAAATTTCATGCTATCAATACCAAATCGATATCTTTTATATTGCACCCGTGCAAAGCAGGGCGGTTTGCTAGTTTAAATATATGAAAAACCAAGTTTATTAAAGACTAGCTGACCCGGCAAACTTTGTTTTGGTCTAAAAAAACTCTTTTTAATTTGTAAGTAACGTTGTCCCGACCGAATGTAAAACAATATAAGATTTAAAGGACTTGGGCAATAAAAGGCGCTTTTGAATTAAAGTATAATATACCTATAACGCCTCTCGGCACACAACATTTGAAATTCAATCTTCAGGAATGTGTGCATATAAATTATTTGAATTGCTAATACGGGAAAGAGCCACGTATAACTGACCATGCCAAAAGCAACTAACACTCAAATCTGTGCCCTTAACCGAAAGAATTGGTCCTTGTGCTTTGTTAATTGTCATTGCGTACCATAAGCTCACTGGAAACTGAACGCGTTTGAAATGAAATGGGAAATTATTGGGAATTTGAGGAATCCGAGGTATGAAAATGCTTCGTCCTTTGCCGCAACCGGTCAAAATCTCTGCCTCAATAACGTTTGGTTGTAAAGTCTTCACTTTTAATCTGTTGCCGTTAAACAATTTAGGAGGACTTAAATTTCTTAAAAGGATAATGGGTACTCCTTTTTTTAATTTGATACTGTGTGGTGTCAGACCGGGGGCACTCAGAGATTCTAACAATTCTATAAGATAATTGGTAGCATCTTCTTATTCCATTAGAACGATATTTATTGCTTTCCCCCGGGACATCCGTCAATATTCTATCATTAATTACTGCGGCCTGATCGTTGCGTGGTGTTAGAATTGTTCTTTCGCATAGCCATGTATTTGGTTGATTTGACAATAATGTTGGGTCACCATACACAGATAAAATAAGGTCCTGCAGTGATGAAGCAGTATTACATAGATTTTCAGGCAGCACAATTTTTCCTTCTACTTGTGGATATGTTCCGTCACCAATGTTTAGTAGAAAGTCGGAAAACATTTGTGCATTTGGGTTACGTCCTGTGTGTGCCCGCATATTTAATGTTAAATGCATTGGTATAACATGCCACCATAAACTCGAGCTCTTAAGACATGCTTTAATTACCTCACACCTCGTTCCTCGAGGTATTACTGGTAATGTCTGTCTTAAATCACCACAGAATAGCATTGTGACGCGACCCATGGGCCGATCATCTTTTCTTATGTCTAGCAATGTTCTGTCCACCGCTTCAACTGCTTTACGGTGTGCCATTGTGCATTCATCCCATATTATTAAACAGCAATCTCGTAAAACCTGTGCTTTGTCAGTGTTTCTAGATATGTTGCAAACTGGACTTTCCGTAATGTCGAAGTTAATGGGTACGTTATATGAAAAAAAAATGTAACAAATAAGTAATAGAACGTAAGAATTGTTTTTTTAATTTTGATTTACGCGCCCAAAAGAAGAAATAAACCGATACACCGACAAAAACTATATCAATACATATACCTAATCTATAACCAATTGTCCAACGTACAGTGTAAATATAACGAAAACTTTTGCTGTTTTTCTTTATTGTTTTCGTTATTATGCTTTGATACAGTATTTATATGTATGTATAGATATAGGAATAGTCAAAATAGCAGAAAATAAAACAAATAAATTATATTCAACGATCGTACTAGTAAAGGTTAGTTTTTGTAGGGATATACATGAATTGTATTTTTTTGTTCGTATTTTGTATTTCTATACTGCATATACTGAACCAACGCATTAGCTCCTTCGGCCAACGACTTCTATTGTCTCAAGTGGTCTTAGAAGATGTTTTGAGGTACATATTGCATTTAATTTCTGTAAGGTTTATTATGATATATAAGTTAGGAAAAATGCATTTTGAATTTTTTGAATTATAAATTTATTTTATATCAGACTCGATGCTTAATACGATGAGACGACGATCGTAGTTCTGCAAGTTAGTTTTTTAAGGGATATACATTATTTTTTTAACTTTCTGAACTATTTTAAATAAAATGATTTAAAAAAAATAATATTAATAATCAAATAGCGAAAAATATTTGTTTATTTTTTATTACATATGTACATATATAGGAAAACATTAACAGAAGAATCCGCCTTACAATAAAAAAAAATAGACTTGTAAAAACTGGGAATCGAACCGGTGACGCGATGTTTTGTATTGTTTCTCATTGATTTTCATACACAGCAACGACGCCTCTGCGCGCTCGGCCAACGACTGCTATTGTCTGAAATGGTCTTAGAAGCGACAAAATGTTTTTTTGAGTTATTGCATTTAATTTTTGTATGGTTTATTATAACATTATAATAGTCGTCAGCAATGTATAATTGACTCTTTTTCTTTAATGGTGTTTCCACAACTCCAAAATCTCTGTCATTTGAAAGAAACGAATGACCGGACAACAAAAATTTACGGTCAATATTACTTTTAGTTTTGTATATTGTGATTGTGACCAGTTAAAGTCAGAAGTCCTGCATTCACTTTTTAAACAATCATCAAAATAAAACTAATAAACAGTCATGTAACATGTAACATAAAAGACGGGAAGTGTTGTAGTGCGGTACTAGGTAATGTTGTTTCTCAGATGCGGAATCAGGAATTGTTAATGCCCAGACTGTTGTGTGTCTCATTCTTCATTTTATTACTTAAACCTGACGTACTTAGATTAATAACATATACTTATATGTGTAATTATATTACTATTTTCTTAATAAAATTCATAAATAAAAAAAAAATAAGTATGATTTTTGATTGATAACTTACATTTTGTCGCTCTGTTTATTGATTTAATCTATCATAACTTTTAAATGGTACGTATTAGAAGAAAACCGTTAACATTTGCGTCTTCAGCATGTCCAAATTAATAAAGAATAGATGTTTTCATTAATGTTATACAATTTTTTTTTGTCGCACCGTGTTATCGAAAAAATATATTCTTCTCACGCGGTGAGTATCTAAGTTATTAAGAAGAAATTTTTACACATTATAAATTTTATGTGACGAATATTTCTGCATCATTGACTCAAAAATCATGTTTTTTGAGTTAGTGACCTGTTGTAGTTAGGGTGCGATATTATAAAGGCTAATAGAAATATTTTATTGTATTGGAATCTACTTATTCCACTTTCAAAAAAAATAATTTTGCGATTACATTATATACACAAAATACTTTTATTTACTTTCTGAGATATAAAATTACAAAATTTAATGCTTTATTATTTATATGGAAAGAAGGTGTCTTACTACTTTTGTCTGAAGTGTTCTTAGAAGCGAGAAAATGTTTTTTTGAGGTATTGCATTTAATTTTTTATGGTTTATTATAACATTTGTAAGAAAAAACGAGACATTAAATATTTTTATACTCTTCAAGCACACATAAAAATAGGTATAATGCACACACACATAGACAAAAATAAGAATAAACCATTCATACAACCACAAAAATAATAATAAATAATGCACGAATACACACACAAAAAAGTCACACAGCGTTACGATTTTTCGTTTTAAACCTTCTTTTGCAATTTCAGTAAGCCGCGTCACAGAACTTCGTTCCAAAAGGCAGACATTTCCCAACACTGCTTAGGTGACCAGTCGATAGTTGTTCATAAACCTGTTCTTTTTATTTAACTGTTTAAGTGCTCATCATAGTGTTAGTTAACTAGGTATGTGTGCGTCTCATATACGATTTTCTCTATGCTCTCTCGTGCAAGCAATCTCATTTACACTTGCTGAAGGTAGATTTGTATGATAGAGACAAATATTGGCATGTGCTCACTTTTTCGAAATACTTGAAGTGAGCAGACGTGAGTGCATGTGTGAAATTTTTGTAAAGTGCCGACGGCAAACAAATTTTTTGTAAAGTGCCGACAGCAAATCCGTCATCGACATTATCTCTCTACACGTCCGCAAAGTCAAAGATAAAAAATAAGTGATGAAATGATGAATGATCATACATCCACGTACACGCACGTGTGATATACGAAGTATGACCGTGTCATAGGCGCTGTATAAACAACTCTGGTTTTCATAGCAACAACCCTCAGAGACGTCACTTTTCCCTGTGGTTGTTGTAAAAATAATCAGTTTTTCTACCTGTTTATTAAATAAACTGTTTTAATACTCTTCACGGGAGTGAATATTATTATAAGTTTGTCATGAAGTTTGTAACACACAGATGAAGACATAGCAGACCAAATAAGGTATATATATTTGTGATCAGCTCGATGAGACGAGTTGATTTAGCCATGTCCGTCCGTCTGTATCAAAACTAGACCCTCAGTTTTTGAGGTAGAGAGCTGAAATATCGCACATAGGTTTCTTTTTACCATACGTAGTTCATTTGTCGAATCGGACCACTAGGGAGGGTACCTCCCATACAAACCACCATTTAAAATAATGTTCTTCTTAGAAAAAGTTTTTTGTTTTTTGACTTAGTGAACTATAAGTTTCTGATCCATATCCATCAGCCATGTAAATTTTACCTCCGATACAAACTCACATTAAATGACAAACTTATGAAGAGTATAAGTACAAAATACAATGCCATTCAAACTGTGTTTTTTGTTGATACTCATAATATGTTCTTTGATGATACTCAAACTGTGTTATTTTTTGATACTGTAACAGAGAGAATATGTCGATGCTAAGAAAGGAAGTTGGGAACAAAGTTCCTGGGTAAATGAGCCAGGGGCTTAGTGCACATAACCGTCCATACGTGGTGTGGAGCCACATCCTGCTAGAGGTGTCCGTGCTGTTAACGGAATATGGCGGATCTAGAGAGGTAAACTCGATAAAACCCGCGATCCCGGGTGTATAACAACCGTGCCCATGCACTGCTTAAGTATGTCTGATAACGGTCTCAGGATATCTGGTGACCTCCGGTTTAAGCTTTAGCCTTGCCGGTGTAAAAGGTCCTTTGCACCGGTGGACCTTCTCTCTCCTACACTCGTGGGACCAAACATGGATAACAACAAACTAAATAATATACAACTAACTAACAAAACAAAGGAGGACGAAATGGAACTCGGGATGAGCTCCGAGAACGAGTTACTGGCCTCAAGCTAAGGAATTTTGTGAGTCGATCGAGTCTACTTCTGTCTCAGCAAGATAAGGAAAGGTTATGGCCAAGGAACGGGTAAATCCCTCTTTCTTGAAAAAGGAAGACGGAACATGGACGGAATCATCTCCTGAGACACTTGACCTCCTACTCAAAACACATTTCCCCGACTGCAAAGATACGACAACTGATTCGGAAGTACCCGTACGGTTACGGCACACTTCACGAGACGTTGACTCGATCTTCACAGAGGACAAGATCACACACTCAAACAATACCTTTTCGCCCTAAATCGCCTGGCATGGACGGAATTCTTCCGATAATGCTAAGAAGCTACGGGACAGGGTAGTTCCGTGGCTAAGGTTGATTTTTAGGGCATGTATTTGTCTAAACCACATACCAATGAGTTGGAGAAGAGTCAAGGTAGTCTTCATACCAAAGGCTGGGAAAATTGGTCATGAGTCTGCAAAAGATTTCAGGCCATTCAGCCTAACATCGTTCCTCTTGAAGACGATGGAAAGGGTATTGGAGCTCCATCTTCGGTCCATTATTGATAAATTTCCCATCTCGACTTGCCAGCACGCATACCTCAAGGGTAGATCCACGGAAACGGCTCTACATGAGGTTGTCCGCACGGCAGAGAGGGCGATTTACTATAAACAATATTCTCTCGCAGCATTCTTAGATCTAGATGGTGCATTCAATAACGTTAGTACACGTGCTATCCAGGATTCTCTAGCTAGGATTGGCGTAGAAGAAGACATTGGGGAATGGATAGTTAACATGCTTAAAACCAGAACAGTGCAGTCAGAGTTAGGAAACTCGACTCTAACCAGATATGTCAGTAGAGGGACACCACAGGGCGGGGTAATCTCTCCACTGCTGTGGCTGTTAGTCATAGATAACATTCTCAAGGTTTTAAAAGGGGAGACAGGGGCAAGGGTAGTCGCCTATGCGGACGACGTTGTGATCATGGTATCAGGGATGTTTCCTAGTGTGATAAGCAACATCATGCAGGGAGCTCTGGGGAGACTGTTAAAATGGGCCACGGGATGTGGTCTGAGCGTTAACCCAAGCAATACGGAACTGATGTTTTTCACAACGAAAACCAAAATACCGACTTTCCCCCTTCCTCTTCTGAATGGACAACAGCTTCATCTTTCCAACAAGGCCAAGTACCTGGGAGTTATGCTGGACGCAAAACTCAATTGGAAATTCAATATAGAGCTACGGGCTAGGAAAGCCTCTGTGGCCTATTACTCTTGCAGAAGATGGCTTGGTAAGAGATGGGGCCTACGCCCTAAAATAATAGCATGGATGTACACAGCGATAGTGCGTCCGATTCTTACATATGGGGCAATTGTTTGGTGGCCAGCTCTAGGAAGGAGTTACATAGTGAACAAACTTAGCGGGGTGCAGAGGTCGGCATGTGTAGGAATCACAGGAGCCATGCGCACGTGCCCTACGGCAGCACTCAATGTGCTGCTATATCTTCTCCCAATTGTCCTCCATATCAAAAAGATGGTCTGCAACAGCGCGGTAAGGTTAAAAGAAACCGGCTGCTGGGCAGAACGACCATTTGGACATAGCAATATACTAGGAGTGGTTAAAAATCATATGTTCAAGAAAACAACAGACTATATAGTGGCGCACAATAGCTTTGAGAGCGACTTCAAGGTAAAATTTCCTACCAGGATGGAATGGAAAGAGAACAGTTTTCAGAGTGATTTTGACATTTCAATCTTCACGGATGGGTCGAAGATGGAATGCGGTGTAGGAGCAGGACCACTCTTTCCGGCTAACCGACGAGGCCACAGTCTTTCGGGCGGAGGTCCTTGCCATTAGGGAAGCATGTCGGCTGGCCAAAAATAACGCACCGAAAGGTCGTAAGATAGCTATCTTCGTTGACAGCCAGGCGGCACTCAAAGCACTGCAATTCACCACTGTGAAGTCAAAGCTCGTTAAGGAATGCAGGTCGACGATGAGCGAGCTAAGTTGTCAAGCTGATATCACTCTATTATGGGTTCCCGGCCATAGGAACATAGAGGGGAATGAGAAGGCTGACGAATTGGCTCGTTCTGGTGCTTCTCTTGATGTATCGTTGGCGGAACAGGTCTCGATTCCCCTGGCGGTCGTCAAGAGAAGCAACTTCCTCTTTTTCCGCCAGCTGGCTAACAGACGGTGGAAAGATCTTGAATCTTGCAGAGCGGCACGTGCTACCTGGCCTTGTTACAACGAAAATAGGTCTTTTAGACTCATTAACAGAAGACGCTCGGATACCGCAAGGCTCACAGCGGTTTTTACCGGTCACTGGTGTGTAGGGATGCACGCGGAGAGACTGGGTATTCCGTTTAGAAGCAATTGTAGGAGCTGCGGAAACGAAGAGAAAGAGGAGTCACTCACCCACTTTCTATGTCAATGCCCAGCCTTGGCAAAGACTAGAAATAAGTTTCTGGGCAAATATTTCATCGAAAATCTCTCGGACTGTTCAGTCACATATCCGGGTGATTTACTCAAATACCTTAATTCGACAGGTTGGATTTAGTAATACTGATTGCGTTCGGCGAGAAAGTGGTATCAAAACGGCACTCTAGTGCTAATTGTGGCTCGTAGTGGTTTATGCGAGCCAGCCACGGAAACCAACCAACCAACCATGCTGCGCTTCAATACACTGTCTTCACTGTGACTACTCTAGAGGGTCCGTACTGTACAGGGATCACTTCCATTACACGTCCTAGGTACCATTTATTTGATGGGGCGTTTTCATCTGCCAGAAGGACAAATGTACCTACTGCAATGTTGTTGTATTATTTTGACCACCGCCGCCATACTTCTTGCTGCACGGCAATGACTCGCCAAATCAATTCACCCTGGACAGCCTTAAGATGTCGTAACTGTAGACCTCTGGTAGAGAGTTAAAAGATCTTTCCACGAGAAAATGACCTGGAGTTAATGCATCCAAATCATTCGCTTTATCGTTGAAAGGGCAGAGTAGTAGTAATAGAGAGTTAATTATTGCCTCTACTTGCGCCACCACTGTCGACATTTCTTCAAAGTTTAACGCCATCCCGTTAACCTGGTTTGCCAACAGCCTAATTGCTACCTTAATCGCACTCTCCCAGAGTCCCCCGAAATGTGGGGACCTTGGAGGTATAAATTTAAACTCTACACCTAGGGATCCACATTCTACGAAATGCTCTTTTCTAGCTGGATCTTCATGTAGCTTCATTAACATCTCCCGTAGTTCTCGGCATGCTCCTACAAAATTTGTGGCGTTAACGCAGAAGAGTTTGCTACATAATCCTCTTCGTGCGAAAAAATGTTTAAGCGCAGCCAGGAAACCCTCTGTGCTTAAGTTCATCATTAACTCCAGATGGACAGCTTTAGTGACTACACAAATAAACAGGCACAGATACTCTTTGATTAGTCACCGACCACGCTCATTACAATGCATCTGCATTGGGCCCGCAAAATCAACTCTAGCTCTTTGAAAAGGATGCACTTCTCCTCGGATGCAGTATGACGGCAAATCCCACATGAATTGGTTGGCCTGTACAGGTCACTGTCGAAAACAAGCAAATCTATCTCGAACTGTCTGCCGAGCTAGAGATCTACAACTGACAATCCAATATCTTTGACGTACAAATGCACTTAAAGCTTGTGCACCAGCATGAGCGTTAATCCGATGCATAAAACACAAAAGCGGCTTTACCACTAAATGGTCGCTCGGCAATAATATAGGATGCTTGATTCCGAATGCGATATTTGCAATAGCCAAACATCCACCTACCCTTATCATAGCCACCTCTTCAGAGTGATCTATAAATAGAGTAAACTTCTAAACCTTTGCTGTAGTAAAGTAGCATAGCAAGCCCCTTTATTCTTTCTATTACACTTAGGTTACTTGGATTCTTAACGTCAATTTTTCTACAGATTCGTAACCAAATATACAACTTAACCAATTTACAACTGCCAACAACATCCACATCTCCCACAGAGAATTGTGTCGCTAAACTAAACGTAGATTTCCGTTCACTTGATCCCAAATTTCCCAATTATTCCTTGGCCCTCTCAAAAATTCTGGGCCTTCTAGCCATAACTTATTCTACCCAGTTTCCCTGGATACATCCCTCGCGATACAATATCCGCAGGGTTCAACTTTGTATTAATTTTCAAACATTGATGAATAGTAGAGACCTCCTGTATTTTAGAAACTCTATTTGCCACAGTGGTACTCCATCTTCCAGTTCAAAACAATTGTGGAATCTGTCCAATAAAAAATTTGCAAGTTATTCATGGCCAAGCACCTTTTCCCCTTCATCAGTAATTTCACTAACAATAACGCTCTTTGCAATTCCAAGCGGGGTAACGACATAACCTTAACTGGTGCCACCTTGAACTTCGATGCTACAAACCTAACGACAACCTTGCCCTCTTGACCCAAACTTCTGGCATACTTTTGGATGCATCCGAAAATCCATGCAATATAACTTCTTCCGCAGTTATTGGAAAAATGCAACATGGAATCTGCACCTTCCACACTTCCCACTGGCCTTGCATAGCAGCGATCAATCCTTTCGATTGTCAATTCTCATTTGCACAATTTGAACGCTATTTGTGCAGTTCGAGTTTGCCAAAATTCAAAACTGCTGAAACCCATTTTCAGCAAGTCATCCATACAAAAGTCCTGTAGTATAGCCTTACACCCAGCTAGATACTTCATACTAAGCAACTCTGCCAAGTAGCGCATACTTCGAAACGCTAGGTAGTACGCGCCACTGGTACCATATGTTACCGTTTTAAGGCGTAATACTTGCATGGCCTCAGCATGATTATTTCGCCACAATATTCTTTTGTAGTTGCAATACTGATCGTGCACCAACAACTGCCTATACATCATAGAGATATCACCCGTAAGAGCATATCGATGGCAACGGAAACATAATAAGATCTCAAACAAATCATCCTGAAGCGTAGGACCTACCACCAGCAAATCATTTAATAATCGTCCATTACAAGACTTACAGGACGCATCAAATACCACACGCAACTTATTGGTAACGGCGTCAGGTCGTAGAACTGGATGATGTGGTATGAACTAACGAATCTGAGAAACATCGTTGGAATTAACAATTTCTAAATGATCCAATACCTTATATTAACTAATAAACTTCGTATATGCTTCCTTGAGAAGCCCGTCTCTATTCAATCTATTTTCTAACTTCATAAATCGATTCAATGCAATCTCATACGAGTCCCCTTACCTGGACTTGTCAGCCCTAAATGACATGCGAACTATGAAACGCCGTGACAATGTTTGCTTCACATTTGTCACAAAAAGATCTTAGCAAAATTTCTCTTCAGGCGTGTGCTGATTCATTGAACTCTGGATATCTTCCATTTTCAAAAAAGATTCCACCATCTTGCTCAACTTATCTTCTTTTTCCTCCTCAGTAAACATACTCAGGTTCTCAGGAACCCACACGTCACAAAAGTTGCACCTTCACCCACTACCAACCATCCCAGAAGAGATTTCTGTAGTAATGGGGTATGTGTTGCCAACCGAATTTTACCTACTGCTAGCAATGAAAAGATTAAGTCGATGCCTAACAATATATCAATGTTTTCGGTAGAATTAAATTTAGGATCTACTAGCTTCACATCCTTGGGTAAATTCCATTGCCCTTCTAGCTTGGATATATTAGGCGCATATCTCGTTATGTGATTAAGCACTGAAAAATTGAGATGTAGTAGAGAATGATGAAAGTAGCGATTTCGAAAGAATGTCCACGCAGCCTTGGACACTTTCTAGGGTATCGCCTATGCCAAGAACAGTTAATCCTGGATTGTCTACCTCTAACCCTAGCCTTGCCGTAAGACTACTAGTTACGAAATCAACCTGACTGCCAGCGTCAAGCACACACCTACAATTCAGAAACTCATTTCCCTTACCCTTCACTAGAATCAATGCTGTTGTCAAAAAACAAGCACGACTATTTGATAAGAGCTAACTATTCAGTGAATTCGTTTTCGGTTACACTGCTGACTGAACCTCATTACAAGTACTATTGGAAGAAGATCCTCTATGTAAAAGTGCATGATGAAGACCTTTACACCAATCTCTTCGCAGGTTCCTTTTCCTTCCTTAATTACTTAGTTGAACGTGGTTCGGTTTTGTGAAACCTTTCCACTAAACTTCGATTGATTCGATGACGGGTCCTGATTCAGTTCGCGACCTATCATATTAGTGTACCGACGAATTATAAATTTTGAGAACAGTGAAATATAAAAGTCCGAACTTTTTGGTGTCTGTTATGAGACTGTTCTTTATTCGTTTTTCATAAGTATTATTAAGCTAAGAATAATAGGCTGTATTGTGTTTATGCAATATGTATATGTGTGTATGTGTACATGCGCTTATGGCAATGTACTTTAATTATCTTCTGCAAGCGCAGCATGATCGTGTACGACAGTCACAGGCTGATCATGTTTCCGTGGGATTGGAATGAGCGCTGACATAAACAAATAATAAACAGTTAATGTATTATGTTTAAATATGCAACAAAGTGTTACATATTGATACATATATATAATTGCATGAGCACACTACAATAGTTCCCAACTAGGCAACTCCCAACGTTGTAATGTTTCTTCATCTAGCTTGCTGCTAACTAGATACACCACGATTGCACTTAAAATATCGAACCCAATGTATGCAATGCAGCTAACTGAGACGTTACTGCGTCTACAATGCGCCTAAGGGAATCTGCATCCGCCTCAGCGACTTTCTTTAGGTTAAATAGCTCCCTGACAGGAGCCTGAATAATAATCGCGTTATTCTCACAACGATTCTTTAAAATCTCCAACGCCTTCTCATAATTTTAAGACGTAAGCTCTAAAGATTCTATTGCATTCAAGGGTATGGGTTCTTAAGACGACCGCAAGTCTAAAAATTTCGATAAAGGATCAAGTTTGCGAATAAAATCAATACTGTACCATACGGTAAATTTCCCTGAAAAGGTAGGAATAGAAATAGTGGGGAATCCTACAATCCTTGAAACATTGGATCAACTTAATGAGGCCTGGTTAATCGCAGAACTAAGAAGTCAGGGGCCTGGTAATTCTGATCGTTGTTTTTGTTCGTAATGCCCCTTAACAGACTTACTTTTACCTCACAAAACATTTCTTCGAACGTCTGCCTGAAGCTATCATTTAATTCACCTATTCCTAGTCTCCGTACTTCTAATTGAACGCTGTTTAATTGTGAGAAAGTCGATTCCACTATGCTTAACCTCGACTATAGTTCTGCCAAATTCATCACTTCAGTATTCTCTAATACATAATTCCTACTTCTCTTTAAAGAATTCAAAAAGTCTTCCCTCACAAGGTGCAAGTCATTTTCATGGGTTGGACGCTTCGGTGCCATCTTGGAAATAGACTTATATTAACTTGGAAACTGGTTGGTTGACTCTAAACCCAATTCAATTCCAATTCAATTTAAACATAAACATAAATACCCCAGATCACTTCTTTCAATTTCAATTTCAAATTAAAGACAAGCAAAAATAAACCAGTTCACTTCTTTTAATTTAAATTCAATTCGCACATAATGTAAAGCAACAACTCGTAATAGTCTTTTCAATTTTTATCCAATGTATGCACTGCTTGCAGAAAAAAGTAAATTAATTTTGATCATTAAAATACATAAATGACATGGTTAGGTTAGGTGGCAGCCCTCAGACGAGAGGCTCACTTAGGCACAAAAAAGAGTATGGCCCATTATGATACCAGCAAATAGTTGACACGGCACCTTCTTAGTCCGATGCGGAGAACGCAGCTCCGGCAGAAATCGTAATGTGGAAACCAAAGTCTGCCAGCATGTTTGCCTGTGACGCAATGGCCCGTTTGTATGTTTATAGTCTTGCTTATTGAGGTTCTACCGAGATTTAGCAGCTGGCCGGTTCGTTTCCTGTTCATATTTGATCAGATTTGCCTAGCCATGCTGCAAGTGCCATCTTCTACCCAGAGAGTATTGGCTTTTACTTAGTAGAATTTTCTAACAGTGAGCTTCACTGTTGCTAACGGAATTCTAGCCGGAGACGTTACATCCTCACGTAACGTCTCTTCTTTGGCTAGTTTGTCAGTTTCACAATTGCCCTCGATATCTCTATGTCCTGGGTGCCTAGTTAATTTTATGGGTACGTGACAGGCAGTCCGTGACAAGCTTAGATGTAGTGTATACACCCGAGAGGGACTTTATTGCCGCTTGGTTATCTGTGTAGATATTAATATGTGACCGAGTGTAGTTGTCTAGAAGCCAACGGGAGGATTAGTATGGCCATAACCTCTGCTTGAAAGACGCTACATTAGTCAGCTAAGCGAAAGCGGAGCTTTACGTTTGGGTAGTTCTAGAAGATGCTGCAGCCGACTTTCTCCTCCAATTTGGAGCCATCTGTGTAAATGTCAATGGAGTTAGGTTTTAGAACTGTACCGTCCAGCCAGTCCTCCCTACTGGAAATGTGAGTGGAGAGCTTCCGGTTAAAGTAGTGTGAGGGACATACGTTGTCAACTGTCTCAGGGACAGATGGACCGCGTTCCAAAATGCTTGCATGGCCCTGTAAATGACTAGTCCATCAAGTTATGGTACTAAGTCTAATGGCAGAACATTTGGCATACTGTTCAGCTAGAAGACTGGTTGGTATCCAGTTGAGGATTGCAAACTGCGCTTTAGAGAAGTGGCCCGAAAGGCCCCTGTTATCATAATGGCTGCCATTCTCCTGACTGTGTCAAAAAGTTTTTGGTTAACTGCCTTGTGGCAGGCAGACCACCAGAAAACGGCTCCATACAGAAGATTTGGCTCCACCACCATTGCGTGAGCCAGGTTGTGACACGGGGGTTAAGACCCCAGCTAGCACCCAGGGCCCTCTTGCAGCAGTAAAGAGCGCACATAAATGACATAAAGAACATGCATTGTTGTTGTTAAATGGGAATATCGGTCGAAGTTTGTACGTAGTCAGTTTGATAAAGTGGAATTCTTTTCGTTTCTTTTGTGTTTATGTATTAAAACAGTACGGAATATATGTACCAGAGATGTGCAGCGAAGGGTTGTGCTTATGAAGTGCTTACAAGCAAACGAGCAAGTTGGGGAACCAAAACTGCTTGAGCTTGTTTATTGTTTTGCTTGGCTTGGTTGACTTAATGTATATTTGTAGAACATTACATTTTTGTTTGCATTGTATGCTTTGTTTTCTTTTTTGTGTTTGTTTTTTTTTTTTTTTTTTTTTAATCGGGAGAAAAGCATCGAAAACCTGACCGGTCCACAACCGAAGTGCGGGACTTTAACCGTGCTAAAAACTTCCGCCCCATGTCCTATTGTCCCCTCGGAACTGTCGCTAGATAATCCGTCGGGAGGAGAGGAGGAGCATTAGTGCTCAATCGTCAGTCTGTCCCAAGTAAGTGGGTCACCTAATGCGTCTGTACTGTATGTGTTCCTAGGTCGCAACTACACGTCAACAATCTACATTCACCTGTCCATTTGTGCAGCTCGATCGGCCTGCATTCGCGATCGTTCAACTGCTCTGCTGCGCTCTGTTGTACGGAGGGTCCGCATAATCATTGCAATAGCGGTTTTTACCAATTGCCACTTCTCTTCTGATTGGCACATGTGTGGCACCATGTTATCCACAGTAGGCGGTTCACCAAAACACTCCTGTATCTGTGTCCTCTCATCACCGAATCGAGGACAACAGAAGAGTACGTGTTGGGCATCTTCGGCGATACCGACGCAGACTGGACAGAAGGGGTCCTCCTCGTGCTTGAACCGGTGCAGGTTGAACTTAAAGCAGCCGTGTCCACTAAGTATCTGCGTCATATGGAAATCCACTTCTCCATGTTTCCGCGTTATCCATACATCCAGGCTAGGGATTAGAGAGTACGTCCATCTGTAGATGACCCCGTGGTGAACCTATGTTCCAGTTCACGCGCCATTATATCGATTGGTGTCATAGAGGCGATTACCTCAATCGCAACATCCGATATAGTGCGAAAAACGCTTGCTACCCGTAGCGCACTTAGGCGGTACGTCGAGCGAATACCCGCCATGTATGAGCCCTTCCGTGTTGCATCCGCCCATACTGGCGCCGCGTATAAGATAATGGAAGCAACAACTCTAGCCAGCAGCTTCCGCGTGCTTGCTCGTGGTCCACCTATGTTTGTCACTGTACGGGATAGGGCTCCATTAACTTTCACCGCTTTATCGTTAAAGGCTACTAGATGCTCCTTGAAGGACAGCCGAGTGTCAATAAGCACTCCCAGGTACTTAAGGGTTGACTGGGAGGTTATGAGGCAGTCACCTATCCGAAACGAGAATGTTTCCCTCACTTTCCGGGTAGACAGGAGAACAGCTTCTGTTTTCTCAACTGCTAATTCCAAGTGGGCTTCCCTGAGCTAGCTCATGTCACTGGCCGTGGCTTCACAGCAACTAGTTTGTATTCGCTCGATCGTTTTACCCACGACTACCAGGGCAATGTCGTCAGCATATCCAATCAGCGTTGCGGCTGTGGGGAGGTTTATCTTGAGAACGCCGTCATACATTACGTTCCACAAGGTGGGACCTAGGACCGAACCTCATCGGTGTCATACAGCAGTACTCTATCAGCGAAGTTATTTTCGATGATCCGCATTAGGTACCTCGGCGAGCCAAGCGCCCTAAGTGTTTGCATGATCCGCGGCCAGCTCGCCATTATGAATGCATTTTTGACGTCCAGGGTCACTACCGCGCAGTATTCTTTCTCGCCTCCTCTCCACCTAGTTCCACTCGTTGCTCTGCGCGCGATATCCATCACTGCTTCGATTGCATCAATCGTGGATTTTCCACGGCGGAATCCAAACTGGAAGTCGGATAAGGCGTTCGGCCTATCTAGCGTGTCCTGCTTTCCAGTATCTTGCCCTGCGAGTCAAGCATGCAGAGCGGCCGGTACGCAGATGGACAGTCCGGTTGCTTTTTTGGCTTTAGCAACAAGACTAGCCTCTGTCTTTTCCAGATGGTCGGAAAGATGCCTTCGACAAAACATGCTGAGTACATTTTTGCGAAGGTCGCAACATCTGCTTTCACTGCTGCCTTTAGCGCTACATTTGGGATACCATCAGGTCCCGGGGCTTTTTTATCTCCCAACTTGTTAAGAGCTTGCAGCACCTCCTCCGTGGTAACCGACGGGAATTCGGCAACGGCTGTGGACAATTCAGTGGGCTCCAGTGTATGACCACTGTTGACTCCCCCAAGTCAACAAAACAAAAGTGGACTAAAGTTCGGAAAAGAGCAAAAGGACAAATGGCCTTAGGTCCAAGCCGTACGCTCTCATCATCTCGGCTACCAAAAGCTCCACATATGTAGATATTCTGCGGTAGATACAAGATCAAGAACGTCCGATGCACCACCAAATATGAGGTGCTACTTGAACTCAAACGGGATTATCAGACAGTGGTGGAACAAACGCTAGGCGATGCTGCAAACTTTTAGCGAAAACGAACGTGGTCACAATCCAGTTCAGGAATCTGGATGAGATCACAACTTCCAGCGAAGTGTGCGGCGCCCTCCATGAGCAGTGCAAAATACTCTGCCCGCTGCCCGGTTCATCAAAGGGCAGTTAAGGTTAAAGAAGTAATAGGGCGATGAAAATCGCCCAATTAAACCTAAACCATTGTGCCGCAGCTCAAGATCTGCTGCAACAAACGGTGCAGTACCGCAACGTGGGGGGACACAAATGGATTTCCTGCAAATCTGCCATATGGGTTACGGACGGGAAGATGCCACAAAGTAGGCCACTGACCCCTCATTCCGGCTTCACGTGGCTCAAAGTAAATGGCATTTACTTCTTCTCGTGCTACGCGCCCCCTAGTCTGGAGCTCAACCAGTTTGAACTGCTGGTTATGGAACTGGCAGTGGAAGCAAGAGCTAGGACGCCGTGTATCATTGCAGGTGACTTCAATGCTTGGTCAACAATGCGGGGTAGCAGGTCCACAAACCAGCGCGGCAGAGTTTTGATGGAGTGCCTAGCCACACTTAACATCGAACTTTTGAACGATGGGCAGTTTACTTTCGAGGCGGTTGCAAGACGCTCAGCTATAAATCTTACCTTCGTGCATTGCTTCATTGCGCGCCACACAACATGGAGCATCGGTAATTTTTACACGAACAGTGATCATTGAGCCATCGTGATTGAAGTTGCGCTACATCCACCAACCCGAGGTCAGCGGTTAGCAAAACTGAAAGGCTGGAAGGATCGGGTTTTCGACGAGGACATCTTCCTACAAATTCGGGAAAATGACTTAACCATTGCTGATGAGGCGATTAGTATGACAGAAAGCATCACAAAGCGTATCTCTATAGCTTGTGATGCCTCGATGCCCAGGAAAACTGGTGTACCTGCGCGAAGGACGGCTTACTGGTGGAATGACGACATTGCTGATCTAAGAAGTTGCTGCAATAGGGCACACAGGGTGGCGCAGAGTGCCAGAAATCGCCCTAATTGCGATGCGACTTCAAAAGACTAAGGCTCCTCCTGAGGCCTACAAAATTGTGATGAGCATGGTAAAGGGACCACAACCCCTACAGCCATCAGACCCAGCACTAATGGACAACGTGGTCACGGCATTTTTCCCTGGAGGGGATACACTGGAGCCCACTGAATCGTCTGAATTGGGAAACATTCTCGTTGTCGCGATTGAGGCGATAGCTTCCATGCCACCAATTGAAATAATGGCGGAGATTTGACACAGGGTCATCTTCAGAAGAGGAGCGGCGTTGCAGTATCCAAGAATGGCAGAGAAGATGGGAATCGTCCAGTAAAGGGCGCTGGACATTCTCTCTGATGCCCAGCTTGGATATATGGTTATCACGGAAACACGTTGAAGTGTATTACCAGATGACGCAGGTACTCAGTGGACACGGTTGCTTCAAATACTATTTGCACCGTTTCAAACATGAGGAGGACCCATTCTGCCCTGTCTGCGTCGGAGTAGCTGAAGATGCACAACATGTTCCTTTCTGTTGCACTCGCTTTAGTAGCGAGAGGGTACAGGATCGAGGAGTAACCGAGGGACTAGTTTGAATACATACAGACAGACAGACGGACAGACGGACATGGCTAAATCAATTCGTCTCATCGAGCTGATCACAAATATATATACTTTATGTGGTCTGCGATGTCTCCTTCTGTGTGTTACAATCTTCATGACAGACTTATAATACTATTCACTCCCATGAAGAGTATAAGAAACAAAATACTTTTTCTGATAAGAACATTATCTTAAATGGGATTTGTATGGGAGGTACTCCCCCTAGCGGTCCGATTCGACTGATTCCGACAAATGTGCAACGTATGGTAAAAAGAAACCTATGCGCGTATTTCAGGTCTCTAACTCAAAAACTGAGGGACTCGTTTGCATACATACAGTCAGACAGACGGACTGACAAACAGACAGAATCCAGTCGTCTCATTGAGCTGATCAAAAATATATACTTTATGTGGTCTGCGATGCCTCCTTCTGTGTGTTACAAACTTCATGACAAACTTATAATACTATGAAGAGTATAAAAATAGTATTTTGTCTAAATTACTACCTAGTAAACCCGTTCGCCGTTCCTCTATTATGCGACTTGAAGTCGAAGAGACTCGTTCACTCGTCGTCGACGAAGGTGATTTCCAAAAATCAAGGATTAGCGTTATGCTTCGAATTTCTTTATTAATATACTTAGAGAGTTGTTTATCGACTTCGCTAAGACAAGATTTGGTATTGAACGATACATCGGAGAATTCTTCAAACTGTATTGAACCAATTTTACAATATGGTTTGCTCTCAGTTGGAAGATTGTCCATGCTGCACAAATATCATTAATGAGTTTAATATTTTGCGTGCTGCACCAGTCAGTTATCGGTTATTGAAGCAGGTGACTGTCAATATTATTGCCAATTTCAATTAACACAATGAACATTTGCACGGACAAAACAAAATTCTCTTGATGTTCTGGGCACTGAATTGATTTATATTACATTAAATCGTTCCAGACTTACGTTAATTGAATATTAATTATTTTTTTGGATTTTTGAAATCGTCTGTTGCGGACAAATTCTGTCAAAATAAAAATTGTATACACATACGTATATTCACCGTGACGTCGTGAATTTTCGTGATGTGGTGAATTTTCGTGAAGGAACCCTTTCACGATTTTCACGCAATTTCGGCACTCGTTCACGATCACGAAAATTCAGGTTTTTTTTTGGTCTTTCATGATCACGCACATTCACGCACGATTCTCGCACAGCTCTAATTCAAATGTAAGAAATTAAATTGAACCGTTAAAAATACAAGTACAATTTATAAAAAACAAAGCACGAACACTAATACCAAGACGAAACAAAAGAGGACTAATCAATATAGCGGGACATTTTCAAGTATGGTTATATCTAACTATGGACGACGAAGAAAGACAGGATATAGAAAACCACTAAAAAGTTACGGACCAAAACAATCACTTGGCTATAGGAAACTTAAATAAACAAATTACAATAAATGACCATTTCAATAAAACATTTATTAAACTTAAAGATATGATAATCCAAGATAGAAATACAATTTCAGGGAGGATAAATAGCTTACAAAATTATGGTAGTCATGTACTTTATAATGATTTAATGTTAAAACTAGAATATATCATGTCAGCAAAACAAGGTATTTTCATAAGTAATATATTCTCTGATGAAGAAATTGTTAAATATAATGTTGATGTTAATACATTAGAAGGTATTAAACTTGGAACTTTAATATATGATGATGAAAGAATAATATTTGTAATAACTACTAACTAACTACTAAACTATCTCACGCCACTTTCCCCCCCCAGAGCCCACGCGAGCTGGGTTAAATTAAAAACCGAACACGACTGGGTATCGACCACAAGTCACTTCGGTACTGAACTACTGGGGTTAGTAGACATGCAATACAAACTTAGTAAACTACTTTACGGCTACAGACCTAACGTCATCAGCCATATATAAAAGCATGCACTATAAAGATAAATTTAAAACTTAAAACATAGGGTTGTACAATAAAGATACTTTAGCTTCAACTTTTTACTAGTAACATACATTAAAATTACAAAAAATGAGAACAAATGAAATTAAGTTAATCGGTTAATAGAAAGCTAAGTGTTAAGAGAAGTTAAAAGATTACATTTTAGCTGATCGGAAGAAATAGAGGTAAAAGTATAGGTTGTACGATTGACATAAAACGCGAAATGGGTCGTGCTGTAAATAAGTGGTCTCACAGGTCCCAATAAATATAGGGGAAAAATTCCTTGTAGTCCGAGAAGGAACATTAAAATGTATGGTCCCAAGCAAAGTTGGGGAAGAAAGTGTAGTGACCAAGAATAAGGTTGTGCAGGAAAGTGACACCAAGAGTCGTCCTACGACTAGATGGTTATGGGAGGTGGATTAACTTAAGACGGTTTTGGTAGGATGGAAGGTTGATGTTAGGATTCCAGTGTAAACTACGCAGTACAAAAAGTAAGGATTGTTTTTGAACAGATTCAATATTATCACTATACTTTTTAAACTGTGGGTCCCATACACAGGAAGAGTATTCAAGAATTGGTCTAACCAAAGAGGTAAATAATAATTTGGTAGTGAAGGGATCATTAAACTCTTTAGATCAACGTTTAATATATCCTTAACCGCCTCTAGCTTTATTAATGACAGAAGAGAAATGCATTCCGAAATGCAGCTTAGGATCCATCAAAACCCCCAGATCATTGAATTGTGTGACACGTTCCAGAGTGTGACCATTAATGAGGTAACTGTTTACAATTAAATTTTTTAGGTAAAAGGACATAGTTTTATATTTGTCACAGTTAAGCGTGAGGTAGTTCATGGTGAACCACTCTGATAAGAAATCAAGATCTTGTTGATGAAACATTTTTTGGATGGATACAATAGATAAGCAAAACTTTACAGACGCTAGAATGTTTCGTGGCAGATGGCAAATCATTTATAAAAATATTGAATAATAACGGAACAAGGTGGCTACCCTGTGAGACACCAGAAGTTACACGAATAGGGGGAAACCAAATATATCCAGTTTTTTAAGGAGTAAGAAGTGACAGACGCTGTCAAAAACTTTACTAAAATCAGTGCATCCATTTGATGTTGTTTTGAAAAACAACAATTTACCAGCGAAGTAAATTCTAATAAGTTGGTTGTAGTCGTACGCTTCTTGGTAAATCCGTGTTGTGATGTACTTAATAAAGGTAGAATGAAATGGTGCACTTAATCAGTGATAATATGTTCAAACAACTTTGGAATAGCGCAAAGTTTAGCTATTCATTGGTAATTTGAAATATTAGATTTACTGCCTTTTTGTGGAGGGGGATAATAAAGCATTGCTTCCAAATATTAGGTAAGACTGAGGTATTCAGGGATAAATCAAACAATTTGCAGACTGGTCTATACAACGCTATAACATTCAACATCGTAAAATTTCATACAGGATGGCAACATATCCAATCTGCGGCTAGTATTTATAAAGTTATAAAACATTTTAGGATCTTGTTTGATATCCTCTTTGATATGTGCCACATATGATTGATAGCAGAAATTGTTTAGGTGTTGAAAATTATAGCGGCATGTAGCGTATCTAGAGTAATCGACAGACAAACAAGACATTTTAAATTTTTCAAACAATCTATTTTTTAAATTTTTTAATTTAATTAGATCACGAGAAAACCATGGTGCAGTATGTGGTTAACGTTTGAATTTATTTATCGGAACACATATTTTAAAATGTTTAGATTTAGTTTTAGTTCGATATTATCACAGGAATACAAAAAATACCAGTTAGTGTTAATAAGCAGAGAATTAAGCTTAAAGAAATCAGAGTCTTTAAAACAGAAATCGCGTCTTGATGTAGGTAGCAAATTAGAAAGATTATCAGAATGTCGTCCGAAATCTTTCAGCATGATGTTTAATTCTAAGATTGGGTGATATGCATCCTCAGGAAAGGATAGAGGATTGCTTCTGAACAAGGAAACATCATTTATGTTGTCGGTAAAAACCAAATCTAGAATTCGGTTAATGCTATTAGCTATGTAGTTTACTTGCTGAAATGACAGATCCAGCAATTAATCAATAAACTCACAGCGAACTGATGATATTACAGCATTGCAATTATCAGAGGCCGTCCAAGAAATATTTGGAAGGTTGAAGTCTCCCATAACTAAAATCTTATCAGTGTCTTTAACACAAAAATAAACTTATTTAGAAATAGCATTGTACTCCACGAAGCCGCTTTTCATGCCTCAGTAAGCTGATTGCAACGATTACACCAATCTTCTTCTATCCCGGCATTCCATTGCTCACATAACGTCTCCTCTTAGAATAGCTTTTGACAACTTATGAGGCTAGATTGCCTAGATTTGCATTATATGACAGTAAGGTCTTTGTGATATATTGCATATGCAGATGTAATGAATAGAAGTGACTGTGTTCAGTACCAGTTTCCAATCACAATGCATAGTTTGGGATTGTGTGCGGTAGCCTCAGCACTCTTTTCAAGAAATACCGCTGGAACTTGTTTACCTCTTCCGTCATTGTGTATCGCCAAACCTGTGCTGCATACACTTGGATTGAAAAAAAAGCTTCCATTTTGATGCCAATGAGATTTCGCTTTTCCCTAGGAAATTACGCCATGTCGAGTTAATGCTGTTTTTTGCTTGCTCAATGTGATTCTTGATGTGTTTGGTGAAAGACATCTTTGGTGTGAGAATCACACCAAGGTAACAGTACTCTGATGTTATCTTCACTCGTTCTTGCTTGTAAGTCCACATTACTTGGGCCGAAAGTCGTCCTTCCTTTCTGAACACCATTATTTCTGACTTCATTAGCTTTACTTCCATACTCAATTTTAAACAATAATCCTCTAGCTTATATATAATTGATTGGAGTACATTCACATCATCAGCTAGTAGTACAATATCATCCGGGTACATTAACACTCTTATGTTTGTCCCATCAATATTTAGACCACCTTCCAAATTGTTGTGGATATCATTAAGAAATAAAATAAACAGTAACGGCGACAGTAAAAAACCTTGTTTTACCCCAGAATACGTATCAAAGACATTTGACATCCATACCATCCATACCGCGTGCTTGGTGTCTTTGTAGATATCTTCTATTACTCTTAACATTTTTGTTGAAAGGTCAATCTCATGCAGCTTGTATATTAGAGGGTTTCTGGGCACCTTATCAAAAGCAGCCTTGAAGTCAACAAAGAAGGCGTATACTTTTTGTTTTCCGCTAATTTTATGTGCACAATACTTGACAGGTTGTATATGTTATCCACCGTTGTGTATCCCCTTCTAAAGCCTGCTTAGAATTCGTTAATAATGTTATACTGCTCTACCCATTTGTAGAATCGCTCATTTAGCACACCCATGAACACTTTTGCGATGGTATTCATAAACGCTATTCCTCCATAGTTATTTACCATATTTGGATCTCCTTCTTTAAATATCGGGAACAGAATTGTGTTTAAAAATATATTGTCCACTTCTCCTGTTTCGAGTATAACGTTGTAAGCTTCCGATCACATTTACAAGAGTTAAATCAGCACTTTGATCACCTTGCGTCCTTCCATTCAGTATCAATAATCCATAGTCTGTACAGAACTCAGTGAGTACCTTTCCATTTGAATTTGTTACTATGTCTTTTGAATTCCTGTTTTCGTAAACTGCATTAAAACTTAGTCTATTTAGATCTATTTGTTGTTGCAGTTGTCCAATTCGTACATTAAAATCGCCCATAATTATTAAATTTTTTTCTTTTGTTTCTTTGAAGAAATCTTTGAGCAATGAGAACTCGCCTTGCCAGTTAGATCCTCTTATGTATACTGGAATCAAAGTTATTTCTTCATCGTTAGCGTATTATCTAATATAACCAATTACATTTATAGTACGGTACACATGCCTTATTCCCCTATTGCTTAAATCATTTTTAATTCAAATGACCATTTTACCGCTAGCTCTTCCGTATTGGCTATTTCTTGTTGCTGGTTTCCAATATGTTACAAATCCATTAAAATATTTAGTTGCTTGTACTACTTTATCATCAGTAATGTGTGTTTCAATTAAAGCGAATACATCATTTTGACACAAATATTGGATAAAGTCAGGATATAAAAATTTACTTTGCAGGCCATGAACGTTGTAGAAGATAAGAATAATTTTTGCATTTTGGAAAGGCGTTTTTATTAGTTTTTTTGTAGCTTGTCGAACCAGTACTTATAATCTATGGAAATCAATTTAACATCGTTTCCATACAGCACCCTGAGAGCAATTCCACCTTCCTGCTGGTCATACATCAACTTTTATTTGCGGTTCCAATTTACCATTTATTCCCGATTTTTAAGTTGTCATCCCTCACCATAATCGGATGTTTTTTGTTTGTAGCCAATATCGCCGATTTACGGTGCAGCATCAGTCTTTCGTTTAGTTGGCGGTCAGCGTTGAGGTCACGTTCTATGTAGACAGATGAACCTGCTAGCTTGCTTGTTCATTTTAAAACCGAGAGCAACCCCTCTTCCGAGTCAAATTCAACCAACGTAGTCACTTTACCACCTTGCTCTGCAATCCTCTTTGTTGCTTTCACCACCGAGGCCGATGTTAACTCTAAGCACTCTTTACTACCCTCTTCACTTCGTCATGAACTGCCTTGGTTGCTGGCAGCCCTTTGAATATCAAGTTCCTGCTTTTGATATGTTGTTCCATCTGCACTATCCGTTTTCGGTCAGCTTCCTTTTCTGCTTTCAGTTGCTCTAACTCGACTTTCATTTAATTATTTTGTTTTTTTAGTTCAGCTACATCGTCTGCCATACTCGATATTTTATCAAGAACCTCTTTATTTGTCTCCTTATTTGTTGCTCTTACAATGACCTTGATATCTTCGGCGCTTGGATTTTTTGTTTCTACTGCCTCAATTTTTGCTTCTAATTTAATTTCTACCGATTTGATCGCGTTTAAGACATCCTGCAGGCTCACTTCTGGTGAAAGCGCTCCTCTGGACCTCTTTCCTGATGGTTTGCCAACATCTTGGTTTTGTTTATTTGGCGTTCGTTGCATTGTAAACGGCTACTTTACTTTCTCGTTCAAAGTTGTTGCTATTTAAGGAGTACTTTTACGCTTAAAATTAAATATGTATGTACTAGTTTTGGGTATACTTTTGGGCTTATCTCTAATTTGGAACTAAGTGATGCAAATCACAGCATTCAAAGTCCTGGGGTCCAAAATCCAAAGCCCGGGAACAGCTAGCTAGTGTATTAAGTAAATTTTTCGAATTTTTGCTGCTGCTGTTATTTGTTGGTGCTTCCACTTCTCGATTTTATTCAAACGGTTAGCTGCTTACTTTGCAGAAACACCGAATATCTTTGCTTGTGTGTTTTTGTTGTTATTTTCACTGTGCTTTCCGAAATATTTCCAAATATATCATTGAAGATGTTTACAGGTTCACAAATTAAATTATTCGGTATTTCAACGATATCCGAACCGAACTGAGGAAAAGCTTCCATTTCACCGTTATCAAGTGATATAAGAAACTGAACAAATTGAATTTCTTGAGGAAGGGCCCTCATATTTCGAGTTAAAGTGACATGATGAAAGTTTCGAAATTCAGACCACGATGTAATACAATCTATTTATTAATTCTATGAGGGTATCACGTGAACCATGAGGAACCATTGGCAGGATTTGTCTCAAATCACCGCATAACAAAATTGTTTTCCCCCCAAATAATTTGTCTCTATTCTCTCCTGAACTTAAGTCTCTCAGCAATCTATCAATTAATTTCATAGCATAAAGAGGACACATAGATATTTCGTCGATTATAATCAGTGACGCAGAATTGAGGAATCTTCCTTGACTACTGTTAGGACTGATATTTGAAACTGAATTTTCCAATAATGGAATTGGTAATTTGAACACATTGTGTAAGGTTCTGCCACCGAAGAGACTAGAAGCGATATCGCTGAAAGCTGAGGGTATACAACGAAGATTTAATGAATTTAATTTACTATTAAGTGCTGTTTCGACATAAGTTTTTACCACAACCTGCGTGAGCCGTTAAACAAAATACATTGCTACCAGTATCATGATTCAAAACTTCTCGTAAAACACTATCTATAATATTACGTTGTTCATCATTAGCGCTATTAAACATATCTTCAAAAATATTTTCTTTTTCAACGCGGTTAGTACTATCACTGAAAACAGAATGAACAAGGATTGGAACACCAAGTTCTTGACATGAAGTATTATGAGTCTGAAGAATATCATCGATTATTAGAAGAGTTCGATTATAAGAAATATCCTGACTGTAGTCTGTAAGAAAATCTTCACTCATATCATCTTTGAATTCATTCCATAAGAGTAACACATTCGCTGGAACATTCAAACAATAAATAAACCCAAAAACTCTCACAATTGTCTTGGAGAATTAGTTTGTTTTACTTCCTTTAAACATTCATTCGTTATCATTCGATGCAATCCCCCGCGCGTGACATGCTTCCACAAAAGTTGGATACACAACCTCATTATAGAATCGTAAGTCCTCAAAAGACTTGGCACCACGAACGTGTAATAGAAGTTACCGTAAATGAAATAACTCAAAATCTTTAGGAGATAAAACTGACATTCGAGAAATAACTTTCTCTGACCCACGTTGTCTAACTGTCCACTTTTTTGCTCTACCATCCCACACGAAATGTTCTGGAATTTCAATATAAAGAATTTCATTTGCAGAAGCAACATTTGTATTCAATTCAAAGGATGCTAATAATTTGGTTCTTGAAGGATTAGCTACGGCCTGTTCCACAATTACTTCTCTAAAGTAAGTATTTTGCCTTCCATGCAGGTGGCAATCAAGCCGAATAATTGTATGAGACTGATAATGCATTGGGAATTGAAATATCCTCCAAGCAGCCTCAGTGGAACCAACAAATCTACCATTTAAGAAATTTCGGATCTCATCTACACGATTTCATTCGGCCCAACATTCTCAACACCAAATTCTAAGCTCGCACAATCATACCCTTTATAAACATACTTGTAAATGTATTTGACACTCTTAACAGTCGCGCAAACTTCAACATTCAAATGACAATTGAACTTAGCTAAAAGATACGGATTGTATGGGACCACAAATCTATTATCAACACTATGCCCACGAACATCATCAGGAACACCATAATCACGACGTCTATATACTGGATAATCCTTCACACTATCATGAGTGCGTTCTGAGAAATCTTTAGAAGATTATTCGGAAAGCCCATAATATTTAGTTTATACAAAAGAATGTCATGATTAACTGAGTCAACGGCTTTAGTAGAGTCTGTGTAAATAACATCAGTTTGTGACCTATTGACGAAACCTTGATTAATAAATGAAGTAAACTGAAGGAGGTTAGTGGTTGCGGACCTGCATTTAACAAATCCATGCTGTGATGGAGAAATAATTGCTTTACAGAAATGTTATGAGGACCTTTTAAGACCATTTTGGGATAGCGGACAGTTTAGATATGCCCCTATAATTTGAGATATCAGATTTATTTCCTTTTTTATAGAGGGAAATAATGAAAGATTCCTTCCAAATAGGAGGAAATGAAGATACCTGTAGTGATAAGCTAAAAAGCTTAAATAACGACCTATACAGGGAGTTTGCACACCGTATAAGGACACAACTAGGGACATTATCTGGACCAGGAGAATAAGAAAATTTCAGGGATCTTAGATTATGAAGAATATTCACCTCATCAAGTTCAGGGGTTCTGAAATTGTTAATTGTGTTAACATGATAATGGTAGGAAGTACCAGAAAATGTTGCTGAAGAAAAAGTCGTTTGGAAAAACTTTCCGAATAAGTCAGATATCTCAGGATCATTTGATGCATGCAAATTATCTAAGAAAAAATAAGAAGCAAATAAAGCCGATTTGCGCTTAGCATTAACAAAATTATAAAACCGCTTGGGATCACTTGAAAATTGCAACCTACAACGGATAAGATAAGTGTTGTAGCAACGGGAATTAAGAGAGAGAAATTTATAACGTGCCACACAAAATCTATCAAAATCACAGGAAGACCCAGAGATTTTAAATTTTGTATAGAGTCTAGACTTTAAGTTTTTTAAAGTGGAGAGCTCACGCGTAATCCAAGGTGGTTTGTATGATCCTTTTAGTGTGTTCATTAGAGGAATACATTTAACAAAAGCAGAGTACAATCTGTCATAAAAGAATTTAATGGCCACAGACATATCGGTATAACTGTAAAGAAAGGACCAGTCAATTTGTACAAGCAAAAAATTATGTGACTCAAAATTCGCTCTGCGGAAACAAAGACGCAGGTAAGGAAGAGGTGCAGTCTGTACAATACCATGGTATGTGAGACAGAGTTAAATTTCTAAGGATGGGATAATGGTCTTCAGGAAGAGACAAACGAGGGGTTTTAGACACAACGGTAACAGTACTATCATTACACCATACTAAATCTACTGACCTATGAAGATGATTTACAACAAAATTCATTTGGAAGAGAGAAAGTTCGATCAAGCTATCAATGAAAACATGGTTTCCAGAGGGAACAAGGTAACTTGAATGTCCGAAAAAGGACCAAGAAATGGTAGGTAAATTAAAATCACCCAGCACGACCAGGAGTAAGTTTGGAAACGGACATAATAGCTTCATAGTGATGCGTATAAGTTTTTATACCCGAACAATATTAGAGCACGTAACAAAGATCGCAACATGGGGAAGGACTATTTTGGCGCCAATAAATTGAATATCAGCAGGCAGAACAACTTGAATAACTTCGGAACGAAAACTTGACTTAACTGCAACAAGAACATCACCACCACGATGAAACTGGCGATCCTGTCTATAAATTACAAAATGATTACCAAGGAATTGATTATTAAGAACATTAGATGTAAGCCATGTCTCAGAAAAAAACAATGATATCAGCAACAAAAGAAAACCAGTCCCTGTACAAATTATTAAGCTTGGACAGTAAACCTCTAATATTTTGATTTGTTATGGTGATATATTGAAAGCAGAAAACTAGTTTTTTGAAGCCGAACTTGGAGCCGAAGAAGAACTAGTATGTAACGGCAGCCTTATAGAACTAGATCTATTCCTTTTCTTCTGTTTAAATTCATGAACTACTATATTTGGAGGCCAGAATTTTAGATCAAATCGGAAGGTACGCTAATTTCAAACGACGAGATTTCCCTGGGTTGTGAAAAATTGAATTTCTTCACACTTACCGTCATATTAGACTTGGACGCAATATATCCGTTGGTGAAGGTGACAACAAAAGAAGGGGAGGGGCCGAATCGAACTGATAATTACTTAGTAATTCAGTGCCCGAATCAAAATCAAGCGAGAGTTGCTTTACAGCGCTATTTAAATTAATAAATTTGTCACGTATACTCCGATATATTGATGGAAAATCAACATGGCTTTTGGAACAGGATGGATAAGACCATGTCAACTTGCCACAAGCAGATTTAGCTCTACTAAGTATTCTGCCATGGTCTCGGCCGTTCAATCCCGCACACTTTATGTGGCAAAAATTGTCACACAGCCAACATCGTACTGCCCGATGTGAATCCTCATCAAATGTCTCTATATTTTTACACGTTGGATTGCAACTACAAGAACCTCCACAAACCACCATTACCGCTTTTTTTGCTCTTTGTGCAGTTGACGACTTTGCAAAAATCTTACTTTACAAAGAAATACCTGCATTCTACACTTGGGCCAATAAAAGATGGCAACGGAGAAAATGTGAACAGATTGTTTCTAATCATCCTGGTATTAAACGGGACACTGCATTGGGTAGAGTATACAGTATACACCCTAATTATTCAGGATGTTTTCATTTGAGGCTTTTGCCTCATGATGTTCGATTTAAAGCGCTTAGTCGGCCAAAATTTTCCGACCTACCGTGCTGCTTACCACGCGCGACATTTGCTCCAGGCTGATATACATTGGAAAGATACATTGTTTGAAGCAATTATTTCCGAAATTCACTGAAAATGAGAAAATATGAAAGGAATGTCACACCAACTGTTGTGATTTAATGGTGTTGGCTTCTGCGGTGTTGGCTTCTTCGCCCCTTTGGCTGCTTTTTCTGCTGCCTTTTCCTTCAAAACAGCACGATTTTTAGGAGAGGTCAGTTCAGCACTTTCAAAATAACTTTTTAGCACGATTTTCAACACGATGTTTGGTGCGCGTATACACAATGCGACTATTAACGTTGGTGTCTGTCCAAAAACTGCAGAACGTCAAACGAACATGATTGGCAGTGCTCAAACTGTCATTCTCATACCGCATGTCAAAAATATTTAGCTGCGTCACAACTGGGCCTGCGTCACAGCTGGGCCCCCTCCCCTACTTATACCGAGGATTGCACGTTGGTGGCTCAAGTTACAAGAATTTGACTTCGAATGCAGGCATCGAGCGGGAGACAGAATGACACATGTTGACGGTATGAATAGCCATCCCGTATTTCCTCCGCAAGAACAGACGACGGTTGCTAAAGATGTGTTGAGCCTTTTTCTCCAACGAATGCGGACTGGGTGTTCACGATGCAGTTGCAGGATGATGCAATAAAAGGAATCGTGGAGATACTTAGCGGTGGCGGAGACAGATGTAAAGCGAAGCAAGTGAAGATAGATTATGTTATATCAACGAGCCGGCTGTTCAAAAGAGTCAACGGAGAAAATAAGTTGGTAATTCCTAAGGAAATTAGGTGGAGGATGCTGGTGTCATGCATGATGATTCGGGCCACTTTGGAGTCGACAAAACCATTAAACGAATTCAGCGAGACTTCTGGTTCCCACGAGTCAGGCGTTAAGTGAAGTCGTATATTGAAGAGTGTCCAGAATGTTGTATTCATAAAGTCAAAGGAGGGAAACCTGAAAGTCATCAACCATTTAGGTCCATTGCCAAGAAGCAAAAGAGGTAACTGTCACATACTCGTGATGGTGGGCGTTCAGCAAGTACACTATTTTGGCAGTCCGAATCACTAAATCAACCAGTAATCAACGCACTCAAGCAGTTGTTCTCGATTTTCGGACAACCATATCTGATCGTGGGACAGCATTCACATCAAAAGAGTTCCATAACTTTTTGGACCAACATGGGGTACATCACATAAAAACAGCAGTACGAACTCCTCGAGCTAATAGTCAGGTAGAAAGAATGAACAAAACATTGCTTAATGCTTAAAATGCACAACAAAGTCCAGTAAGGATTGGGATGGTGAATTAAACAACAAAGGAAATTTAAAGAAACCGATTTGGTCGTCATCGAATTTGTGCCAACATCGACGGGTGAGACCCACAAGCTGGACCCGGCGTATAAAGGCCCATATAGAGTGACCAGAGTACTTGGTCATGATCGTTATATCGTCGAGGACTTGCCCGATTATTCGGTCACTAATCGCAGGTATAGCAAAGCGTTTCAGCTCCAGAACTTGATTTTGAGGACGACAATCCTGAGAAATCCACCAGCGAAAATAAGATGTCAGGAAAGGCCGAGTTGTCAAGGACAAGTGATGGAACGGCAAGCAGCAGTTAGTTGTGAGATGCATTTGAGAGCGGACGGTCGTGCGAGAGGGAACTCGTGATACAAGATAATAAACGATAGTCGTTAATAAACATCATTGATCAACTCGACAACAACATTGTATTCATTATATTTGCTCTTTACATGCATTTCATACAAATCTTAACCTAACATAAGATAATTTCAAATGACTAAATATAACTTAAAATAATTAAGAGAACAATTAACCCGAATAAGAGATGAAGATAAGGAAAAATTAAGAGACTTCAAAGATTAGTAAATATGTAAAATTAAAGCTCTATTCTTTTAACAGTTCGGCGCCAACATTGACGTCATTTATGTTACTCGACATCGCTTGTGTAGTTTGAAGCTGAAGTACTCCTAGTGCCGAAACACAGTTTGATGGTGACTTCGTTTATATAAAGCGCCCAAGACACGGTCATACTTCGTATGACGCACTACTAAGTATGTGTACGTCTCATATACGAAGTATGATGGAATATCCAAATGGTTTTGATATTTCATCATACTTCAGTACTCTCAATTCTCTCTTTGAGTCCCTCTATTTTTGCACTCTCTTGCAAGCTATCTCATTTACGCTTGCACAAGGTAAGTATGTATAAAAAAGACAAACATAGACAAGTGTTCACCTTTTTGAAATATTTGAACTGAGCAGACGTAAGCGCTAGTAGGAACTATTTTCAAAGTGCCGACGGCTAGTGTGAAATATTTGTGAATTGCCGTCGGCTTGTGAACGATTGAACTGCATGCACGACACACCTTCAATCACTTCAATTCACACATACACAAATGCTTGACCATGCATGCAGTACCGTGTCGGGTAGGATTTAAGCTGTATTTCGGCACTAGGGCTACTTCAGCTTCAAACAACACAAGCGACGTTGAACAACACAAGCGACGTCGACGTTATTGGCTTTTAGTAAAAAAAAAAACAGCTAGGCATGTATATCAGTTGAATTCGAAAATAAAATAATAATAACGGAAAGTAATTATTAAACACAAAATTATTAACTATTAATAATTACAATTATAATTAAGTTTATTTCATTATTATAATGATCATTAATTGTTAATAAGTAATTATTATTATTCATTGTTTTTATTATTATAGATATTTGTCATTCACTAAAGACAGCGACACTTTGTTTCACATTCACCAAAACAGGTATTTCTCATTCACTACAACATCAAACAGTTCTTTTTCGTTCACAACACAGCTGTTCTCATTTCACAAAGAAGTTCTTTTCCCATTTTCCAATATTGTATTTTGATAAAGTTGAAGTTGGGCAATTTTTAACGTTTTGGCTTTGCCGACGAGTTTATGTAGTTGACTTCATACATTTTCAGACATTTTAACTTTTCTGTTTCGTCTCCTTGAAAGCCAGAACAAACGATTTGAAAGAATACAACATTAAAATAAACTATTAACAAAGTAAACTCTACTTCGGTTTAACAAACTATATTATGAGCTGAAAACTAAAGTTAAATATTCGTATCAATGGCCTTTTCACACCGAACATGAATCGATTCTATGTCGAATCCACCATTGAATCGGACAACAACCACAAGGAAAAATGGTAGTTGTTGTTGTAGAATATGAATGGATTCAGGTAGATGCAGCAATGGAATGGGATGTGAATCGAAACAGGGATGGGAAATTTCTGATAGTTTGAAAAAAAATGTCGGTAATTTTCGGTTGGGAACTATCATTTTCGATAGACTTCAGCCCTTTTTTTTCAAACCAAAACAAATACCAGAAAAAAGGTTATCATTGGCTATGCCAAAGATATAATACTCTTCACGCTCCTTCCGGTTGCATCCAACCAAACGGCGACAAATACCAGATATCAGATATGTTTCCTTTCTTAGCATCACTATATTCTCTCTCTGTTACAATTTGAGTATCATCAGAAAACACAGTTTGAATATCAAATGTGAGCACTGTTGGAGGGGCACAATACAATTTTGTAGGTACTTCTTTTTAAATTTGGGTTTGTATGGGAGGTACCCCATATGGAAAAAAAGAAACCTATGTGCGAATTTTCTCTAGTTCAAAAACTGAGAGAATCCTTTTCATACATACAGACGGGCATGGCTAAATCAACTCGTCTTATCGAGCTGATTGAAAATATATGTACTTTATGTAGTCTGCGATGTCTTCTTTTGTGTGTTGCAAACTTCATGACAAACTTATAATTCTATTTACTCCCGTGAAGTGTATAATATGAGGGTACTTCCAAATACTATCAAGCTGTAGCAATGTTAAGAACAAAAATTAGGGCCCCAGCCGGCATGGTGCTTGCGTCTTTCATTACTGTACTTAACTTAAACTTTCGGACCTTACGTATTCAGACAAATGTCCAATTTATCTGGTAGAATAAGTGTTGTTGTTTCCTGTTTGATAAGGTGGAATAAAAAACTTATCCTCCTTACTAGCAAAACCGTTACGTCTTATGGATGGAGCTTTTAAAACGTCCATATATGGGAAGTACCGAATGGCCGCGTTGCTTCCTCTAGGGTTCTGGAAATGAGCAGAAACAACAAGTTTAACACTTTACATGAGGACTCCTAGAGTGTTTCAAGAAGAAATTGGTGGCATACCTATTTAAAAAAACCAACAAATTTCATTTCATTAATCAACAAACATCAGCTGATCATGATTTTGAATTGATTTCGTTAAGTCCAGGGTTATTTAAAATTCAATTTAATCGTGATTATTTATATACTCAGTGTTAGCATACTTCGTAAACATGAGAATGCTACAGCAATTAACAATTGAACTGGAAACCATGGCTGCAATGGAAATGGTGATGGAAATTTAGTGGAAGATTAATTTTTTTCCCGGCAAGCATGCAACTGCAGTATATATGCAAATTACATAAAAGTAAATCTAACTGAAGATCCTCAGGATTTAAATAAAAATGCTTTTCGATTTAAGTTATAAGTTATGTATAGATTTTTCCAAAAGCGGGAGAGCCATATAAATAAATCTCATTGGCAACAAATTGACAAAACGAGATAAAGATGTGATCGTTGGCTTGACATTCTTGGGACGTCTGCCAATTATAAACTGGTGTTAATTAAGGCGGATGTATTTGCATTTGTAAATGGACTAAGTCTACTAGACTAAAGTGTTAATTCCATAGTGTTACTTTAGAGAAGCCAATTTTTGACTCAGCCAAGTCTATAAAATCTCTACTGCAATAAATGTAACTGGATACAACTTTGTTTTGAAGCTTTTGACAATTTAGCAGTATAACAACGATGGAATTGGCTCAAAATAATTTCAATACGAAAATGAAGACTCATAACACTGTAGTTAGCCAAATTCACCCCAAATCACATACAACACCTCTGTTTTGTAATGAAACAAGACTATAAGTTTCACACATATTGATTTTACCGACCTATTCTCATGGTTTTTGCGTTAACAACGCAAACAATATAAAATATTTTCATCTTTCTCATTCTCGCTCAAGTTGAAAGCTGCGCTGTTAATAAAAACTGTTTTTGAAATCAGTCTGTAAACTTCAGATTATGCAAGCTTGGCAGCTTAGAAGAAAACGAAATTATTTGAATATTTCAAAAAAATTAAAATTGGTTTTTCTTAGGGAGTGCACGCTTGGGCTTCAATTGGTGAAATGTTCAAAATCTTATGAAGCAAACAGCACAGATTTTCTCAGAAAGCGTTAGAAGCCGAAAGTTAGTCAACTTTGAACTTCCGAAGATTTTCAGTGTTGAGAATGGGTAAGAGACTGGCTCGTCAACCGAAAACAGCTGTTTTCGAACCAAAAAATAACTCTTTGGTGTTATGGTGAATTACAAAAATCTGTTTTTGTGAATGGCAAACAGCAATGCCATTTCATTTATTTATCGTTTTTTTTTAAAGTGGAGTGCAAAACTATTTAACTTGGAGGAAATATTTATTGAACAGCTAAAAAAACATAAGTCCATTTTCATTGTGATATTCATTTTTCTTTCATCTTTTATATGATTACCAACATCAAAGCAAAACAATTTTGTTTTATTTCACAACAACTGTTTTTTGTTTACGTTGAGAAGCGTGAGATGTTTGCGCTGTAACTAGAAGCGTGGGAAGCTTTGAAAGTCATTGAAAAGCGTATAAGGCCGTAGCGTCCAAAGCTTGCTGTGTCGTTGGTCCTAATTCAATTATTTTCTTTTGAACAAAAAAAAAAATGTTTGGTGATGTGATGAATGATAAAAAACTGATTTGGTGAATAGCAATTAAAATTTTGATGTTTTTGTGAACGCCAAACACATGTTTGTTGCTTATTTGTTTTCGTTTATTTTAAATTATTTGCATGCTCAAATAAAAGATATGGGCTATTAATAACTATAAATTTTTTTTAACATTTTTTATTTTGTGTTAAGCATAAGTCATTGCATTTAATGAGTAAATATGAACTTAATATTAATTGAGAAGTTGTTCACTTTTTATTTTCGGATTAATTTATTTATTCATTCAAATTAACTATAATGAATTTTGTTATCAAAATAATAAAATGAAAATTGGATCGAACCAAACAATGTATCATTTTGATTTTGTTAAAAACAAAAAATATTTTTAAGGCATGATTATAATTGTTCAACTTAAATGCAATTTAAAATAAACATATTTAAACTAATTATTTGCAAGATTTCTCCTAATTACTATTATTTCATAAAATATATATATTTTTCAATACATATATGTAAGCTATAAAGCTTTAGCGAAATAATAAATGACTACCAATACCAAAGCAAAACTGGCCACAATTAACAATTTCAATATTGTTATTTCACAATAGCTGTTTTTTGTTTACCTACGGAAGCGCGCAAAGCGACCTATATAGTTTGAAGCTTAGAACGCGTAGGAAGCCGTAAAACGCGTATAAAGCCAAAACGTACAAAGCTTGCTGTGGAGTAGGGACTTTAAGAATGAGAAGATTGAAGAAATTGTGTAAGAAATAGAGGTGGCGCCAACTTTATACAGTGTCGTTCTGAATTTTTGACGTCACAAGTATATCAGTGTATAGAACGCTGAAAGAATGCATTTAGTGTTTAACATAACTTGAAAATGCATTGCAAATTGAAGAAGCAGTCATTTGTTTTCGCTCTGATCATCTTGTGTGGACTTACATTATTTTCAAAATTCAAATTAAATTACAATATTAAGATGATATGAGCGATTGACTGTAGATAATAGAAATTTGGCTCGCCCCAAGATTTTATTTTAGTGTGATCAATGCTCTAGATTGATGACTGGTACCTGGAACCTACATAATTATTTTTGAGCTTTTAGTACATTATACACATCATTATTATGTTTCTGTACAAAATAAAACCTATTAACTTAAATCTTTTCAGCGGCGTTGCTCAGTGGGAGAAATGCCGATTCGGCGGCGCTTTTTCAATAACTTGAAAAAAAAGAACTAATCCTTGGTTTGGAATTTTGTACATATCTATACATATTATAAAATCGTTGACTTTGTAAGTTTGTTTTTCACGTGAACAAGTATCAATTAAAATGCACTCAGTCCATTCAAAATCTAATTACTGAGACACAAGAATCTTTTTTTGGAGAAGCGCATAGACTTTATATCATAAAAATTGATCCACAAAATATGAATTAATTTATAATTCAAAAAATTTTAAATCCGTTTTTTCTTACAAATGTTATAATAAACCATACAAAAATGAAATGTAATACCTCAAAGAAACATTTTGTCGTTTCTAAGACCAATACAGACAATTGCAGTCGTTGGCCGAGCGCGCTGAGGAGTCGTTGCAGTGTATGAAAATCAATGAAAAACAATACAAAACATCGCGTCACCGGTTCGATTCCCAGTTTTTACAAGTCTATTTTTTTTTTATTTTTCGCTATTTGATTATTAATATTATTTTTTTTTAAATCATGTTATTTACAATAGTACCCAAAGTTAAAAAAAAAAAATTATATCCCCTTAAAAACTACGAGGATAGCTCAATAAGTCCCTAGAAAAAAGCATTTAAACAATTTTTTTTGGTAAATATTTTTTTATTTTTCAACATAATCTCCTTGGAGCTCTATAGACTTAGTAAGACGTTTCTCTAATTTTTTTAACCCTTCAGAAAAATAAGTTTTTGGAAGGTCCTCAAAATAAGCATTTGTTTGATCGATGACTTCTTCATTTGAAAAAAAAAAACGTTGTCCACTGAGCCATTTTTTCAGGTTTGGGAATAGGAAAAAGTCACTGGGAGCTAAATTTGGCGAATACGGTGGGTGGTCGACCAATTCGAACTTTAATTCTTCAATTTTAGCCATTGATCGTAAACATGTGTGAACGCGGGCATTGTCCTGATGAAAGAGGATTTTTTTTCTGTTTAAATGAGGCCGTTTTTTTCAATTTTTTCTCTTAGCTGGTCCAATAAAGATGCATAATACTCCCGTGTTATTGTTTTTCCTTTTTCCAAATAGTCAACGAAAATAATTCCACGTGTATCCCAAAAAATAGTAGCCATAACCTTACCAGCTGATTTTACAATTTCGCCTTCTTTGGACATGGTTCGCCTTTCAAAATCCACTGTTTCGATTGTTCTTTCGTTTCGGGAGTGTAGTGGTGAATCCATGTTTCATCTCCAGTCACAAACCGACGAAAAAACTCATTCGGATTACGTTGCATGAGCGACAACAGAGCTTTAGAGGCAACCACCTTATTGCGTTTATTGTCGACTGCCGAAATCTTTTTCATACACAATTTTTCATGTAAAATAGAAATGACGCTACCTTTTGATATCCCTGTAACCTCAACTATCTCACTCAACTTTAATCTTTGATCACTTAACACCATATCATGGATTTTATTGATCATTTCTGGCGTAGTCACCTCTACAGGCCGTCCTGAGCGTGGTTCATCCTTTGTTGATGTACGACCACGTTTAAATTCATTTAACCAGTTATAAATAGTTGCAAGTGAAGGAGCAGATGTGCCGTTAACTAAATCCAACTCATTTTTTATTTCCTTTGCTGTTAAGCCTTTTATATGAAAATGTTTAATAACAGATCTAAACTCAATTTTCTCCAGTTGTGTAAGCAAACAAATTTTTTTTCTTCAATGCACGAGAAACACACAACAACTCAACCAATCTGGCTGAAACTTCACAGCATACCTAGACGGTAGTGATGCTGCATGAAAACAGACCATTTATAGTAAACGTTGCGCTATCTGTTGGATTTTCTAAGGACTTATTTACCAATCCTCGAAACCTGCAAAAATACGATCGTCGTCTCATCGCATTAAGCATCGAGTCTCATATAAAATAAATTTATAATTCAAAAAATTCAAAATGTATTTTTTCTAACATATACTACTATATATCATAATAAACCTTACTGACATTAAATGCAATACCTCAAAACATCTTCTAAGACCACTTGAGACAATAGAAGTCGTTGGCCGAAGGAGCTAATGCGTTGGTTCAGTATATGCAGTATAGAAATACAAAATACGAACAAAAAAATACAATTCATGTATATCCCTACAAAAACTAACCTTTACTAGTACGATCGTTGAATATAATTTTTTTGTTTTATTTTCTGCTATTTTGACTATTTCTATATCTATACATATACATATAAATATTGTATCAAAGTGTAATAACGTAAACAATAAAGAAAAACAGCAAAAGTTTTCGTTATATTTACACTGTACGTTGGACACCCAGCCAGCATTTTTTGAAATTTGCGATCATATTCGAGTCTTTTTCGAGTTGCCTGACAGATTAAAATAGTCAAATATGCGCGCATTTTCTGAGCATAAATGATACTTTTGTCGGGAGAAAATTGTACCCTAGCCGCGATTCTTCTAAGTGGACGCATTTATGGCTCGCTTTTCTTCGTGTCATATTTTGATCATTTATAAGTCTTCTTCGAGTCATATTCTGATCATTTATAAGCCTTCTTCGAGTCATATTCCTGATCATTTTTGATTCATTTCGAGTCATAGGCGATAACCTCCTCCGTCAATTTTTTAAGTGCCCGTGAATTACCGTCCATTTGAAGTTTCAAATTTGAAACTTCAGTTTTCAATGATCTAATTTCGTTGCGTAATTCCATTAAAAGGCTTTGAACGGAGTCAGACAGGGGTGCAGCAATGTTTTGCACTGAAAACAATACTTTTTTAGTATAACTGGGAAAATAATGGATTTATTGTATTACTAAATTATTCAGCGACATTGTCTTATTAATTGCTTCACTTTGAATTTACCTTTTATTATTAATTAATTTTTTCACTTTGAAATTTGGACTGCACTCCACTCTTCAACAAATATTAATGAACAAAAATGTAGAATTTTAAATTTCTATTCATATTTGTGAAAAAGAAAGACGAAAAAGTCCCGTTAGAATCACAAGAAATACCGTATTGCATAGACCAGCGGCGCCAAGTATTGCTACACATTCAACAGCCACAATAATCATATTTCAATCTCCAGCATGATCAATTTTCGATATCTCTACATTTTATTATTGTAGTTCCGAGAAATCACATTTTGAGCGTAAAGATGAGTCATTTTCCTCTTCTTTGAATTGCATATGAAATTAATAACTTTTTAATCATCAAGGACTCGAATAAGACTCAGCAAGATGATTTTTGTTAAAATGATCTTCCAAATGCTAGCTGGGCAATTGGTTATAGATAAGATGTATGTATTGATGAAGTTTTTGTCTGTGTATCGGTTTATTTCTTCTTTTGGGCGCGTAAATCAAAGTTAAAAAAACCATTTTTATGTTCTATTACTTATTTGTTACGTTTTTTTTTCATGTTTCGTTTTTTCATTTTTCTATTGGAATATTGCAATACAAAATGCAAACAAAATATAAAATTTATGTATATCTCTTACAAAACTAAATTTCCAAAATATTATCGTTGGCTCATGGCGTTAAGCATCGGCTCGCAATACATAGGTAATGGGTTCTACTCTACTTAAGGAACATATTTTGTTTTTCTGCTATTTGACTATTTCTATACATATACTTTATGAAAGCATAAAAAGAAAACAGCAAACAGCAAAAGTTTTCATTACATTGGACAATTGGTTATAGATTAGGTATATGTATTGATGAATTTTTTGTCTATGTCTGTTTTTAGATGCACCCGGTGGTACGGGGAAAACATTTCTCACCAAAGTCATCTTGGCCCAAATACGGAATCAATGCAAAATTCATCTTGCTGTTGCTTCATCAGGCATAGCAGCTACATTACTACCGCCCATACAATGTTTAAAATACCCATTAACTTGGACATTACGGAAAGTCCAGTTTGCAACATATATAGAAACACTGACAAAGCACAGATTTTACGAGATTGGTGTTTAATAATATGGGCTGAATGCACAATGGCACACCGTAAAGCAGTTGAAGCGATGGACAGAACATTGCGAGGCATAAGACAAGATGATCGGCCCATGGGTGGCGTCACAATGCTAATCTGTGGTGATTTTAGACAGAAATTACAAATAACATCTCGAGGAACGAGGGCTGATGAAATTAAAACATGTCTCGAGTTTATGGCGGCATTTTATACCAATGCATTTAACATTTAATCTGCGGGCACACACAGGAGGTAACCCAAATGCACAAATGTTTTTCGACTTTCTACTAAACATTGGTGACGGAACATATCCACAAGTAGAAGGAAAAATTATGCTGTCTGAAAATCTATGTAATACTGCTTCATCACTGCAGGACCTTATATCATCTGTGTATGGTGACCCAACATTATTGTCAAATCAACCAAATTCATGGCTATGCGAAAGAACAATTCTAACACCACGCAACGATCAGACCGCAGTAATTAATGATGGAATATTGACGGGTGTCCCGGGGGAAAGCACTAAATATCGTTCTATTAATAGAGTAATGGAATAAGAAGATGCTACCAATTATCCTATAGAATTGTTAAAATCTCTGAGTGCCCCCGGTCTGCCACCACACAGTATCAAATTAAAAAAAGGAGTACCCATTATCCTTTTAAGAAATTTAAGTCCTCCTAAATTGTTTAACGGCAACAGATTAAAAGTGAAGACTTTACAACCAAACGTTATTGAGGCAGAGATTTTGACCGGTTGCGGCAAAGGACGGAGCATTTTCATACCTCGGATTCCTCAAATTCCCAATAATTTCCCATTTCATTTCAAACGCGTTCAGTTTCCAGTGAGCTTATGGTACGCAATGACAATTAACAAAGCACAAGGACAAACTTTTTCGGTAGCGGGCATAGATTTGAGTGTTAGTTGCTTTTCGCATAGTCAGTTATACATGGCTCTTTCCCGTATTAGCAATTCAAATAATTTATATGCACACATTCCTGAAGATTCAACTTCAAATGTTGTGTACCGAGAAGCGTTATTGTAGACAGGTATATTATAATTTAATTCAAAATCGCATTTTATTGCCCAAGTCCTTTAAATCTAATATTGTTTAACATTCGGGCGGGACAACGTTACTTACAAATTAAAAAGATTTTTTTTGAAAGCAAAACAAAGTTTGCCGGGTCAGCTAGTTATAAATAAAATAATCTATTTTTGTTTTTTTTTTTTTTAATTTTTAATAATTGCAGCAGTTTGTATATCTTTTCCGCGAACCTGCCACTTTTTTATTGGCAATCTGTAGGCGATATAGATAATACACTCGAAACACTGTATCCATGCATGAAGTGTCGAAGGTCCAAACTCATATAAATGTTCCTGTGGTTGTCTCTACCGAATCAAGTTCAGATCGTTCATAATTTTCGGAGTCGCACCACAAATTCCGCAAGATAGTGACGATGACTCTGCAATGGCATTGAACACTTCTCCATCGATTATTGTTAAATGGAATTCATGGCGTATTTGTTGTAAATTGAAAGTTGTTGGCAGGATTTGTTCAATTTGATTCTCAAAATTTTTTACCTCAACTCGAACTAGGTCTACTGATTCCTTTTCAAAAATTATTTTAATCGGTCTGCAAAAGCGAGTTGAGGAAGGCAGGTTATTTTGCCATAGTATTTTAGATCCTTTTTGTATTTGTAAAGGCACTATACATACCGCAAATAAATGTTCATCAATTGTTCCAGTGTCGGGAATACTAAAACGTTGACGGTATGTAGAGTGTCCACTGCTACCATCGCAACGCCATTTATATATTGCTTTTATATAATCATTGTTATTACAGTCGCTGGGATAGCATTCCTTTTTGGTATTCACTAAAACATCATAGCTCGGGTAAATGTTTGCATTTCGTTCTTTGGCATCATATTGCATCATTTTATAAAAATATTTTGTGCAGCCTCCATCTGAAAAGTGTGCTAAAGCGTCATCAGTTGTATAGGGAATATGAACTTTAGCCTCTGAGTCCACAACTTTAAGAATTTTTGAAAATTTATCTGAATCGGAGCGCAACTTTGGAAAAAAGCGCGAATTACGTTGTTTAAAACAGGGAAAATGTAACAAAAGGTTCTCTTCAGAGATAAGTAAGTTGCTTCCTTGGTTGAAATCTTAAGACTAACATTATTGAAAAAACCTATTATACATTATACCTTTGAATTCATAAAGTAACAGTTGATAAATGACCGAGAGAATAGCTGTTCATATTTACTCTATGATTTCAAAATTACAATATATGAGTTGATAACTGACCAAGAAAGTAGCTGTTCATATTTACTTCAAAAACAGGTTCGGATTAAGGGTATATATACTGAGGGTATATAACTCCTCCCACCTTGGTTAAGGAATACTCCTGGATTCATTTTCTTGTTTCACTTATCAATTTACAATAATCACTGAACTTTTCCTAAATTTCAATAACGATTCATTAATTAATTTACAATTATTGCTTAGCTATTTGATTAGAATTCATCCATTTATAATTATTACCTAATTCTTCTGCTATAATTAAGCTATAAAATTACAATTGTTATTTAATTAGAATTTAAAAAAAAAAAAACAAAAAAATATTTATTAACTTACAATTACTATTTAATTTTTCATATATATTTGTTTGTATTCTATTGTTTATATTCATTTTTGTTACGTATTTAGATAAAAAAAACAAAAAATTCATTTTATTATTTTTTTCATGTTTCTGAATATTTTGTTGGCCGTTTGATATTAGTCATAAATGCCTATCAGATTTCTTTTTACAAATTTTGGCTCCTCTTTGTGCCTTAGGCTCTTATAATTTTTAATAAAACCAGTATTCCTAGTCTCCATGTATTCCTCCCTATTCCTATTCTCTGTCTCTATTCTTTTTTCCTTTGTCTTCTTAATGTTGTTATGTACCACTTCATTATTTATTCTATTACTTTGCACATCGAACGGTGAGCATTTAATAGTGATATGTTATGTGTTATTTAAAAGTATACTGCCCTAGACATTTGATCTACTATTGGTAGTTTTTCATCAATGTTAAGTGTTCTAATTTTTTCTGTAATTGTATTATTTAGCCTTTCTATGTCACTATTTACAGTGTCACTGTTTGGTTCGTAAAATGGTATTTAATTTTTTCTTGTTGTAGGAATTGTTTCACGTTTATATTATTGAATTCGTTATCGAATATGAACTTTGAGACTCAGCCCTTTATTGCCAAGAATTCTCTGATTTTCTGAACTAATGTACGGCTGTTTCTATCTTGTAATTTGAAACATGTCGCTACCTTGGAGAATTTATCTTTAAATACTATAAATGGTTGTTTGCTATTAACATATGAATCCACATGTACTTCTTCATTAGTTATTTTTGGTGTTTCCGTGTACGTAAATTTATTTCTTATTGGGTTTCTATCATATTTCCCTCCTGCACATATATCGCAATTGTTAATAATCCTGTGTATATATTCTTTTAACTTTGGGTTGAACATTCTTTTCTTTAATTGTTCATATTTTGCGATTATGCCACAATGTCCGCTCTCCTTCTTATGAAAGAGTGCCATTTGTTTACTAAGCTCCTCAGGCTTTTCGATATTTTTTGCATGATGTGTACACTTAACGAATTCTTTTCGGGGTGTGCTAATGTATTCTTTTTTTACTATCCTCTGAAGTTTATAATATTCATGGTCGCTTAAATAGAAATATATTCCTATTTTCCCTGTTTGTATTTCCCTGCGCAATATATTTAAGTCATGGTTGTTATCTACATCACTTTTTTCGATAAAAATAACTTCGTTCCCAAATACATTTTCTACCGTACCACGTTTGTTCTGTACTAATATAATTTGTGTCCTAAATCGGTTTACCACTGTTTCTAATATAGGCACACTGTATCCTAAATTTTCTTCCTGTGAATGAACAGTTTGGACCTCCATTGAAGTATCATCACCTTGATCTTCAATGATTTCCCCTGTGTCCTGTTCATTTACATTTAATATGTTTATTTCATCTTCTCTTATTCTACTTAAAAAGTCAGTCGTTTTTCCTTTTATGTATTCTAGTTTGAAATTATGTTCCCCGAGACTAATAAGCCATCTTTGTAGCCTTGGATTTATATCCTTGCCTGAGTACTTTGTCATGAGCCATTTTAATAGTTGATGATCGCTTTCTAACTTGAACTCAGTTCCGTATACATACGGTCGGAAATACTTTACTGCCCAAACTATTGCTAGAAATTCTTTCTCGATGGCAGCATAGTTTGTCTCATGCTTATTAAGTGTTCTTGACACAAAGGCAATTGGGTTTCCTTCCTGGGATAGAACAGCTCCAATCGCGAAATTACTAGCGTCCGTTGTTATAGTGAATTTTTTCATGAAATCTGGGTATCTGAGAATAGGTGAATTTGTAACTATGTCTTTTAGCTTTTGAAATGCAGCTATGTAATTAGGATTGCTTACATTTATTTTTTCATCCTTTTTCAGGTAAACTGTCATCGGATGTGCTATTCTAGCGTAATCCCGAATGAATTTTTTATAAAAACCAGTTACCCCTAAGAATGAAAGAATGAATCTGCTTCGTTGTTGTAGGTAATTTTAAATTTTGTATTACGGATACTTTATTTGAACTTGATTTGATTCCCTGTGCTGTTAGGACATGGCCTAAAAACTGTGTCTCCTTTTTTCAGAAATCGCATTTGTCGACTTGTATCTTGAGTTTCGCCCTTCTTAAGTATTTTAGTATGGCCCTGATGCTGCTTTTGTGTTCCACTAATGATGTACTAAATATGAGTACATCGTCCATATAAACAACACAAGTTTTGTTTATATGTTCCTTGAGGACATTATTCATTAGTCTTTGAAATGTAGATGGGGCTTTTTTTAACCCAGAAGGCATCCTAAGAAATTCGTAATGCCCCGACGGTGTTGAAAATTCTGGCTTTGGTCTATCCTCCTCTCGTACCATTATCTGGTGGAAACCTTTTGCTAGGTCTAGGGTAGTGATATACTGTGCCCTTCCCAACTTGTCAAATAAACTATCCAAGTTCGGAATTGGGAATATGTCATTGATTGTGACATCATTAAGTCGTCTATAGTCTATACTTCTTTTTCCCCGAGTTATCGATTTTTTTCTCCACAATCCAGAGAGGTGAATTATACGGTGAGTTACTTTCTTTTATGATATTCTGTTTTAGCATTTCATTAATTTGTTGCTGTATTTCTCTTTCATGGACTTGCGGATATTTATATATCTTCGAATATATAGGTTCATCTGCACTTGTTACTATTTGGTGTTGTATCTCATGTGTTGCCGACAATACATCACCATCTTTAAAAAATACATCTTTGAAATCTCCAAGTAGCCTTAAGGTTACCTGCTTCTCTTCGCTATTCATATGGTCCATATTAATATGATTTTGAATGATTCGCTCCCTTATCGGTTGCAAAGTGCAAATATTGTGCATTCCCTCAGGATACTCATATTCTTAAAAATACAATTTGTTACCCAAAATCTCAACAAACTTCAGTTCATTGTTTATTTTTGCCTTTAATGCCGTTAAGAATTTTGCCCCATTATAGCGGAAAAATTTTTAGGGTTCCCTTACATTTGAATTCATCACCATTTAAAGTTCTATAGAAGCAAGATTTCTTTAATGCTGTATAGGGGTAGATTCTCTGAAATGTCCCTGGTTTTAGTACACTTGTAGTCGCACCCACATCAACCAAGCATCTAATTTTCTGTTTTCCCAAAGAGATAACTATTATTGGCAATGCCGATCTGGAGGCAACATTAAAAAATTTACTTGTTCTTCCACCTCATTCGAATCTTGCTCAATAGTGTCTATCTCCATATATGTGGGCATTAGGTTTGATCTTTGTGAGTCTATGCTCATATGAGAAACTCTGGTTTGTCCAGAATTGTAGGGAACTACTGTTTTGATTACTATATCTGCTATTTTTATTATACTGGTTCCGATATTGGGGTGATCCGTTTTGATTATACTGATGCTGGGATTGGGAGGAGGGTCTAGTATAGCTATTAAATGAATTCTGGTTTTCCCGATGTAACTGTGTTTGTTTGCTAGTATTATTTTGGTTTTGTGTATTATTGAATGAATTTTGGTTATTCAGATATGTTTGTTTATAAGTATTATTTTGGTTGTTTTCTGGGTTGCTAGATGAGTTTCGGTTATACTGATATGATTGCTTGCAAGTATTGTTTTGGTTATTTCGTGTATTATTGGATCTGTATTTATAGTAAATTGCCCTAGGATCATCCAAGGCTTTAATTTGTGTGTACCTCATTACAATTTCGTTCATAGTACTCCGCTGGTCTATATGAGACTTCAGAGGTATATCGATCATCTCTATCATTATATTTAACCAAGTCTCTATCTGTCCTACTGGGCTCATATATTTGAGATTTATCCTCATCAAACAAATGTATTCGGTTTAAATCATTTTGACATTTTCTAAAATAACTAAACATTTCGCTTAAATTATTTTCTCTAATGTTACGACACCGATTAAATACATCGCCATATGTCAACCTTGGTTTATAATGGTCCCTCAACTTAGATTTCACCTGGTCCCATGTTCCCATTCTACTCCGAGCTCCCTAACGGAATTACCAGCTGTACCTGCTATCTTGTCATTCATTATAATTGACATCCCCAATCTCCTCAATTGTAAATTATTCGTTGGGCAACATGCCATTACAGCCTCTACCGAAGCTACGAATGCCGGCACAGTATGATCTCTGCCCAGAGATTTCAGTTGACGAAGCTGTGTTAAACCTTCGGTGTTAAGATCAGTTCACCCTGTAACTGCTGCATTTGGTGTTGTTGTTCCTGTCGTTGCATTTGCTGCTGTACTTCCTGTTATTGCGTCAGTTGCTGCAGTTCTTGTCGTAACTGAAGTATGACTGCCTCTTGGCCCCTCACTATCTCAGCCAAGTTGTTATCTCGTTGCTCTGCCATTCTCGTGATATATGTATATTATAATAAGAATCTGTTTACCTTTATCTTGTTTTGTATCGTTGTATATGTTGTAGTTTTACGTTGATTTTTGTTTTAATTACCGTTATTGTTGTCTTGTATATGTTAAATGTTTTATTGCTGTTGTTATTTATTTTTGTTTTATAAATTTCCTTTACTGATGATTCTTTTATGTTGATTTATGTTGATATTGTCTTTGTAAATAATTCATATAATTTCATTAGCGTTATGTTGTTACAGCTATTGTTATTTTGTTTTTGCTTAATATCTTTTTCTTTATTTTTAACTACAGTTTGATGATTATCGTTAAATTCCTATTATCATATTCTTCACCAATAAATTTCTTTGCTTTGTAACAATTATACTGGTTTATTTTAATTTTAAAGAGGTATATACTATCACCAGACACTGTCGTCAAATGGTGAAAATAGAACCACCACATCAGCACAATGACGTACCACAATGCCATAGATGCCAGGAATACTCGCACACCAAACGCTATTGTCGTAAAAAATTTAAGTGTGTCAACCTCTTGTTTAAAACCACGTGAAGAGCCACCAAAATGCGCCCTCTGCGGTGAACCACATACAGCCAATTACAAAGGCTGCAGTGCTTACAAAAATGCGATTGCTTTAAAAACGCCAACTTCACGTGCGAAACATACAAATGGGCGCCAAATACACCTCACAGGTTACCCGGACTGACATTCGCAGAGGTGTCCAAGAACCCGCAGTTAGCGCTTGAGAGTCAATGTGATCAACCACAAGGTAGTAAAAGATTACCTCAACAACAAGTTGTGCAGCAGACCTCTGGTCTAAATCAGCAGAAAGGCACTCAAGGCAACCGGAAACAAGTTCAGCAACAACTTCATCAAATTATACAAGGGAAACAAAATCCCCATCCTTCGTCTCTACAGAGCAATAATCAACGAAGTTCGTCGCCCACTCAATCTGAAAGGATTGCCATGTTAGAATCGAGACTGGATGATTTGAATAACCGTTTTGACAATTTCATGGAGACGCAATCCAAAATACTTGCATTGCTCACCACCATGGTAGAAAAAAATGTTTAATTTAAACATCAACATAGACATTTGGAACGCAGATGGAGTCCTACAACGCAAGAATGAGCTAGAGTTGTTCTTGACAACCAAAGCAATTGACATCATGCTCATTGCAGAATCCCACTTATCTAAAACTACAAGGTTACGAAATATACGCTGCCAACCACCCAGACGATAACCGCATGGAGGAGGAGCTGCAGTTATTATACGCACTGGCATCAAGCATCATCCCATTGATCCGATTCGGACTGAATCGTTGCAAAGTGCTGGGGTGAAAATCATCACCAAATCTGGTGAAATAATCATTGCAGCAATCTATTGTCCACCTGGTTTTCAATTAGGCGAGCGGGACTTTAATGACTACTTTGAAGTGCTTGGCCCGAGATTCTTGGTTGGTGGCGACTGGAATGCCAAACACCGTCTATGGGGATCCAGGCTCGCCACACAAAGAGGTAGACAAATTTTCGAGTCTATCGTTAAAAGTAACAAAGAAGTGTTGGCTACTGGATCACCTACTCTATACCCATATGACAATCTTCGATGTCCGGATGCAGTTGATTTCGCTATATTCAATGGTATTCATTCAAGTTTGCTGTCAATCAAGGAATCCGCAGACCTCAGTTCCGACCATATACCGCTACTCGTCAATTTATATACCTCTCCAGAGTTCTACAATGTAAAAAAGCGTTTGCTGCCGATGCACGTCAATACAGACAAATTCAAAATTAAGAACAAGTATTGATATTGACGATGCAGTGGAGTTATTTTCACGTAACATCCAAGAAGCCGCAGATTTTGCCACCACAAATCAAATATTCACCCCTTACAACTCACCTCAGTCCCTTTTAAAACCTGAGGTCCTTGAATTGGTGAGGTTCAAACGTAGGTTGCGTCGTCGATATATGCGTAGCCGCAATGAAAGAGACAAGATAGCCTGGAGAAAAGCTGCTCGAGAACTCAAACAGAAACTAGCAGACATCAAAACTGAATTCTTCAACAATCTACTGAGTAATGCGGACCCCAACAAAAAGATTGGTTTCAATTTATGGAGAGCAACTAAATGCGTAAAACAACAACCACATAGACACGCCCCGGTGAGAGATTCATCCAACAACTGGTGTCGTTCTGAGAAAGAAAAAGCAAAGGCATTTGCGGATGAGCTTGAGAAGCGCTTCACTCCACTGCTTCTTGCTGATAACACAGATAAAAATGAAACAGCATTAGCCTTATCTGCAATGGACTCTGACTTGGACCTCACAAAACATATCACTCCTAGTGAGGTAAAAACACTTGTCAAAAAAATGAAAACCAAGAAGTATCCTGGACATGATGAGATAGACGCTAGAGTGGTCAAAGCCCTCCCCCACAAGGGTTTGTTGCTTTTGGTTATGATATTTAATGCCATGCTGCGTTTTTGTCACTTCCCATTCAAATGGAAGTGTGCAGCAATCGTGATGATTCCCAAACCTGGAAAGCCCGAGAATCTTATCGGATCGTACAGACCGATAAGTCTGCTTCCGACCTTCTCGAAAATATTCGAAAGATTATTTTTGAGAAGAATGCTGGAGGTACGGGGCGTTCAGAGTGTCATACCAAATCAGCAATTTGGCTTCAGGCCTCAGCATGGTACGCCGGAGCAATTGCATCGAGTGGTGCAACATATCCTCACTGCATTCCAAAAGAAAAAATATTGCTCGGCTGTATTCTTGGACGTCAAACAAGCCTTCGATAGGGTATGGATCGATGGCTTACTTCACAAACTAAAAGATCTACTCCCAAGCAAGCAATTTCTTCTTCTACGGAGCTACTTGACAGATAGAACGTTTTTCGTCAAGGTACGAGATGATAATTCGTCTATTAGAGGTACTAAGGCTGGCGTGCCTCTGGGCAGTGTCTTGGCACCAGTTCTATATACGTTGTACACATCGGATATGCCGGTACCAGATGACGAAAACATATAGCTGGCAACATATGCAGATGACACGGCCATCCTAGCAAATGACGACTCCCCCGAAGTGTCAGCTGATATGACTCAATCATACCTGCGATGTTTCCACGCTTGGGCCAAACGTTGGAACATCGGGATAAACGCAGAAAAATCCATGAACTGCACTTTCACTTTAAGGCGAGATGGCTGTCCAGACATTAAATATGGTTCAAGTATCATCCCACAGGTGAATCAAATTCGATACCTCGGATTGATCCTGGATAAGCGTCTCACTTGGCGTGCCCATGTCAAAAGTGCCGCTGCTTGTTGCTACCAGAAGTTCCGCAGACTTGATTGGCTACTGCGAGAAAACAGCAGGCTATCGTTAAGTAGCAAAATGCTGATTTATAAGCAAGTGGTGGCCCCAGTCTGGCGTTATGGCATACAGATATGGGGAACCACTGCTGCTTATAACATTCGTAGGATCCAAGCTTGTCAAAAAAAAGCCCTTCGCCGCATTACTGGAGCTCCGTGGTACGTGAGAAACACGACTCTTCACCGAGATCTGAACACGTCAACAGTTCTAGAAGAAATAAACTTTCACAGCAGCAGATACAACAAAAAAATCATTCATCATCCAAACCCACTGGTAGCCTCTCTAAGCTTAAATGCACCACTCAGGCGTCTTATAAGATTACACCCTAATGATCTCCTCACAAGGAGAGTATGAAAATTAAAATATTTATAATAATATTATAACATTATCATAAGCGTCTGTGACGGGCTCATCACTGTTCACTAAATCAAACCAATATTTTAAGGCGGATTCTGCTGTTAATGTTTTCCTATATATGTACATATGTAATAAAAAAAAAAAAATAATAAAAGTTTATTTTAATTTTTTTGTTTTTGTTGTTCACATATATTTTTGTTTTGTTAACATATCATATTTTTATTGTTTTGTTATCACTCTATTTTAGTTTTGTATTCACTCTTGGTTAACTTTTTTTCCATTTTATTTTTTTTCGCACCTTTCCCTATTAATCTGGTTTATTAATCTTCTGATTTCACTCTTCTCTTTTTATTATTTTTCATAAGAGATTATTATTCTTATTCCGACAATGGTGATATTGCTAATAATTAGAAAGATACAGTTTTTCCTTCTTTTTCTCACCACATGATTCGTTGTAATATTTTCCCGTTGTTATTTTACTTTTAATTGTTCCCTTCGGTTAATTATAACTGAGGAGTCATTTAATTTCTAATATGTTTTATTCTGCACTATTGATGCACTATTATGTTCTTTTATAGCCGTTTTATACAGGGCGATGATGCGAATCTCTCATGATGCGACCAATGACAACAACCACTATGAAAATGACGTCATTCAGGGGTTGTTGTTGTAGAATGTGATGCGAGTCTGTGTCGCATCATGCATTGATGCGTCTTTGATGCAGACCAGGGCTGGGAAATGTCTGATAGTGTGGCCAAGTTTCTTGCCATTTCCGGTTAGATATTGTCAGTCTTCTTCTCTTTTTGTGTTTTAAATTTGTATTTAAACGTACAAGCGTGCTTGCAATTATTAATTATAATTATTAAAAGGCATAATAAATTTGTCCCCTTAACCTTATATAAATATCTTTGGTACGCCAATTTTCACTCTGTTCTGCCCGTTTTTTCCCCGTTTTTTTGTCACTTGACACCAATAGTGGATTTTTATAGGACGAAGAACCAATGTATATGAATTGCGTTTATATATACTTCTTTATAAATAAGTTAATTTCTCCCACAAATTGTTCTCATAAGAAAAAAAAAAACAAAATAAATAAATGAAATAAGTTCACTTAAAAAAGTTTAATTTTCAATTCAATTTAATTTAATAAAAACACAACACTCTACTTTTTGACTTACCATACCTTTGATTTCATAAAATAACAGTTGATAAATGACCGAGAGAATAGCTGTTCATATTTACTCTATGATTTCAAAATTACAATATAAGAATTGATAACTGACCAAGAAAGTAGCTGTTCATATTTACTTCAAAAACAGGGTCAGATTAAGGGTATATATACTGAGGGTATATAACTCGCGTTGCTACGATTAGCTCTTCCTGCGAGGCCTTACTAATGATAGATCAAACTTTTTTTACTTAAATCTTATGGCGCGGTGTCGCATAGACCAAAAACGGTATCAGGACCAGAAAACAGTAATGACTTTTTGCCACCGTTATTTTTTGTCCGTTTCTGGTGCTGGAGACTGTGCCACATAGAACGGAACCAGAAATGCTTATTATTGTTTTGATCATAGTGAAAAAGCAAAGTGAAGTGATAAAAGCTTAAAATAAATAAAATTTAAGGTGAAATATATTCCAAAAATTAACAAACAAAATAATAACTTTATTATTATTATTATTATTATTATTATTATTATTATTAAGAAGTAGAATAAAAAAAAATAAATTCTTATACTACTTAAAATTAAGAGCGCTAGCTGCCATGGCTTTCAGCTCTTAGATAAATAAAATTGAAGTATTGAAGATTAATTAATATTAGTTATATAAGATTTGTCAAATTAGTAGAATTAAAAAAATTATAGATCGAGTTTATGTTGCTAAGATTTGGATTGCCCAGGAGCTCTATCATGTTAATTTTGGTTTGGACTCGAAGGTGATGTGTTGCATTGCATTCTGAGAGCAGGTGTTCCACAGTTGCAACGTCATTGCAGACATGTATCATTGTTGCGGCCGCACAATAGGTGTTGATGAGTGAGGGAGGTGTGACCGAGTCGGAGGCGGACGAATAATTTTATTGCATTACGGTGGCATTCGGCAGAATAAATTGGAGTGATAGCACTCGGGTTTAAACGCTTGTAGTGGTGACTTGCGTTAACCCATGAAATCCGGTCTTTCTCCAGTATATGAGCTTAACTAAACGGAGGATGTCGGCCTTTCAAGTAAGTTAGCTGTGTGTAATGGTTCTTTTAAGGCGAGCTTAGCACGGGAGTCGGCTAGTTCATTGCCAAGTATTTTGGCATGGCCAGGGACCCACATAAGTTTAATATGCTTATGTTGAATAAGCTGGTCGCGGATTGAAGTAGTTATTATACTGTTGCTGTTGGGGTTTCGTACGGAGTTAATAGTTGATTTGCTGTCTGTGCAAACAATGACGTTGGATGGAATATTAGCAGCAAATCGTACAGCTTGGAGAATAGCACATGCTTCTGCAGTGAAGATAGAGCAGAAATTTAAAATAGAACCAACCGATCTTGTTGTATTTGTTCCGTCGACAACAGCAAATGAAGTTGAATCTGAAGTTTTTGATCCATCAGTGAATAATAGTTGATTTGCTGTCTGTGCAAACAATGACATTGGATGGAATATTAGCAGCAAATCGTATAGCTTGGAGAATAGCACATGCTTCTGCAGTGAAGATAGAGCAGAAATTTAAAATAGAACCAACCGATCTTGTTGTATTTGTTCCGTCGACAACAGCAAACGAAGTTGAATCTGAAGTTTTTGATCCATCAGTGAATAAGAACAATGTTGTGTTGTGATTTGGGTCGCAGTAAACTTCATTGAAACGAGCTCTATATTCTTCATTCATTCATTGAAACGAGCTCTATATTCTTCTGAGGAAGTGTCGTTTTTTGTGGATGGTTCAAGTTTATCAATGAACGCAGTTCGCTCCAGTGTCCATGGAGGATATCGTGCAGGTTGAATGAACGTGGGGCACTGAGTAAATACAACTGTCTTTGCTAAATCGATACATTGCATAATTGTTGATATGCGCCGAAAACAACGCACATAGTTATAAGCTGTTTTGACTGTATCGTATAGTTTTTTGTTGTGATTCAAAATCAGTTTTGGGATTAAACTGAATTTCGCAACTTTAATCCGGTGATGCACTGTTGGAAGACCGGCTTCTATGAGCATATATTTGATTGGCGATGTAGGGTAGGCGCGAAGGCTTCTTCTGATGGCGTTAGGTATGGAGGTTCTATATTCTTGATGTTAGTTTTGGCTGCATTACCATATATAGATAGGCAGTAGTCAATCTTAGACAACATAATTGATCTTATTACAGAGATTAAAGTATTACAATGAACAAAAGAGTTTTTAGAAGTAAGGTATTTTATAATGTTAAGTCTGGCAGCTAGGGCTTGTCTTATATATTTACAGTGTTCTTTAAAATTCAATTTACTATCAAAAATTAAATCTTGGATTTTTAAAGTAGGTGATTTAGGGATATTTACATTATTATAAGTTCAGCTTAAGTAGTTACAATTTATCTTCTTACAAATATGAAATAATTTACACTTATCTAGAGATAACGCAGCACCAGAGTGCAGTGACCATGTTGATATGTCGGAGAGAATAGAATTAAAGTTTGATTTTACAGTGTTTAGGTCTTTGATTTTGGTATAAACTAGTACGTCGTCTGCGTAAATGATGTGTTCCATATGATTATACTTAAGCAATATATTACTCATCTCATTAAATGCTATGATGAATAGAGTAACCGATAGGGGCGAGCCCTGGGGAATGCCTTTAAACAAGTTAGCAGTGTTAGAAAAGACGTGGTTAACCTTTACAGAAAACTTTCTGTTACTCAAAAATGCTTTAACGAAATAATAAATTTTGGGTCCAATTTTCCATAGCGCTAACTGTCGAAGAACCACATGGGCTCCTACTCTATCGAAAGCCTTTGCAAAGTCTAAACTTAGTATCGAAACATGGTTTCTAGTTGACAGTGCCATAGCACAAAAGTGTTCAAAAAGTAGGAGTGCGTCAGTTGTCCCGTGAGCTTTCCTGAAGCCGAACTGATTTGGGCTTAAGAGATTTCTACGTGAGGTGAACCACATAATGCGTTTAGAGACGATTCTTTCAAGGAGTTTACCTAGACATGACAGAAGTGAAATTGGTCTGTAACTTGAGACTTGATAATTTGGTTTGTTTGGCTTAGGTATTGGAATGACGATTGCGAGCTTCCAATTTTATGGAAAAATACCCTTAATGAGTATCATGTTGTAGAGGTGGATAAGGCGATTTTTGAAGCTGAGGGGTGTGTTTTTAATAATAGGATAGGTAATTCTATCTACGCCCGGGGTGCTACCTTTCATTGAAGATAGAGTAGACTCTAGCTCAAGGAGAGAGACATGATTCAATTTGCTTAGTTATGGGTGATGGGTTGTTGTTAACGTAGGGGTTATTTAATATTTGTGTTTTAAGGTCGGCAAAAAAAGAGTGAAAGTTTGAGTCATCTGAGTAGATGCGAATTCATTTGCTATTTCTTTAGGATCGTATAAGATACCGATACTGGAGTTTAAAAGAGTTATATTGGTAGGACTATAACAGCCATTTATTATCTTTATATCAGCCCATATTTTTTTGGGCTGGGTGAGGGGGTTTATGGATTCAGTAAGTTTTATAAGCGACTTTTTCTTTTCTTCCCTACAATGCTTTCTAAATTTTGCCTTCGACTTTTTATATAGTATCAGGTTTTCTAAATTTTGTGTATGTTTATATACGTGCCACGCTTTTTGTTTAATGGAACGGAGTTCAGCTAAGTTGCGGTTCCACCACGGGACCATCTTTTTGCCCTACGAGGGGAATTTTGAGGAATGCTCAGGTGAGCAGCGGAACGGATCATTTTCTGTAGAGTGGAACATTCTTAGTTAATGTTATCGTGCGGAGAAGAATTCAAGCACTTTTTATCGAGAAGAGTTTGAAATTTTGGCCAATTGGCTTTATCAGTAACAAACTTGCTAATTGAGACTTTATGATTAGTGTAGCCTATGGCTATTGAAGTCTTTATTGGAAAGTGATCACTGCTGTAGAGATTATCCAGTGTGAAAGTGGACATAAGCGGATAAATGGAGGATGAACAAATGGAGAGATTTATGTTTGTGAAAGTTTGGTGAGTTGAGAAGTGGGTGGGGATTCCATCATTCAGAATGACGAGATTTTCATATATAATCACATCTTCTAAAATTTTCCCACGTGCATTTGTACTTGTAGAGCCCCAGAAAGGGCTGCAGGCGTTAAAGTCGCCTGAAATAATAATTGAGTAAGAATATTATTGATATCAGAGCTAGAAAATGTTTGAGAGGGTGTATGTATTCAAAATTGTTATCTTAAGCCCAATGTTGATCACAATGGCCAAAGTAGCTATGTTAGATTGAATTGGTATAACTTCATGATCTATACCCTTCTTGATGAAGATAGCAATGCCTTGTTTGCTTGTAAGGTTGTGTGAAAAATTAAAAAAATAGTTTATGTAGTTGATGGTCAACTATTGTGGGGGAGAAATTGTGTTTAATATGTGTTTCTTGGAGGCACATAATCGTAGGATTGTGCTCTTTTATTAACACTTGTAGATCAGTGAGGTTGTTGAGTATACCATTGATGTTCCATTGTAATATAGAATACATTAAAAAAAAAAATTAAGAAAGTGTAGTAGGGAGAGTAATAGATCTACAAGAGAGGGAAGTTATATAATTCCCCCTTGGTTCCACTAGATGATCAAAGTTGCGATGAGACCAGTCATTACGCACTTGACAACAGTGTGGAACCAAGAGGGGGAGGGAGGGAGAAGTGAAAAAGACAATTAGGTGTTGTCCATTGACAACACGAAATCATCATCACTGCTGACATCGATATCATCGAGAAGAGGAAGAGGGAATTAGAATTTGATGGGATGGTAAAGGTGAGGGGAAAGAAAGAGAATTGTCAGGCACAGGTGCTGATACTGTTTTTGTAACGTAGTTGTTGGTTTATTGTTTGTAGTGTTATTTGATTTTGATTTTACGAATTTGGAAAGGGAATTATCAAGCACAGGTGCTGATACAGTTTTGTTTTGTAAAGTTTTTGTTGGTTTATTGTTTGTTCTGTTTTTTTTTCAAGCACAGATTGTGCTAATACAGTTTCGTTTTGTAAAAATGTTGTTGGATTATTATTATACTTAGAGTATTCTAATTTAATAGAAGTTTTGTTGTTTTTGTTATCGCTATTAACAGTAACAGTGTTTGAAGTTTTTATTACGTTTGTTTGTGGAGAGGAAGAGTCAGCATTGCTGATCAGAGAAGAGTTTTGTGATGCCGTTTGAGCATAAGTGCGGGTAGCGGGGCTTGCATTCAAAGGGTATTGACTTCTATAGATTTGTCTAGCTTCTTTTATTGTGCATTTTTTTGTGTCTGCATCTTTATGATATCTTTTTGTTGGATAAATTTCTTGCATTTGTTTGAGGAAGAGGGGTGATCTTCAGAGTAGTTAGCACATTGAGTACGGCTACAGTCTATAGGAGCATGGGTTGGCAGATTACACTGAACGCAAACAGTGGTGTTTTTGCAGCGTTTAGCTGTATGTCCCAAAAGTTGGAAATTCTTACAGCGCGTGGGATTAAGGTAATATTGGCGCACTTTAACCTCGTACCAAGAGACATCCAGAGTATCCGGTAGGTGGTAAAGATTGAAGGTAACTAGTACCACCCCGGTAGGCTTGGGTTTGTCTTCCACTAATTTGGTGAATTTGAAGACTGAGAATATACCTTGCGGAGCAAGCTCGTGGACAATTTCATCATCCGACACATTGTTTAAGCATGGAGCGAATATAGTACCTTTGCTGGTGTTAAGGTTTTCATGGAAGGTGCAAATTATTGAGCATATTCCAAAGAGAGCTTTGGATGCAAAAAACTTTTCAGCAGCTTTTGAGTTGTTAGCTAATAGTAGCAATTTACCATCACGTAATTCGGAAATGGAGGAAAAATCTTTACTTATAAGTTGTATTGCTCTATGGATAGCAAAGCATGAATATTGAGTTAGAGGGTTATTTTCGTCTGTTGAGGACAATAATATAAATTTACGATCTGGGCGAGTATGAACTGGGAGATTAGGATATTGGTCAATGGGCTTAAGTAATACTTTCCTTTTTTTAGCTTGAGTGTCAGTTGCAAGTATATCAAATCTGTTTGTTCCCGGGTCGGGTGGACGGGGGGCCCAGGGGCCATGATGATCACAGTATTCACAAACACACGCGGCTTAAGAACACAAATGCAAGAAATAAAAGAAATAAAAGAACGAGAAAAACAAACGAAAAAAACTGTTATGGGGCTATGTAGCCGATAGCAATAAAAAAAAAACAATAGAGAGTTATGAAGACTATTGATTAGCAAACTGACTGCACGCAACATGTGATAGTCGAAGACTGAAAAAACAAAATAATAACAATTCACTTTCAGTCATTTCAATAATATAAAAATTAAAATAAAATAATAACAATTCATTGTTAACCATTTTAAAGTAAAGTAAACTTAAAAACTAATAGAAATTCATATTTAAACTTTTTTTTTCTCTTATATTTTTTAACGTCAAATCAACCAAAACGTTTTTAAATATTACTATACTTTTTAAGGAATAATCAAGTGAGCTTAAAAGACGTGGTGCTAGAGGATAAGGGTGTTGAAGCAGTCGATCTTTATAACGGCTGCTGAATCAAATTGATTTGCTCAAGTACCGTTGGCATTTTCAAGTCACGATGTAAGGTCGAATTTCTGACGAACAATGGAGCGCCCGTTATACATCGTAATGCTTTATTTTGCATTGCTTGAATTTTTCTAACGTTGCATGGAGTAGTCGACCCCAGATTTGGATGCCATATATCCAGACGGGTGCTGATCCGGAGTTTGCTTTTCGCTTGTGACAGCCAATCCATTTTTTTTCATTTCTGTTTGCTGATTCGGAGGCATTAATGCCAATGTTCCAACGCTTAGTCCAGGCGTTAAATTTCTGCATATATCGTTGGAACAGTTCCACTGATTCAACGGGAGATGATGAATTCGCAGGAATGGCAGTGTCATCTGCATAGGTAGTGACCAGAATGTTGTCATTATCTTGCATTGGCATATCCGCAGTGAATAGAGAGTAAAGGACTGGAGAGAGAAAACTGCATTGAGGTACTCCAGCATTGATACGCCTTATGTTGGAGTCAGTGTCGCGGACTCTGACAAAAAATGCTCTGTCTGCCAAAAAGCTCTTAAACATCAGAAATTGCTTTCCTGCAAGTATTTTACTTAACTTATGAAGTAAACCACTTAACCAAAACCCTGTCGAAAGCTTGCATGACATCGAAAAAACAGCCGAGCAGTATTGCTTCGTTTCAAATTCAGATATAATTTGATGTACGACTCTGTGAAGTTGTTCAGGAGTACCGTGCTGAGCTCTGAAGCCGAATTGACAGTTTGGTATGACACATTGGACAACACTCTACTCAAAAATATTTTTTGAAATATTTTGGAGAATGTTGGAAGAAGTGGGTCTATACGATGTAACAATATTCTCTGGTTATCCCGGTTTCGGGATCATTATTATGGCGGCACATTTTCACTGGGAGAAGAAGTAACGGATTCTGAGGATGGAATTGAAAAGCAACACCAAGAATTACATTCCTTTGGTGGGTAGGGCAACCGTTGAATCGACTTCATCGTACCCGGGAGACTTTTTCTTTTTTAATTTATTTATTTAATTTTTGACTTCAGCTAAGGAGACGTGTCTAATTGTTATTGTATTCGGCTCGTGCGCTGATAAGGCATCAGCGGTTTCATTCTCATTCATGATGTCGGCGAGTTGCAGTTTTGAGAAGCGGCTTTCTATTTCTTCAGCAAACACCCCTGCTTTTTGGCTTTCAGTTCGACACCACTGGTTAGAACTATCACGTACTGGAGCATGTCTGTGTGGCTGTGGCTTGACACATTTAGTTGCTCGCCATAGATTGAATTCTACTTTTTTATTTGGATCCACATTGAGAAGGAGATTGTCGAAGAACGTAGCTTTAGCCATCGCAAGCTTCTCTTTTAGCTCTTTCGCAGTCCTTCTACAGGCAATTTTATCACGATCATTTGGGCTACGTATAAAGCGTTGGTGTAGACCTTACCAACTCAACAATCTCACGTTTTAAAAGAGCTAGTGGTTGACTGAGAGGACAAGGCAGCTGACTCGAATTGGCGAAATCCGCAGCTTCATGAAGAAATCGTGTAAAGATTTCTACCCCATCGCCAATATCTTTTGCTGTGTTTAACTCCATATCCAGATTGGTATTCTCATCTATCCAAAACTGGAATTTCTTAATATTTGCATGCATTGAAAGCAATATAGTTTTAGCTTTATATGTATCGGCCACAACACACAATTCCATAATAAGGGGAATATGGTCAGAGCTGAGATCTGCGGACTCTCTGATTGCTAGGCAGCTAGGGTTAATTCCGCAGTAGACTGCGAAGTCTACAGCATCCGGATGTCGTTGCGTATTATATGGGTACAAGGTTGGAGCTCCAGTTCCCAACACCTTCCTTCTGCTGTAGATTATAGAGTTGATCAGTTCTCGCCCTCAACATCAATGAGATTCTTAAGCCCCATAAACGGTGCTTTGCATTCCAATCTCCACCAATTATAAATTTAGGATCAAGGTTATTAAACAGGAATTTGAATTTGAGTTCGTTCAGAGCCATACCAGGATTGACGCAATTGAAATTTCACCAATATTAGTGGAGACTCACTGTGGCTATTTGAGTAGAGAACGTACGGGTGGAATCAAATTGGTAATGTCGGATGCCTGAGCGAATTAAGATTGCAGCGCCACCTCGCATGCAATTATCATCCGGGTGGTTTGCTCTGTATATATTTGATCCTTGTATCTTGAAGGACGTTCTACAGGAGAAATGCGATTCAGAAATGAGCATGACATCAATGGCCTTTGACATCAAAAACACTTTAAACTCCTCCCTGCGTTGATGAACGCCGTCTGCGTTCCATATCCCAATGTTAAGACTTATTGCAGGCATTGTTTTTGGAGTAAGGCTTGCATTTCAGATAGGATTTGTATCATTTGGCCGAGGTAGTCATCCATACAGGAACGTAAGCTGGATTGAAGCGGTTCGATCAGGATAGCAGCCAGATTCAAAGCTGCATCATTTTGATTGGGTTTTTTTTTTTTTTTTTGTTTAAATTGTATTTATTAAGAACATTGAACCGCTTAAGCTATAAAATATTGCTAAGAAGGGCTGGTTGTATAATATTGTGGTTTCGTTGGCTGTTTTTGGCGGTTTTTCAATTGACGGAGCGGTTGTTGCTCCTGAATATTAAACTGAGGCTTGGGCAGTTGTTGAGGGAGCAATACCACTTTTGGATTATATTAAGGTTTATTCCTTGTTGATGGTATTCGTTGATTATTTTGTTTTTGCAGATTATCATGGTGTTGAGTCTTTCGCAGTTACTCCTGAAGGCGTTGGAGATGCTGTTAAGCGGGCAGTTTTTGAGGTTTCACTACGTCTGCGAAGGACTTTTCAGAAACGAACTGACTGGTGTCTAAGTTTTTAGAGGAAAGGACGAGACGAGCAGTAACCGGCCCCGGTCGTGAAGTCGGCGCCTTTTTCGCCACCAGCTCCATAAAGACGATGAATCCTTTGTAGTTTGCTGTGTGTGGTTCGGCGCAATGAGCACATTTTGCCGGGACTGAGGGGGGCTTTACGCAGGAGGTCGATGCGTGTTTTTCACCGCATTCAACGCATCTAAATTGCTTCCTGCAATTACGTTTAGTATGGCCGAACTCTTGGCACCGATGGCATTGGGGGAAGTCTTTGTGGGTATAGGGTGGTTCCATATTGACAATATGGCGGCATAGTCTGGTGACGCCCAATAATTCTTTGTTGTTGGGACTAGAATCAACGTCAACAAAGAATAGATTTAGGGGCTGACCTTTTGCCCTACTATTGGGGTTATGTATGTATCGCACTTTGTGACCCAATAAGGCCAGTTCACTTTTGATGTAATCGGTGGATGTTGAATGATGCAGCCCTCTTACCACAACCCTGTAAGAATGCTCTGATTTGATCTGGTAATAGTGGAAAGTCACTTCCATATCCTCAAGGAGTTGGATGATCTTGCGATACAAATCAATTGTGGAAGGTAAGATCTTGACCTCATCATTGTTCATTGCTATGATTAAGTAACTGTTTTGGTCTACCACCGTGTCTCTGGAAGCCAATAGTTCGCTAATGTTGAAATTTCCAACTACAAAGCTTGGAGGAGGTTTTGGTATTTTTGATGAAAGATGTTGATCATTGCTGATGAAGACATCGGAATTAATTTGACTTTTTTGAGCACTTGGTGGAGTCTTAGATGCCACATGTTCCTGCATAGGTGAAAGGATTGGCACACTCATATCCGAGTAGGAATCTGATTTATACAGCATTGGGCAGATATGTTGTCGTCTGATGGAACAAGTTTACTAACACCATTTGATGTACCAGGAATGCTGTCGTCGACTCTACCATTGGTAGTAGTAGCATTAACGCTTTCAATTTTCTTCTTACTCCGGTTTGACGGTGAGTTTCTCCGTCGGTAGCACCAAAAGCCATTGGTACAGTTGCTTTGCATTATTGGTTGATGCAATTGGAATGCCAGTACTGGCGGAGTTTGTTGGGGGTTGGCTATCCATCCGACTAAAGTCGGTCACCAAAGGACACACGGTTGCCAGAAATTATTTTTAAAGGAAAACAAATGCGCAAAGAATTAAAACAAATTTGACAGAAGAATCGTAAATTATCATTATCTGTCTTATAGTATAATTAAATTTTATTTTTATACTCTTCACAGGAGTGAATAATTTTATAAGTTTGTCTTGAAGAAGGACCACATAAAGTATGTACTCGATGAGACGAGTTGATTTACCCATGTCCGTCTGTCCTTCTGGCTGTCTGTATGTATGCAAACTTGTACCTCAGTTTTTAAGCTAGAGAGCTGAAATTTTGCACATAGATTTCTTTTTACCATACGCTGCACATTTGTAGGAATCAGTCCAATCAGACCACTAGAGGGGTACCTCCCATTCAAACCAACCTTTAAATTTATGTTCTTCTCAGAAAAAGTTTTTTGTTTTGTAACATATCGAACTGAAATTTGGACACTATAAGTTTCTGATCTTTATCCAACGTTGTAAATTTCATGATCCTGGGGTTACCAGGAGGGGTACCTCCCATACAAACCCAAATTAAATGACAAACTTTTCAAGAATAAAAGTACAATAAAATTGACACCCAAACTGATGTGATGCTAAGAAAGGAAGGTTGGATGCAGCCGGGAGGAGCGTAGCATAGCTAATGATAACCTTCTTTCAGGTTTTTTTTACGGAGATGTTTTCAGTTCGAACGACTAGAACGAACAGATAATTAAAACTAAAGTAAATTAAAATCACGAAGAGCAATCAAAACAAAAGGAAAAAACGGCACTGAAAAGAAGTCAAAAATACTTGTTTCTGGTGCTGGTGCTAATACACTGAAATCTAGTGTCATTCTTTATAAAACCTGGACGCACTGTTTTCTCTGCTTTTTTTTTCGTTTTCTGGTGAAAATGTTTAGTCCTGGTTTCTGGTCTATGCGACACCGGGCCATTAGTTGTGCAGTCCGAAAAAGGCTTAACTGGACGTCGATTAAATGTTGGTTCAGGGAAAATCAGATTTCCTCCTAACCACTCATTGTTTTGTTTTTCAAACAATGTCACGATCATATTACTACCTTTCCAATTATACACCAAAACACTAGCCCGAATCCAGTCGAATGCACTAAACTTTTATTCCACGGAAAATTGAGTTACAGCAGCGAAAACACTCTACATCGAACGAGATTTTGCACTACGATTTGCCATAACATATAAAAACACATGTCACAAACACTTTTTTTTTATTTAATACATACCTAGTAGTTTCGAATAAAAATATTAATTCAATTCAAAAGTGGAAAAAAATATAATGTTTGTCTAAAATCACTTTGCACTGCAAGAAGGTGAGAAAATATTTTACGCATTTGCTAAAACATATGCTAACTTTGAGAGCTCACAGCTAAGCGAATATTGAGAGTAAAAGAAAATAAAAATAAAAAAAAAATCGGTTGGTTTATCGACTATCTAAAAATCGAAAAATGTTGGCAGGATTCGAAAAATAAAAATTTGGTTTAAGCGCCGCCAGATAAGCATTTCTCCCAGTGTGCGTTGGGCAAAAATTTAGTGTAAAATTTTGAGTGAAAAAATAAAAATTGTAACTTTTTCGGATTCTGTACCTAATGAACCACAGTAGGTAGATACTTTAAATTTTCACAGAATGTGTATTGCCACATCCACCACAAATAATAACATTTTTGGAAAATCCACCGGAAAAGTCTCAATAGAAAGATTACAATTACACAACAAGAACATACAGCTTGTGTGTTATAAAAATGTTTATAACGACATGTAAGCAACCAGCTTGTGTATTGTACAAAAACAAGCGAATGTACGAAGAAAAGAGAACGAGAAACACACAGAAACTTGCAGTTGATATAATTTTTGTGCAAGAGGGGGCAGACGGCAAACTTAAACACATTGTTTAACACAACCACAACAATTACACAAGCCACAGAAACCAAAAGCAATATACAGACGGAAAGGCAGACGAACAGATTGAAAGACAGACATAGCTAAATTAACTGGACAGAATATTTTGTCTGCAAATGTTGTATTGCTGTATTTGTTTTGAGATGATCTCTCTTTCTCTCTGTCTGTTTCTTGAAGTTTCACTTCTATCACGTGTACGATGGCACAGGTGCAATTTTTCCCGTAGCATGTTAATTAATTTAAATAAAAAGTTTTAAAAAATGACTATTGGATTAAAATTATTGCTTTTTAATTAAGATCTTTCAAATAAAACTCAAGAAAATATTGAGCGTCATGTAAACCAGGTAATTGTCTACTACGTTTTGTGTTCATTTGCTCGTCTTCTGCTTTCTGGTAGTTTTATAACTGATGTCATTTTATCGGAGGCGGATGCGGTGGCGGAAGTCCAGAGTTTGACCTCCGTTGATGCGGATGTTAACGAAGGCGGAGGTGGGCTCAAGCTAGGAGTCCACATGTCCACGATTTGATCAAATCGTGAGAGAAAAGAGAGACCTGAAATGATTTGATATGATTTGATGTGCAGATGGCGCTGATTTGACGTTGGTACAAATGTTTGAGTGAAATAAAAACGTTTTGATTTCTCATCAAATCTGTTCTGCTCTCTTGATTTTGATTTGACAGAAGTGGATGAAATCTTCGTTGCGAACAGACGTGTGTGTCTATAACGGAGAAAAGAAACGGCACATTCATTATGTGTATTTCTTCTCTTTTTTCTTTCACCCTCTTTCTTCATCATTTATTTTCTACAACAAGCAATATTGTCGTCGGAACATTCGCTGCGTGCACTCATTGTGCTTGAAAAAGAAATAACAAAAATTCACAATTTGAAAAAATGTGGATGGAGTGGATGGCAAACTCTTCAAATTACAACAACAACGATTTGATCAAATCGTGGACGTGTGGATTCCTACCTTTACAAAGGAAAAATTCGGTTTTTACCTTTTATTAAAGAAAACATTTACCGACTACAGTTACACTACAAAGTATGCTTATATACACATACATATGTAGTACATATGTTACTATTGGCAATCAAGATTGATAAGAGTCAAATTATTCTTAATAAACAACAATTTTGCAGATTTGTCACTTTCTCAATGGTTCGTAAACTAATAGTCATTCCACACTGAGTAAAAAGTTGGGTTCTGAGAACACAAGCAGATCTCTGTGTTCTGACAACAACCACAACAACGAAAACGAGCGAAATTTGAGCAGAATTCTGGTTGTGTTCTCGATGAACCCAACCTACACCCAGTTTTAAGGCTGGTCACTCTTAAATAGTGCTGCTTTCTTATATGCAATTTACACCAAAGTATATCACGTTGATGGGGTTTTTCGTTCACACCGGATATTTTGCATCACGAACAGCTGTTTTTGTTATGGTTCTACACACACGTGGAACTTGCGAGCACATTAGTTAAATAAAAACTAAAAACTTGTGAAAAATACATGATTTAGAACATTTTGCAACATATGCAAATAGTTCTTGCAATTCCCTTTTTCATTCCTTATACTTATTTTATTAAATTCTTTTAAAAAGACTATCAAAATTTCAGTTCCATACGTTAAAAAACAAAAACGTTTTTCTAACAAGAAAATTAATTTAAAGGGGGGTTTGTATGGGAGGTACCCCACCTGGTAGCACTAGGTTCATGAAATTTACACGATTGATGGCCATTAATTACAAACTTATAGTGTCCAAATTTCAGTTCAATATGTTAAAAAACAAAAAACTTTTTCTAATAAGAACATTAATTTAAAGGTTTAAAGGGTTTGTATTTATACTCAATATTTAGTGGAGATCGTTAGTTGATAAGCCAGTGAAAGCTGTTGGCTTTCAGTTATTTAAGCCAGTTGGTCTTATTTGAACTTAGTTGCAAGGGGTACTCTAGTAAGCTGAAGAAGATTGGAGAGTGGTCCGATGGAAAATCTGCAAGAGCTTCTGCTGTTACTAAGCTGCTAGGAATCCTTCTGGTAATGGCGATGTCTATCAAATCCGGTATTTTTTTAGGATCTGCTGGGCAGTATGTAGGCTGACACGGGGAGACATAGTTTAGTTTGTTATGTGTACAAATAAGCGTGTTGTACAATTTCTTTCCTTTGGGGTTTGCTAGTCGAGAACCCCAGTGCAGGTGTTTTGCATTATAGTCACCAGCTGCAAGGAAGCGATCTCCTAGGGAGTTGAATAGTTGCATGAATTGCACCTCTGTTATAGCAAAACCTGGAGGACAATAAACTGCCGACAGTACAACATCTACTCGTTTTGATTGCAGACGTATTGATGTAGCTTGCATATGTTTTTCCGCAATTCCTACCAACGGGTAGTGCTTAATACGGTTTTTGATCAGAACACCAGTTCCACCGTGTGCTTTTCCATCCGGGTGATTCGTGCTATAGAAGGCATAACCTGGCATTTGAAAATTATTTTTGTCCGTAAGATGGGTTTCAGCAAGGAGCATAATATCAATATTCCTGTCGTTTAGAAATTTCAATACTTCTAATTTATGTCGAGAGATTCCATTTGAATTCAAGAGACAAATGTTTAACAAACCCATTGATAATCCAGTTTGTTTTGATTCTGCATCAATTCTTGCAATGTACTCTGCATAAATGTCATTAAGTTCATCATGCCTTGCTGCATTGACATTATCATTGCTTCGATGTTTGTTGTTGAACCTTGAGTGTTTTCGGGCGCATTATTTTGTTGATATAGCTCACCTGTGGGAGCAGAGCGAATAGACTTAGATAATATCCCATCACACGAGGGGAGAGTATCTTTCCCAATCACGGGTCCAGATTTCAAGGCATTATCAATGGATACCCCGGGGACAGCATTACCGTACGGTTGTGCTTGAGTGGAATGCACAATATTATTACTAGGTCGAGGCCCAGCACTCGTCGTCCTATTGTTCAGCTGACTCTTCAGGTATTTTAATTACTATACAACCTCTATAGTTTGCGGTGTGGTTTCCGCCACAGTTGCGGCATTTCTTCATTTTTGGATCCGTTTTATCTTTGTTACAAGTGGTGGTATTGTGCAGTTCACCGCAGGCGACGCATACAGAATGTAGCGTGCAGTACGCTCTTGTGTGCCAAACTCCTGGCAGTTAGTACATTGCACAGGAGTGTTACGCTTGTGCGGCACCTCCACAGTAATTCTACGATGTAACAAGTACTGTAGATTGTAAAAAGGATGAACTGCATTTTTATTCAGTAGCATGCTTTCTGGCTCAAGTTCAACTTGGGCTGCGGTACTTTTTGCCTATTTCCACTTTTGGTTTAAATTTTTTTTCTAGCAGCGCACTCTTTATTTCGTTGGTATCTTCGATGCCTTTGATGACAACTTGCAGCCCCTTCGAACTTTTCAACTGGTAAGTACAATGATTTGTTTTTGACTCAATTAAATAGTTAGAAATTTTCATAAAATTCTCTTCGTTGTAGATCTGCAGTTTAGTTTCAGATTTTATGGTAGGGATATCTGAACTTCCACTTAACAAATGGAACGCTCCAAGTCGTGCTTGCCATAGTACCTATTGAAAAGCTTGCGGTACTCGTTATAGCGGAGTTAGTAGTCGTTGTAGTTGTGCTTGTTTGTGTTGTTTTTGTAATCGGGCTTTGTAAAGAGATTCGGAGTCGAGCATTGTTGGCTCCATCAAAGCATTACATAGTTTAAGTTTCCCAATTGAGATTGGCTGCGTGTTGTTGGTGGACTTCTTTGAATACTCATATTTAATTATACTCTTCACTGGAGTGAATAGTATTATAAGTTTGTCATGAAGTTTGTAACACACAGAAGGAGACATCGCAGACCACATAAAGTATATATATTTGTGATCAGCTCGATGAGACGAATTGATTAAGCCATGTCCGTCTGTCTGTCTGTATGCATGCAAACTAGTCCCTCAGTTTTTGAGCTAGAGAGCTGAAATAGGTTTCTTTTTATCATACGCAGCACATTTGTCGGAATCAGCTGAATCGGACCACTAGGGGGGGTACCTCCCATACAAAACCACCTTTAAATTAATGTTCTTATTAAAACAAGTTTTTTGTTTTTTAACTTATGGAACTGAAATTTGGACACTATAAGTTTGTAATCTATGGCCATTAATCATGTAAATTTCATGATCCTAGGGCTACTAGGTGGGGTACCTCTCATACAAACCCACCTTTAAATTAATGTTCTTGTTAGAAAAAGTTTTTTGTTTTTTAACGTATCGAACTGAAATTTAGACACTATAAGTTTGTAATCCATAGACATCAATCGTGTAAACGTCATGATCCTAGGGCTACCAGGTGGGGTACCTCCCATACAAACCCTCCTTTAAATTAATGTTCTTGTTAGAAAAAGTTTTTTGTTTTTTAACGTTTCGAACTGAACTGAATTTCAACTCTATAAGTTTCTGATCTATATTCATCAACAATATAAATTTCATGATCCTAGGGTTACCAGGAGTGGAACCTCCCATACAAACTCAAATTAAATGGCAAACTTCTTTACATAGTATAAAGCAAAGTCGAAATTTCAAGAAGTTAGAATACTGATTACTTCTAAACCACGCAACGTATTTTGATACGGTTTTCACTGTTAATTAAAGAATTTCCTTAGAAAAGTTTGCATCTACATAAATAATTGATTCAATAATAAAAGTAATTATGATTATTATCATTAATTATCCATATTTGTCATTCACTAATGACAGGAACACTAAGTTTGACATTGACTAAAACATCAAACAGCCCTTTTTGGTTCACAAAACAGTTCAAAAAGTAGTTCTTTCCCCATTTACCAATACTGTATTTTGAAAATTTCACAGGTTGGCTTTGCGGACGAGTCCCGTTTTGTTCGCTTATTAAATTAATGTAGTTGTAATAGTGTTATAATTTATGGAAAAAGCATTTACTGCTACTACAATATTGCAGCTTTTCATTCTTTACACAGCAAAGTTTCTTCAAATGTGATTTTAGAATTAAATTAAAGTAATTATTATTATCATTTAAGCCATACTATAAGGTAAAGAAAACATTTGTTTACTTGCAATATAAGGAAAAAATGTCACCTACCAACGATCAAATAGGTAAAGTAAATCATTTAATTCTGTCAAAGATTAATGGACTGACTCAAACACACTACTCTGTAGACAATGCTATTGATCTGGAAGAGGCTGTTCATTTCTCAACAGAATTTCTTAATTCTCTACAGCCTTCCGGTTTGCGCCCACATAAATTAGTTTTAAAAGTTGGGTGTCCATATTTTATTACGGAATCTTAATCCACCAAAATTGTGCAATGGTACACGTTTACAGATAAAATCATTAAAAAAACTACATAATAGAGTGTACAATACTGACCGGATGTGGAACTGGAGAAGTCGTTTTAATTCCCCGGATTCCATTAATACTAACGGAGTCTACCTTTCCAATTTAGAAAATTGCAGTTTCCTATAAAATTGTCTTTTTCAATGACAATTATCAAATCACAAGGTCAAAAATTCAACGTTGTGGGATAAGACCTGAGCATTCCGTGTTTTTCCCATGGACAGTTATATGGAGCTCTTTCACGCGTCACTTCTGTCCGTATTGTGTAATGACAAAAAAACTGTAAAAATTGTATACAAAGACATATTGTAAACAAAAAATTGTTAAAAAATTAATTAATAAAATTGCATGCTATCAATACCAAAGCGATATTTTTTAAATTGCACCCGTGCAAAGCAGGGCGGTTTGCTAGTTTAAAGAATAAATGTACAATAAAATTGCCACTCAAACTGATGTGATGCAAAGAAAGGAAGGTTGGATGTAACCCGGAGGAGCGTGAAGGAGTATTACATCTTTGGCATAGCCAATGATAGCCTTCTTTCTGGTTTTAGATTGATTTTCTTAATTTAGAATCGCGTTGCCATCAATTGTCATTGACGTCAATATTTTAAATTTTAAAAATCCGTTGAAATATAACAAGGAAAGATATTCTGGTCACCTTGATCCAACTGAGTCATATGTGCGACAGGAACAGCTGATTAAATCAGCCTGATTTGTACTCGGAAGGAAAGACAGAAACAACAAATGAATTGAGTGTTTTTTCTTTTTATTAACAAATTTTTTTAAACATAAACTTGCCTGCGTATGAAGCTGCAATATGGCATACTAGCCTGGGATATTCCTATTACAACCGAGCCAATATTAATATTAGTAGACTTTGCTTTTCACTAATTTGTTTTTTCTTCTAGAAGCACAGAAATTCACTCACTCACATCAACGACACACGCCAGTTTGTTTTATAATATTGTATGAAATAGTTTTCTATGATCGTGGGGCAGCACCTTTACATTACAAGTTTTATATTGTGTAAAAATTTCATATTAATAACTTACATCCTTTCCGCGTGAGAAGAGAATGTTTATTTTATAATTAGCCAATTTGTATATAAATTGAAAACTTTAAATGCGTATTTCTCAAAATGCTGTTTATTGAGTTATGACAGTCAGGCAGTAAATGAACGATATGCGTATAGAAAAATTATAATTTGTTCTATACAAAAATAGCAGCACATTTACATCAAAACCTTACCAAAAAAAAAAAAAAAAACGTATGGGAGACAATAGCTGCAGTTGCTTTTGTGACAACAGTATTAACAACGTCAACGATAACAACATACGTATATAAGTATATAAAAGAAAGAAGCAACAATAATCGCACAGCAATCTAGTACTACCAAGTCGAAGACTAACATTGTTAATGGTATAATAAATTCGACACAATAAATTAAATGTATTTTTGAAGTTTGTCAATTTTATTAAGAAGCTGAGTATCCTTGTAATTGAGTAATTTAACTATAATTATTGTAAATAAAAAATTATTTGATGGAAGGATATTGGAATCTAAAGTATGTACGTCGGCGGGATTTAAAAATTAGATTAAGATTTACGTTTTTGTTCCAATTTTTGTTGGGGCAATTCATCTTGTAATTGAATTATGTGTTCGAGAGGTTGTGGTTTACCATCATCGTCAATTCGGCACGGTTGAACAATGCCACTCTTGTGTAACTTGTCAATGAGAGCTACAAGCTGTATAGCTTCATACTCCTTTTGTTCTTCGGACATACCTTCAAGGGGATTATGCTTATGTGGCTCCAAACAGCCGAGTATCGGATTGATGCTGTCGTGGTGTTGTTTATATTCATCTGTGTCACTATCACCACTATCCGAAGAATATTCGTTATTCTTAATTTGCCTACAGTGCAATAGGCCACGTTTAGCAAGGAGACCTGCAGCATTGCCATAGCCAGTATACTTGACCATACGTCCAACGTTCTCCTTACATAGCACAAAAATTAGTTCAGATGATAGGTCACGCATCATTGTGGGTAGCGTAAGGAAACGGCACAAATGATTTCTTAATTCATTGCCTACTTCTGGTCGTTGCGTGACATCACGTAGTGGTGGTAATAATTCTTTGCGCAAATAGTGTCGCATAATGCGATCACAACGTGCACATTTCACTAACACTGTTAGCACGGGCGAAAGTAACTCATACGATGTGGCTTCGTTGTCTTGTTCATCTAATGCCTGTCGTAAAAAGTCTATTATCACTTTTAAAGCACAAACGTTACGGCCCTCAAAACAATTAACCTGATAAACATTTCTTGCCTTCTTTGCAGCATCATTATCACTATCATCAACACCACCATGTAGATCACTGCACTTAAAAGTAAGCTCCGCGAGGCAGCTGCCGGATAGATTTGTTAAAAGATTAATAGCATGGGTAACGACACGTATTTCGTTCTCAGTGGTTAAGCTACTAAAGCGTAAAAGTATTTCACGTATCACAACAGTTAAATGCAGACCTTGGATTTCATATTCATTAGGACTTTTGGTTATGTTAAACATGACTTTAAGCAGTTCACAAATAATATTAATCTGATCAACGCTTAATAATGGTGACGATGCAGATAATTCCGACAATTTGTCATCTAACCACTTTGTGATATAGGTGACACCATTTAAATCTATTTGTAAACGATTGCGTGCTGTCGGATCTAATGCTGTCAATAAAAATAGCAACTTCATATCATAATATTCAAGTGTACATGGATAACGCATTGTTGATGCAGCTCGCTTAACAATAGCGTCAACAGTTTGAAGATGCAGACACTGTGCCAAACAGTCAGCACTTTGGTATACTAGATTGCATAAGCATTTTAATGCTTCGCCTGTAACCTCAACCGATCTGCAAATGTATGACTCTTTATAGGTTGATATGTCGTCATGCATTGCATTCTGTTGCTCGTTAGACGTTGATGTTGCCGATGTTATTATAAGTGTATCTTTGGAATAAACATTAAGTTGTGCCAGACGCAAAAGGGTTATTAGTTCTTTTTCAATGCAGTTTCTTTGCAGACTGAATTTATCACGCGTTAATATGCGTACCGTATTCAAACAAAGACTGTGCAATTCCGACAGTGCATTGTCATTAAGTATGTCAAAGACAGCAATCCATAAATCGTGCCATTGGTTTTTTGTATGAAAATTCTCAAATTTCAATAAATCAGCATTCTATAATTCAATAAAATAACAGATCATAAGTGATAAATTTTTTTTTTTTTTATTGAATAGGTATGACTCACTTTTGTATTAAAATCCGTCAAAATAGTTGTAGTTTGTAAAATATCCTTGCTCATTATATGCTTTACCTGCTCCGACTCCATGTTAGTCATGCGTGGCACATAAGGTTATATGTAGTATGTATACACTCTTGCTTAAATTAAATTGTACGTAATTACAGATTCAATTAACTTAAGGCTGGATTAATTAGTAAAATCACTGGGACTTCAAAAGAAAATGAAAATGGGTTCCTTCCCAGCTTTATTTATCTTATTATTTTAACGTTCACAATATTGTGTACCAAAGGTTTGTAGAATATACCAATGATCAATTTTTATTTCAACGTAAATTCCCAAATTGACGCACCCCATTTAGAAGAAACACATATGATGATTGAATAATCTTGACCTTTACTGTGAATGGCAAAACCATTAAAATTTCATGTTTGGTGTCTGCAGAAGAAATATTAAGATTTCCACTTGTAAATAGAACTAATTACTTTTTAAATATTAATAAGAAATCCAAAATACATTACGCCCATATTTAGAGACACATACATATTCGAATGGAAGCAACGGGCGATCAACTTATTCTTGCTACTGGCGGTTATGACCATACAATTAAATTGTGGCAGGCACATACCGGCAACTGTATAAAAACAATGCGCTTTGTTGACTCCTCGGTACGTATGTATTTGGATACAATTTGTTATCTAGAAATGGCATTTAAAAATTCATTATTTCATTGTAGCAAATAAACGCACTTGATCGAACACCAGACAAGACACGATTAGCTGCTTGTGGCTATCAAAGTATACGGTTATATGACTTAGAATCAAATTGTACTGTGCCAGTAATAAACTTTGAGGGCGTACAAAAGAATGTAACCCGTTTGGGCTTTCAAGAGGACGGTAATTGGATGTTTACCGCTGGAGAGGATCATCGTGTGCGAATCTGGGATATGATATCTGCACCGCCACATTGTTCACGAGTTTTCGATTGCCAAGCGCCAGTAAATGCGGCTTGCTTGCATCCAAATCAAGTAGAGATTGCGATGGGCTCACAAAACGGTGGTGTTTACTTATGGGACGTCAAGTCAGAGATACACGATCAGCTTATTCCAGAAGTTGATGCGGCTATACAAGATGTTGCCATATCGCCAGATGGTCATTACATGGCTGCTGTGAACAACAAAGGTAACTGTTACATATGGTCGTTAAGTAGTTCGCCAAATCAGAGACTTAGCATGTTACATCCAAAGCAAAAAATACCAGCCCATAAACGTTATGTGCTGCGATGTAAATTTAGCCCAGACTCGCGATTGCTCGTTACAACATCCGGTGATGGAACAGCACGTATTTGGAAAACTGATGATTTTACAATGTGGCGAGAACTTTGCATTGGAAACTATTGGGTGTGGGATGCAGCATTTAGTGCCGATTCAAAATATTTATTCACTGCCTCATCAGATGGTATCGCCCGTCTCTGGAAACTGCACACAAAGAATCCAGAACGTAAATACTCTGGACACACAAAAGCTATTACAGCATTATCATTTAAAGATGAAATTGTGGCGGATTAGGCAAGAATATACAAACTTCTCCAATTAATTGAAAGGCATGAACAAGTTTACTACAAAATGTTTAGTGAATCGCAAAAGTATTTGTATATATGTAAATGTAGTAACTCGCATATGTAAGGTGGTTGACGAAATTATACGAATCTTTTTGTTTTTAATAGATTAAACATGTAATTATAGGATTAATTTTTATAACAAAGTATGTTAAAGGGCTATTATTAAAAATCTTCACATTTTCAATGTAACTAGCTATTTAAGAAAAAAAGAAAAAAATCAGTTTTTGGCTATAGTATGAATATGAAATCATGTTTTTCAGCTTACCCAAATCTGGCAGACATGCTGGAAAAGAGCAGTGACGGTGAGGACGATAGAAATAATACATAAAATCGGCTTCCACCAAAAGAAGACCCTTTAATATAATGGAAATACAATAAAAAATGTCAACATTTTTTTTCCGATCGTACGTGCTTATTTATCGTCACCACCATGATCGGTTCCAAGCGAGGAACTATTTAGTGCAGCCGGTTTATAGCCTTTTCACAGTGAGTAAGTAGAGAGTTCTGGTTTTCCGTCCTCAGTGTGTTCCGGTGTGTTCTGAATAGCTGTTCTTTGTTTTGGTTATACTTTGCGCGTACGTTGGCAAAATGAAAACTGAAAATTTGTGAAAAATACATGATTAAGAACATTTTGCAATATATGCAAATAGTTCTTCCAATTCCCTTCTTCATTCCTGATACTTATTAAAATAATAAAAAAAAATTACAATTTGCATTTTACTTAAAAATGTTTTGTGGCATCATCAGCTGTTTCATGATCCCATCACCAAAAAAGGCAGTAATATGCAATTAACACCAAAGCAAATGCACATAAACATTGATGTGCCTACTGATACGTATCAGATTCGACAACAACTAAAAGGAAAATGAAGTCATAAACACTTTTTGTTGGCGTTGAAATCTGGATGCGAGTACACGGTTCATCGTCAACTCGATGCGATTCAATCCTAGGTCTATTGGCGGCAGAAGCTCCGTCGTCACTTGATGCTCTTACAACACCCAAGTCATGCAGCGTTAGCAAACGCAGTAGTTCAGATTGAACTTTGCCCTTGACAACTTCATCCAAAAACTTTAATTTGTACCTTGGGTCCGACTATGTATCAAACGAGTAAAATGTATTGCTTGGAAGACTACGAAATCTTGGATTGATGACTTCAATTAATTTTTTTTTTTTGGAAATTTTGTTATGGGGAGGTGAAAGGGAGTGACAAATGTGACGTAGCACGCAATGACAAAATGTAAATATACCACCGCTAAAACTCCGTTAAAAAACATGCGGAGGCCAATGCGGAGGTATGATTTCATGGATGTGAAGTTCCGTTACAACCTTACTTTCTATTACTCGTATTATTAATTAAACCATAAAGGATATGTGTCAACCGCAATCAACACAATAGGCTATGTGCCAAACGCAAAAGAAAACCAGTAAGAAGGCTATCATTGGCTATGTCAAATATGTAATACTCTTCTCGCTCTTCTGGTTTGCAACCAACCATCCTTTCTTAGCAGCACTATGTACTCTCTGTTACAGTTTGAGTATCAACAAACACTTTAAGTTTCTGTTCCATATCCATCAGCCGTGTAAATTTTATGATCCTAGGGTTACCAGCAGGGGTACCTCCTCATACAGACTCACATTATATAAAGAGTATAAGTACAATAAAAATACAATGCCACTCAAACTGTGTTCTTTGTTGATACTCAAAATGTGTTCTTTGTGGATACTCAAACTGTAACAGAGAAAATATAGTGATGCTAAGAAAGGAAGGTTGGATGCAATCCGGAGGAGAGTGAAGAGTATTACATACTTGGCATAGCCAATGATAGCCTTCTTTCTGGTTAAGTTCAAGAATTAACACCTAGGAGTATGTGGAAGTTTTGGACTTTTTTTTGTCCTGCGTGAAGAGGGGCTGTTATGTTCTTACGCGAGATAGTGAAGAGATTCATGGCATTAGCTATATAAAGGCCTTCCTATTATCGTGCTCTGTTTACATTTTGGATTGGAGTGGGCGATCTCCTGATCTGAGCCAGGTCGAAATCCTCTGGCGAATATTTGTTCTTCGCGTTTACTCCGAAAGAGTTGGGCGGCTTTAACTTGCAATTTAGAGAGAATAAAGGAATCTCGACCAAATCCTTTTCATAAATTTTAATAATTCCATCAAAAGGTCATTTTATTAGACAAAAGAACAACGAAGCCCTATATAGTTTTCGAAAATATTTTTAAAGCATTATACCAGAGATTTAAGAAGTTATAAGCTGAAAAACATGATTTCATATTCATACTATAGCCAAAAACTGATTTTTTTCTTTTTTTCTTAAATAGCTAGTTACATTGAAAATGTGAAGATTTTTAATAATAGCCCTTTAACATACTTTGTTATAAAAATTAATCCTATAATTACATGTTTAATCTATTAAAAACAAAAAGATTCGTATAATTTCGTTAACCACCTTACATATGCGAGTTACTACATTTACATATATACAAATACTTTTGCGATTCACTAAACATTTTGTAGTAAACTTGTTCATGCCTTTCAATTAATTGGAGAAGTTTGTATATTCTTGCCTAATCCGCCACAATTTCATCTTTAAATGATAATGCTGTAATAGCTTTTGTGTGTCCAGAGTATTTACGTTCTGGATTCTTTGTGTGCAGTTTCCAGAGACGGGCGATACCATCTGATGAGGCAGTGAATAAATATTTTGAATCGGCACTAAATGCTGCATCCCACACCCAATAGTTTCCAATGCAAAGTTCTCGCCACATTGTAAAATCATCAGTTTTCCAAATACGTGCTGTTCCATCACCGGATGTTGTAACGAGCAATCGCGAGTCTGGGCTAAATTTACATCGCAGCACATAACGTTTATGGGCTGGTATTTTTTGCTTTGGATGTAACATGCTAAGTCTCTGATTTGGCGAACTACTTAACGACCATATGTAACAGTTACCTTTGTTGTTCACAGCAGCCATGTAATGACCATCTGGCGATATGGCAACATCTTGTATAGCCGCATCAACTTCTGGAATAAGCTGATCGTGTATCTCTGACTTGACGTCCCATAAGTAAACACCACCGTTTTGTGAGCCCATCGCAATCTCTACTTGATTTGGATGCAAGCAAGCCGCATTTACTGGCGCTTGGCAATCGAAAACTCGTGAACAATGTGGCGGTGCAGATATCATATCCCAGATTCGCACACGATGATCCTCTCCAGCGGTAAACATCCAATTACCGTCCTCTTGAAAGCCCAAACGGGTTACATTCTTTTGTACGCCCTCAAAGTTTATTACTGGCACAGTACAATTTGATTCTAAGTCATATAACCGTATACTTTGATAGCCACAAGCAGCTAATCGTGTCTTGTCTGGTGTTCGATCAAGTGCGTTTATTTGCTACAATGAAATAATGAATTTTTAAATGCCATTTCTAGATAACAAATTGTATCCAAATACATACGTACCGAGGAGTCAACAAAGCGCATTGTTTTTATACAGTTGCCGGTATGTGCCTGCCACAATTTAATTGTATGGTCATAACCGCCAGTAGCAAGAATAAGTTGATCGCCCGTTGCTTCCATTCGAATATGTATGTGTCTCTAAATATGGGCGTAATGTATTTTGGATTTCTTATTAATATTTAAAAAGTAATTAGTTCTATTTACAAGTGGAAATCTTAATATTTCTTCTGCAGACACCAAACATGAAATTTTAATGGTTTTGCCATTCACAGTAAAGGTCAAGATTATTCAATCATCATATGTGTTTCTTCTAAATGGGGTGCGTCAATTTGGGAATTTACGTTGAAATAAAAATTGATCATTGGTATATTCTACAAACCTTTGGTACACAATATTGTGAACGTTAAAATAATAAGATAAATAAAGCTGGGAAGGAACCCATTTTCATTTTCTTTTGAAGTCCCAGTGATTTTACTAATTAATCCAGCCTTAAGTTAATTGAATCTGTAATTACGTACAATTTAATTTAAGCAAGAGTGTATACATACTACATATAACCTTATGTGCCACGCATGACTAACATGGAGTCGGAGCAGGTAAAGCATATAATGAGCAAGGATATTTTACAAACTACAACTATTTTGACGGATTTTAATACAAAAGTGAGTCATACCTATTCAATAAAAAAAAAAAAAATTTATCACTTATGATCTGTTATTTTATTGAATTATAGAATGCTGATTTATTGAAATTTGAGAATTTTCATACAAAAAACCAATGGCACGATTTATGGATTGCTGTCTTTGACATACTTAATGACAATGCACTGTCGGAATTGCACAGTCTTTGTTTGAATACGGTACGCATATTAACGCGTGATAAATTCAGTCTGCAAAGAAACTGCATTGAAAAAGAACTAATAACCCTTTTGCGTCTGGCACAACTTAATGTTTATTCCAAAGATACACTTATAATAACATCGGCAACATCAACGTCTAACGAGCAACAGAATGCAATGCATGACGACATATCAACCTATAAAGAGTCATACATTTGCAGATCGGTTGAGGTTACAGGCGAAGCATTAAAATGCTTATGCAATCTAGTATACCAAAGTGCTGACTGTTTGGCACAGTGTCTGCATCTTCAAACTGTTGACGCTATTGTTAAGCGAGCTGCATCAACAATGCGTTATCCATGTACACTTGAATATTATGATATGAAGTTGCTATTTTTATTGACAGCATTAGATCCGACAGCACGCAATCGTCTACAAATAGATTTAAATGGTGTCACCTATATCACAAAGTGGTTAGATGACAAATTGTCGGAATTATCTGCATCGTCACCATTATTAAGCGTTGATCAGATTAACATTATTTGTGAACTGCTTAAAGTCATGTTTAACATAACCAAAAGTCCTAATGAATATGAAATCCAAGGTCTGCATTTAACTGGTGTGATACGTGAAATACTTTTACGCTTTAGTAGCTTAACCACTGCTATTAATCTTTTAACAAATCTATCCGGCAGCTGTCCCCGGGGTATCCATTGATAATGCCTTGAAATCTGGACCCGTGATTGTGAAAGATACTCTCCCTTCGTGTGATGGGATATTAGCTAAGTCTATTCGCTCTGCTCCCACAGGTGAGCTATATCAACAAAATAATGCGCCCGAAAACACTCAAGGTTCAACAACAAACATCGAAGCAATGATAATGTCAATGCAGCAAGGCATGATGAACTTCATGACATTTATGCAGAGTACATTGCAAGAATTGATGCAGAATCAAAACAAACTGGATTATCAATGGGTTTGTTAAACATTTGTCTCTTGAATTCAAATGGAATCTCTCGACATAAATTAGAAGTATTGAAATTTCTAAACGACAGGAATATTGATATTATGCTCCTTGCTGAAACCCATCTTACGGACAAAAATAATTTTCAAATGCCAGGTTATGCCTTCTATAGCACGAATCACCCGGATGGAAAAGCACACGGTGGAACTGGTGTTCTGATCAAAAACCGTATTAAGCACTACCCGTTGGTAGGAATTGCGGAAAAACATATGCAAGCTACATCAATAGAAAAATTCCTAGCAGCTTAGTAACAGCTACGTTAAGTCCACTGGTCTGCTCCTTTTTAGTCGTCTACGTCTTGTTAATTCGTCTGAAGGAATGTCAATCATTTCAACGTTGGAATGTCGTTCTAAGTTGTTATGGTATCTTCTGCTTGCATTGTTGATTTCGTCGTGCACCATTTTTACACCGAGGTCTTTATGTATGTCATAATTTGTTATGTACCAGTCAGCATTAACTATTGCTCTAAGGATTTTAGATTGTTGTCTTTGTATAATATTTACGTTCGTTTTCTTGGCAGTACCCCATAGTTGTATGCCATACGTCCATATGGGCTTAATTACAGATGTGTAAAGTAGTAATTTCCCATAAGTATTAAGTTTTGAATGTCTGTTGAAAAACGGATATAACTGCCTGAATTTTAGTACAAGTTGGTCTTTCTTTTTCTGGATGTGATATTTCCAAGTCAGTTTGCTGTCAATATGCATGCCCAGGTACTTGGCCACGTTGCTTAATGGAATGTCAGTACCTTTTATTTTTACTTGTCTTGGCTGATAAGCTGTCCGTAAAGTATATATCACTTGCAATGTTTTCATTTCGTTTATCTTAATTTTCCATAAATCAAACCAAGTGCATGTTTCGTCCAATATTGCTTGCAGCTTATCTATTGCCACATCAAGCTTTTTGTTTGAGTACATAAGAATAGTGTCGTCAGCAAAGGTGGCCACCATTGTCGAATTGTCTTCTGGGATTGGAATGTCATATGTATATAAAGTATAAAGTAAGGGCCCAAGCACGCTTCCCTGTGGGACTCCAGCTTTTATCTGCCTTAATGTAGAGGTTTCGTCCTTACACCTTACATAGAAGTAGCGACTATCAAGGTAGCTCCTGATGATATCACAAAGATCATTTGGTAGGATAGTCTTAATTTTTTTAAGAAGTCCGGCGTGCCACACTTTGTCAAAAGCTTTTTCTATGTCCAAAAAAACACCTACACAGTATTTTTTGTCGTCTAGATCTGATAGTATCTTGTGTGTCACTCTGTGGACTTGCTGTATTGTGGAGTGACGTTGTCTAAATCCGAATTGGTGATCAGGTATAATTTTGTTCACATCCAGTATTGGTTGAATTCTGTCAAGCAAAAGTCGTTCAAATATTTTTGATAATGAAGGCAGAAGGCTTATTGGCCTATAAGATGACGTCAAAGTTGGATCTTTGCCCGATTTCGGTATAGGTATTATTTCAGCTATTTTCCATAATGTCGGGTAGTGCCTTAGTCTTAGTACTGCGTTAAACAAGTTTCTTATGTATATAATTCCATTTGGAGGAAGCTCTTTTAGTAATTTTCCAGTTATTTGGTCATATCCTGGAGATTTTTTGTGACTAGTACGCTTTTCAATGCAGTGTCTTATTTCGTTAGCTGAGATTTTTCTTAATTTGTATTGCGGTGGAGGAGTCCTGTTAGTAAAATTAGTAAGATTAGCGTTGCTGTTAGTTTGGTTTTCAGTAAAAACCTTTTCATAATAGTCAGCAAGTTGGGAAGCTTTGTCAGAGTTGGTTCTAGCCCATGTCCCATCCGACTTTTTTAGTGGCGGCTGGTGAATGGTGCGATTCGTTAAGTCTTTAGCTGCTTTCCACAAAGAGTAATTAGTGTCAGACGTTGGAGTTAGTGATTTTAGATATTTTTCAAATTGTTCATTTTTCCAAATTTTAAGTCTGGCTTTTAGGTCTTTAATCGCTTTGTTAAGTTTTGCTTTATCATTTGGAGCTCTCGTCCTTTGCCAAGTCTTACGCAGTTTGTTCTTGCTCACAATAAGTCTTTTAATTGAGTGTGGGATGTTATAGTTGTCCTCTGTTGGTTTTAGTTCGGGTGTTGCTCTATCAGCTGCTTCGTTTATAATGTCATTTAAGTGTATGATTGTTTTTTCAATATCGTCTAATTCCTTAAGAGGTACATTTATTGCTAGGTTGATATCAATGAATTTTCTATAAGAGTGCCAGTCAGTTCGTTTATTATACATCTTGCATGGGGGCAAAACATTTTTTATTGAGCAATTATAATTAATTTGGATCGGAGAATGGTCAGAAGAAAGTTCTAATCGAGAGTCAATTTCAAAATGTGCCATATTCATATTTTTTATTACACAAAAGTCAATTAGGTCAGGTATCTTTGTTCGATCAGTTGGCCAATATGTGGGCTCTCCAGTACTCAAATGCGTTCCTCCAATCATTTGAATTGCACATTGTAAATTTTTTCCTTTAGTATTTGTCAACCTTGATCCCCAGTTTACATGTTTGGCATTATAGTCTCCTGCAGCGATGAACCTTTGGCCAAGCTCAATAAAATAGTCCTTAAATTGAGCTGTTGTGATTATGTGTCTAGGTGGACAATAGATAGCTGCTACTGTAAAAGATCCATATATATCTTGCAGCATCAATTTGGTCGACTGTATGTGTGCTTGTTGATAGTTTTCCAGTTCAACGTGTCGTATATTATTTTTGATAATAATAGCAGAGCCACCATGACCTGAACCATCCGGATGATTTGTTCCATATATTTTATAGCCGGGAATGCTTAGGTGGTTATTTGTAAGGTGAGTTTCCGATATTAGTGCAATGTCAATTGAATTCTCATTTAAGAAAAGTTGGAGTTCTAAAATATGTTTGTGTAGTCCGTTCGCATTCCAAGCAATTATTCTTAACTTATTGTCCATTTTGTTTGTCAAGCTTTGTTACTAAAATTGTTATAATGTTCATCATGTTACCCATTTGTTGGATTAATTCTTTCATCATGTTTTTAAGTTCTGAGATATCGTCAGATGGGATGGTATGATTGTTGTTTTGCTGGGAAGAAATTTTGCCAGTAGTTAGATTAACACTTAAATCTTTTTTTTCTTTTTCTTTTTCAGCTGGTCGATTGGTTGACTTAATCTGTGAGAAAGAAGCAGCAACCTGCGAATAACTGATTCCTTTCTCCACTTTGCGAGAGGTTACGGACTTTTGCTCGTTTTTTGTTTCATCGGTCAATGTTTTGGGTCGAAGAGCAGGAAACCTTTGAATTTTTAATGTTTTGTAGATTTCGCAACCTTTATAATTGGCTGTATGAGCTCCACCACAAAGAGCACATTTTATTTTCTTTGATGAATCAATTTGACAGTCAATCGTGCTGTGTTTTCCCGCACATTTAACACAAACAGGATCTTTGGTGCAGTAGTTTCGTGTGTGTCCGTATTTTTGGCAGTTAGAACATTGCACTATCGTTCTCTTACTATGGGGGGCCTCGAATTGTATTTTGGTGTGAAGTAATGTAGTTATGTTATAAATGTTTTTGTTGTTAGGGCTGGCTTTAAGTTCGAGTGAGAACAGGGGAAGTGACTTATTTGTGGTTTTTTGTCGAATATTAAATACATTCGTGACATCATGGCCTAATTCTTTCAGTTCTCGCTTAATTTCGTCGGTGTCAGATGATTGGTGAAGGTGTCTCAGCATAACTTTAAAACCGCGTTCGTCTTTAGTCTTAAATGTATAGTACTTGGTATTTCTAGCTTTTAACATTTTCATTATTGTACTATATTGTTGGGGTTCTGTCACTTGGATACGAACTTCATTATTGGGCAGGGATTTAAGAATATAGTTTTTCTCTATAACTTCATTAATAGCATTCATGAGAGTATTAATGTCTTCTACCCCCTGCACATAAATAGGCGGTGGCTTGTTAACTTTAGGAGGCTGTTTGGTTTCGTTTTGTGCATTACGATTTGTGGACTTAGGATCTTTGCCGTTGTTATCGTCTTTTTCTGCTAGCAGTGCGAACATATTGCTAGTATTAGGTTTGCTCAACCAGTAATCATTTAGTTTTGTTTGTGTATTTTTTTGCAAATTGCTTTTGTACTTTTTGTTATTGTTTTCTTCTATTGATTTGCCTGGGGATTGCGTATTACGGTTTCTTTTACAAGGTTGTAACTGTTCAGAACTGGGACTATTATTATTGGTGTTATTTGTGTTATGTACTTGCGTATGTGTGTTTGATGTAGGCATAACTGTTGCTGATTGGTCCAGCAGCTCGATCGTTGGATGCATTGCTGTTGATGTTGTTGTTGATGTGAAAACTGCTTGCGATGACATGATCGAAGCAGTTGTTGAGTAAACTGTTGTTGTGTTTGATGCTGATGTAGCGGTTGATATAGCTGGAGTGCTTTGTGTTGTTACAGTTGCATTTGTTGATACAATAGTTGCTGGTGTTGTGTACAGTGGAGTTTGTGGGGATGGACATTGGCTGCTCCATGGTAGTGGATTCGTGGTGCCTATGGTATCAATGCACAGAACGGGAGAACAAGAACTAGCTCTTCGCTCTGGCGATTTGATGGTTAAAAATGACGCATCATTTTTTTTGTTAGGGCCAGGAGATACGATCGAAAAATACGCATTCCTGGTTGCCTTTTTAACGTTGTTGTTGTTGGGTTTTTGATGAGCGAAGCTCATCTTAGTGGTGATTTTTTTTATATATTATTTTTTTATTTGCTTTACGTGAAAGTGTTTGATTATTATGCGGACACAATTTATTGAGCGCAAAACACGTCTACACTGTTCAAATCACAAATAAAGAAAAATCCGTCGATAACCTAAGTTCAATTCTTACTGAGGCAGCCCATCATGCAACTCCTTATGTACCACCAGCCCTGATATGGTATAATCACAACATAACCAATAGGCACATAGATAGTCTTGTCGTAAGGAAGTATTGCCTACGAAGGGAATGGCAAAACGTAAGGTCTCCTGACGCGAAACATCGCTTAAGAGTTGGAACTCGTGAACTTAGCAAAGCCTTAGAATATGAGGATCAGCTCGCCCAGCGTCAATATATAGCCAACTTATCACCTACAAGCTCAAAATTCCCTTTGTGGAGGGCCCAAAAATGCATAAAACCGCCAGTTAATGTTGACACGCCGATAAGGGATAAAAATGGTAAATGGGCAAGGAGTGACGAAGAGAAAGCATAAACTTTTGCACTGCACGTTTCAGATGTCTTCTAACCAAACCAACCAACTAATAGTTTCATGCTTCCGATCAGTTGTATCTTGAAACCTCTCCCATCAGAATTCATCCATTAGATACAAAAAAAGTCATTACAGAGCATTTAAATCCTAAAAAGGCGCCAGGGCTCGACCAAATTACGCCCAAAATGCTAATGGAACTACCGGGCCCTGCAATAAAATATATCACTAGAGTCTTTAATGCGATGTTGCAGTGTGGGTACTTTCCAACACAATGGAAGAAATCGATCATAATAGTCCCCAAACCAGGGAAGGACAAGTCGCAAGCTTCATCTTACAGACCAATAAGCTTGCTGGCGCGTCTATCTAAACTTTTTGAAAAAACACTGACTGAAAAAATCAATAGACACGTGCTAGGCATTATACCCTCTCATCAACTTGGATTTCGCAAAGGGTACGGCACCATCGAGCAAGTAAACCGCATAACTTCTGAGATTCGTACAGCATTTGAGCACCGCGAATACTGCTCTGCTATTTTTCTCGATGTGGCCCAGGCATTTGATAAAGTCTGGTTGGACGGCCTTATACATCAAATAAAAATTTTCCTTCCAAAAAACACTCACAAAGTCCTTGAGAGTTATGTCAGCAACAGATTGTTTGCTGTGCGACAAAACGAGTACACAACACGAAACTACGAAATTAGAGCCGGAGTTCCACAAGGAAGCGTTCTTGGGCCGTTTCTATATGTGTTGTACACATCCAACATACCAACGGACACTCAAATCTATCTACTTTTGCAGATGATACCGCAATATTAAGTAGATCTTGTTGTACGATGCATGTAACATCAGTTTTGGCAAGCAATTTTATCACACGTCGAAGAGTGGTTAGCCAACTGGCGCATAAAAGTGAATGTGCAAAAGAGCAAACACATTACCTTCACACTCAACAGAAGCACTTGCCCTCCGCCAACTCTAAATAATACTTTGATTCCACAAGTAGATAAGGTTGTGTACTTCGGAGTCCATCTTGACAGAAGACTTACTTGGCGAAAACACATTGAAGCCAAGAGAACTCAAATGAAACTGAAAGCCAACAGCTTTCACTGGCTTATCAACTCACGATCTCCACTAAATATTGAGTATAAAGCTCTCCTTTATAACAGCATCATAAAGCCCATTCGGACCTATGGTTCTCAGCTAGGTGGTAATGCAAGCGCCTCTAATCTGGAAGTTATCAAAGACCGCAATCATAAATATGAAGAACCATAACTGGAGCCCCTTGGTTTTTTAAAACCGTGGGATTACATATAGATCTTAATAATAGACAAACAGTAAAAAATTAAATAGCCAAAATGAAACTTATTTACGCTGAGAAACTAAACACGCACCAGATTCCATTAGCAAAAGCACTCACTCGACTAAGGTCACAGACACGACTTAGGAGAAATGACCTACCAGCCCAACTTCAATTATAAGGGCACTTAGTACATACATTCCCTCCAAGTGGAGGTGAAGTAAAAGTAATCAACTAGAAATTAGGTTAAGACTCTATTACTTATTGTTAGCCTCTAAAGAAAGAAAAGATCCAATAAATAAAGAAAAAGGAAAAAAAAAATAAATATGTCATTTTTATACTCTTCACGGGAGTGAATAGTATTATAAGTTTGTCATGAAGTTTGTAACACACAGAAGGAGACATCGCAGACCACATAAAGTATATATATTTGTGATCAGCTCGATGAGACGAGTTGATTAAACCATAGGTTTTTTTTACCATACGCAGCACATTTGTCGGAATCAGCCGAATCGGATCACTAGGGGGGGTACCTCCCATTTAAAATTCCCTTTCAATTAATGTTCTTATTAAAAAAAGTTTTTTGTTTTTTAACATATTGAACTGAAATTTGGACACTATAAGTTTGTAATTTATGGCCATCAATCGTGTAAATTTCATGAACCTAGTGCTACCAGGTGGGGTACCTCCCATACAAACCACCCCTTTAAATTAATTTTCTTGTTAGAAAAACGTTTTTGTTTTTTTACGTATCGAACTGAAATTTGGACCCTATAAGTTTCTCATCTATATTCATCAACTATATGAATTTCATGATCCTAGGGTTACCAGGAGTGGTCCATCCCATACAAACCCAAATTAAATGGCAAACTTTTCAAGAATAAATGTACAATAAAATTGTCACTTTATATAAAGAGTATAAGTTCAATAAAAATACAATGCCACTCAAACTGTGTTCTTTGTTGATACTCAAAATGTGTTCTTTGTTGATACTAAAACTGTAACAGAGAGAATATAGTGGTGCTAAGAAAGGAACGTTGGATGCAACTTGGAGGAGCGTGAAGAGTATTACATCTTTGGCATATCCAATGATAGCCTTCTTTCTGTTTTTTTTTTTAATTTTCATCATACTTTTTATATAATGAACTGTCCACACACGATTTAAAAATTACGATGAAAAAAATTACATAATTTTTCTATGACATAGAAATATAATATAGTCTTTTTTGCTGTCCACACGATGTTGTTTTATATGATGTATTTTTCATGAATCTTGTGTTGGCACGAAATTTATTTTTTTAATTGTGAAACAAAATTGTTCCTTTCTTATATTCTAATTAACAATAGTTATATGCGGTAGTTCTGAAACAGAGAAGTGGTCATCATAGCGGGTATTACTTGCATTGGAAGTATTCCCTTGTGATGACTTTCTTTGCAGCTAGAAATGTTTAACTACTTGTTGAGGAACGGGTGGCATTGAAATTCCGAATTGGATGGCAACGCCGTTGGATGTTCTTTTTTGCAAAAATGCTAGACGACAAGTTATTTGTTTTACTCTTTTTTTAGTTGTTTTAGTATGTATAAGTAATCGGCATGATGAACATGCTTTGAATAAAGACTTTATGTTTTCATTCTTAACCATAAGAAAATTGGTCCTTCGAGCCGGATGCTGTTTGTAATTTACTCACATGGCTAATTGATCATTATGGAACAATTAAAAATTCTTGTTGGTGGCCACAGCAGGGTGAAGGGTATCACACACATATCAACGACCACGTACGTGGACGGGTACGGAGATCATTCCAATGACAACGAAGTCTATGAGGACAAATACTTGAAGGCGTATGCTACGCTCATATCATGTAAGTGATCATTGGAGGTAGCAACGACGAAGATGGAAATGAGAAACGAAAGCAGCGACGTCGCCGACGGCGGCGTAGGCACCGCTGCGGTGAATAATGCAACAAACAGTGATGCTATTGTTCAAATGTTAACACAACAACAACAGTTTTTTGAGCGTTTTATGGAAAACGATACAACATCAAGAGAACATAGGGCCGCCGACGTGGCGCCAGCAACACAAAACGATTTACCAAGAATTGAAATTAAGAAATTTTCTGGTGATTACAAAGAGTGGCCATCTTTTAAAAATATGTATGAAAGCACAATTCATAAGAGACAAAACTTAACAAAGAAATTGCATTATTTGAAAACATATTTAATTGATGAGGCAGCAAACATAATACATCATATGCCAATTACTGACGCAACATATGAAACAGCATGGACATGACTACAAGAACGTCATGATCGACCTCGGCACATAGTTAATGCATTGCTTGACTCATTTATTCTACGCAGAGTTGCTGACGAAGCTAACGAAATTGTACGGGGCTTGGATGCAATTGGTTATTTGGATCGTGACTGCTGGGTTATTTACTTGATCTTATCGAGAAGTGATGACGAAACACGTCGTAAGTGGATTGAGGAGACTCGTGAAGACAATTCACCAACGCTTGATGCATTTTTTTAAGTTTCTTGATGCACGTTGTGAGGAATTCGAGTTAAAGAGTCTGGGACGGACTGCAAGAATACGATCCAGGGAGACAAACAGAAGAGATCTTCACATACGCTGATGACGGTAGACGGTGACAGCTGTGCAAAATGTGATTCAAGAGAGCACGCGCTGTACTTATGTCCACAGTATCTTAATCTAACTGTCAAGCAATGCCGGAACGTGGCAAAGGAAAAGCAGTTATGTTTTAATTGCTTAAAGACTGGGCATGTGTCTCGTAAGTGTTCATCGAAGTATACATGCAAGCAATGTAATGGACGCCATCATACCCTTATGCATGAAAACATCAACAATTTTCAAGCGGCAAATGGGTTGATTGAGGGTCAGTTGGACCAGAGTGTAGGAAAACTAACGCTACACAACGTGGGATACAGAAAAGTACACTGCCAACAGCATTGGTGTACATTCGAAATGTACAAGGGACATACACAATATGTCGAATTCTTCTTGACAGCGGCTCGGAACTATCGTACATATCGGAACGATGCGTACAGGCACTTCGGCTTGCACGCTCATCATCGCACGTCCTGGTATCGGGAATCTCGGCAATCAAGGTTGAGACAACCAGGGTAGGTAGTGTCCTTAGTATAAGGTCCAGAGTTTCACACCACACATTAAACATTACGGCGCATGTTCTAGGTTAAATAACATCGTCATTGAAAAGGGACAATATCGACTTCACGGCCCTTAAGGTATTCGATGGCCTACAACTGGTAGATAACGATTACCTTACCAATGCTTCAATCGACATCTTGCTGGGCAGCGAATACTTTTGGGATGTACTTACAGGTCAAAAGGCGTTCGATAACCAGGGTAACATCATCGCAGTTTCCACAATATTTGGATGGGTTATCACGTCAGTGCTGACTAATTGTTCATTAATGGCTACATCACTACACACCACTATAGATATCAACGCGTCGCTTAAACGATTCTTGGAGCTAGAGGATGTCAACTACGATTCCCAGAAAGAGCCGACAAACGATAAGGTTGAACAACATTTCTTCAACACCCACACACGCGACGCCAACGGAAGGTACATAGTTCCTTTCAAGTCGGCAGACCCAGCATTTGCAGATACGTTGCAAGGAGCAAGATACTAAGTTACGATCGCAGTATGTGGACTTTATGCGAGAATACAAAACCTTAGGTCACATGCGAGAACTGTTGCCACATGAGATTGACACCGAGCGGAAATTCTATTTGCTACTCGGTCGTTGGCCAGAAACTTCGAGTTGCTTTTGACGGATCATTCAAAGATAGCAATGGCAAGGCTTTGAATGATGAGGTGCATGTTGGACCTACCATTCAGCGTAGTCTGCTTTCTGTGTTCCTGCGCTTCAGAATGTATAAGTTTGTATTCTCTGCAGACATCGTAAACATTTTTCGTCAGATTTGGGTGAGTGAAAATCATCGGATCTATCAACGTATGTTTGGAGAGAAGATCCATCTGCTCCAATGAAACACTATCAGCTGTGTACAGTAACTTACGGCACTTCGTCTGCGCCATTCTTAGCGGTCAGAGTTCTGGAACAACTGGCCCACGATCACATAAATTAATTTCCAATTGCTGCCAGAATCCTATTGGAGGATTTTACGTTGACGATGTTCTTACTGGAGCGAATAATGAAGATGAGTTATTAAGCAACCAAGAACAACTCATACGGCTACTATCATGTGCCAACTTAGAACTCGGGAAATGGGTATCAAGTACCAAACGTATTCACCCTCAAGTGACTAATACAAATGTCAGCATTGGAAATGCATCACATGAATCTTCGGTAAAGTTTCTAGGCATTTATTGGCACCCTGACAATGATACCTTGGCATACAATATTCTTCATACATCCAATCCAAGTAGCACAAAGCGGCAAGTATTATCTGACGTATCTCACATTTTTGATCCTCTCGGTCTGCTGGCACCGGTAGTGGTGCAATTTAAGATTTTATTTCAGGAACTTTGGCTTCTTGACTTGGACTGGGATACTCCACTTCCGCCCAAACTTGCTGACTTGTGGCTGAGATGTCGAAACGATCTTAATGCGTTGAAGCAACTAAATCTACAACTATTTGTTAACAACGAAGGGGACGACATCGAGCTGAATGCCTTTTCGGATGCATCGATCAAGGTTTATGTAGAACTACAAGCAAAGACGGCACTATATCTGTGTCAATTATGGCTGCGAAAACAAGGGTTGCGCCACTAAAACAACAGTCTCTAGTCGTCTCAACCAATCAGTCAAGGCCGAGCTACGACAGGAAAACATAAAGGTATACGCATGGTGCGATTCTACGATCGTGCTATCATGGCTATCATCTTCAGCATCAAGATGGAAGACCTTTGTAGCTAACCGCGTAACAGAAACATTGGAGGCTGTACCACAAAATAATAGGCGTCATATTGACTCAAAAGAAAACGGACCATCATGGCTACACGATGCAGATCAGTATACGCTTCGGATTCAAGACTTGCAGTTCTGTTCGTCTCTTTCTGATGCGCGAGTAAAGGATGAATTGAGGACAACGGTTTTGGCTTCATTGGCAGATATATCTCCAAATCAATCTCTATTGCATTCCACATCGCTTACTTATGAAGAAATCACGGCGGCACGTATCATATTTTTGCGATATGCTCAAAACTGTAACAACGAGGAGAAACAGTTGTTGCTTTCTAATAAACCATTACGGCCCAGATCACAATTAATTTAACTCTCACCTATAATTGGCAAAAATGGTTTATTACGAGTATGCGGACGACTCGGCAATTCAAATTTGCCAACTGATGTTACACATCCAGTTCTTCTTCCGAAAGCTCATCGCATCACTAAGTTAATACTTGAGCACGAACACTGGAAAAATTTGCACCCAGGTGTTTCTGCACTATTTGTCATCATGCGACAAAAATGGTGGATACTTGGCGCTCGCAACCTCATACGCAAGATCACTCACGACTGTGTTTCTTGTTTTCGCCAGCGTCATCACACATCGCATCAGTTCATGTCTGACCTGCCAGCGGTTCGTGTAACCCAGGCACTTCCGTTTGAAAAAACTGGCTGCAAATACGCTGATCCAATTTTACTCAATGAGACCAGGGGTCATAATCCACGCATGAGGAAGGGCTACATATGCCTTTTCGTCTGCCTTATCACATCGGCACTCCATCTGGAGCTGGCAACGGATTTGACAACAGATACCTTTCTGGGGCGCTGCGTCGGTTCATATCGCTGCGTGGAAAGTATGATCTACAGTGATAATGCCAAAAACTTTATTGGGGCTAAACGAGCACTTGACGAGATGCAACAGCTACTGGCATCGCAACAACACAACGACACTGTATTACAAGCACTGGCAGACGAATGGAACTTCATCCCATTCATGCACCAAACTGAGGTGGCAAATGGGAGTCCGGAGTACGCTCTGTGAAATTACACCTTTGTCGCGTAATTGGGAAAACTGTTCTTACATTTGAACAGATGCACACGTTATTGGCACAAATAAGTGCAGTGATTAACTCACGCCCACTGTATTATACATCAGACACCGATATGTCATATTTATCACCAGCCCACTTTTTGATAGGTAGGCCATTTACTACCATTCCAGAACCCGATTTCAATCAAGTACCAGTAAATCGACTATCCTATTGGCAAGACATTCAAGCAATGTATCAAGGTTTTTGAAAACGCTGGCATTAGGATTATTTGACAACGTTGCAACAGCGTCCTAAGTGGACCACGAAATCACCGAATGTATCCGTTGGAAATATCGTTCTTCTTAAGGACTCCAACATAGCTCCTGTTGCTTGGCCCTTAGCACGGGTCATTGAAACACACCCAGGAAAGGATGGACTTGTACGTGCTGTCAAACTGAAGACTGCGACCGGAGAGACGACATGCCCTATTACCAAGATCGCAATATTGCCTAGATCAGAAACCATGTTTCAGGGCGGGCCGGGATGTTGAGGAACGGTTGGCATTGAAATTCCGAATTGGATGGCAACGCCGTTGGAGGTTTTTTTATGCAAAAATGCTAGACGACAAGTTATTTGTTTTACTCTTTTTTTAGTTGTTTTAGTATGTATAAGTAATCGGCATGATGAACATGCTTTGAATAAAGACTTTATGTTTTCATTCTTAACCATAAGAAAATTGGTCCTTCGAGCCGGATGCTGTTTGTAATTTACTCACATGGCTAATTGATCATTATGGAACAATTAAAAATTCTTGTTGGTGGCCACAGCAGGGTGAAGGCCAGTATCACACACATATCAACGACCACGTACGTGGACGGGTACGGAGATCATTCCAATGACAACGAAGTCTATGAGGACAAATACTTGAAGGCGTATGCTACGCTCATATCATGTAAGTGATCATTGGAGGTAGCAACGACGAAGATGGAAATGAGAAACGAAATCAGCGACGTCGCCGACGGCGGCGTAGGCACCGCTGCGGTGAATAATGCAACAAACAGTGATGCTATTGTTCAAATGTTAACACAACAACAACAGTTTTTTGAGCGTTTTATGGAAAACGATACAACATCAAGAGAACGTAGGGCCACCGACGTTGCGTCAGCAACACAAAACGATTTACCAAGAATTGAAATTAAGAAATTTTCTGGTGATTACAAAGAGTGGCCATCTTTTAAAAATATGTATGAAAGCACAATTCATAAGAGACAAAACTTAACAAACACACAGAAATTGCATTATTTGAAAACATATTTAATTGATGAGGCAGCAAACATAATACGTCATATGCCAATTACTGACGCAACATATGAAACAGCATGGACATGACTACAGGAACTAGTCCTTATTTTATATTTTGTGTTTCATCTTTAATTTTACGTTTTTTGTAACTGTTATGGGGCCTGCACACCTTGCGATACGTTGGTCGTTAGCTGCACACGTTATGCGCGGATAGTTTAACAAAATGAATTTAAAAATCGTCGATATGCTCTTAATTGACGAAATTTGTGAAATTGAAGAAGAAGAAATCATTTTAAAAAAAGGATGTGGTCAAGGAAATAATTACAAAAGAGGCATAAGGTTTCAAATAACAAATTGTTAACAACATGGAAGCGTAATGAGCCTGCAGATTTTAAAAATTATATGAGAATGGGTGATGCAACTTTCAAGGTACTATTAGATATAGTTAGAGTTTACATTGAAAAATGCGACACGATACTTAGGAAGGCTATTAGTGCTGAGAACCGGCTGGGAATTACATTGCGTTTCTTGGGAACGGGGAACTCGTTCCAAGATTTAACCTTTTAGGCAGCAGTATCCACACAAGCAATTAGCAAAATAGTGATTGAAACGTGCGAAGCGATAATAAAAGTTTTCATGTTCCAATATCGCAGTACTCTTGACTTTTTTGTACTCGACAAGAAGTTTCTCATAACTGGTACGTCGTATCACTTTGTTTTTGTAGCACTCTAATATTGAGTTCCACAGTGCCGGCATCTTGTTTGCATCAATAAATGTACGTATTTCCTCGGTGTCTTCCATTTTTTCTTCTTTTAGTTTGCGGATTTTTTCGTTATGTTTTTGTTTGCGGTTTTTCCATTAAAAAAAATTTAAAAAGAAATATGTCAATACGAATCACCGCTTTTCTCAATTCGACGTTTAAAAGAGAATGAAATTTAGTATGAGGTTGTATAACTTGCCTTCACACTATGCAACCGAAGAACCAACCGTCGAACCAACTTCGACAAAAATCAAAATTTTTTGATCTTTCATACAATCGACCATCCAACCAGCATTTCTCTTCCCCTCACACGCTTTGCCAGCCAACAAACAGTGTTCCATTCCATTTCATTCCATGCCGTTGTATAACGCGGTCGCAAGATGTGCAGGCCCCATTATGTTTTAATATTAAAATACTCAGAGAAACTATGCACAGACTTTTCAACTTGCGGATATAATCGAGAGGCAGTTATTTTCTGACTTGGACGGAAAAGAAATATATGGTGAAATTCTTCATCATATATGATATATTTTTTCATCATTTATATGACAAAAATCATATTTCTTAGATAAATTTTTGCTGTCCACATGTTTCACGAATTATTAAAAAAAAAAATTAAAATATAGCAAAATATTTATGTGAAGATGATGTTCTATAATTATCTAGTTTTAATGTAAATGTATTATATTCGGTATAATAGGTGTCTAGTATAATAAAAGTAATAATTCACTGCAATAATAACACACAAAATAAGGTAATAATATCACTCGAAACAGCTTCTGTGATACAATTTCAAACGGACAGCTTCAACGTTCTTCAACGACTTCGACCTCTTCAACGACTTTGCTCCTTTTATATCCTTCCCATCTGCCATCGACACAGGGTTAGACTCACAAACCAACGGTGACACATCTTACTTTTATATCACATGGCAACTCGCATGAAACAACATTCTGAAATTTAAACCGAACTAAAAGTGCTAAGTGTCTATACGCCATTTTAGTTGGGATTAAAAAATTAAGTTCGCATTTCATATGCGAGTTTCGTCAAATCACTTCTTGTGTTAAATTCGATTTGAAAATGTGTTTATGAAAATCGTTAGTTCGAATTTCGTGCAACCGAACTAAACTGTCGTATAAACGAGGTAAATGTTGCGAAAAAATACAACTAAACGCACAACTTTTTATAATCTACAACGTGTGCGAGAGAAGAAGAGTACAGCTTTTTTGTTATGCTCACTCTTAATAAATACTAATAGTAATCATACTCTTTCTAAAGACATGTTAATTCTTGCTACAACTAGTTAAAATATTGTATATATGTAGCTCATTGGATCTGTAATGACGTCTAGAAAAATGTTATATTTGTAGAGGTACTAAGTGAAGTTTTTTGTTTTGGAATCTTACTTAACTATGACGAAACGTTAGTGTACGTTTATTGATAGCTTACAAGTAGTGATGGCAGGATTAAACTAAAAGTTGCGATTAATCGATCAATTTCTTTCAAATTACGATTTAAAAGCCTTTTAGACGGTCAGTCTCAGTCCATGTTATAGTGCATTCAGACAGAGTAGAACTCGAGTTCTGGCAGAACTCGCACCACAGGGAAAATAAACGATATTTGTAGTTGTTGTTATAGCTCAGAACTCGGGTTCTCGTGCGAGTTCTGCCAGAACTCGCTGCTCTGACATGGTCAGTCTAAATAGTGTTGGTAAAATTTTGACTCTTTTAGGTGATTGTATATCACAACTCTTATTTTTGAATTCAAATAATAGTGCTATGTTTTGTGTATTTCAATAAATGAAACGTTTTATTTTCATAATCAATAAATTATTTTCACATTTGGTACTCACTGAGAACTACTCAGTATAAAATTTATTCGATTAATCGATTTTTTCGCGATTAATTGCAATTAATAATCATTTCCTTTCAATTAATCATATGATCGATTAATAATTTTTTTTGCCATCACTTCTTACAAGCTAAATACCGTTTATTAAGAACATAAATACTCCTTCGGGTGTCAGATGTGAAAACTGTCGCACAGAATTTAGTGTTTTCAATAGCGGCGCTAGTGATATTGAACAGCATTTGAAGACTAAAAAACATAAAAATGCCGATTGAGCCGCCTCGGAATGGCCTATCACACGATGCAAGAAAACCACATTTTTCGCTCCAATGATTGTACACGGTGGGCTTGAACCAACTTTTAATCAAAGGTTTTAGCACATAATTTTTTTTTTTTGCAAATTTGTGTTATTTAGGTCATAATTAGTGGAAAAAAAAATTATGGCCCATAACTTATTGAGCCGTTTTAAAGAAAATTGATTTTGAAATAAATTACTTGCTTTCTATTAAAATTTTTACGAATCCGCACTTTATGACTATTTACAGCCTTACAGTTTATATTTTTTTCTTTACTGTAACTTGTACAAATATACGTTTGCAGGAATGCAAGCTTAGACGTGTTTATATTAGTTTTCTGCGCGGCAGTTAAACAAAACAACAAAACATACTGCAACTTTTTTCAATGAAGACGTATTAAAGACTAGTGAAAAACGACAGACATTTAAACCGTGTTTTAGATTTTAAAAAACTTTGTTCATTGTTTAAGATTTTAAATTTACGTATCATGAAATTACCAGATTATTCAAATTTTAAAGCAAGGGATCCTAACACAAGATCAAAAATTGATAAAAAAAATGTGAGTGTGGTTTGTGCAATTTAGGTAGAAAACCGGGCCACCAAAATTTTGCGGATGACAAAATGTTCTTAGAAGATGAAGATGTCAGCTCCCTATGGGCGAAGAAATGCAACGTTACTCGCGAATGTGTTTATGGATTTCAGTCATTTGTGGGAAATTCATGTAAAACCTTATTAGATAAGACAGATTTATTGCGTCAGATATGCAAAATCAACCTTCTAAAATATGTAAAGTGTTTTGACGATTTTAAAACCGTTGTGAATTCGTGTTTCTCTTTGACTCTCGCTACAAAATACAAAAAATGTATTGCTCAATTTAAAAGTCCATGCTGTTTTCTTTCATGTTTCTCAGTTCTGTGAAAATGTAGGTAAGGGATTGGGATTCTATAGTGAGCAAGCTGTAGAATCCTTACATTCTGATTTTAATACAACTTGGGCCAAATATAAAGTATCCGACAAGCATTCAGAATATCCATCGAAATTGCTTAAAGCTGTTCAAGAATACAATGCCAAACATATATAAACATGTTATTTCAAAAAGTATACGAAAAAAAAACTGATATTATCGAATAAGCTGTTTAAATTTAAAATAAAATAAAATAAAATATTAAAAAATCCTCAAACTAACGTTGTAGTACTTACAAAAACTGATTTATTATACCCGGAGTATATTTTTTTATTGTTTTGACAGCATTATGTTTCCAAAAAAATTTTAAAGTAATAAATGCAATTGCTTAAACCGGTAATTCGTGGCCACTAGGTGTTAAATCAAAAAGACACAAGTAATTCATTTCAAAATCAATTTTTTTAAAAACGGCTCAATAAGTTATGGGCCATAATTTTTTTTTCCACTAATTATGACCTAAATAACAAAAGTTTGCAAAAAAGAAATGATGTGCTAAAACCTTTGAGTAAAAGTTAATTTATGCCCACCGTGTGTACGTCGAAATTAATCCAATCATGCTTTAATCAGAAATTTAGACACGTGCGTATGAAAACAGAAGCTATTATTCAGGGGTGTCGTGGAAATCGATCGGATTGCCCTGTTGTCAGAATTGTCAACCGATTCCGATTTGGAATGGTGTCACAGAATCCGATCGGCTTACATAAGCAAATCCGATGTTCTAATCACTAAATATTGTCTGTCTTCAAATTTTTTGGAGTATTTGGGTGACACATTGGTCACCTTAGCCTTCGGTAAGGCGTGAAACATAAACCGAGTATCAGACGATGATACATGTCTGCAGACTTGGTATGATGGCATACTTACGAGTAGCTACTAGACTGTCAAATTTGGTCTGCATACTTCAGTATACAAAAATTATTAAAGCGAAAACATGGCAATGAAGCGCAAACTTATAGCGGCTGATGTGATAAATGAAATATTATTGCAAGAAGAAGAAGACGAAATTGAAAAAAAAAATAAAATGTGGATGAAGGAATGGTTCAAAAAAGGAACAAATTTTCACACACCAATTTATTGAGGGAATTACAAGTAACCGCTCCTGATGACTATCGAAACTATTTATGAATGGATAATGTTATTTATGAGGAGTTGCTGGGGAAAGTGGCCCCTTTCATTGTAAAGCAAGACACTAATATGAGAGAAGCCATTTCGCCACATGAAAGATTTTCCACAACTATACGTTTTTTGGCAACGGGAGAAAGTTTTGCCTCCTTAAAATTTAAAACTTACATATCCCAGCCATCCATAAGCAACATCATCTTTGAAAATTGTGAAGCTATAATTTCTGTTTTGAAGGATTTTATACATGTAAGAAGTTCCTTTATTAATTTATTCATAAAGCAATTTTTCTTTTTACGAAATAAATTTTATTAAAATTTAAAATAATTCATTTAATACCAAATTAATCAACTGAAAACTACATCTTATTATTTGTAATACTGAACTTAACACTAAATGTTATTATTAATAATACTGAACTTAATACTAAATCTTATTATTAATAATATTGAACTTAACACTAAATATTATTATCAATAATACTGAACTTTAAACCTTAAATCTTATTATTAATGAACTAACACTAAATCTTATTATTACTACTACTGATAACTTGAGTCCAAAAAGAGATCATGTATGCTTGAGTATTCTGTTGTTTCTGGTACCTCTACTGTTGGCTGTGCGACTGAAAGCCGTATTGGTACTGGCTGCATCGTGTTTAATTGTGGACTCTGCGTTGGTGTCGAAACATATATTCGTCCATCACTGTTGTTGCGAAATGGTATGGTTGAGCGTGATGACAATTTTAAAAAACGAGGAAATGACATGGGAATTGGCGAACTCGACTCCGAATTTGTGGTTTGCGGCGATATAGTGCAATATTTGATTGTTTCTCAAATGCTTTATGAGAAGCTTCATGCAACTTGCCTAGGGCTCCCTGATATAACACTTCATTAATTGCTTTATTTGCAAAAAACTGTTGGTGGAGATCCAGCTTCCTGTACAGGCAGCTCCATGAATCGCTTAGAATTTGTGCTTCATCCTTTGAACTCTCCAAGGAATTCACAGCTTTCAATAGAAGTTCGTTTCGCTGAAGTTCCATTGACCGTTTCGGCCTCTTTGGCTGCGGTGAAAATTTCTAAAAGAAATAATATTTAAATAATAATATTTATTTTAGTAAATATATTTATTTTCAATTTATTTATTTGTGTTTATAATTTAAAATATTTTCTATGTTCAATTTAGTTGCCTAAAAGCGAAGAAGGGTGGAAATGTGTTGCTGCAGAATTCTATGAATTGTGGAATTTCATTAACTGCCTCGGTGCCATAGACGGCAAGCATATAAATATTACAAAGCATCCTGGATCGGGCTCATACTACTTCAACTATAAGAACTATAAATTCTTATAGAATTGTTTTAATGGCGCTGGGCAACGCAAAGTACGAGTTCCTGATGGTAGAAGCTGGAGAAAATGGCAGTGTGTCAGATGGCGGTGTATTTGCAAATACAAAATTTAATATGATGTTTGAAGAGAAACATTTGAATTTGCACTTGCCAACAAAATTGCATAACTTTGACGTGATATTGCCATACGTGTTTGTGGCCGACGATGCATTTCCTTTAAAATAAAATCTGATGAAACCTTATGGTGGCGTTGGACTTACAGCAGAGCAAGAAAACTTCAATAAACGGCTCTCACGCGCAAGAAGGAATGTCGAAAATGCCTTTGGCAAGACAAGATTAAGAGTTCTATTGATTACAATAAACCTTAGCCCAGAGAAAACAATTAAAGTCATTTTAGCAATATGCTACCTTCATAATTTTTTAAGAGCTTAAAGTGCATCTTACGTGCAAAGTATTGCAATGGAGAACTCAAAAGGGATTAGCGGACTCAGTGCTGGATTTACACGTCACAAGAAGCAGTAATTCCACAAATGTGCAAAAAATATTCGAAACGACTTTTGTACTTACTTCAATACAATTGGAAAACTGAATTATTAAATAAAAATAAATGTTAAAATAAAGAAATTTAAATTATTTAAATAAGTAAAAAGAAGTCTTCCAACATGCGATGACTTTCATACATTCTCCGATGTAATATCAATTGATGATACTCCGTCCAATTGAAATTCTTGATCTTGTAGGAAATCCAATAGGTCGTTGTACCATAAATTTGGCACTTTTTCGCACTTTTTTTTAATTCCCTTCTTTAGCAGCAACGCAAATTGTTATTTTTTTTTTACTGTGCCTATTGTCGCGTTGCTTTCTATTTCACTCAATTTTTCCTTTAATATGTTGTACCCGTTTAATTTAAGTTGTTTGTTATGGTACATTTCATTCTTAATTTTCCATTTCTATAAAATCTGTCCAAAATAATGTGTTTGCAAATGTATGACAGACTTGCTATTACACGAGTATGTTGGCATGCGACAAACATCGAAAAATCAAAAAATTTTGAAAACCATCAGACGTGTCTGACATACCTAACATACATGCTATTACACGATCAATTTGGTATGCCATCATACCAAGTCTGCAGACATGTATCATCGTCTAATACTCGCTTAAGTCAACATCAATAAAACGTGAAAAATAAAAAAAACAGTAACATTATTTCTTTTATTTTTATGTTTTCCTCTATTCGCGTTTATGAAATTTTGTTTACTAAGTTTTATGAAATAAGCAATTAAATTATTTTATTATTTATCTACACTTTAAAAGCGATGTAAAATTACAAATAAACTTAATAAATCAAAAACAAAACTATAACAACAAAGTCTCAAGCTTAATAAACAAATAATTTACTTACATTGTATGCATCCACGCGCAATCAACTAATCGGATTGTATCCGACCAACAAACCGATAAATCGGAATCTGCGACACATAAAACCGATCCAAATCCGATTCGAACATGAAATCGGAATGCGCGATACTAAAACCCTCAAGCCGTTCAAACCACGGTAACAAGAAAATTCTATCTAGTGCGTTTTTTCCAACTTTACGCAGGAGTGCAAATAAAAGTTTTAGATCTCCTCTTGATATCATTGTCAATTACAATATTCGGTCCAAGTCTTATCATATAATAGACTGCAAAAGTTGTAGCATTGTCGTGGGGACAATGCCTATGTCAATTATGAAGGCGCGTCTCGGCGAGGAACTAATAATGTGTTAGTGAAATTACAATCACAACGCAATAAAATCTGCTATATATGACCAAATTATTGTTAAATATGTCCCGTTATGTGAATATGCTTAACACCCACGAGCCTTTGCTGTTGTAACTAAATGATGTAATGAAAGTTTACATACACCTCCCTATCTTATATTATATTTTACGCTTGAAAACAATAAGTATATAAATAAACCAATTAAGACGGAGGAGAATTATGCTCTTTACAGAGCAGATAGAGTTTGCAAGTAACGTTCACTACGTTTCCCTCACATCTCCACACCTTATGCATATCACTGAGATCATCACTCATTATTCCATAACTTGTGAATTCTCCCTCTTTGTTATAATTCGCCAATTCTCTCTATTCTTCATAGTTTGTTAATCCTCTCTCTTTCATTTAACCTATCAATCATCTATACCTTATTCCTTTTATATATTCTTTCGATTGAGTCACTCTCCTTTAAGCTTTGAAGAAGAGTAGTCATATTGAATAAAATTGTATTAAGATTAAATTATATTGTATAAAAACTAACTATTGAAATAAAGCGTAGTGTTGTAATTAATTTGAAAATCATTACTCGCGTTTTACATTATCGAACTTATCGACGATTTTTCTTTGTTGTCTGATGGTTGTGTCTGGCTTGCTTATACATTATCAGACTTTCGTAAACATACTTTTTATCATTTCTCTTCATTTTTATTTTCGTATGCTGGAGTATGTTTCATCGCAAAACACTTTGTTTACATTTTTGTTTGTATATGCATTTTATTTAGATTTAAAATGAGTTTTGAAAAGGCAAATGAAATGAATGAAATGGAATTAATTCTGAACATGGATGAGAGTGAGAGTGATGACGATGAATTTAAGCTTAAATTGATGGAGTGCTACAGTGTGCAGTTAATTTTCAAAAACAAAAATTGTTTTCTTTGTTAGACTGGATCATTTATTTATTTTTTATTAACTAGAACTAAGATTATAGTTATAAATTATAACCTAGTTGTATTTATAAGCAATAACGACAGAGCAAATCAAATTTCTTCACATTCTGCGGTACATCGAACACGGCTGCATAGCCAACCCCCGCGCGCGCTTTCCTACAAGCAAAAGTCCGATGAGTGAATTCTGCCGCAAAGTTGGACAATGTAATGTCTTATAAGAAAACCGGTTCTTATCCCCTAACTCCAAAACACAAAGCCTTACACATCTTAAGATCGTAAGTGGCGCAGCCGGTAACGAGCACAATTAATAAGTGAGGCACCGGAAAAAATAGAGTTGCTGAAGTCATAGCAATTACTCTGGGAGCAGTAATCGTATGTAATATTCGCGAATTTTTTCAAAAATTCGTCGCTATTGTTTGAATTTGCTGTTCAAGCAACCATCGGAACGTGAAACACAGGAAAAAGTTCAAAAAAGAACAATTATAAAAAAAAATAGAATCAAACTATGAGAAG